>JADILM010000001.1:3600000-4200000 GCA_016617785.1 Sporobolomyces roseus
TAATGAGGTGGTATGAGGGAATCGAGTGAGTGGGACAAGAAGAAAGAGATGTCAACTTGTTACCGAACTACACTCAACTCAGATCGACTATAGACAACAAGAATAGCTACCAACGAGCTTCAGTATACTCGTCATCTCTTCAAACTGAGCAGCTAGACGTTTAATCGACTTTAACTCGTCCCGCTACCTTGATCATCAAACGTATTCAGCAACGACAACAACTCGTCTAGAGACACGGCAAAGCTAACATGGCGATGCGTAGACCAGTAATGAGAGGATCAGGAAGAGTTAAAGCTCCTCGAAAGGTAAACATTTCGGGTTGCACCTCTCACTCTCTCTCTTGTCTCCACTCCAGCTGATTCCCCCCTCTCCACTATATAGCAAGCAGAACCAATGGATAGTACTCTAGATCGATTGAAGACTGCAATCACTCAGATTCATCAACATAACGCTTCTCAACTTTCATTCGAAGAACATTACAGATACGCTTACAACCTCGTATTGCACAAAAAAGTCAGTTCGCGCCATCCCTTCCCTTCCTCTCATCATCCAGTCAGTCACGCATAACTGACGAAAAAGGTCGAAATGACGAACAGGGACATTTATTGTATAATGCAGTGGCAGAACTCATCTCGAATCATCTCGAGGCGGAAACCAACTCGAAAATCGTTCCCACCTTCCCTCATTCCTCGACAGTAGCTTCTTCATCATCATCATCAGCAGCAGTGACGACTTCAGGAGGAGGTAGCGGAGGAGTTGCGGGTGGAGGAGCGAACGAAGATGTGTCGAGAGCTGCAGAGGGTCAATTGTTCTTGGATCGGATGAGAGATGTGTGGGAGGATCATTGTGCTTGTATGAGCAAGTTGAAGGATGTACTCAAGTATCTCGTGAGTTGTAGCTCTCTCTCAATCAAGTCAGAATTCAGCTGATTGAATCGAGGGACTCTTTTCACAGGATAAATTCTGGGCTAGTTCAGGTTCAGCAACGATTCCCACGATTCTTCAACTCGGAGATTCCCTCTTCTTTCACCACGTCATTCTCTTCTCGACGACTCCTAAACCGAATCCCTCTCTCGCTTCCTCCTCTTCTTCCCGCAACGCCGTTCCTCCCCCTTCCCCCTCTCAACGACCCACCTCCGACCCTTCAACAGTAGCACACCATATCATCACTACTCTCCTCTCTCAAATCCGAATCGAACGATCCGGGGAAGTCGTCTCTCGATCCGCGATTCAAAGTGTCGTTGAAATCCTCTGTTCCCTAACCGATGAAGGACCGATCCCATTACCCGTCTTGGCGTCCGCTGGAGTAGGCGCAGGATCACCAGTAGTTGGAGGAGGGGCGAATGCGGCGGGATTGAGGAACAGAACGGTCATGGGTGAAGGAAGTTCTGGCGCGAGGGAAAGTCCGTACAAGACGAGTTTTGAACAGGCTTTGTTGAAACAAACTGAAGAGTTTTATACGAGGGAGAGTGAACGATTGTTGGTTGAATGTGATTGTCCTTCTTTTTTACAAAAAGTGAGTTACCTCGTACTCGATTCACTTATACTTCCTTATTTCGCTTCCTGAAAGCTGAGGTTTCGTTTTTTTGCTTGTTCCGATTAGATCAATCGACGATTATCAGAAGAACAAACAAGAGCGAGATCCTACCTCTTCTCAACGACCGAACCTTTACTCCTTGCACTACTCGACCGCGTCCTCATTTCCTCCCACCTCACTTCAATCATCACGCATCCTTCGGCCGGTCTCTCCGTCCTAATTCAAGACGAACGTATCGAAGACCTCAAATTGATGTATACTTTATTCGGTCGAGTCGAGACGGGTCACCAAGAGTTGATGAAAGGGATTTCGGAATGGATTGTAAGAGTCGGGAAAGGGATCAATGAGGAACCTTCAGCAGCGGGACCTGAACCCGAAACGAGTGACAAAGGGAAAGAGAAAGAGAAAGAGAAGGAGGGGGAGAGTGGAGCGGGTGGAAAGAAGAAGGGACAGGCAGAGGCACCCATGAATGCTAAGACTAAGGTTGCGATTGATTGGGTCGCGAGTGTATTGGGTTTGAAGGACAAATTTGATCGATTGCTGGAGAAAGCGTTTGCGTTGGACAAGGCGTTCGAGAAAACTATCAATGATGTATGTTGACCTTTCATTCTCGCATCTCGTTACTAGTCATTGATGTGAGGTAAGTTTCGAGATACAGGCCTTCACGGTGTTTGTCAATGAGAATAGGAAAGCGCCGGAGTTCATCTCGTTGTTCATCGATGAGAATCTTCGTAAAGGTCTCAAAGGCGTAAGCTATCGCTTTCTCTTTCCATCTTTTGCTTTACACACTGATTTTTCCCGAATGTATACAGAAAACCGAAACGGAAGTTGACGACGTCCTCAACAAGTCTGTTTCCCTTTTCCGATTCCTCACCGAGAAAGACGCATTCGAAAAGTATTACAACGGTCACCTCGCCCGACGACTCATCTCACAAAGGTCGGTTTCGGACGACGCAGAACGTAACATGTTGGCCAAGTTTAAGATCGAAGCGGGTGCGGCGTTTACGAAGAGTGCAGAGGGAATGATGAAGGATGTCAAGATTTCAGAGGATACGTTGGACGAGTACAAGAGGAATCAAGAATCGACTGGAAAGGTGAGTCCAACTCGACTATTCATCCTTCTCTCTCCACGGTCGCTGATGAAACGTGAGTGTTGCGCACAGCGAGCTCCTTTCGAAATGGCTCCGATCATTTGCGGTTCGAACAATTGGCCATGGGCATCGAAAGACGCTACCTGCACCCTACCTCAAGTCTTACAAGAAGGAGTCACGTCGTTCGAAACGTTCTACAACAAGAAACATTCGGGAAGGAAACTCACTTTCCGTTCAGATATGGGAACTGTCGATCTCAAAGCGAAGTTCAAAACGAGGTCTCACGAATTGAACGTCTCGACTCATTCAATGATCGTTCTCGCTCTCTTCGAAGGTCTCGAAGATGATGAGAAACTCTCCTATGTTGTGCGTTTCTGCCTTTTCTCGCTCGTTCAGCCATCTTCGTCACTGACTCTCTCAAAATCGTTCGCAGGATATCTCAAATTCGACGAACATGGTCCCTAGCGAACTCAAGAGGACCCTCCAATCCCTCGCATGTGCGAAATGGAAAGTCCTGTCAAAATTCCCAAAGAGTCGAGATGTCAACGAAACCGATTCTTTCTCTTTCAATTTTTCCTTCACTGCACCGATCAACAAAATCAAGATTCAAACGATCATCAACAAGCTGGAGTCGGCTGAGGAGAGGCAAGAAACGGATAGCAAGGTTGATGAAGGTCGAAAAACTCAATGCGATGTAAGTTCTCCCTTCTCCCGCTTCCCTCTTGGCTTCTCTAACGAATCAATCTCGATCTCGATTGACAGGCCTGCATCGTTCGGATCATGAAGGATCGCAAGACACTCCCGATGCAAAGCTTGATCAACGAAACTATTCGTCAACTAGCTCACCGTTTCACTCCCTCCCTACCAATGGTCAAGCAAGCGATCGAGCGTCTCATCGACAAAGAGTACTTAGAGAGGAATGAGAATGATCGGAAATCTCTCAATTATTTGGTTCGTCCTCCCTTCTTCACTCTTCGTGATTTCGACGAATACTGATTCCTTCGTTTTTTGTTTCAATAGGCTTGAAACGTGTTTGTGTCGTTTTGCATTCGTACCCCCCGTCGTTACTCGTTACACTGCTATACATACCGCCTTGTCCTTGTCGTCCGCCATCTCCGTCGTCGCCGTCGGTCTCTCTCCTCCTCGACCGCCGAGCCCAATCAGCAATTCGGACTCCGCGGCTCAAGCTTCTCTGATTTTCGACTATTGCTCTTCTCTTCACTTCCTGCTCTTCATCCGTTACTCACTCTTTCGCTGAAACAGTCGCACTTTCACTCCTCTCCTCAAGCTTGATCAGCATCTCCGACGAAAGACGACCGTGCGCTCCACATTCGACCCGTCCATCTCTCCCATCTTCAGCGTTCCCCTACCCTTTCTCAAAACTAGGCAGGACGAACAAGAGCCGACGTAGCGACGGCTAAACTACCTATCCTCTCTTCCAACTCTCTTCGATCCTCCTTCCAACTCCACCTCCTCCGACTTCCCCACTTCTTGGCCTCAGCTCTCCGTATAGTGGAGGTTACGGATGTCAGTGAGGCAAGAATCAGCAAGGCAGCTCAATCGGGTCGAGCGTTCCTCTCCGAAGAGTCTCGCACTCGATTGCGATGTTGAGGATCCGCATCAACGACCACCTCGCTCTCGAAGATCCTCCTCCAGCAATAGTGCCCTGATACCGGCGATCACGCTTCACACACCTAGTCACAGCGAAGGCACGGGACCATCGGATTCGCCAGTAGAAAGGTTCCTCAAAACGGGCAAAGGTGAACCGAGGTGAGCTTCTCGTCGTCTAATACCCGCTCCAGCTCGGTTGGCGCTGATCCCGTCGTCGAAATCGCAGTATTGCGCTCGAACAGCGAGCCACTTCCCCTACTCCATCCCAAGAACCCTCTCCTTCTGCCCTGCCTACGACGTCCAAAACTCCTCCGATCTCGCTTCAGTCAACAAGACCGTCCAACACTTCGAGCGACAGTCAATCTGGATCTCACTCTCCAGCATCAGAATCCCTCGTTCGAATCCAGGCTTCTTCACCTCCTTCACCCTCGCCAGTCTCTCCAAAGAAGTTACGATCGCCTCGACGATACTCTACTTCCACGTCATACTTCAGCTTCAAGCCGATCGCTACACCAGTCTCGTGGTCGAGCGTCGAAGTTCTTCGCGTTAGATTCAGACCTTCCTCGAGCTCCGATGCAGCTGTCAATTCCTGGCTGATCGGACTGCACTCGCTCAAGAGAGGCGGAAAGAGGAGCTGGGATCCTCGAAGTCGAGATGAGGACGCAGAGAAAGAAGAATGGCCAGGCGTCGAAACCTCGTCGGGAAGTCCTGCTTCGATCGAAGTCGTTTACACTGGACGGAAGAAGTACCGCTTCTCTCCTGACAAACTCTCTCAAGAGGAGGTAAGATACAGTACTCGTCGCGCTTCTGCAGCACTTCTCTCGCTGATTGTGATTGACTCTCCAGATTATGGAAGCGGTTCTCTCTCCCGCGTTCTGAGACTCTTATTCGTCAGGTACTTTCTCGTCATTGCGGCTGGTCAATCAACTCTGTGTCCGTTCTCGCTGTATCGTCTCGTCTTCTATTATCGTTAACTTACCTTTGCAACGCTTTCGAACGAGGAATTTGTGCTCGACTTGACTCGTCTCGATTCTGGGATGCCGTGCAGCTTACTCGAGCAAATAGCAGGATAACTTGCGGTTCTTCCAGAGCCCGGACGGCCAGAGAGGAGAGCAGTAAGCAAAACGCTGAAGTAATCGACCAACTTCGGACAGTGAGCTCAAAAGCTTTCGTGCGGAAGAAACTTCCGCTCTTGGCTTTTGCGCACTGACTCCAGCTCGTCGTGGAGTCGACGGAAACCTCCACCATCCCACGAAAGGAGTGAGAAGTGGAGTGAGAGAGACGAGAGTGGAGGGAGGAAGGAAGACCTTCTGGAGAAGATCACCCGAGGACTGCCTCGGAAGCTTCTCGACGTTTCGGACTAATTCTCCAGTGGAGGTCGCAGAAATGAACCGGTTCCGATTGGAGAAGCTGCGGGGTAGCGTGCACCATTTTCAAGGGGATCAAATTGCTCAGCGGCTTTGGTGAGCAGCTTTCTCATCATCCCTGCTCCTCATCTCCACTCACGATACAAAAAGGGCTCGTGTAGAGCTCACTCCCCCTCTTCTCTGCATCTCCGTTAACATCCTTCCACCTCTATTCCCGCTCTTTTTCCCAATTCCATCATGCCTCTCGACATCTTACGAGACTCGACATTCGGAAACATCGTCAACTATCTCAGTAAAGGTCGTTACCTACCTTACGAAGATCAGAAGCCCGGTTACACTATCCCTCAGCGTTACCTCACTCCTTCTTCTCCCAATTCCCGCCAAAACTCCCTTCCTCCAAGTCGAACCATCTCGCAATCTCCTACTTTCGTTGGATCCGTCGGCTCACCGCCGGCAACGCTCGTGAACGAACATGGGATCTGCAAAGAGCTCGCCAACAAGGAGGAGGAGGAGACCAAAGGGATTTCGAAATCGAGCGAGGAACAAGAAAAGGCGTTGAGCGAGAAGGATTACGGTCGCAATCAGGCTGATGTCGAACGAAACGATCAGGATCCTTCCACGTACCCATTCGTCGTCAAATTCGAGGAGAATGATCAAGACCGACCTCAAAATTGGTCGCCTCGAAAACGATACTTCGTTGGGTTCCTCATCGGCGCCTTGACGTTCGCAATTTACGTTGCATCCGCGATCTATACTTCTTCGATCCCCGGGCTCATGCAGGAGTATGGAGTAGGCGAGGTAGCCGCTGTCGCAGGCTTAACGCTTTTTGTCGCGGGTTACGGCATATCACCTAGTACGTTACTCCCCTCATTCTTTCGGTCTGGCTTTTACTCACCGTTCCTTATTTGCCTCGCTGTAGTGGTTCTTTCTCCGATGCAAGAAGTGAGTACCTTTGGACGAAACCCTGTTTACATCGCTGGTCTCGCGCTCTTCCTCATCTTCCAAATTCCTCCCATCTTTGCACCCAACATCGGCACTATCCTTGTCTTCCGCTTTCTCGCTGGAGCTGCCGGAGGTCCCGCCCTCGCGACTGGTGGAGCTTCAATGGGTGATATCGTTCCCGGAAATCATTACGCTATCGCACTCGTAAGCTTTGCGTCAGAATCAAACTCTGAGCGGTACAGCTGACCTTCTTTCTTCCTTGCAGAGTGGCTGGTCGATGGGAGCCGTACTTGGACCGATTTTCGGACCTGTCATCGTTCGTTTTTTTCGTTTCCTCCCATTCGATTCGACACTGACTCTCCTTCGTTTCCATCACGCTAGGGCGGTTTCGCTGCTCAAGCCAACGGATGGCGATGGACCTTCTACGAGCTCCTCTGGATCGGAGGTGTCGTTTTCATCGTTCTGTTCCTCTTCCTCCCCGAAACTCTCGAAGAGACGGTTCTTCTTCGTCGAGCTCAACGTCTGCGCAAATTGACCGGCAACAACCAGATCAAGGCTCCTTCGGAACTCGGCAAGAACGCTCACGAAGGTGTCGGATTCGTCGTCAAGGAGAACATTTATCGAGCAATTCGATTGAGTGCCGAACCTTCGATTCTCGTCGCCAACAGCTACATCGCCCTCGTCTACGCGATTTTCTACACCGTCAGTGAGCACACATCCCTGTATTCCGAAAATGGGACTGACTTCTTTGTCTTGCGAACAGTGGTTTGAGGCGTTTCCGATCGTTTTCACTGAACAACACGGATTCAATCTCGGTCTCTCCGGTCTTCCTTACCTCGGCTTCGTCGTCTCTGGTATCTTTACTCTGTGAGCTCCCTTCTCTGCCCCTTGCGTGAAATCGAGCTGACGAGTTTTGTCGTAACGCAGCATCGTCTACATTTGGTATCAACTCTACCGCCTCAACCCTTACCTCGATGCCCACCCAGAGACCGGTCCTGAGATCAGGCTCAAGATCGCGATTGTTGCTTCCGTCTTCATTCCGATCTCTCTCTTCGGGTGAGTTCCGTTTGACAAAACTTCCGAAATGCTCGAAAACTGATGTTTTCGCATTGACAGATTCGGATGGACTGCTCAAACTCATCAACACTGGATCCTACCTATCATCTTCGCTGCACTCTACCTTCCTGTAGGTCTCCCTGATCCGACTTCCCTGACAGCGAAAACTGACCTCGACGCTGTCAAACAGGGAATCTTCCTCGCTTTCCAATCGATCATGATGTATGTCGCCCTCTCGTACCCCAAGTATGCTGCATCAGTCTTGTAAGTCTCTCCTGTTGCGCTCGCTCCCATTCTTTGCGCTGATTTGGCTTTCGAATCGAACAGAGCTGGAAATGATCTGTTCCGATCTGTCTTCGCTTCCGTCTTCCCGTATGTCTCCTACTTCCTTCGGCCTTCGGATTACTGCCCAGCTTCTGACACACTCTTGCCTTTCCTTAGTCTCTTTGGAGCGAAGTTCTTCCGCGCTCTCGGTTTGGGAGGAGGATCCTCGTTGCTCGCAGGTGTTTCGATCTTAATGATTCCCACACTCTGGGTGAGCTGCCAACTCAAAATCTCCTGCTCTTGATTATGCTGACCTCGACCCTTTCATACAGGCTATCATGAAATACGGAGCGACTCTTCGCGCTCGTTCATCTTTCGCAAACTAGAAACTCTCCGCCCTCTTCGACTCCTAAACCTTACCATTCCATAGACAGATACCTTGATGATTTCCAAACAGCTTGTTGTATACCACTCGCAATTTTAGTCTTTTCGTTACATCTTGCGAAGGCGGAAACAGAGACCGTTTTCCGAGTCTCATCCCCTGGTTCGTCTTTTCCTGCAACACCGCTTCTCCTGAGACGTCTCTGTCACACCCTTGATCCAACTGCTCCCCGAGTGAAGGCGACTTTGACCGTCTTCCAGCTCAATCGATGAAGTTCTGCGATTGATCGTTTCTTTTCGCAAGTACAGCATGTGCGATAATCTCGCCGGAAACGTGCTCGTAAAGTAGAATCGAGACGAATCCGACGACGGCGGGTCGAAGGGTCGAAAGTGAACCGTTAATTGCGAGAGACATTTTCGGAAGGAGTCGAAAAAACAATTACTCTCTTCTCTTTCCTTCACTTCTCCTTCAATTTTTCGAAGTTAGCCCTCTTCTCCCAACACGTTACGACCGTCAAGCTGGATCGTTACGCTCGTAGAATAGCTTCAATCTCCCTTCCCACTTCTTCCTCTTCACACTTCGGATTTCCACCTTCACCGGCTCACTTCTCGTCCACGACCAGCTCGGATCAAACGAAATATTCAGCACTAGGCTCTCCAGGTTCAGAGGAGGAGTTCGAGCCGGGAATGCCAGGAATGAACGCAAAATGGGGAAGTTGGAAAGAACCGAGAGGGAAGCGATGGCAACCGAGTAGGCTGATACTCCTACCTATCGGATTCGTAATACTGGTCTCTGTCTTCGCCCTGGCTCGAAGCGCGAGTTCATCAGGTATGTTTTGTTTTGTTTAGTTCCGCTTACAACTCGTCCGAGACTCGAGTTCTAACGGTTCTTCGCAATATAGACCTCACTGAGCACGTACGAAACGCAGCAACATGGCTTGGTGGAGCGGAAGAACCTCTGGAACCGTTCGATACCGCTCTCGTGAGCTCAACTTGATCTCGTTCTCTCGGAGCCTCGCTGATTGTTGCTTTCACACAGGTGCTGAATCATGCCGTGTCGCAAGACTCCCTACATAGTCAGCTCAAGCCTGACGTGAGATACATCACATCACTGAGTTACGGAGGTCATGGTTAGTCTCGTTGCTCTTTCTCGAGATTTCGAATAATGAGCTGATCAGAGGAGGATTTGTCGTGCAGCGAACCAATTCATTGGCATACAGAATCTGTTATATCTCGCAAAGGTGTTGAATCGAGTCGCTATCGTGTGAGTTCACCTCGGGAAGCGAAAAACTTGCAGTTGCGAAACTCGACTGACGTTCATCTTCTGCTCTCATAGACCGACACTCACTCCTCTACACTTCAAGGGTCTACCTCAAGATATGTCCAAGTTTTACGACATCGAACGCTTCTATCAAGATACTGCAATTCCGCTCGTCGAATTGTCCAAATTCAAATGGTGGGACTTCGAGAAACCTCCGCCAGTCGAACCTCTCACCTGCTGGTCAGTGCTCGAGAATGTGGCTGATGGGAGAAACATCAACGATGGTAAGCGAGATCTTTCGCTCGCAATTGCAAAAGCTGTTTCTCTAATCGCTTTCGAAAACTATTCAGGTTCAATGGCGGTACACAACATCGACGTCAAGTACTACCCTCTACCTCCGCTTACTCGCGCCGATGATCGAGGCAAGGTCTGGTTCGAATCGATTCATGACTTCGACTCGGACTGGTGGTCGAGGCAACAATGGATCGACAAAGTCAGAAAGGAGAAACTCCCTCACGTTAGACTGTCAAACGAAGCTACGAACGACACGGAGCCAACGACGATGCCTGGATTCGACCCGGAACACGTCGAGCCGCCAACTGATCAAACCTTTTGCCTCGATACGACTTTCTTCTTCGGCTCTCGCATGTTCCCTCCGGCTTTCCCTCCCGCAAGACCAGTCGAGCCCCTTCGAGCGTACGAAGGACACGGATGGATCGAAGCAGGCCAGTATCTTCGCTTCTCCGATCATCTCGAAGATCTCGCCGATCATTACCTTAAGCGACTCTTCGACGTTTCGAAACTCAAGAACATTCCTCCCTTCATCACGGTTCACATTCGACGAGGAGACTTTGCTACGGAGAGAGGATTGACCTCGTTGGACAAGTACACCGACGCTGTTCAGCGAGTGAGGGAGAAGCTGAATTGGAGGATCGATAACCCGGAGGGATGGGAGGGACCTGGCAAGGGTATGGAGACATATAGTAAGGGATATAGGGCAGAAGATTACGCGGTTGTGGTCGCAACGGACGAGGCCCCTTCGAGCGATTTCGTCAAAACACTCAAAAACGATCTCGGATGGAAAGTCATCGATCATGAATTCATGCAGACTGAGAAGGAGATGGGAGAATGGTATCCGTTGTTGATTGATTCAGCTATCCTAGCTAGGGGAGATGGATTCGTTGGGACAGAGTGGTCAACTTTCAGTTATGTCGCAGGCTTGCGGGTCAAGTAGTAAGCATCTCCTCGCTCCCTCTCGTTCCTTGTCAGGCTTACTCACATTCATTGTGTCCTTGACAGCTGGAATGGGGGTGTACAAGAATGGACACCGTCTCTTTAAGGGTTAAATTAGATAGGGATTCCGTGAGTTCTCCTTTCCTCTCCCTCTTCCTACGCTCGTTGCTCAAGCATTTCCCTCACTCGCTTCTAGACTTTAGAGCTTTCTTTTGCATCATGTCGTAATAACATCATCAGTTCATCTGTCAAAACCCATTTCACGACGTCGTTTTTTGCCTGAGCTCGTCTTTCCTTTCGAGACATCGTCGTTTGTTGAACGCTTATTCGGCTCGCTCCGGTCCACCCTTTTGTGTACGGCATGAGCCGGAGTAGCTGAGGCCGTTAGACAAACGCACGCTTCCTATTTCCCCCTTCGACTTCTGCAGATCGTTCTCATTTTGCTATCGCATTTTCGCAGGTGTTTGTCTTCCTCGGCAAAGTCGACCTCTCCACACGGTTCGAGCCGAGACCGAGCATACAACCTCACGCTTCGTCCGTTCGTTCGTTCGTCGGTAGCGCGCATTTGAGCTTGAAGTTTGGAGCAAAATGAAACTTACCGAAAAATGTGTACTTCGGAGTTTCCCTTCTTCGTACATATCACAGCTGACGAGTTGAACCGAGTAGATCTCCGTCACTTCTCGCCATGAACGAGCAGTTCTTGCTCTGTGAGACTCAGATCCACGGTCGTTGAGAGACGTTTTCAAGACGTTTTGCGAAGGGTGGGAGGGGGAGCGAACTAGACACTGCAAACGGTTCAGGCCGAGGTACGCATCATCATGAATTCTGGGAAGGAAGGGAAAGAACAGGAAAAGATGGAGAGAAAGAAGGGCCGCGACTGTTCGACCTTCAGGTACGCGTCCGATCGAGAAAATGCTTAAAGGTCTCTCCGCCGTTTGATGCACAAGCCGAATTTCCTCTCCAGATCTCTTCTCGGGTTTCTCTCTTTTCCCTTCTCCTACACTCCCTGCTGTTCGCACCTTCTACCCCCTCACCACTCGAAAACCTCGTCCTTTCGCCCAACTCTCAGCAAGCTCAAGAACTTCTCGCAACCTCGTCTCGACTCCCTGTCGATCAGTTCCTCGCCTACTCTCGACCCTCGCGCGAGCCGACTAAGAATGGCAGTCTGTAGACCAAACAACCCTTACGCTGCGATGGACGTACCCAAAATCGAGGTGAACGAAGCGGAAGCTCAACATCTCTCCGAATTACACGCTCGCGACTTTCAGCTGTTGTCAGAACACATCTCAACGGAAGGATTGATGGTCATGATTAGGGATAATGATAGGGCAGAGGCATCGAAGTTGGGATTGAGGAGGGATTCTGCACCTTGTGTGAACATTTTGATCCAAAATTCGGCGTGAGTTTTCGCTTCCCTCCTTTACAGTTCTGCTGATTGTGACTGACGGTTTTTCATCGATGCACGAAACTATACAGGCTGTGAAGCACATCCTCTGAATCAGCTTAACCTTTAAAATCGCACGTCTTTCGTCCTTCGTCCCTTCGCTCGTAACCAAAATTGCCTCGACCATGCTTCTCTCGCCCCTGAGCTCGACCACGTCACTTCGCTTCACGCCCTCTATAGTTCCGCTGGACCTATTACCCCGACTGATCATCAGAATCGCCCTCCCTCCGTCGTCGTCTGATCCGAATTCGAAAATTCGTCGGATGTAGAACCGCACCAACTCTCTTCGATCTCCCCTTCGCACATCGACCCGTACCGGAACCTTTCCAACCCAACTTGCACATTATATAACCTTCCATCTGTCCATACCCTTCAGCATTCACCTCCTTTCTTGTATCGCATTGATAGAACCTTCTTCGCATTAAAATCTTGTCGACTTCCCTTTCGCTCCTGGATTCTCGAGTGGTTCTCTGCGTCCTGCGAGGTACTCATCGAGTCGACATCTTGCGTCTTGATCTCTCAGCGTCGTCGCCAGGAAGCTCCTTCGCACGAGCCGTTGCGAAAGATTCGAATTCTCGCACTCGTTCCCATAATCGCTACCTCGCAGCTCGTAGAGTGTTTCGTCGATGCAATCCCAATGACAGACGTCGCCCACGAACGTTTAGGCGAACGAGAGAAATACACCGAGGTTTGTTATGCAAAGCTATGGTCTGATTGAACTGAAATTAGAGCATTAGCTTTCCACTTTGCGTCACCAGCAAACTACCTCTCTTCTTTCCACCACCACTTCAGACACGTGAGCCTCTCTTCCTTACTCGCCATGATCGTATACTGGTCTAGTAGAGCTCTCATGCTCGCTAGATCGACCCCCAATGTGTCTACGATGCACCAGAGCTAGTTGCTGACGTTTCTACCTTCTCTCTCGCTCTTCCTCTCTCCTCCTCTCCTCCTTCTGCTCCTACGCCCTTCTCACTCCTCCCAATCCATCAATCAATATGGCTTCTATGTTCCGTCGTGGTCTCTCTACTGGTCAAAGCATGAGCGTGAGTTTCCCCTCTCTCTCTCTTTCATTCCATTTCCTTCCACACGTTTCTTTCGTACGATTCAAACTGATCTCCTCGCGGAAATGATCAGAACGTTTACTTCGATATCACCAAGAACGGATCCCCTATGGGCCGTGTCGTCTTCAAGCTTTGTGAGTAGCTCGTTTCTTTTAGAGGGTTTTCGAAAAACCCTTCGAAACAGAATTCACTGACATCTTTTTGCATACACTTACTTTTAGACGACGATGTTGTCCCCAAGACCGCTCGTAACTTCCGTGAGCTCTGCACTGGACAAAACGGTTTCGGATACGCTGGATCTGCTTTCCACCGAGTTATCCCTGAATGTCAGTACTAGACACTCTTTTGAACTCGTCATGTAGATCTTGCCAAACTGACCCAATCTCGCAATTATAGTCATGCTCCAAGGAGGTGACTTCACCAAGGGTAACGGTACTGGAGGAAAGGTAAGTATCTCGCCTCGAGTCCTGTTGTCGTAAAGAGCTGACATTCCGTTTTCATTCTTCGTAGTCCATCTACGGCGAGAAGTTCGCTGACGAGAAGTAAGTCTCCCTCTGTTGCTCGCTCCTTAGCTACAATACTGACTCGTCGTTGTCTCTCTCTATAGCTTCAAGTTGAAGCACACCAAGCCCGGACTTCTCTCGATGGCCAACGCTGGACCTAACACCAACGGCAAGGCTCCTTTTTTCACTTTCACTTCCTGACGTTCTCTGCTGATACCTTGCACACGTTTATAGGATCCCAATTCTTCATCACTACCATCATCACCTCGTGGCTCGATGGCAAGCACGTCGTTTTCGGAGAGGGTAAATTACAACTCTCCCTTTCCAAGTTACATCCTACCTGGTACTGACTGCTCCCATTCATCGCTTATAGTTGTTGAGGGACTCGACATCGTCAAGAAGATCGAGGGTGAGGGATCCCAAACTGGACGCACCAAGTCGACCATCGCCATCGCCGCTTCCGGCACCGTCTAAATAGAACGCGTTTAGCGTTTGACGTAACCCCCCCAATGAGCATCTGGAGGTAGATTTCGGAGCGGGAGTGGAGCGATTTGTTACTTCTTTGCATCTTCTTTCCTTCCTCTTTCTTCCCTTCTTTTTGCACAAGTGATCTTTTTGAAATCGAAATCAATAAAACAGACAGTACACACAAACACTCTTTGTCGACATTGTCCGCGAGACGCCAGAGAGAGAGTGACCTGCGTTTGACCTCGTTGCGAAACTGAGAATCAAACTTGGACTCCGCTTTCTCTCTGTTCCGTTCCCATCCTCCTTTCACCCCCCTCATTCTACGCAAGGAATGGAGAAAGGCTACACTGCCGATGCACCTTCCAGATCTCGTCGTTCAATCCTCGCTCCCTTCCTCGTCGGTTTCATCGTAATCTCAGGATTGTTCGCTCAACTCTCGCTCTACCGCCTCTACTCTCAGGCAAGGACAGGCACAATAGACCGACACATCGACTGGTCATGGCTGTCGCATGAGAAGCAGTGTCCGAATCTCGAGGAAATCAAACAGGAGGAGTTCACAAAGAGGAGGGAAAGATTAGCTGGATTACTGCAAGGGGAGGATGGAAAGGGATGGGGAGCATACATCACTGAACCCAGGTGAGCTTCTCTTACGCTGTTTCATTCTTTGTTCAGCTGATTGACCCCACCTCTTCCTTCCCTTTTTCCTCCATTCAGCGCCAACACTCTCTACTATCTGAATCTTACGCAATCGAACTGGTACCTATCCGAACGACCCTGGCTCGCCGCGATCACTCCTTCCTCGAACTCGACTTCTCACCTCTCAATCCTCACTCCTTCCTTCGAACTCTCTCGTTCGCAACGACTTCCCTTCGCTCTCAGCTCGTCCGAGTTCGATTCGGTATCGTGGGTCACATGGGAAGAATCAGACAGTCCCTACGAAGTACTCGTCGATCATTTGGATGGGTTGAGAAGGGAGCAAGGAAGGGAAGGGGCATGGTCGATCGAGATTGAGGAGAATGTTCGACAATTCGTCAGCTCGGGTTTGGCGGATGCCGGTAAGAGAGTGAAAGAGAAGAGACCGGAAGTGGGATTGGCACAGATGCAGGTGAGGGAACTGAGAATGAGGAAGACTAAGGCGGAAGTCGAGGTTCAAAGATGCGTTGGAAAGGTATGTTGACAAGAGCTCGACCACTTTGCTCGGGTGTCGGACTTGGAAAGCTGAGTGGTCGTCCTTGAAGAGTGCAGATCACTTTGGCAGCGCTTCGCGCTGTTAGGAAGGAATTGCGAATTGGGATGACCGAGAAAGAGGGTGAAACCGTGAGTCTCCTGCTAGATCTGGTCTCTCTGTTTCGTGTGACTCACTCGAATTTGTCGATACAGCTCATTGTCGACGCCCTCAAAGCAGGAGGATTGACGAATATCGGCGCAATCGTTCTCTTTGGCGAGAATGCTGCACTTCCTCACGCTTCAGCCGGGTCTCGCAAGCTACGAGAGGGGGAGTTTGCTCTTTTCGACGTCGATGGCTCGTTATTCGGATACATGGTGAGCCTGATTTGGTCTTGCCACCATTCGATAGCTGATCGTTGACGTTTTCTCGTTTCTAGAGCGATTTTACTCGAACGATGCTACCTGACCTCAAGTACAAAGGTGAGAAAGGCACGACTTGCGAATGGCCGAATGCTCGATCGAAGAAGATCTACGAGACGGTTCAGAGGGCTCAACGAGCTGCTCTCGACAAGCTTTTGACTCCAGCTTCGACCGACGTCGTTTACGCTGCTCAAGTTGATCAGGCTGCGAGAAGCCTGATTGCTGCTGAAGGGTGGGGGAGCTACTTTACTCATAGGCTGGGTCACGGTACGTTCTCGTTTCTCTTTCTCTCCCTCCCTTGACTTCTCCGCCCGATTCAGACTTCTCCTCCGAGATCACTGGCTGATCATGATCTCGACTCTCCTAGGTATCGGGCTCGAAGTACATGAACACCCATACCTCAACTCGGGCAACACCGAGCAACTCATTCAACCCGGCGAAACTTTCTCGAACGAACCTGGAATCTATATCGAACAAGCTCACGACACTGAGGGAAGTGGCATCGGAGTACGATTGGAGGATATGGTGCTCAAGACTGAGAAGGGATGGGAGTTGATCAGTGGGAGTGAATTGGCTAGATCTCCTTGTGATCTATAAATTTCCTTCGAGGCTCTCACTCGACGTTTGTGCTATATATCTATCGTTCAAGCTGCGTTACCGCCGACAGATCTCCAAGCTGCGAGGATTCAGCTGAATATCTCTAGCCGGTTGCTCCTCTCTCCTTCCTCCTCCTCACTCGCGATCAATCGACTATGGTGCTCCGCCGTGTACCAGCTCCTCCTACAGGGTCCTATTCTTCAGAAGAGCAGATGTCGCGTCGCAGTGATCTACTTCGACAAGACCTCGAACTCGTTCGAAATGCTTTCGTCGCGAGATTCGACTCGACACCCGCAAGCGGACAGTCATCCGAACCTGGGCTGAAGAGATGTACGAGGCATTTGGTGAGGGACCGTGGAGGACAAAATTGGTCGACAACGGGAAGTGGACAGTTTTGACGAGATTGATCCAAGTTCTGACTTGCTTGATTCAGCAGCATTACCTCTCGTTCGACAAGGTCAGCTACCGCGACTCTCGACTATATATCATATAAGCTGACGTTCGCGGCGGGCTACAGCTTACAGACACGAAACAAGTTCAATTCGGAGGCACGACCCACGAGATTCGTGAGATCCGTCTCGGATTCTCCCCAGAATGGGTCAAGGCTGCGATCGAGCGCAACTCACATCGACAAACAGAGTTCGAGGAAAAGATACGGGGGCTGTTGGATCTAGTGAAAGAGGGAAGAGTTCGACATTTGGTTCCAGATTATCTGGACGGATTGTTCGAGTTCATGGGGGGCAGCCCTCTTGCCTCACCTGTACTACCTGCCAGTCTGATCCAGCACACTCTATCAGTCTACTCACCAAGATGTCGCCGAGCTGATCAATTCTGAAACGAAATGGTGAGCTTTGTTCTTCGATCGAATTGCTCTGGTTTGTCCTGTTTCATCTGCCTGTCGTCTGTCCAGCTCCTTCGGCAGCAGTTGAAGATCTTCATTGTAACCTCTGTCCTTCGTCGTTGCCAATACTGAGTCCATTTCTGACTGCGAGATGTCGACATCTGCCTATGTGCGAAAACGCCTTCGCTCGTAAATCTCGCTCTTCTCTCGATGGATCGCTCGGAACGATTGAAGTAGGTGGCAAGGTAGAACTAACTTGCAAGGCGAGAACATCAAGGGAAGCAAGGAGATATCCGCTAGCCAACCACTAGATCGAATCGAATGAAGCAAAAACGAAACGATCCTGCAGTGACCCCGGAACCTCCCGTCTGCCTCTCTTCGCCTTCGAGGATACTGAACAAGACAGAAGAATCCGAGAGTACGATGATATTGTCACAGTCTCCCTCGAAGGATTGATTCGGCGAGATAGAGAACGGTTAGAAGTTTGAAGAGGAGTGAAGAGGGAGAGACAAGGAGGATGAGATAGAGACAGGTGACGAGAGAGTAGAGCCCGAGAAGATCCATAGAGATACAGGAAGAGAGGAAACAAGAGTAAAATGTGTGGATAACGAGAGAGAGGGATTCGATATCGACCGTTTACTGGTATCCGAACCTCGGTCCTTGGACGCAAGAACGTTTGCGGAAGTCGTAGAGATAACCATCGAGGCAGCTGTCGACGTGACAGAAACCTTTGACTGTTGAAAGCGAACGAAACGAGGCGAAATCAGCTTCGTTTCAACGAGGAATGCGATTGAATCGAGAGAGAAACGTGCTGCAATCGACTCGAGCAGTTCCAGGTAGCTGCGAACAGTCGACTCCTCCGAGAACTGCAGCGGCAGAAGAGAGCGGTCAATTACGGATATAGAATTTGAAAGAGGCAAAGAGGAAAAGAAGCAGCTCACCTTGACAATCTCCGCATTGATGAAGGTTGTTGCGAATGTCGACACAGTCGAAGCCGTGAAGGCGACCGGGAACCGGGCAAGCGATCTTTCTATCGGAGCATTCGGAGAGGGAACGTTTGCTAGGCTTCAAGACGGGACGAGGGAGTGAGATGACGAGGGGCGGTTTCAAAATGGTAGGGGGCTTCGGCACGGGTACGATGGGCTTCTTGAAAGGAACTGGGACCTTCGGGAAAGGGAGAACGTTGATAATACCAGGACGAGGAATAGGTCCGGGAAAGATGGGTTTCTTGACGGGGAAAGGAAAGACGGGAGGTTTGAAAGTCGGGGGTTTGAAGATGGGATTCTTGACGACAGGAGGAGGGGAGAGTTGACCAGGACAGGGAGCACGGATACAAAGGACGACGGGAGGTTTAGGTGCTGGTTTCGCGGGAGGGACAGTGGTTCTCGGTATATCACCCCTGAACTTGGTAGGAGGATTAGGTTTGAACGGGTTTGGAATATATTTGATGATGTCTTTGATGGGAGGGATCTTGATGGGAGGAAGTTTAATCGTAGGGATTTTGATGGTAGGGATCTTGATGGTAGGGATCTTGATGGTAGGGAGTTTGAGAGACCACAACTTGACTGCCGAGACGTCGTTGGCTGATGAGGTTTCGGCGGCAAAGATGGGAGAGGTGAGGGCAAGAACGACGAAAACGAAGAGGAAGAATCTCATCGTTGAGGGATGATTCGAGGGCGGTAGGTGATGAGTTCAGTGGTCGACGAAGAGCGTGGGGAGAGTGAGATCTGTAAGAGCTCTGTAGAGGGGCGGAGGAAGAGGGAAGAGCCTGAAAGAGAGGGACACGATGAAGAATCATTGCGAGACAGAAAAGTAGAGGGTTCTCGTACCTTGATCGCGAACGGAAGAGCTGCTTTCAACCGTTCGTAGTTTCGACCTATCGATGAGACACTCTTCAGACGATCTGCACGACGGGCGAGAGGAGGGTAGGAAAGTACCTGGAGGAAAGAGTCGGTTGAGTTTGACCGCTGAGGAGCCTTCTTGTTCGTCGTCCTTGGTGACATCGCTCAAGCAGTCGAGTGACAGTACCTGACGGAGGAGCAGCAACTCCCTCCAATGCGTCGACATGGTACGAGCGAGAAGTATGTTCGTCTGCCTTCTTTCCCTCGCAAAGCAAAGGAAGCTCGTCGAGTTGACCCGAGAAGGCGGTAAGTTCGAGTGGTGCGCTATCGAGCTGTGGAACAACGAGATTCTATCAGCATTGACGACTCGAAGAGCGAAGAGAGATGTCTTTCGAGAGGTGAAACAGGTTTGAGTGAAAGAAACAAGGTCTCTCCCGGAATTGCGACGAACCAAGATTTAACGCTCGTCTGGTGCTGCAGTCCCGGGACATACAGAGGCGTCTGTACCTCAAAAGAATACAGAGAAACCGAGTCCCTCGATCCAGTCGCGGGAAGGAACGCTAGTCGAAGGTCGAGGAGTCGAAAAAGTCGTTCGCGAGAAGCGTAAAGACGAGACAGAGCTGGTAACTAAGCTCCAGATGAGTTCAGCAGAAGCTTCGCTGTTGGGTCATGGTCTATTAGATGGTCCAAATAGGCAAACTTCAGCGAGGACAAAGTTGCGAAGCAAGGAAGAGAGACTATCACTCACCTCGCTCCTCCCCCCGACCTCCCACTAACGAACCCAGCCCAGATCAATCAGAGCAGCCATGATTACCTCTCTGCCACTTTCTCCCAAACGAACGTCGACATGAAATGGTTACAAAATCCGGCGAAAACTATCTACCCTTCAGACGCTAACCTGCGGTGTTGGCTCCGCCGTTTGTTGAGCCTCTGCAATCAACTGATTTATTTCTTCCTCACTCATCATATCCTCCCTCGCCGCTCCCCCACCTCCACCTAAGAACTCCCTCGTCAAATCGACTCCACCGAAATATCTACTCCTGCCCAAAACTTTCTCATTCCTCGGTAACCTCTCCTCCCTACTATCCGGTACGATCCCTACTAATTTCTTCTCCTTCCCGTTGATCTTGTCTGTGTAGAAATTGACGTATCCCGGTACGAGTGCGAATAAGGTATGATCTTTCCCTTTCGCTACATGTTGTCCCGCGTGCCAAGTCGTCCCTCGTTGTCGAACGATGATGTTTCCTGCCAATACTTCTTGACCTATACACCACACACACGAGATTAGGATAGGAGGGAGAGAGGGAGAGGGAGGGAAGACTTGCCTCCATATCGTTTCACTCCCAAACGTTTACCAGCTGAATTCCTACCGTTCTTGGAAGAACCTCCGCCTCGTTTAGTAGCTGTACGGACTTGTACGAGACCTGTTTTCAGAGAGCGAGCAAGAGTGAGTGAGA
The DNA here is from genome assembly GCA_016617785.1 of Sporobolomyces roseus. Taxonomy (NCBI): domain Eukaryota; kingdom Fungi; phylum Basidiomycota; class Microbotryomycetes; order Sporidiobolales; family Sporidiobolaceae; genus Sporobolomyces; species Sporobolomyces roseus. The sequence goes on from JADILM010000001.1 coordinate 3,620,542, forward strand.
GTGATCGAGTAGAGAAGACATGAGAGGAAGAACTAACCGGGAAGGGGACAATCGAGGAGGGATGATTTGAGGCATGATGTAGAAGGTAGACAAGGTAGAGTTGGTCGGGATAAGAGTGCTCTGAACATGATTGATGAGTGTGAATGAATGAAGGTTGAGATTGAATAGATTTCGCTTTCTTCTCGTGGGAATTGATTTGCTTCTTGTTCTTCTACTTGTCACTTTCAAATTCTTAAACTCGACTCATCCGACACCTACAGCTCATCGAGACTACTCAATCCGTCTATCAAGATCCTCAAGCCTTTGCTCTCTCTCGTTAGTCTGACCTTTCTGCTCTCAAACTAAAGTTGGAAAACAAGGAAAAAAGGGAACTTTTGCCAGACGACGAACGAAACTACTCGAATAATTTTAGGAAGTGCCGTCTGTTCAGAGTGGGGCAGTTTACGCTGTTTCATTCGAAGATGATTTGAGATATAAAATCAGCTTCTTCTCTTTCGAGAGGAGAATGACCTGACACTGATGGCCCCCTCCTCTCTCTCTCTCTCTCTGCTGAGATTTGGAGGGGTTGATAAGGAAAAGTGGATGGACAACCTCGAGATTAGACTAGAACAGTACGCTAACTCGTTGTTTCATTCCCTCGCAGGTTGACCTTTTTATCGCTTCTGAATCTTTTAGTCCGCTTTCCCTCGCTTTTGTATAGTTTCTGTTTGAATGAAATGCATCGTATATACTTTTATATCCATTCCGAGTTCCCGTTGAACCTGCCAATGAGTATAACGAGACTTGTTCATTTCAAGTGAGAGAAGCGAATCTCGTTGTGAGAGAGACTCAAGTTTCTGTCGACCAACTCGCATTTCTTCAATCACGACGTTCTTAGTCTTGACTAGTACGCGACAAGGTAGTGTCGTAACCCATACCTTTACCAGACCTTTCACTTGCCTCACTCCCCTTCAAGCCGCAAGAAGATCAAAAATAATGCCTCCTAAAAGTACGTCAATCTACTCACTGCGCCTCCTAGAGTATTCGCAGCTGACAAAGATCTAACTCCTATGTGCTTGGTGGGATGATTAGAAGCAGCAGCACCTGAGAAGAAGGCACTCCTTGGAAGGCCCTCGAATAACTTGTATGTCGGTATCGTTGGAATGCCCAACGTTGGAAAGAGTTCATTGTTCAATACTTTGACTCGATGTGGTAAGCTTCCCCCTTCTCTCTCCACACACTCCACTCTAGAGCCGTAGCGTTGCTCTCTTAACTCGAAACTTCTCGCTCACCTCTCTCGAATTGACTAGATCTCGGAAAGGTTGCCAACTTCCCTTAGTGAGTACAACTGAACCATTCAAGTCAGCTCTGCGATCTCGTAGGCAGAGAATTTGAGGGAGCAAGGCAAGCGAAAGTTGGAGATTGACCCAATTTTCGTTTTTCGCATTCTCTTTACAGCGCTACTATCGAACCTGAGGAGACTCGAGTTCCCGTTCCCGACAGTCAGTGACCCCTTCCCTTCTCCTCCTCACCTTTCGAGCATTCAAGCTGACCCAAGAAAGTTCGGCTTGCAGCTCGTTTCGATTGGCTTTGTGAACAATACCAACCTTCTTCGAAAGTACCCGCCGTTCTCACTTGCGTCGATATCGCCGGTTTGACCAAAGGTGCTTCGACCGGTGCTGGATTGGGAAACAATTTCTTGGCCAATGTGAGAGCGGTCGATGGAATCTTCCAAGTCGTTCGTAAGCCTACTCTCGATCTCAACTATATCTTTCTCGTAGATAGACTGATAGAGTCTTGGAGTTGATTTACAGGCGCTTTCGATGATGCTGAAGTTATTCACGTCGAAGGAGATGTTGATCCTATTCGTGATATGGAAATCATTCGAGATGAACTTCGGTACGTTCTCAATTGCTCTCTCGATGACTCTCCTCACTGCGAGTACTCATCGCAAGAATGATTGGTGCACAGATTGAAGGATATCGAATGGGTTTCAAAGAAGCACGAAGCCGTTAAAAAGTCACTTCGAGGAGCGACGGGTACTGCCAACTTGCAAGACAAGGCCAAGAAGGAAGAACTCGACTGCCTCACGAAAGTTCTCGATCATTTGGAGAATGGTGGAAAGGACGTTCGCAAGGGAGAATGGACTACCAAAGATGTACGTTCTCCATTTCTCCTCAGTACTACTTCGAAGCCAAATACTGAAGAGAGACTCCGGAATGTAGATTGGTTACATCAACGATCTCATGTTGCTCACTGCTAAACCCGTCATCTACCTCGCAAACTTGTCTGAACGAGACTACATTCGCAAAAAGAACAAGTGGTTACCCAAGATCAAGCAATGGATCGATGAGAACAACCCTGGAGATCTCTTGATTCCCTTCTCGGTCGCTTTGGAGGAACGTATGCTTCAAGAGTTCGAGGATGACAAGGTTCGTGTAGAGGAATTCACTAAATTGTCAACTCAGGGTCAATTGGGTAGGATCATGGTTGCTGGTTACCAAGCTCTCAACGTACGTTCTCAATTCCTTTATCAGTCTCTCCCACTCTCTCTCGTATACTCGAGAAGGAGAACTAATCCCGATTTGAGTTGCGTCAAATGTTCAGCTCATTCGATACTTCACTTGCGGTCCTCAAGAAGTACGAGCCTGGACGATCCGAGAAGGAACAAAAGCACCTCAAGCGGCAGGAGTCATTCACACGGATTTCGAGAAGCACTTCATTTGTGGTGATATCATGAACTTTGACGATCTCAAAGAGTACGGAACTGAAACTGCTGTCAAAGCTGTAAGTTCTCTCACTTCATCGCCTTTCCTCTCCCCCTTCTCACACTGATCGTGAGGTGATGGCGTGGCGATCTAGGCTGGTAAACTCCAACAAAAAGGTAAACCTTATGAGATGCAGGATGGTGATATCGCTCACTGGAAACGTACGTTTTGTCTCTTTCCTATTGTTTCCGGCGCTTAGGACTGCCTCACTGACGCTCTCAGTCGTCACGAACAACAGACAACGCTTAAACGAGGGTTTGTGGTCTGAGGTTCGTAAAAAGTTGGACTTTGATTGTACCACTGAGAGGGAGGCGAGGGGTTGTCGATATATCAGTCGCGCTTCGTTCTCTTGCTCTCTTGATTGCAATCGCAAGTTCTTCGTATTGGGGGAGAAGAATCGTCGCTTCTTCCTCTCATTTGTTCATAAAATCCTTTCTCTCGAGATCTTCTGCACTTTCGACCGAGTCGACGAGAGAGCGAGATCGTTGATCCGTTGAACGTTCGAGATAGAAATAAAGTAGTGATGTTGCTACATTTTTCAGCAAGATTATTTCGTCTCAAATGAACTACCCAAATACCCTCATCTACTTCCCTCGTTATCTTCCCATCGCTCTTTGAGCTTGTTGACGCTGTAAGGAAGGTACTCAAGTCGCAAATCAGCTACCGACTGAATTGCGAGACAGAGAGAGATCCCTTACGATTTGCATGATAGTGTTTCTACTATTCTCGTCCAATCCAGCGATCTGCGCATCCGTCATCGCCAACACTTGTTGAATCAATGCAGCCTGATCCGGTGTTGCGGCAGCAGGAGCGGGTTGAGGGGTCGAAGAAGATTGAGGAGGAGGAGGAGGAGGAATCGAAGAGGCTGATGAAGGACCATTGTAACTCGCAGGAGGAGGTTTGATGTCCCTCGGAGGAGGGTACCCGCCGTATCCTGGTGGAGGTGGGGGAAGAGCACCGCCGGACGAAGGACCGTTGTAGGACATAGGAGGTTGAGAGGGAGGAGGTCCAGGTCGGTTGTAAGCTGAGGGAGGAGGAGGTGGAGGAGTACCGTAAGAGCTTGAAGGGGCGCCGTAGGGAGGCGCGGCGCCTCCGTAGGAAGCGGGAGGGGGTGCGCCGTAGGGAGAAGCGACTAAGGGAGGGGGAGCAGATCCAGCTGGGAAAGCAGAGGGAAAAGCTTTCTATTGATTCGTTAGAACGAGAGAATGTTAATAAGGTTGACAGGCTGCAAGTAAGAGAGTACGTACGGATAGGAGAGCAGGATCGACGATTCCCATGCAGAGCATCGCTTGGAACAAGGCGTAAGAAAGTTGAGGATTCGAAGTGAGGAGTGCTCGAGCTTCGTAAGGAGATGCAATAACGAGAGCCTATCAAGGGATGCGACAACAGTGAGCTGCTTGCACAAGTATCAGGAGCGAAGTCGAACTAACCTTCATCTGACTCATGATATCTAATAATTGACCTGGAGCCATCGTTCCAATCGTTTCTGTGATCTTGTCTGTCGAGCTCTTTCCTGGTTCGAGGGGAATACCAGCAGGTAACGGTCTCGGTTGTATACCTCCCGGTAACATTGGAGGAGGAGGAGGTGGTCCCGAATTGTTCATTTGAGGAGGTGGAATTCCCATTCCTCCCGCTCCAGGTGGTGGTGCTCCGTAGCCTTGAGGAGGTCCACCCATTGGAGGTCCTCCTCCTTGATTGAATCCTCCTCCTCTGTCTCCATATCCACCTCCTCCTCGATCATTTCCATACCCTCCGCCTCCGCCTCCTGCTCCACCTCCGTAACCTCCTCTCCCACCTCGTTTACTCGGTGGTGCATCATCTGTATCTGCGAAATCCAATCTCAACCCTCTACCTCCTACTTCTACTCCCTGTAAATTCCTCAATGCTGATGCAGCAGTATCTGCATCTCTGTATTCACAGAATCCGAACCCTTTTGGTTTGCCCGTTCCGTGATCGAACACGAGACTGTAGCAGTGAGCCGTATGAGCGAGGGAAGAGTAGAGAGAGAATGAGAGATGAATGTGTACCGGAATGAAACTACTGGTCCAACAGAGTTGAAGACCTGTTGGCTCTCATCCGAGTCAGTACAGTACAAGTATGAGAGTAGTAGAAAGTACTGACCTCTACGAACTGTTCCTCAGTGTAGTCGAATGGAAGATTACCAACTATGAAACACAGGAATCTCATCAGTAAATTCGAGTAGCAAGGAGAACGAGGCTACTCACCAAAGACTACTTTGGATCTAGACTGTTGTTGAGGTTGACCGTAGCCTCCTCCTCCTCCGTAAGACATGATTTGGTGTGATGGGATAAAAGTGAAAGTTGGTTGATGAGAGAAAGGAGGAAGAGGTTGTCGCACAGTCGACAACCTTCGACAAGTTCGCTCTCGAGTGAAGGGGAGTACTCTCGTGATCCAAGACTGAAATCTGGTCGAGCGACTTCAGACGAGAACAAGCAAGACTCGAGACGAACGATACTTTCGAAAACTCTTCGCTCTCTTCCACGGTCGATTCAAACGAGATGCGAGCAAAGCTATATATGAACAATCAAATTCGAGGCCATCTCTAATAACTACTTCCCGCCAATCCTCTCCTCCTCAACGCCTCTTCGACATCTCCCAAACTATCCACCTTCCCTTGCGCAACGACCGTGGGTTTCCCACTCTTTTCCCGATCACTCAATATCCGACTCGCGTGAGGTCTCAACACTCGGTTCGCGACTCGATACAAATCGTTCAGCGTCACCCGGTCAATGAGTGCAGACATCTCGGGCATCGAAACCTTTCGACCATGTACTTGAACTTGTCGCTATAATATCACTCGATCAACCTGCATCAGCAGCCATCTTGAGTGGATGGGAAAAGAGGGAAGAAGGGACGTACGCCAAGATCCTCGACTTGTACCATTCGACTCTCCAAAGCCATTGCCAAACTACTCTTTAATTGGTTCCGAGCCCTCCTCAAATCACCTTCGTCGATCCCACCTCTCATGGGTCTCGTAATACTGTCCAATTGTTGCGCGATGAGGTTTGCGGTTTGGGACACGAATTGAGGGTGCACAGAGATTTGGAGTCCGAACAAACCAGAGTCGAGGTAGACATGGTGGAATGCTGAACAGAAATCGACCGAGTAGTGTTGATTGAGTACGGAGGTGTATAATCTTGAATACATCCCTTTACCAGGTCCACCTGATCAAAATTGACGCATAATCAGTCGGATTAAGGGTTGAGTTGAGAGAAGTTGAAAGGCGTACCAGCAGAGAAACTTCCTCCACCTCCTAACAGTACTTGTAAAGTAGCCAACGCGTAAATATCCTCATCATGAATCGACAACCCTTCAAACCCGACATAAACATGAGTGAACTCGATCTCCGCATCCTCAATTATTAGTTGACCACCAGTGTAACGTGCGGGTGCGGTCGAGAGGTATTCGAAGGATGAAGGGTCGAGGGGAGAATGGGATGCGGAGGAAGAAGCGGAGGTTGAGAAAGGTTGAGATGAGGAAGGATTCGTTGTTGGTCGAGGTGTAGCTGACTTCGAGGTGGAGGCTGAGGAAGATAGAGTGGGTGCTGACGATTTAGCTGATCCGAAATGTCGTTCGGCTAGTTCGACTAATTGATCGTGTTCGACTCCGGCTGCAGCAACGACCAATCTTTCCGGTTTGTACCACATTCCTAAATAATCTTTAATCGTCTCGGTCGTCATCTTTTCCAACCTGTCCTCCGGGCATAGTAGAGGGTTCCCTAGAGTGTTCCCTTGATACGCCGTCTCGTGTAACAGTTCAGGCAAGATCATTTCAGGTTTATTCTTGATTTCTCCTACTTCCCACAATGCCGCTTCTCGTTGAATGTCGAGCTCTTCTTGGGTGATGAGAGGGTTGAGAACAGTGTCGGATAAGATAGAGATTACGGATGGGAGGGAATGAGTGTAGGTCGAGGCTTGGTACATGATGGTTTCGCGAGATGAGGAGGAAAGGAATTGACCGCCGAGTTGTTCAATCTCTTTAGTCATTTCGTCGGCTGTTCGATTCCGTGTGCTCTGTGAAAGCAGTCAAGAATGGGGCGTCAAGTTTGAGATAGGTGAACAGAGAAACGAAACGACGGAATAGTTCCTTCACTTGATCGTTTCGTCTCGAACAAGAAGAGTAGACTCACCTTGAATCCCAATCTATCCACCATATGACCGGCACCTCTCGTCTTCAATGACTCGTAACGTGAACCAGCGTCGACGTAAACTCCAGCAGCGACGAAATGACCTGGAGTTGGATCACTCGCTACTCTAACTCCATTGGGTAATGTAGTGACTTTGAGTTCCGGGTAATTTGTAGGTGTTGGAGTCGAAGTGGTCGCTAGGGAACGAGAGAGAGGGAGTCGAGTTGAAGTTGAAAGAGAGAAGGGGATTCGGGGAACGAAGTGGCGAAGCATCGTGAGAAGGAAGACGGTGTGCTATCTGTAGCACTCCTTGTAGGTCGATATATACACAAGCGGTGGATCTGGGGTGAGCGGAAGAGGAACAAGTGCGATTTGAACGGAGTTTCTCTTTCAACTCTCACCAAGACACTGACTCCCCTCTAGACTCTCAAGATGTCACTCAGAGCCGCTCTCCAACCATTAAGGAACACTCTCCGACCCTGCACTTGCACTCCCACTCCAATCCGATTACTCTCTACCACTTCATCTCGACTAGCAACTCTCCCTCCTCCCGCATCTCAATGGACTCTCCCGAAAGGTTTGGAACTAGTTGGAAAGGTCATCAATCAAGGAAAGATGCAACAGACTATTACAGTAGAAGTAGAGAGGAGAATGACGGATCACAAAACTCTCAAAGTAAAATATCTATCTTCACTCTGCTCTCTCATGGAGATTGTACTGACGAGAGATGATCGATAACGTATGTAGGAGTTCAGTAAACACTCGAAATACTTGGTACACGACGCAGAGGATCAATGTATAATCGGAGATCAAGTCAAAGTTCGCTCATCTCTCTCCCGTCTCCCTTCTCCCGCCCCTTTCGCTAACAATCCGAGTGAGGATAGATCCGAAATTGTCGACCCATCTCTGCACGAAAACGATTCGAATTGGTTTCAGTCGTCAAAGGTGCACGAGAACGAGTTGAATCGACTCATGGACCTGGAGAACTCGCGCCGGATTCTCCAGCTGCACCATCACCGGAGGAGGGGACTGCTTGAGCTCAGGGTACTACTAAGGAGATGAAATAGATGTGATTCGAGAGTAGACTCGGAACGGGTAGGATGATTGTGGAAATCGAATTGAGAGTAAGAGAGCGAGTGAAGATTCCTGATGGGAAGAGAGCTGCATACAGAGCTACTTCGATACATAGCTAACACTATTTCAAATCGGGGAGTTTAGTCCTTCTCGCTCGCAACTATTTCCTCACTGACATTCGGAACTCTCAGTCGTTCGAAACGAACAGTTCGCTTTCGTCTCATAGATTTCCTTCGCTTTCTCAAGCGCCCTTCGCAAGTCAAGCGCTGGAAGTCTCTACATTTCGTGCGGCAGCGTATCGTGAGCTTTGAGAGTTCGACTTGAATCACCGCAAGTCCGGGAGAGACCTTTTCTTTCCTTTGAACTTGTTTCACCTATCAAAAGACATCTCTCTTCGCTCTTCGAATCGTCAACGCTGATAGGATCTCGTCGCTCCACAGCTTGATGGCGCACCACTCGAACGTACCGCCTTCTCGGGTCAACTCGACGAGCTTCCTTTGCTTTGCGAGGGAAAGAAGGCAGACGAACATACTCATCGCTCGTACCATGTCGACGCATTGGAGGGAAATGCTGCTCCTTCGCCGATTAATGACATTCGACTGCATGAGCGATACCGCCAACGACGACGGACAGGAAGGACTTTCCGGCGGTCAACCTCGACGCTGTCCTTTCATCGGCTCAAGATACTTTCCTGCCCTCCTCTCGCCCGGCGTTCGAATCATCTGAAGTGTGTCTCATCGATAGGTCGAAACTACGAACGGTTGGAAGCAGCTCTTCCGCTCGAGATCAAGGTACGAGGACCTGCAACTTTTCTGTCTCGCAATGACTTTTCTCATCTTTGTTCCCCTCATTCAGGTCTTTCTTCTCTCCCTCTCCCCGTCTACAGAGCTCTTACAGATCTCACTCTCCCCACGCTCCTCATCGACCATCGACCCCTGAACTCACCACTCAGCCTCACTCAATCCACGCCTCGACGATGAGATTCTTCCTCTTCGCTTTCGTCGTTCTTGCGATCACCTCTCCCATCTTTGCCGCCGAAACCTCATCAGCCAACGACGTCTCGGCAGTCAAGTTGTGGTCTCTCAAACTCCCTACCATCAAGATCCCTACCATCAAAATCCCTGCGATTAAACTTCCTCCCATCAAGATCCCTCCCATCAAAGACATCATCAAATATATTCCAAACCCGTTCAAACCTAATCCTCCTACCAAGTTCAGGGGTGATATTCCGAGAATCACTGTCCCTCCCTCGAAACCAGCACCTAAACCTCCCGTCGTCCTCTGTATCCGTGCTCCCTGTCCTGGTCAACTCTCCCCTCCTCCTGTCGTCAAGAATCCCATCTTCAAATCCCCGACTTTCAAACCTCCCGTCTTTCCTTTCCCCGTCAAGAAACCCATCTTTCCCGGACCTATTCCTCGTCCTGGAATCATCAACGTTCTCCCTTTCCCGAAGGTCCCGGTTCCTTTCAAGAAGCCCACTGTTCCCGTTCCGAAGCCTCCTACTGTTTTGAAACCGCCTCTCGTCATCTCACTCCCTCGTCCCGTCTTGAAGCCTAGCAAACGTTCCCTCTCCGAATGCTCCGATGGAAAGATCGCTTGCCCAGTTCCCGGTCGCCTTCACGGCTTCGATTGCGTCGATATCCGCAACAATCTTTATCAATGCGGAGACTGTCAAGGTGAGCTTCTTCTTTTCCTCTTTGCCTCTTCCAATTCTATATCCGTAACTGACCTCTCTCTGATCCCTCTCCAGTTCTCGGAGGAGTCGATTGCTCGCAACTCCCCGGTACTGCTCGAGTCGATTGCAGTACGTTTCTCTCTCGATTCCATCTCATTTCTCGTCCCAGTCTAGCTGATTTCGCCTCGTTTCGTTCGCTTTCAACAGTCAAAGGTTTCTGTCACGTCGAGAGCTGCCTCGATGGATACCTCTACGACTTTCGCAAACGTTCTTGCGTCCAAGCACCGAGGTTCGGATACCAGTAAACGGTCGATATCGAATCCCTCTCTCTCAGTATCCACACATTTTACTCTTGTTTCCTCTCTTCCTGTATCTCTATGGATCTTCTCGGGCTCTACTCTCTCGTCACCTGTCTCTATCTCGTCCTCCTTGCATCTCCCTCTTCACTCCTCTTCAAACCCCTAACCGTTCTCTACCTCGACGGATCCGTCCTTCGACCGAGGGCGTGACACCAAACCAACCTTCTCGACTGATCTGTATCTCAATCGGTACCCTCGAAGGCGAAATTCGGGCGACGGAAGATCTTTCGATTCCTTTTCAGATTCGTCTCGTTTTTGCTTCATTCGATTCGATCTAGTAATTGGCTGTCGTTTATCTTCCCTGTTCCTTCGGATTTCTTGTCTCGCAAGTTAGTGTTACCTTGCCACCTACTTCGTTCGTTCCGAGCCGTCCATCGAGAGAAGAGCGAGATTTACGAGCGATGATATTTTCGCAAGTAAGCGAAGTCTCGCTGTCAGAAACGGACTCAACATTGGCGACGACGAAGGACAAGCATTACAATGAAAAGCTTCTACTGCTGCTGAAGGAACTAGTTAGAAGGCAGGCAGATGAGTTAGGTCAGACGACGGCAAGTCAATCGCAAAACAAAGCTCACCTTTCATTTAACGCTTTACGTAGCTTATGCGCTGCTTTCTGCAACTGATCTCAATAGGCCCCGAGATCCGTCTCAACTGTAGCTCTACTGGTCGTAGAGTAAGGTGATTCGAACTTAGCGTCCTCATGGCGAGCGAATCTAAACAATTCGTCCAAGTACTGTGAAAGGAGGCTCGATACGACACCACACTCGAGAACGAGATCTATCACTGCATGTAAACGATCCTCCAGGGATTGTAGGCGATCGAGGTTTCGTTCAATTGCTCGTTGGATCTCGAGCGCTGAGAATTTCCGACGGATTTGACGGAATCGATGAATGGCACCTTCGATCGTGAACTTGCTCTCGACCGTGAGCTGGCCAGAATCCTCGTACTGTCAGGTCGAATTAGAATCACGGTAGAGGGGAGCGGGCCTACCTCAAGAAACGACATTCTCTCTTCCGCAATCAACCTCTCCATCACTTCGACGTAACGATAGATCACTTGACATTTCCGGTCATCGAGCAAATGAACCCTCCACTCATTACTCAGGAACGTCTTTCTTATGTCCTTCGCCCAAGTATCGATAATCGAGACGTTCTCGGCGGTCGATGAATACTTCGAGAGGAATAAGATTCGAACGTGCGTGAGCTCCTGCTCGAGTTACTCACTCCGCGTCGCGATATGATGTGAGAGAGCGTCTGCTGTGTGCATACTGTCGAAAGGGCGGAACAAGAGGAAATGGAGAGAAGAACCGGTTAAAGACTTTGTAGATTTCCAAGCGGAAGGTTCCACAATCCGTGGATCATAAGAGAATGGAGATTGACCATGAGGTACAACGGTAGTAGACTGTGAGTGGAATGTGAGAATCGATTGAATAAATAGGGAGAACGTCAATAAATTAGAGAAAGAGGATGCGAAGTCGAAGAAGGAAACGGTCTATGTACAAAAGCTCTATTGCTGAGAATTTAACGCTCTCGCAGTGATGACGAGGAGTGACGAGATGGAGGAAGAGGAGGAGTTGAAGGCGGAGGGAGTAAAGGTGAGGAGAGTGGAGTCAAGTTGGAGAAAGGTGCATCCAGGTGAAGGCTATCTCGGTCAGAGGTCGTCAGCGGGCTCTGTATACTGCGAGAGAGGAATCGAATGAAAGGGCCCTTACGATTTGCCTCTTAGACTATTTCTCAACCCTTCTTCAACAGAATTCATTTCTGTCCATTCTTTCCTCCTCTTCCCGTCGATCTCGCCTCCCTTCGTCCTCTGTTGCTCTGCGCGTTCCCTCTCGAAACTCCTTGCTATTCTATCAAGAACTTCTCCGCTCCCTGGTCTAGCTTCTCGTTTCCTTCGCCGCTTCGCAGGAGTGTACACCATCGGCGACTCCTCCACTTCGTCCTCTTTCGGAATTGTAAAGGTTGGGGATTGAATTCCTAGGAGAGGGGTGTGGAATGATTGTCGTGTTGCAGAGGACGAAGGTTGGGAGAGGGGAAGGGGTGCATCGGCGTATTTTGAGGAAGAGACAGAGGACGAAGAGGAAGAGAGTGGAGGAGTGAGATTGCCTGCTGGTGATACGAGTCCTGATGGAATGATGGGAGAAATTGTCGAAGTTGGGAAAGAATGAGGGTTTCGAGCTCCGGTCCATCGAGGAGCTGCGTCGATGCACGGAACTCATTAGCCTACGTCAACCTCGAGTTAGATCTAGAGTTAATGGAGACTCACCAGTGAAGAATAGATCAGTCAGACTGAGCTTGTCGTTTCCTCCCATTGACAAATCGCTCGCTACTGAACCACCACTATTCTCCCTCGATCTATCTCGACTAGCTCGCTCAGGAGCAGGTAGCCACATCTTACCTGCCGCAGCTTGAGGTTGTATCATTCCGACGTCGCTCTGAGAGTACTGAGAGAGCGAGAGATCCGACGGAACTCGAAGGAGTGGTGGAGGAAGCGGAGGTCGTCCGCTCAACCAATCCGATTCGTTGATGGCGTCAACTTGTCGACGAGGTTGGTCTTCCCGACTCGAAGCCAACATCTCTGTCGATTCTTGATCCTCTTCATCGTCCTCATCATCGCCTTGCTCCGAATTCCGAGTCCCGTCAGTTCTTGGACTCGCATCTCCACTCCATCTCCCCTCGTTCGTCAAGTTTGCGAGTCCCAGATTCGCTCTCCTAACATCATCCGTATCCGGACTCGTCGAATTTCTAGAATACTCCGGAGATCTTTGGGCATCTGAACTCGAGTTTGATCTTGACGGAGCGAGAATCGGGAACTCTGGAGTAGTAGGAGAAGGTTTGTATGGATCCCAGTACGGTCCACGAATCGGAGGAGGTGGATGGAAGGTTTCGTCGGGATCGTAAGAATCGGGTAAATCGAGTTCGACCGCTTCGTAAGCGTAACCTTCGGGTCGAGGAGATCCACCCAGGCGTCCTCCACTGATCTGTCGTAATCCAGCGTTGAGTGTCGCTGCCGCTCGTTCAGGTAACGAAGGACCTCCTCCTTCGTTGGACGACATCGCAGCAATCCCTAATCCAGTAGGCGCTTTTCCCCGTCTCCCATAGCTTCCATTACTCGTCCTCTTTCCCATAGTCATCATCATACTCGCTCCCACATCCTCGCCTCCCTCCTGCTCCTCCTCCCTGTCAACATACTCTTCCCTCGAATGTTCATTCGCCAATCTCCCTCCACCAGCTAACCAACTCGCTTCCCCCGCATCCCTCCTCTCAGGCCTCATACTCATGGGAGTATTCGCCCTACTCCCCTCCCGGCTCGACGTCGCAACTCTAAAGAACCCTCCCAACCTCGATCCGATCCCTTCTCTCTCGACTCGAGGCTCAACCCAATCCCATTGTTCATCCCCGTAAGCTCCACCCGCGAGTCCTTCGAACGATCGATCTCGCTTTCGTTTACGACGTAGGAAGCAGCAGAAGAGGATGAGAAACAACGCGAGGAACAAGAAGCAAATTGGAGCGGCGATTGCTGCGGCTAGTTGAGAGGGTGTGAGGGAGGAGAGACGGGAAGGTGAGAGAGCGGAGGTGGGGGAAGCGGAGGAGGTGAGAGAAGAGTCGGGGTTTGAAGTTGGGGATTGAGATTGGGAAGAAGCGGTAATGGAGTTGACGGATTCGGAAGCTAGCACGTGGTAAGCGAGAACGATCAGCCAGATTCTCGCGAACAGTTCTGGTACGGAAACGGATACAGAGAAAAGAGCGTACCAACTGAAGAGATTTCGGATAATTCGCTCGACAAACTCGAAACGAGCGAAGTTTGTTCAGCTATTGAAGCGCTAGCGGGGAGTGAGGAAAGCGAAGCTTGCGCTGAGGGGAGAGACGCGATGGAAGAAGCCGTGGCAGCTGAACAAGGTTCCGTGAGAGAGTCAGCTTCGTTCGAGAGGAGAAGTCAGGAGAGAGCTTACCGGATGTTCGCGCACCGTTCGCTGTTACTGATATTTGACTAGTTGGGGTAGGAATCATCATCGTAGATGTGGAACGGCTTGGTGTATTCGTGATCGATGTTGGATTGTTCGAATTCCTTATCGACGTATTCGTCGGACGGGCAGTTGTCGTTCGAGTCGCTTCCATCTCAGTCGTACCAATAGTGACAATCTCTGTCCCTCCGAGAACCCTAGCGATAGTAGGACCCATTCCACCAGCCGTCGTATAATCCTGTCCCAATTCGATCTGACTCTGTCCTTCTCCAACTTCCTGAAGACTGACAGTGACAGGTAGCTGCAAGAGAGTCGTTCCGTATCGAGTCAAAGTTGCTTCTCCGACCAGAGCCGTTTGAATACCGTTCGAATCGAGAGTTTGAACCGTATAGAGAGTTTCAACGGTCGCGGTTGGAGCGATTCGGTAGGATAACCAATCGGGGAGGGGTGGGAGAGGTGGGATGTAGGTCAAGGCGAAAGGTGCTGCCATACTGCGTCGTGGTGAAGCAGGTTGGAGATCTCAACCTTCGCGACCTGCGAATTCTAACGAAATTATTGCGAAAAAATGAGAAAGAGGTCAGTATCGCGGTCCCATCAGCTTAGACGAAACTTCTCGAGGTACAAGATACTCACGGGATACGCTCTCTGTCTCTCCCCGGTTCTCCTATCGCTATCAGTTGCCGTTATATTTCGATCTTGACTAGGTTGATTGAATTGCTGGGGTTCAATAGGAAAGAGCGACGATAGCTCAAAGTTGCCTCCAGTCGATTTATAGAGTGTCTGTATGTATAGTAAAGCTGTTCAAAGTCGTCTAGGAGTACAGTAGGAGAGTGTTAGATCGAATGTTGAATCAAACTCTCTTTTCGTCGTTCGAAAATCCTCTCCTTCTTTCCCCCCCACTCACCACAATGAGATCACTACTAGCTCTTACTGCTCTGGCTCACCTAGTGACCGCTCTTCCAGCTCAAGATCAATTCCCTTTCCTCTCCTCCGCTTCGTCGTCCCCGCCTTTCTCGCTCCCACTCTCCTCTCAAGCAGACGTCACCATTCACTCACACCCTTCCTTACCTCATCATCAAGTCCGCTTGCGAGAGCCACAAGGTCTCTGTGATCCAGCAGTCAAGAGTTGGAGTGGTTATCTAGACGTTGCAGAATCGGATTCTTCTCCCTCGAGGCACTTCTTCTCGTGGGTGTTTGAATCGAGGAATGATCCAAAGAATGACCCCGTCGTCCTATGGTGAGTCTGCTATACTTTGAAAGTGGGAGGGATGCTGATGAGAGAGCTCCGCAGGTTGAACGGTGGACCAGGTTGCTCTTCGTTCACTGGATTATTGCAAGAACTGGGGCCTTGCAAAGTACAGAAGCATGGTGATCCTATTCGCAACCCTCATTCGTAAGTTCGACTCGTTCTCTGCGGAACTTTGACCTGAACATCGTCGTTTTAATTTTAGATGGAACTCGAATTCGACACTAGTGTTTTTGGATCAACCTGTCGGAGTTGGGTTCTCGTACAGCGATAAAGACGATCGAGGAGTATGGACCACCGAAGCTGCTGCGCGAGACGTACGTTCACCTCGTAATTTTCCTTCGCAACTTTTCGCTGATTTCGCGAAAACAGACCTACGCTTTCCTTCAAATCTTGTTCCACTCTCTCGGCCATCGATTCGGACGGGAGTTCCACATCGCCGGCGAGTCGTACGGAGGACGCTACGTGCCTTTGTTCGCGGATTACATCGTCAAGGAGAATGAGAAACTCAAGGCGGAATCATCGTAAGCACTCTCTCTTCCCGGTTCGTTCTCTCGCCACACAAATGCACAGTCTCTTCTGTCAATGCAACTGATACAGAGACTGATACCTTTCCCTCGTTCTCAACAGTGGCAGCTTGAAACCTATCAACCTGGTTTCGATTCTCGTCGGAAATGGATTGTACGTTCTGCTCTTCTCCGTCGGTTACTCTCACTAGCTCTGTAGCTCAGCACGATCTTTGTTTCCCATAGCACCGACCCGAAGACACAATACGGTTCCTACATCCCTACAGTCTGCACGAACCAAACAGGTTACGGACCTTTACTTGACAAGGCCTCCTGTGACAAGATGCAGTCGACCTTACCTCGATGCCAACAACTCGCTCAAGCATGCTACGGTACGTCTCTGTCTCCCTATCTCCTTTTCCTCGGGTTCGCCGCTGATTAGATCGTGAGGGAATAGATAAACCCTCTAGTTCGACTCTATGTTTAGCGGCCTTTCAATACTGCGAGAATAGTCAAACCAGTGCTTACTACCAGTCAGGGAGGAATCCGTACGATATGACTAAATTTGGGGAGTATGAGGAAGAGAAATGGATTGAACGTTGGTTGAACACGTTCGTTCTCCTCCTTCCTCACTCTTCCCTTGAGTATACGGTGGCTGACGATCTTGACGGAAGATAGTGAGGCTGTGAGGAAGGAATTGGGTGTAGATATGGAACCTCATGGAGGAGTGAAGAAGTTCGTTGGATGTTCCGATAAAGTCGGATTCAGGTTCACCGTTAGTGGTGATCAGTGAGTCCAAACTTCTCGACATCGACCTGTTTCTCTGAGTACTGGCTGATTTCGCCAATTTGGGGTCACAGAGCCAGACCTTCATTCCCTGCAGTAGCTCATCTCGTTAATAACGGAGTGGCAGCCTTGTTCTACTCCGGAAAGAAAGATTTCATGTTCGTCTCCTTCTATCCCTCCCTCCTCCCCATCCTCCTGAGCTCACTCACAAACGACTCGGGAGATATAGCTGTAATTGGAGTGGAAACGAACAATGGACTTCATCTCTTGCCTGGACCGGCTCCGACCGCTTCCGACAAGAACCCTTGAGATCATGGTATGCATCGAAAGAGCTCGCGAGGGTAGGGAACTCGACGAATCAAGCGGGAGAGTATAGACAATATGGGAACTTGGCTTTTGCGATCGTTGATGATTCGGGTCATTTCGTACGTCTCTCCTCTTCATCAGGCCTGCACGTCGGCTGTGAGACTGATGTGAATTTCTGGGATCTACAGGTCCCTTATGATCATCCCGTCGAAGCGCTCGCAATGTTGAATCAGTGGACGAAACATCGTAGAGTTGGTCACTACTCGAAGGAGGAATAGTCGAACTGGGAACGTCTTTGTTTCATATCTTGTCATACCTGTATATAGCTTTCGAAGTAGTCTTGAATGTGCGAAATTTTTGCGAAAATGTTCATTGAAAATCCTCCTCTTTCTCTCACTCTCCTCACTCTGCATCTCATCATGGCGACTCTGAATCTCGAAGTCCAATTCAGGTGAGCTATCATGCTGTACTCATTGGGATTCTAGCGCTCACACCCATCTAATCTAGTGGAGGAATGGAACTTTTATTCTCATCAATCCATAATCATTCGATCACTCTCCCACGGTACTATACACCTTCAGTACTTTCCGGAACTGGTCTGAAAGAAGTGCCAAGACCAACAGAAGGAGCAAAGACGGATATAAAGTTCTTGATTTGGTGGTTGAGGGAATACCTTTTAGAGGATAGGGAACGACCTGAATTGTTCTCACAAGGGGAAACTATGTAAGCTGGATCTCTTTCTGATCTGACTGAAAGCATTAAGCTGATCAGAGGAGTTGTTGCTAGTCGACCGGGAATCTTGATTTTGATCAATTCGACAGATTGGGAACTCGAAGGTGAATTAGAGTATGAGCTGCAAGAAGGGGACGAGATCGTATTCATCTCGACACTGCATGGAGGTTGAACGAAAAGAGGGAGTCAAAGCTAGTCATGAGGGTCTTTTTCGCAGGGATTTGGTTTCAACATGTTGTAACAAGTATCTTTACTACTAAATGGGAAGGAACAACGAGGAAGACAATATGAATATAGGACAGTGGGAGAGAGGCTTAGGAGGAGAGACCGTGAGCCTTGTCAAGTTGTTCGACAAATTTGTACGTTTTCGCTTGAACCGCATTTCCAGCATCAGTGATCGTCTCATGCGTCTTTCCGACCTGATTCAAGAACGGTAATCATCAGTATCTGCAACAAACGACATGGGGAAGCGGAATGGAAGAGCTTACAGTGTTGACGAACCAGCGGAAGTAATCGGGAAGACTCCTCAAATTGGGCAAGAGCATGTGGGCGAAATGAGGAGCGACGAGGTGATCCGATAACCCAGACTCGATGATGCGAACCATTTGGTCGGCGAGCCATCCAGCGTCGAGGGTGGGGCTCATGAATTGGTTCTCTTGTTCTTTCATCGCGTCTCCCATTTGTGTACTGACTTTTGTGGGACAGATCACAGAGGTGCGAACTCGGGGAGCGTTGTATCTAAGGAGTCATGCATAGTGTCAGCAACGAGGAAAACGGCAACTAGAGGTTTGCGACGAACCGGTGACGAAGTTCTCCATTGAGGGTCTCGTGAAGAGCGAGAACGGCAGCCTTCGAGCACGAGTATTCACCTGTCGAGGGGAGTCATCATGAGCTACACTGTTCACGAGCTCAAGTCGAGAATGCTTACTTAGTTGAGGTATCGCGGCGTAAGAAGCGGATGAAGCGGTCTGTCGGAAGAGAATGAAACGCATCAGCAAGCCTGTTCGATGTGAAGCGGCAAGCAATCGTGACAAACCGTCATGATATGTCCGTGGCTTATTGAGTGGAAGAAACAGAAAGTCAGCGGAATGAAAGTGAAGAGTGCCCAAAAATGTGGCTCACTTTAGTTTGATGACTGCCGGAGCAATCGAGTCAGTGCTGTTCGTACATTAGAAAGAGACGATGACTCACTATGAGGCAAGAACTCGCGAAGGATGTTGTGAGCACCGAGGACGTTGACTTTGTAGGTCAACAAGAACTCTTCTGGTTTCGTGTCGAGAATGGTTTTGCCTCGAGCGATACCCGCGTTGTTGATCTATCGAGCACATATAGAGTCAGTCTTGATCGGCTGAGGATGTTAAGTTGCAACATACGAGAACAGTAGGTTGTCCAATCTGCGAGAAATGAAAAAGTCAGCTTCGAATGGCGATTGCAGACAGAGCAGCTCGACTTACCTCCTCTCGGACCTTCCTCGCTACCTCAGCAATAGCCTTGGGGTCGGTGATGTCGCATTTGTAGTAGTGAACGCCCTCTAAGAACGGGAATCTATCAGCTTGCGAAATGAACAAGCGAGGAAAAGGAGGTTTACTCACTTGCGTTGTAAGTCGGAGGAGCCATATCGAGTACAGCGATATTAGGGGTCTTCTTAGCAAGGCGTTCGACGATTTCTTTCCCGATTCCAGTTGAACCTCCAGTAATCAAAACGATATCTCCTCTTCCCTTCTGCATACTCCAACTTGGTGGATCCGCCTTCCATCCGTGATTCCTTGTCAGGCGGTTGAGAGTACGATGCAAAGTCTTGAGTGCGACGAATGCTACGAGGATAGACAGCCATCTATTCGAACGAAGGTGATCGATGAAAGTGTGCGATTGACCGAGAATCGCTCGAGTCTTGAAGAAATGCCATGCGGCGATACATGCTGCTCCTGAGAAGGATAACGCAGTCTTGTCAAGGAATCGATTGACGCTGTGAGGACGAGGAGAAGTCAAGTCTAAGATAAGTGGGGGAAAGAGGAAGAGAGAAGGAGGAGAGCTCACTCGTCGATGGAGAACTTTGCTGGAGGCATAATGAAGTCTGTTTGAGATGATGAGAAGAAGAGAAGTGAGGTGAGGGAGAGCAAGGAGAGCAAGGTTGATGCAATTTCATCACTTCATGCATTTTTTGAGAAAAGTTACCGAGACGGCCAACTCAATTTCGCGAGGAGTGAAAAAGGGCCGAGGTGAAGCCACGCGCCCGGAACAGACAGTCCGCAATACACGACATTCGATAGCATAGGGGAATTCACGAACTGAGCTCCGAAGTACAGAGCTCAACTCGACGAGAGTCTACGAAAAAATGACTCTGAACTCTCCTTCGCCTCTCTCGCCTCCCCAACTCGATCGGAATGAGACCTGAATCGAATTCATTGATGTGACGCAATCCGACAGAGTGAAAGATATGACCCAAAGAATCCAACGAAAAACCTAGAAAAGAAACGAAAAACCCCCTCTCCCTCTTCCTCCTCGACCCTGTTCTACTCTCACACCTCTGACCTATACATGCGAAGCGAATTGACGATCCTCATCGAGAGGGGTCTCCACCTTGTCCGACTTCTCGTAGCTGTCAACCTTTTCGAGCTGTTGTTGACGACGAGCCTCGCGACGGTGACCTGCAGCAGACTTGTAACCGAAGATTGTGGTCCTTCCTTCGGACCACTTCATGTAGGCGAGTGCGACGATGGCGACGATCCAGTAGAAAACGTAGGAGAGGATCGATCCGATAGTTGCGTTGTCTGGAGAAACGAGCGAACAAGTCAGGGTCTGTGCAAGGAGAGGGAACAAGATAGCTGAGTGACCACTCACTCGTCCAGCCAAGAATAGCTGCGTCGATAGAAGGAGAGCCGATGTGTCAGTCAACGTACAGAGAGAGGAGAACAAGATCTGCGAAAGACTGACCGTTGAAAATAGACCATCCACCGGTTGAGAGGTTCTGCTCCGGGCTGCCGTACGGTAAGTGCCAAACGCTTCCTTGGACGTCGAAAGATCCGGGGCCAGAGCCAACTTCTGCGACGTCTCCACCGACACTGGAAAAAAGACATCGAAGAATGAGTTTCGACAAAGACGACGGAGCAGTAGGTCTGGCATGACTCACCCTTTGTTGTAGATGTAGCGCTCAAAGTCACCGACAGCTTTCGAGAAGAGACCGGCACCGAGGAGCAGACTGAAAGGAACGACAAAGAGTCAGATCTGATTCAAGGTTTCGGGAAGACTTTGCAACGTACAGAATTTGGGTAGAAACGACGAGGAAGATTGAAAGATTGACACGAGAACCAGAAGCATAGATGAAGTCTGCGGGAAAAGAAAGTATCAGCGCTTTCTTTCAAAAGAAATGCGAGAGAAGAGACGGGGTTTGCTCACATCCGACGATAAATCCAGAGAAGATACCGACAATAGCAGCGAGAGGGATCGACTTTGCGGATTGACCGAGTGAGACACCTCCGACGAAAACGACCGCTTCGAGACCTTCCCGAAGGACGGTGATAAGGGGAAGGAGGAAGAGAGTCCATTTGCTCGATTTCGCTTCTCGTTGATCCTTCTTCGACTTGACTTCGACCTTGTTGTCGAACGCTCCCGCCAACTTGGCACGCCAGCGGATCTTTGATCGATCGATGCGAAGCCTACGGAAACGAGCTTGAATGTCAGTCACTGCGTTCGTCGGGAAAGGCTTCCTTCGAGGTCGATCAGAAGACATACATAGTGAGAGCCATCATTAGAATGATCAAGCAAGCGACGAGAGAGAAGGTACCCTCCCAGATCTCTTCAGATTTCGACCAAAGATCGTTGAGCGTCGTGAAGAACTGTCAAAACCGCACTTTGAGTGTTAGTACGCGTCGAGTGCAGTGTCAGAGAAACAAGCAGACTCACGACGGCGATGAAGGCTCCTCCGATACAGAGCGCAATCAGGAGACCCGTAAGTGCGCCTCCCCAAATCATCATTCTCATCCGTTTGATGATCCGTTTCCTCTCGTTCTCGTCGAGTTTACCAACGGCATCGTCTCCAGCTTCAGTTGCCTTGTCGGTAACGAGTGATTCGACCAATCCGAGAAGGACTGAAACGATGATAGCCGCTTCAATCGTCTCACGAAGAGTCTAAAAACAACGAGTGACGAACTACAGGGTCAATCCTGAGGATTTTCGCGTTCGACAGGCTTCTTGAACTGCGAGAGCGAATGAGCTTACGATGATGAAAATTGGGACACTGAAAAACGAGAAGAAGAAACCATGTTTTAGATCGGAAATTGCCGTGAACAGAATTCGATCAGCAAGTCGAGCCAAACCCGACGGAATAACAGCGGCAACTCACCTGAATACGTTTCCCATACTGTATAAAGCTTATCTCGAGAGTATGTGGGTACTTGCGAGGTCTTGAGAGTGTTCGATGCCTGAGACGAAGAAGTCGAAAGATCTAGATTTCGAGGAGGAGAAACACGGTAGAATAGTCAGCTAGGAGGGAAGGCGAAGGCTTCAGGACATACCCAAGCTAGATATATGGACTCACGT
The DNA here is from genome assembly GCA_016617785.1 of Sporobolomyces roseus. Taxonomy (NCBI): domain Eukaryota; kingdom Fungi; phylum Basidiomycota; class Microbotryomycetes; order Sporidiobolales; family Sporidiobolaceae; genus Sporobolomyces; species Sporobolomyces roseus. Next base: position 3,642,623 of record JADILM010000001.1, read on the forward strand.
AGGTGGGCAGGCTGTTTGGAGTAGTCGTCGTTGAGGGAGGAGGGAGAGATCAAATCGATCAGATTGGATCTGGACCAAAAAAAAGCTACTGCAAATAGCGCACCCCCGCAAAAGTTCCGAAAATGCAGCGATCCATTTTCCGAGCTGACCAACAGAGTGATCAAGAGTACTGTGAGCGCGAACTGTAAGCGAGGATAACAACGACATTTCGTTCAAAGCTATCTCTACAATGCTGCTACTCTCGTCCATTTCGATTCTTTCCTCGTATGAAGCGTAATCTGCTTGTGCTTGCGTTGCCAACTACCTTTAGGGACAGTGTTCGTAACCTACGAGCGAGAAGGCGGACATCAGCTTTGAGGAAGACGACTGAAAGAAACGAAAGGAGTAGACTTACTTGATACCTTTTTCCCTCGCGAAAGAAATCTGTAGCGTAATCCTTGACATCCCACACTGTTAGAATCGCTTCACGATCTGACACTCCATTGACACCTTCGCGAGCGTCGCGTACACGCATCATTCGAAGAGAACGGATTTGACGAGGAGGATATTTTTGCTGTGAAGCCAAAAGGAAGGTGAGCGTCTGTGCGTGGATCACCAAACACTGAGAACTCACGTTGAGCTCTTGCTTAAGGTCATCGTAAGCTTGTGTACGAGAGCGAAGTGCTCGGTCAGAGGCGAGAGAGAGGCAAGCTTGAAGCACACGAGGAGGAAGTTTGCGAAGGATCGAACGTTTATTGTTGGCTCCTTCGAGACGCTCGAGGATTGCGTCCGGATCGTCGTCGTCGTCATCTGTCCAGAGCACGAGTCAGTACAAGACAGAGAGGAGATGAGGAAGGGATCAGCTCACCCATCGAATCGAGATTCTGCGCAGAATCAGCTCCTCCATCTTCGCAACTCGTTTGAACTGCCTCTTGCAAGAGTACCACGAGATGATCTTCCTCATTCCCTTCCTTTTCGACATCGTTCGACATGCGATTCTGAATCCTCTTCCTCCCTCGTTCCCATTCCTCAGCTTTCTCCAGTTCTTCGTCTTCGCCCCAAGTTCCCGCGTTGACTCGTGCGGCATCGACGAAACCAAGTTCGAAGATCTTGTCAATAACGATGTCGAGAGGTGCGATGCTTCCTCCCGTGCAGGTGAGTTTGTCGAGGCTGGCGAAGAACTGCGTTTGACAGAATCCGAGAGTCGAATGCCATGGTGCGAGAGAGGTCGAGTTGCCAGAGATACTGAGCTGGAGTGACAAGGACTGGTCAGTACGAGTCGGAGTGCAAGGTCAAGGAAAAGAGGCTCACTTTCGATCGACCGAGAGCTTCGAGAACATCGACTCCGTCACCCTTCGTACCCTCAAGCTGTGTTCCCATCGAAACCACTTATTAGCCCACTAAGCGAGGGATATAAGCGACTATAGAGGACTCACCCTAGCTCCAGCGATTGCGAGTTTACTTCCAACGATCAATTTCCCTCTTTCACAAGCACTTTGAAGGGTCTTGTCAATCTTTGCTCGAATGCGATACCATCCATCCGTGAGTTCAATCCCAGCAATGATCTGCGGTGCATCGATTCCATCGACGTCTTCAGGAGGATCCTCCCACAAGAGTTGAGAAACGCAGAGGATCAAAGGAAGAGCAGCGGCGGAATCTCGTTCTTGAATTCGTTTGATCGCTGAACGTTGAGCTTGATTGATCTCTCTTTCGTAGCTGACAGGAGAAAGGCGGAGGGTCAGCATAGCTCAGCGAGCTGATGAATAGAAAAAGGCAAGCGAACCGGTATCGCATTTGATCCATGACTTTCTCGAACTTCCACCATTCTTCGAACATGTCTGGTTTTGATCGAACGTAGGAAGCGAGTTTCCAGATGATGAGGCTCCAATGATTCTGAACCCAAGGCGAAGTAACGAGTTCCTCTTCTCCTGGCGAGCGAGAGGCGACGAGTGTTCGAAGACCCTTGTAAGCGTCGACTGCAGAACGTCCATCTGGGAAGACGAAGCTTGAGGCGCTGACTGAGTTCATCGATAGGATTTCTTCAGGTCTGACATCGAGAGAACGGATGAGTGAGCGATGAACGAGAACCAGCTGAAGATGATCCTTACATTCCTCGAAGCTCGAGGTCTTCTAGGTACAGCGTTTGAGGTCGCATTCCAAAGTCGGGAAGATCCAAACGAACTTGACCATCGATCGCTGAAAACCCACAAACCAATGATCAGAATCTTTCTCCAACGAGGCGAAGAGCGGAACATGAGACTTACGATTCAAATCAAACACTTGCGCCTTGTGTTCCTTGTGAGTAACCTTCTTGAGCTTGCTCGATCTCGCCTCGCTCGGATGCCCCGCAGGCGAAGGTTTCTCCTTTGCAGCCGAAGCAATCGCAGCTTCTGTCTTCTCCTTCAGCCCCATCGGAGTGAGTCCACTCGGTCTCTTTCCGTCCTTGAATGGAGTGACGAATGCTTTCGACTTTCCTTTTCCACTCGAAGCGGCGGAAGATTGGGTGTTTGCGAGGTGGAAAGGTTTGTTTCGAGGGGTCATGCCGAGGTTGAGACGGCGGTTGAAGAGCGGTGTAGCGGTAGAAGTAGAAGCGATGGGGAAAGCGTTCGAGGTGATGGAGAGATGTGAGGGCCGAAGAGGAGTGGACGAGTTGGGCTGCGAAGCATTACGCGCAGAGGAGATCAGAGGTGAACGGAATGGGAGAGGTCGTCGCCCCGAAGCGAGGGGGTTGCTAGTAGAAGTCTGAGGAGCGATGGTTGCGTTGTTCGATCTGATCGAGGGAGGTCGAGTCGAATTCGGAGGGGCAATCTGGTTGAAAAGCGAAGGGGAAGCTAGAGGGGGTCGATCTGTATTTCTGGGTGCAGGTGGCGGCGATTGTTCGAGTTTGCGAGGAGAGGAAGAGGTGACGGTCGTTGTTGTTGAACCGTGTTCGCTCGTAGCGTCTTCATCCGGAACTAGCGAAACGACGTTTTCGACGGGTGCCAGAGGACTCCTCCTTCCGTTCTCGTTCTCGTTCTCCTCAGTCTGGATGAATGAGCGGGTACGAAGCACGGATGGACTGTCGAAAGGTGAATTGGGTTTCGTCGATGGCTGATCGAGAAGAGCTATTGGAGCTAGAGTGAAAGCTTTCGGATCTCGATTCTCCGATCCCGTACCGAAGAGGTCAACGTCTCCTCCTCCTCCGTTATTGCGCGACTGAGCTCGAGAGGGTAAAACTGAGGGTGGGCGGGGAGCGGATGCTTGCGAGTGTTCTGGGGATAGCGACTTGTCCATTCGTCGACGGGCTCGTTCGAGAGCATCTCCACTAGGTAGGACGATTGAGCGACCAGCGGCGTTCTGGAAGCCGAAGAGGAGCGGATTTGCAGGAGGAGGGTGCTGAGGTCTAGGGGCACGGACAGTAGGTTCGTCGAGAAGGTCGTTGAGCGGGAGGCGTGAAGAAGCGAAAGATAGTAGGGAGGAAGTGCTGTGGTCCAGCGGGAGCTCAGTTCTGGGGAGAGACGGGACAGTCGTACGACCGAAGGAAGGTAGTGAAGGGTGAAGCGACAAGCGGGAATCAGTGAAGAGGTCTCCACCGGGCAAAGAGGTAGCTGTCGAGTCGGCGCGAAGGGAAGGAAGGGTAGTTGTCGGACGAGGTGGGAGAGTTACATTTGATGCAGATTGGAAAGGATTCTCGAGTGTGGTCGTCGATTCCAGATTACTCGTCGATGGCTCGTCGTCCTCGAAGAGCGCTTGTGCTCGTTTGAGTGCTGCAGCTGACGGTGCGAAAGACTTCCTGGTTGCAAAGACGAATCCTCCCGAAGGATTGAGATTACTGAATCCGAACGATCCTAAATCTGCTGGTTTCCTCTCTTGCTCCTCCTCCTTGGCTTCTTCCTCCTTCCTCTCCTCCCTTCCGTCCCGAGATTTGTCGTGACTGATCGATGCTCCGAGTTGACGATGTTCGATAGAAGGAGGAGCAGCCGAAATGATTGAACTTGGGAAAGCATCAGGTTGATCGAATCCCATTTCTTGATCGTCGAACCCCAACCACATGTCGTCTCCTTCGTACTCATCCTCCCTGTCGTGTCTCTGTACTCTGTCCGGCGGCTCCCTAGGTCGCTCCTTCGAAGATTGAATCCCCTCCTCCTCTGCGATTAATCCGATTCCTGAATCATCTGCTTCTCTCCTCGCTTCTCGTAATCTCCCACTCAGCACTGTAGCTTCCAAATCTTCTCCTTCTCCTTCATCATCTGTATCTGCGTCTTCCCTCCTCATGACTGGATCTGAAGAAGGAGGTAAATCGAATTCTTGTTCATCGAGTCCTTCGAGTAGGGCATTGAGATCTTCATTCTGCTTGACTTCCTCCTGCTGTTGTATCGGTGACTGTGAGCGGTGTCTGGCGAAGAAGAGAGGTTGTTGTGGTTGAGGGGAAACGGACAAGCGAGGGCGTTTGGTAGGACGAGGTTCAGGTTCAGGAGAAGGCGTGAGTGAGCTCAGTGGAGATGAGTCCCTTCTGAATAATCCTGGCGGTTCTTGCATTGAGTTAAGAAGAGTGGTGGTTGAGATGAAAGTTCAAAGTTTAAATGACCAAACAAACTTCCACTTGAGACGTGATTTTCGCGTTCTCTGCGTTGCTTCGCTCTAGATGGCTCTCTTGACGAATACTTACTGAGAAAGAGACAGCGAGACACGCGAATGAGGTAGATGAGTTCAGTTATTTCTACAATGCGATTTTCATACTAGTCTTGGGTAAGGGGAGGATCAAGAGTCTCTAGAATACGACAAGAAGGAGAGGGAGAAACAACGAAGACGATATACACATGGAAAACTAACCACTCCCTCTCATACCACCTCCCGAAAGGTTGAGAGTGATTCCCTTTTTCGACTTTTTCCCTTTCTTCCCTCCTCCTGCTCCAGCCGCTTCACCATTTCCATTCGCTCCACTCGGCTTTGCCAACTCGGGCGCGACTCCTCCTCCACTATTACCACTACCTCCTCGAGCTGCGCGTTGTCGACCGAGTGATTCTTCGACTTCGTTCCATTGATCTTCGTAATCCTCGTCGTAAACAGTCGAATGGCTGGCATGGAGGGCAGTCGCGAAGGATCGATTAGACCAGGTCGAAGCTGCAGTGTTCGAAGGAGGATTTGAGGAAGCGGAGGTAGAGAGTTGGAGAGGAGGGGAAGTTCCAGGTCGAGCGAGTGCTGGAGAAGGTGAAGGGAAAGCTTGAACGTCGTCCCAACTCGAAGGGGTCATGGTCGAGAAAGGTATCGAAGTGGGTAAACCGAATTCGCCAGTCGAGGAGTAGATCGGTAAAGCTTCGGCGGCTTTTTGTTCACTTCGAAGTTTCGCCTTGTCCTCCTTGCGAGCTCGATCTCTTCGCTTGTTCCGTCGTTGCTTCAATGCCGTCGAGTAAGGCTCGAGCGATTTCCGTGATACGATCTTGCTCAGGTCTGCTTCGACGAAGACGACGTCCGAGGCGATGGGAAGATGAGCGAGCCATTTGCACCTCCGCCGTAACTCGTCATTCATCGATCCTTCATCCGCTCCTTCGACATTTACTTCGATCGAATCTGGCATCGCTTGATAAGTTCCGAAGTGAGATTTGAGAATCCGAATGTCGAGGGGTTGGAGGAAGATGGGTTGACCAGAAGAAGCTTGATAGAAGTAGAAAGCGGGATCTTCGTCGGCTTGTGGAGGTGGTAAGACATTTCGCCGTTGATGCGGGAGTTTCTTTGGCGGATTGAGCATCGAAGGGACGAAAGCAGGTGCATTCGAGGAGAGGGAAGTAGGGTTTCTTGAGCCGAGGAAGTCGGTAGGTACCTCCTCCGATCGAGATGCTGTCATATCGACCTGCTCTGGCGCATTTAGTTCGTTGCCCTCGGGCTCCTGTTCGACTTCACTCGAACTGGTATCCGTGACTAAAGGTAACTCAGCAGCCTCTGCCGCTTTCCCTTTCTTGTCCTGTTCCTCGTGAATCTCCCTCAGTGCCTTCTTTCTCGCAGTCATCACGCTCGTCGTCTTCAGTCCCTCGACTTTCGTCAACTGATCATCGACCCTTCTCGCAGCCGCATCGACGAAAGCGATTCCCAGCTCTTCGTCTGTAGCTCCCCTCCTCCCCCATCGTCGTAACGTTGCAATTTCCCTCTGGAGCTCCTCCTTCTGCGCTGTCAACTCGTCTTTCATGTAATCGGGAGCTCCTAGCATGAATTTGGCATAGGCGAAAGCATCGGGAGTGAACTGCCATGGAGCTCGAAGCGGAGGGACAGCGTCGGAGGGCCAAGTGGAAGAGCGAGGAAGGGCGAGAGTAGTAATTTGTGGTCGTCGAACGAGTCGCATCTTGAGTTTCTCTTGTCGGGGGGAATCGCTCGTTCGAGGTCCTTGAGCTTCGAGAGAAGAGAGGGCGAGAGCCCTGGCGAGATCATCGTCGTAGCTGGAAGAGGGTAAAGGTGTGGGAATTGAAGATGGAAGAGGTTGCGCTCCAACGGGATCGTACCATTTGACGGATTTCAGATCTTTCGCATAGATCGAGCTGTGAGCCGGAAGACAGTCAGTATGTATTGTGGAGATATTGACTTTGACCGTGCTTACTCGTGACAAACTGGGCATTTGCGAAACTTTTGCCCGTGATCGGCTAAAGCGAGATAATGAAGAACGCAAGGGAAACAAAAGACATGGCCTGCTCCAACAGAGTCGTCAGCGTGACTCCACACGCTTTCGGGGAAGATATCACTCACCACACTTGGTCTGTTTACATCAGTTGCGAGGAATCAATCAGCGAGCATTCTTTGGAAGTGATCATTCGAAAAGCGTAAGCTCACCATCCTAGCGGCAGTTGGCTCGCTCAAACAGATCGGGCATGTCGGTATCGCTCCTCCCTTTCTCGCACTCTCTCCATCTACTGCCTGATCAATCCCTGAAGTAGAGACTGCAGAAAGTGCCGAAGAAGAGGTGGGGAGAATCACTTGAAGGATATCATTCCAATCGAGGTGAATGTCGGGATCGGCAAAGTGAGCGGTATAATCTATGAGGACGAATGAGGGTGAGTTCAGTGCGAACTCGCGTCTTCAATGAGCAAAAAGGGGAACTAACCTTTATCGGGTTTGACTACGTATCGAAACTGATGCACGAAACGTTGACGGTCGAATCCTCCATAGTTGTGACTTCGCTTGGCTGATCTTCGAGGGAGATGAGTGCTCGCAGGAGCAGCTCGAGGTGGAAGAGTGAAACCGAGTAACTAAGTTGTGGCGATCGAGTCAACGAGCTGCGACAACAAGGGGATAGAAAGAGGTCATTGACGTACATGATTATAATCCTGTCCATTCTGTCTACCACTCCGACGTTGATTGGGGGCGGGCGATGTCATCGGTTGTTTGACTTGTTGATGAGATGAAGTCGAGATTGGTAAGGATGACGCGGGAGGCATAGAGTGTTGTGATTGATGTTCAGTAGTTGTAAAGCTGGTCAGAGGAGTATACACAACCTCTGACGGCGGGAAAAGCGCAAAGAGAAAGGGAGAGAAGAGTGAGGACTCTCGCTCGCAGAGTTCCGAAATTCGAACTTCGGACGACTCATAGCGTCTTCCGAGACAGCTCGCAGGTACTGCACGAACGAAGACACGGAATGATGGGAGACGCAGATAAGATTGACAACAAGAGGATTCCGTGAAAAATAACTACTAACCCTCTCTAGATACTGCTCATCTCGACGTCGACTTCTCCTTCTTCTCGCTCACTAGACTCGACTGGTTGTTCGACTGGCTGTTCGACAGGTTGAGAGGGAGAAGGAATTGGTGCTGGTGCTAGAGGTGGAGGGAGAGGGAGAGGAGGAAGGGAAGCTGCGAGACTCGGTCCACTGACGTTGACAGCTCCTATCCGCCGTAATCCAGCTCGCTCATCCAGCCATCGTTCGAACCGTTCTTTCCTCTTTCGCTGCACCGAGGGAACTTCATCGACATTCGAACCGTTCACCATTTCCCGATCTTCTCCAGCATCGTTGACTTCTCCCTCTTCCCGTTCCTCTTCCTCCTCAGCTCTCTCTTTCCCCTTCGATGTACTTGCTTCTACTAGTCGACGTCGGTAGAGGTAGTCTTCGGTCTTTGCTACGAACATGAGGCGGTATTCTCCAGAGTTGACCTTGACCTCCAAACCTGGAAGCAGATCGAGATCTTCCGTTTCTTCCTCTTCGCTAGCTTGAGCACGATTCCTACACAAGCATCAGAAGATTGAGTATTGCTTGAAAAAGCGCGAGTGCTGAGGAACAGAAACTGACCGTTTCAAAAGAGGTGCTTTGACGGTAGCTCCGATTCCTTCACTCGGCGAAGTGAGACCATACGAAGCGATCCAGGATTGATACAATCGTTCATCGGATACATTCGCTTCGTCGAGAGTGAGGTCTTCTTTGCCGAGGAGTTGAATCGTGAGAGCTTGAACATCGGGAATCTGTAAAGCCAAGGAGACGCTCAGCTCAAGTCCGCATGAACGGAGTCGCCTGATCAGCGCTTGCCGTACCCATTCTAATCGATAAAGATTCTCGTCTGAACCGAGGATCGATTCGACTCCCATTCTGTAAGCGATCTGTTGTCGAGGTGTTGTTGTTGGTCGAGCTCGATCTTTCTCCAACAATGCAACGATATCTTGACATTTCGCATCGCTGTTGATCGTATGAATCTAAGTCGACGCAATGAGTTGGAATCAGTTTCGTTTCGTTTGCGTGAAAACGATTCGACAAATCAAGTCGACTTACATGTTTGATGACCGTCGAGATAAGCTTATCGATAGTGAATAAGGGATAAGCACGAATCCCGCCCATGTACCTCAGTTGTTCTTCATAAGTTTGTTGATCGACATCTCCATCAAACATTTTCTCTGCGAGTTCGAGAGCGTACTCGTAATAGTGCTCGGCCGGGTTGTCGCCTGTATCGACGACTCCGACTGGTAGAGAGAGACCGAGTTCGGGACCGAGTGGGCTCAGTCGTCGATGAGATCCAGTTTGGGCGAGTTCCGTCGTTAGTTTCTTGAACGAGAGTAGTCGATGATACATGACCTGATGAGACGCATCGGAACGTCAGTTTAGTACAGCTGGTCGAGAAGGAGAGTAGTGTCTCGACGTACGTGCATCACTCGAACAAGACAGTAGAACGTCGAGTTGGCGAAGAAACTGAACTTGCGAGGATCGAGAGGTTCGTCGGCTGATCCAGATTGACCACCCTTCGTCTCGCTCAAATGAATCCACGTAGTTTCGTTGTTCGAGCTTGTAGGCGATTCCTCCGAAGTTGCCGCTTCCTCAACGACACCAGTCAAATTAGACCGTCTCTCAGCGGTAGCTGCGGCATGAAGTAGTAATCGTTTCCGAAGGTCGGCGGCTCCTCCTCGTTTGTGGCTCGTAGCTCCGTTGATTCCTCGTCGACCAGGAGGAAGAGAACCATCTGTTTCGGGTCCTGCTGATGAAGATTCTCCATCGCTTACGGCGCCATTTCCTTCCAACTCGACTTCTCCCTCATCGTCTTCGAGATCAGCTGCGTCGTCGTGAGCTGAAGGACCGAGGTTCTCTTCCATCTCATCCTTCTCGACTCCCCACAGGAGGGGAACGAACAAGCGCAAGAATGCCTCGACTCGAGCTCGTTCAGGTACCGAGAAACCTGATTGATCCCGATCGAGGTAAGAGAATGTGAGCTTGAGGACGTCGAAGAGTATTGATCGATCTGACATGTAGAATTCGAATTGATGGAGTGGTCGAGGAGAGGGAGTTTCGCCTTCGGAAGGTGGTCGGAAAGGGTTGATTGGAGGAGTCGCGGTGATGGTGCTGGCGGATTCGCTGAGAGCGGGTTTGGACGAAGGAGTATCGAAGCGTTTCTGCTGTTTGTCGCGTCGAAGGGTTTCGATCTCGATTGTCAAGGATTTCGAAGTCGTCGTTGTCTTCTTGTCGACTGCTTTGAAGGGGATACTTTGGTGATCGAGAGCTCGATAGAAGTTCTTGGCGTCCTGCAGAGGGGGGATCAAGAAGCATTGATCAGTACTCCGAAAAAGAGGAAAGGGAGAACAATCGAATCGACTCACCACTTCTCTCCAAACCTTGTTCCACTCTTTCTCCGCTCGCTTCCATTCCTCATCCTTCTGTTTCAATCTCGCGAGCACGATTGGAACTGCGACTGCTGGGTTGTCCTCCAACGCTTGCAAGATTTCCCACCCATGATCCTTCCCATAAATCTTTTTGAGCATCCTCTCATACACGCTCGGAGCAGACCCGAGTAGTTGTCCTTCATCATTGACGATTCTCATTTCCGTTCTTTCCTCGGGAGTCATGAGAGCGATTCTCGCAGCAATCGGTTCGAAATGTGCGATGGTGCGAGCGATCGAAGCGAGGTGGAAAGAATACCAATGTCGTTCTTGTTCCGAGTTGTAGAGGGCTTCTTCGTAAGGGTTCTTGCGATGAGCTCCTGATCCTTCAGAGGCCCAAGTAGCGTAAGCGACCCATTCATCGTTGAGTACTGACCATTCGAGAGCGGATCGACCAGAACATGCGAGATCGATTTCCTATAGCATCAAGGAGAGAAGTGTCAGCTGAGAACGTCGAAGAAAGGGGAGCGAGAGAAAGAGAACTAACGGAATCTGGTAACCTCCGATAACTTGGGCCGTAACTCTTCATGAGGTGGAGCAGGACTGGTGGTCGATCGAGAACGGGTTCGTTGTCGATGATCCAATCCTCTCCTTCAACCCTTCCATCCTTCGCTGGATCCCACCCAACAAGAGCCTTGAACTGGGCGAACAATTCATCGTTCAACCCGATAAAGAGTAGACTCTTATTGAGGAGTGTAGGAAGATCGATGATTTCCTGAGTGAAGAGGTTGAGGAGTTTGAGGAATTCAGTGTAGGCCGCTCGATCGTCGAGGTACTTCTTTACGCGATCGAAGAAACCGAATTCTTCGGGTTGGACGAGGGGAGGTGATCGATGAGAAGTGATATAGGCGTCGTAAGCTGATTGAAGGTGAGGAGCGCCGGGGAAACCAGGAGGAGGCGGTCCGTAAGGATGAGGATGACCGACGTGAGGATGGTGAGGTGCGAAGGGAGAAGGAGGTAATGAAGCGTCGACCATCGATGCTGAAGGATGTTGTTTGCCCATCACTAAAGAGGATGGACCAGCGAGAGGAGGGGAATCGAGACCCGGTTGTTGTTGATGCGCGACTTTCGCTCGTTTCGCTTTGCTCTTCTCCCCCATTCCAGGCGCTGCTCGCTTCTTCTTCTCGAGGCCTTGTTCTGTTGGTTTCCGGCTGGTACTGGCGAGAGGTTTGCCCATATTACTCTTCTGCTTCGTTGGCGACACTGCAGCTGGAGGAGGCTGTTGAGCAGTTTCTCCAGAGGTGTCGGGTAAGAAAGCTTTGAATTCGTCGAGGAGGTCAGGAGCGTCTCGGAAGAGTGCTGTTACTTGTTGATACACCTGTGAGCCGAGTGAGAGTGAGTCAGCCGGCGTGCGAAATTCGAATAAAGGAGAGTGACGGATGACCTCACCTCTTGAATTGGTCTTCCATCTTTCTGGTAAGTCTGAAGGATCTCCAAGAAAGTCTTGTACGTCTCTGGTTCCTTCGCAAACCTCGTCTTGATCTTGTTGACGTAGGTGATTGCGTGATTGAACTCCATGATCTGAGGTTGAGCGGGAGCGGCTGATGTCGGTGTTTCAGCTTGCGATTGAGCAGCAGTAGCGGCGGGAGGAGTCGGTGCGTGAGCGACAGGCTGAGAGCGAGGAGGAGCAGCTTGATCCTGCGAAGGTGCTCGAGCGATCGGGGTCGGCTTGATCGACTGATTCGGTTGAACTGCTGGTCGTTGACTCGGCTGTTGCTGCTGCTGCTGCTGCTGTACCGAGGGAGCTCCTTGACTCGTCTGACGTCCTCTAACACCACCGTTGACTCCAGCTCCGTAAACTCCAGCTCCGTTCTGTTGCTGTTGTTGCCAGGTTTGCGCTCCTCCTCGTTCTCGATTATTCGGTCCAGTGCCGAAGGGAGGGATCGGGGCCGGAGGAGATATAGCTCGGGGAGGAGCAGGTGGAGCGGGAATATTTGGAAGGGGAGGGAGACGACTTGATCCGGCAGTCGAAGCTGGAGCGGGAATCGAGGAGGAAGAAGTCGAGGCTGAACGAGGGATAGGAGCAGGAGGATGGGACGAGGAAGTTTGAGCAGAGGAGTGAGGAGGAAGGGTAGAGGAAGATCCTGCTGAATTCGGAGTTGGTACTGAAGAAGCTGGACCGCTAACCGCCTGAGTTCTCGTCGTAACTCCTAAAGGTGTCGTGACTGTGATCACATTGCTACTCCCGGGTCCCCCAGTAGTTCCATCTGCATTCGTAGATACACGACATTCGATTCGGTAACCGGGAGGAAGGAAAGTGTTGAAACCCTGAATGAGCGAAGGATGACCTCTGAAAAGGGTAGAAACGCGATCGATAACTCCAGGAGTGTCGATGCTGCAAGATTGCGGAGTTCATGGTGAGCTCTCTGCATATGTATAGAGACAAGGAGGGAAGACTAACTTTTGAGTCTTGAAATCCTTCATGATGCTGTTTTTTGCGAAATCCCAAAGTCAGTTCACGCAGAGGGAAAAATGCGGGGTAAAAGAGGGAGGATTCACGTCAAGAACTGGTCGTAGACTGTGTAGCAATGGTCTTGGGTCAGCATATTACTCTAATGTGCCTGCCTCAAGCTAGTCCAGCTGGGGAACAAGGGGAGAGAGGAGAGATAGAGAGCAAGTTCAAACACACCTTCATACTCGTTCGCAAACTGCTGCTTGACCCTATCGAGATATTGTAGAGCATCTAAGAGGGTGTCTCATTCCGGGTCAGCTTCCCTTTCAGTCTGAACGTGAGAGAGATAGAGATTCACCTCGAACATTGAGTGGGCGTAAACTAGCACTATTCGCTGCTGAAGGTGTTCCAGCTGGTTGAGCTTGCAGTGAAGGGACTAGAGAGGGCTGAGAAGGAGCTGCAGGAGTAGTACGTTGCGGTTGTTGTGGATAGGGAGGATTACGAGGTTGAGATGAGGCAACTGCTGAAGAAGCGAGGGAAGGAGTTGGAGCTGTTGGGGGAGGCGGTGCGCTCCCTGGTGGATTCACTGAAGCCATATTAGAGCTCAGTGACAAGCCGAGAGCTGTACAATCAAATGTCGAGGTGAAAGTTGAAGGGAAAGAGAATCCTCAGTTCAAGCAAACCTTCCCCTTCCACCTCTCACCCGATCAGCTCCAATTCTTCTCAAAGGCATCGCAGTAGGCTCAGGAAGGCTATAGAGGTGGGTAGAATCGACCATGGGGAAGACCAAGAGCGACAGTGTGCAATCTTCTGCGAATCCGCCAACTCCAGCTCCCCCAGTTCGACGCAAGGCCAACATAGTCAAATCTGGCAACGCAGGATCCACCAAACCTCCTTTAGAACCAGGTCAAGCCCCGCCATTGTTTCCGACGGGCTACAAAACCCCTCTATCGTTACTTTCGGAAAGATGTCAAAAGAATGGATGGGAGAGGCCCACAGTCGATCCAAAGAGAGGGACCACACCTGGGAGTTGGACAGCGAGTGTCACACTCAAGAGGAAACATCCAAAGAGTGGAGATTACGAGACAGTCTACATGAAACCACCTCCTCCTCCTTCTCCGATCGCTGTAGAGAAGCCAAATGCAATGGAAGCCAAGTCAGCACCTTCTCTCTCTCTCCACTCCTTCACGTGAAGGATGATGTCTGACTCTCAAAGTCCGCAGACACTGGGCTTCAGTCTACGCCATGTATCGATTCTCGAATAATCTTCGACTGAATCTACAGCTTCCTCCTCAAGTTCGAGACTACTATTCGGCACTCGAGAAGGAGAAATCCGCCTCGACACCCAACAAGACCTGGCTATGGAGCTTGACCCCTTTCGAAACCGCGGCGGCAGCTCCTCCTCCTCCTTCCTCTCACCATCAATCTTCACATCCTCCCTCCGGCTCTACCTCTCGCGCTTCTACCTCCGAAGCCGGCTCAGCTTCTACCTCTCGCTCTGCGACCCCTTCGAAGCTTGCTCGACTCGGCCTCGTCCCTTCCCAGCAGCCCGTCGTACGACCTCTCCCAAAATCCTGGTCTGACGCGCCAGAAGTTCGAATGCCGACTTCCCTCCGAGACCTCGTCGAACGAACTGTTCGAGATGCTCTACCTCCCGATACCGGAAATGGAGATTCCCACAACGATCATTCAGAAGAAACCGACGTACCTCCTACTTCCGAAGAACTCGCACTCGAATCCGAACTTGTCGCTACTGGGTTCCGTATTGGACATGTACGGAGAGCGCTCAACCTCTCTAGATCGACCCGAACCCCTCACGAAACCATACGGAATTCAGTCTTCTCCCATCTTCATCTCATCGTCCCAGAATCAGATCTACCTCAGTCGTTCAAGAGCTCGAAACCAGCAGACGCTACGATCCGGAACGCGACTGCCAAAGACTCGACGGAGTTGGGCAGAGTATGGAAAGCAGAGAAGATCGCGAGGGATGTCGGAACACCAGTGGAATGGGTCGAAGGAGTCATGAAGCTCGAGGGAGTCGATGAATCGGAAGAGAAAGTACTCGACGTGTTGGTGCGGAGATTGATGGGATCTGAGGCGAGTGAAGCGGGCTTATCAGAAGCGAATCTCGTCGAAGGGTGGAAGAATCGAGATGATTTGAGCGAGTCGGAAGTTGAAGAGCTGAGGGAACGAAGAAGTGACGAATTGATGGGATTGGAGGGGATCTTTGGGTCCAGGTTCCGAAGAATTGCGAACGGACAAGGTTGCGAAATTCTCATTCCTTCACCTGGTGCCGATCATGTTACGCTCAAGATCATTCTTCATCGAAGCTCGCTCTACCCTTCCCCTACTCTCGAAGAAGACCCTTCACAACTGCCTCATCTCCCGACTTTCTTCGTTCATTCTCCAACTTTACCTCCCTACATCCGCCTTCACCTCCTTTCGCTCCTCGCCCGTCAATTCCTCCCTTCGTCAACAGAACACGGCGAGACATGGATGGAACTCGTGCGAGCTGGTTACGGAGGTGTAGTCGGTGAAATGGTCGCCTACTTGGAGGAGAATGTTCGTCAAGCTATCGAAAATCCTCCTGATGAACGATCCGTCCTCGCTCGTCTCAACGTCGCCTCCCTTTCGAGTTCTACATCCATCGATTCCTCTTCTCGCACGACGAAACAAACACAAGTTCAGCAAACACGGCGAGCTCGAAGAGAACCGACAGCAGCAGAACACGCGTCGATCAAGGCTGATTTCGAACGACTATGCGAGACTCAAGGGTACAAAAAGATGTTGGAACAGAGGAAACGATTGCCTGCATGGTCGATGAAGGAGAAGATAGTCAACTTGATCAAGAAGGAACGAGTGGTGATCGTGTGTGGAGAAACCGGTTCTGGAAAAACTACTCAAGGTGAGTCTTGCCTTTACTTTCGCCCGAGTCATGCACTGATTGATCTTGATCCAGTCCCCGCTTTCGTACTGGAGGATGCTATCCTCAATTCGATAGGAGCTTCAACATCGATCGTAGTCACTCAACCTCGACGAGTTTCTGCCATTGGTGTCGCTTCTCGAGTCGCGAATGAACGTTGCGAAGATGTCAACTCGAACACGAACCGAGGCCTTGTCGGTTATGCGATTCGAGGAGAAAGGAAAGCGAGCCGGGAGTGTCGAGCGTTGTTCTGCACAACGGGAGTCATCCTCGCAAGACTGAGTCGAGGTGGTGATCCTGATCTCGAAGGTGTCAGCCATATCTTCATCGATGAGGTGAGTTCTGACAGCGAACTGGATCCAAAAGCGTAGACTGATCTTTTCGATTCGATAGGTGCACGAGCGAAGTGTAGATTCCGATTTCTTGCTTCTCGAACTTCGAGATATCCTTGTCAGGAACCCGAAGATCAAGGTCATTCTTGTGAGCTAATATCTTTTCCTTCTGTTGTTACGCTCGATGCTGAGTTGGCATCTCTGTGCAGATGTCAGCGACGATCAACCAGAAACAGTTCTCGGATTACTTCAGTGGTGCCCCTGTGATCGAGATTCCAGGGTACGAAACGCTCTCTCAATAAGAAATATCGCAGTGACTGACGGAAACACGCTCACAGATTCACACATCCTGTCCAAGATCATTACCTCGAGTCATATCTTCCGACTCTCATCTCTTCCTACAAGTTACAAGCTACCGCCAAGCCCGCTCGGAAAGCCACACAAGCACAAATTGATCGTATGCATAGCAGCTTCATCGAAGAAGGCGTTTCGGAGCGAGATGTCAAATCTCTCGGTACTCTCGAGAACCTCTCCCGAGCAGAGAAGATCGACTTCAACGTCGTCGGAGCCACGGTTGGTTGCACTCTCATTCTTGCCCTCGTATCGCTCAGCGCAAACGATGTGCCGAGCACTGACGCTTTCTACTTCGATAGGTCGCTTACTGCCTCGACAGATCGCAAGATGTCGGAGGCGACGTTCTCGTTTTCGTCAGCGGAGTCATGGAAATCTCGCAGAGTATCGCCGCTATTCGAGCAGCCGTCTCTTCCTCCATGTCAAATTCGCTCCTCGTTCTTCCCTTGCACGCCAACTTGACGACTGCCGAGCAAACTCTCGTTTTCCGCCCTACACCCCCCGGGAAGCGGAAAGTCGTGGTCGCCACGAACGTAGCAGAGACCTCTATCACAATTGATGGTATCGTTTACGTGGTCGATTCTGGTCGAGTCAAGGAGAATACTTTCGATGCGGAAACAGGTGTGACGAGATTGGTCGAACAATGGACGAGTCGAGCTTCAGGACGACAGAGAAGGGGTAGGGCTGGTCGAACAAGACCTGGAGAATGCTTCAGTAAGTTACGAAGAACCGCTTACGAAGAATCGAAACTGACTTTGTGAAATTTGCCGACAGAACTATTCACTCGTTACGTCGACACAAACTCGATGGCCGCTCAACCGCTTCCCGAAATCAAGCGTACTCCTCTGGAATCTCTCCTCCTCCAGATCAAGTCGACTCGACCAGATGCAGATGTTCGTGATTATCTTTCGAAAGCGCTCGATCCACCGCAAGTCAAGGCGATCGAGACGGCCTGGGCGACTCTTCGTTTACTCGGAGCCGTCGAAGTCAAGGAGGGAAAGAACGAACTGTCTGCCAAATTGACTCCTCTCGGTTGCCATCTCGCTATGATTCCGGTGGATCTTCGACTCGCAAAGGTGAGTTCGCTCTGGTCCGTACTTGCCCTCGATTTAAGCCACGGGCTGATGGCTTTCTTTCTCTCGCTTCGGCAGATGCTCGTGCTCGCTGCCATCTTCCGTTGCCTAGATCCTGTACGTTCCTCTCGTATGTCCGCCCTGAGTGCCATGCTTGCTCACGCTCATCGACGATCCGACTGTGTTTCTTTTCTATCAGATTCTCACGATAGTTGCGCTTCTTTCGAGCAAGCCCTTCTTCCTGAATCCGCAAGAGAAGAGGGAAGAGTCGAAAAAGTAAGCTCTGAGCAAACTCCATCAATGGAATCTCGCTAATCGTTCTGATTCGGCAGAGCTCGACAATCATTCTACACGAGTCGTTCCGACTTACTCAGTGACGCGAAAGCTTTCGAAGCTTGCCTGTCCGCCAAGAAAGACGGTTCGGCAGCTTTGCGACATTTCCTCGACGAGGTAAGCTTCTCCGTGACAATTCTCGAGTCCGCTCGGAT
Source organism: Sporobolomyces roseus (assembly GCA_016617785.1). Lineage (NCBI taxonomy): Eukaryota > Fungi > Basidiomycota > Microbotryomycetes > Sporidiobolales > Sporidiobolaceae > Sporobolomyces > Sporobolomyces roseus. The sequence continues at coordinate 3,660,256 of JADILM010000001.1, forward strand.
GCTGATACTGGAATACTTCACAGAACTACATCTCACCCTCGACCTTCCGAGATGTCCTATCGCTCCGCAACGATTATCTCTCAGCTCTCGCTTCCGTCGGATTCATCCCGATTCATTGCTCGGCCTCGGATCCCGCATTCAACGACAACAGTCAGAACGAGAACCTGCTCAAGGCGATCATCTACGCTGGAACAGCTCGGCTTGTCAAGGTCAAGCTTCCAAAAGCGGTTTTCGACAAGGGAATTGGAGGAGCTATCGAACGAGAACGAGAGAGTCGTGAAGTCAAGTTCTACGAGAAGGAGGAAGGTACGCGCACTTGATACTATCTTCGAGGCGTCAACGTCGCTGATGAAATGTTGAGCTGATCTAGGACGAGTTTTCCTACATCCGACTTCTCTGCTCTTCTCCGAAACCCGTTTCGCGACTCCCTTCGCTACCTACTTCAACAAGCACGTTACGACGAAACCTTTCCTACGAGATGCTACAGAGGTGTGTCGGGGGTCTCACATCAGCAGCTTCGAAACACGCTGATTCTCTTGTCTTCTTCCACAGGTTCCGCTCTATGCTGTTCTCCTGTTCTCGCCTGGCCACGTCACGATGGAGCTCGAACGAGGAGTCACTGTTCATCTCTCAGCGGATGAATGGGTTCATATGCGAGCTTGGCCTCGTATCGGTGTTCTCGTTAATGGATTGCGAAAACTCTTTGACAACGAACTCGAATCGGAACTTGAGCAACCTGGTTTCGGAGGTACGTCTCCTTGCTCATTCGCCGTGTGTAACTCTAACTGACGCTACCTCTCGCCAACTTGATAGGACCGGTGAGCTCTGCGGTTGAAGCCATGTTGGAATGCATTTCTAGAGATGGGTCATTGCACTAGATTTTCTCGGATTCCTATAGATGTTGTAACATGTACTCATTGCGTCCCGGTCGTCAAAACGAAGCTCTGATTTGGTTGCGAAATCGATGTCTCGAATAATTATCGAAGGGAGAGCGAAAAAACTTTGGAGAGTTTGTTGCTCCCACCAAGTCGTCCACCTCCACTCCTCCTACACACCATGGTCTCTCACCTCCTCTCAGGTCTCGTCTCGGGCTCTTTCCAAACCCCTGCCCTTCCTACTCTCTCCCTCGGAGGTGTCTCTGCTTCGGTCGTCGATGGTGCGTTTCACTTCTCACAATTCCCAATCTCGCTCATCCAAACGACTTACTGACTCTCCGCAAATGCATTAGACGCCAAGGCTAAGGCTGAGCAACTCAAGTCTGAGGCTTCCAACGCTGCTTCCGTACGTTTCACTCATTTCTTTTTCCCTTTTTCCCTCGGCTCGTGTCGGAGTCTTCCTCTGTCTCTTGCTTCCGGTCATTCGCTGATTGTATTCTGTGTATATCCATGGTATATAGAAGGCTGGAGACAAGCTCGCTGGTGCCAAGTCTGCCGTCAAGGATGGTGAGTGGAAACCTTTTCCAATCTGACAACTCCGCATTTTCAAGTTTCGATTTCTGATCCAACTTGAATCGACGTGAAACAGAGGCTGCCCGTGCTGGATCCAAGGTCAACCCTAAGGCTATCGAGCTCTACTCTGGCAAATACTACGCCGCTTGCACTCTCGGTGGTGTCCTCGCTTGCGGAACTACCCACGCCTTTGTCACTCCTCTCGATCTCGTCAAGTGCCGAAAGCAGGTACGTTGAACTACTTCGGACATCTAGCGACCATGGAGCTGACGTAGAGCTGGCAAATACAGGTTGACAAGAACCTTTACAAGTCAAACACTGACGGATGGAAGAAGATCATGGCTACTGAGGGTGGATTCAGGGGTCTCTAGTACGTCTTGTACTGCTCTCTGTCACTTATGACGTTGTTGATGGAGATCCGCCGTTGTTTAGCACCGGTTTCGGTCCTACTTTGATCGGTTACTCGATGCAAGGAGCCGCCAAGTACGGTTTCTACGAGTACTTCAAGAAGACCTACGCCGACATGGCCGGCCCCGAAAACGCCGTCAAGTACAAGTCGCTCATCTTCCTTGCCGGTTCCGCCTCTGCTGAATTCCTCGCCGATATCGCCCTCGTCCCCATGGAGACCGTCAAGGTCCGCATGCAAACCACCTTCCCTCCTTTCGCCAACTCTGCTGTCTCCGGTATCAACAAGGTCGTCGCCGCTGAAGGTGTTGGAGCGTACGTGAATGATCTGGGTTAACAACAACCGAAAGGAAAGTTGACGATTTTTGGCAAACAGTCTCTACAAGTCCCTTCCTTCCCTCTGGTCTCGTCAAATTCCCTACACCATGATGAAGTTGTACGTAACAACTTTCTCTCTCTATTCCTCCTCTGCTGGTTCCGATAAAACTGACGTCGATCTTTGACTTTTTGTTCAGCTGGTCCTTCGAAGCTACCGTCGCCGCTATCTACGATTTCATTGGCAAGCCCAAGGCTACTTACAACAAGGTTGAGCAACTCGGTGTCTCCGCTGCTGCTGGGTGAGTTCAATTTCACCGACACTATGGTCACTTTTTCCGACACCATGGTAATTTTTTAGACTGACTTTCTAATCCCTGTTTCCTCTTCAGTTACATTGCTGGTGTCTTCTGCGCTGTCGTCTCTCACCCTGCCGACACGATGGTCTCCAAGGGAAGTGGATTCATACTCTTCTCATAACCTAGAAGTTTGATCTAACTTTTTAAATTCCGAATGTTCAGCTCAACGCCCCTCTCAAGGCCGGTCAAACCAAGCCTACCGTCGGTTCCATCTACTCCGAGATCGGTTTCCCCGGACTCTGGGCTGGTCTCGGTACCCGTATCTTCATGATCGGTACCCTCACCGCTCTTCAATGGCTCATCTACGACTCCTTCAAGGGTTAGTCCCGTTCTCTCTCTACCTGCTCCTGTATCTGACTGACCCCATTCCAACGTGCTGTAGTCGCCGTCGGTCTCCCTACCACCGGTGCTGCCCCCGAGAAGAAGTAAACGGTCAACATTCAGTCTCCTTCGAACCCCTTCTTTATCCGATAGATTTACCTACCTCCTCCTCCTCTTCCCTCGACTACTACTATTCATCTTCTTGCACTTGCTTTTTACCCCTCTGCTCTTTACGCTATCATTTGTTCTTTGCTGTGAAAACAAAATCGTCTACTCGACCTTTCATCTTCAACTCTCGCGTCACTACCAGGAGCAGGTTTCGGGCGTTCTCGTGTGCTCGACGTAGATCGGATACGGTTGAGGTCTAGCAACACGATGCTCGCACAGAGAACGCAAGCCATTCGAAACGTACGGAAAAGCGAAAGTTTCGCAAACATCTGGAAAGTCTTCGATCGCAACGATTTTACCAATCTCGAGCAGAGCAGTTGCTGATTACTGTAATTTCCGTCTGACGGTCTTTCAGCCTTTTTGTTGGGTTGTAGCTGCCCTCCTTCCCTCGAGAAAGTTGAGCGATTCTTCTCTTTTCCTCCTTCCTCCTTTCGTCTCGACTAGAAACCCTCTTGTTCACTCCGTATACGTCACGATACTCCAGGGAGATTTCCAGATGCTCACTCGCATCGTCAAGACGACCACCTCTCTCGATTTTCAGCTTCATCTTCGAACAGAGATGCCTCTGTCTCTCCGGCTCAGCCACTGAATCAGAAGGTACAGATAGATCACAGTATCCTCAAGAATAATCTCGTGACGATCTTCTCATCGTACTGAATCGAATTCGTCGACTTCCGTCAATCGAACTTTTCAAACTCTAAAAATCAAGACTACTGCCGTCCAACTCGTCGAGAACGTTCCTCATTAAAGTGCTTAAGCTCATAACTCGAAAGGAACTCGTCACTCGAAGGGTCAAGGCGATCGCTCTCGAATTTTAGCATCTCGTCGACTTTCAGCCTACCTCTCTCTACTTCCTCTCTGTCCTCTCAGCCCAACCCGCTAGCACGATACCACCTCTAGGCAGCCCCATACAAGGCTATACAAATGAGCTGGACACGTGACTACTAGAACGAGGCCAGGACAGATGAAGTAGAAAGATTCCTCAAGATCAAGACCAACTTCGAGATCAAGAGGTCACGCTCTCGACTTCAAGCTCTCACTCAACAAGCCGACGACTCTCGAAGGGAAAGACTACTCGTCAAAGTCGAGGAGTCAAGCGATCAGTCTCGATCGACCTCAACGTCGAACTTTGATGCTCGAAGAACGAAGAGAGCTCTCGTCAAGCTCCGCTTTCTCGCTCGACGAAACATTTACTCTCTCAAGGAGGTATGCATCATACGCTCTAGACGCCATCTCTACACAGCTTTCAGACGCTCGCTCTCGATTGCTCAATAACCCTACTCAGCTCTGATTAGTTCTCTCGCAAGCTCGACAACAACGCTCGACTTTCACTTCGACGTTCGCTCATAAGAGTTGGGTCTCTATTGATCCAGCTGAGCGACTTATCGTCGTTGTCGTCGTGGCTGAGGATGCAAGTCGACAAAAGTGAGATCGGGTCGAATTCGTTCGTTCTTTTCTCGCTACTTTCTCCCTTCTTCTCCCTTCACTTCACTGACACTATCACGTATCCTCTACCAGGCTCTCTCCGGCTTCACATCTATCCCCGTCGCTATCCTCCTTCTCAAAATCGAGAGGGAGATCCTCCGCAGCGAAAAAGCGAAGACCTCTTCGACGAACGCCGCTCAGTCCCTGTCCTTCCGATCTTCGTCCTTCCTTCTCTTTCCTTGAGGGTTTTCTCCCGCTCTATAGGAGCTACATGAGCTCGGAGAACAGCACGAAATAGCTGAGAGTGAGGACTATCAACAGCGAAAGTTTCGAAAACTTTGCGATGACTTTTCACTTTTGCGTCTATTCCCAATTCAGCCTTTGTTTCGCTCCCTTGTTTCGAGTTCCTCACTTTCCCACTTTTGCTCTCTTCTCTTTCTCTCTTCTTCTTCGCACTCACCCAGCTTCTCACTTTCAAGATTCACCACCTCACTTCACTCTTCGCATCTACTACCATGTCTGCTTCAAGCGTCGAACACCCTCAACAATACAAAGCTGCCGTTTGGCCAAAAGAGAACGCTCAACAACTCGAGATCAAGAACGTCGAATGGAGGAATCCTCAACATGGCGAAGTCGTTATCAAAGTTCACGTTGCTGGTCTCAATTCGACGTAAGCTCACCTCTTCTCTTCTTCTTCGTTCTCGTCGTCGTCGAGAACTGACTCTCTCTCTCTTGAAAATGATAAGTGACAGCATCTCTCGTTACAACTTGATCGGAAAGGTCCATTACCCTACCACTCCTGGATCACACCGGTAGGAGAGATCGTTCAAGTCGGACAAGGAGTCAAACATTTCAAACAAGGTCAACACGTCGTTGGTGAGCTCAAGAACTCTACTCTCTGTCTCTCAGCGGGAGTTGAGCTGACCTCCTTCTTTCTCTCTCTGTCGACAGCTATCCTTAGCCACCGAGGTCTAGGAGAGTACTGTGTCGCTCATGAACAATTCATCTGTCAACTCAACGACAAGCAAAAGTCTCGTGAAGAGATCGTTGTTCAAGCTTTCGAAGGAGCGAGGATCGATGGTTAGTCTCCCTCGCTTTTCTCTCTCTTTCTCGTAAGTCTGAGCTGACTCCTGAGGTGAATGAGATAGGTTCGCTTCGTCGTTTCGAACGTGAGATGGAACATGAAGATCAACAACGTTGTCAAGAGATCAAAAAGAGGATGGGATTCGAAGGATCTGGAGTTTGCGTCGTTTACGGAGAAGGGTCAGTTCTCCTTTTCCTCTCTCTTCCTCTCTTGAGTTGAGCTGACTCTTTCGACCGAATGAACGATCAACAGAGGTTGCGCTAAACTCGCTCTCGATATTCTTCGCAACTGTCAATCTCGAATGATGAAGGATTCCAAATTCATTCTCGTCTCTACTTCTGAAAACTGGAAAGCACAAGATTATGGTCTTCAAGAACAAGATATGCTTTGCTGTGGAAAGCAGGACATTGCGAAAGAGTTGAGATCTAGAGGAGGAGCTCATTTCGTTTTGGGTGTGTCTTCCCTCGTTCTCTCTCTTCTCTTCTCTTAACTTGACTGACTAGCCCTCATCCGAGTGTAGCTGTCGATCAACCTCGTCAAGGACTCGAAGAACTCCTAGATGGAATGCGTTACCGTTCTCAAATGATCGTTCTCAATCCTTATCGAAACGACAAAGTTCAACTCCCTCTAGGTAACATTATCGCCAAAGATCTCTCGATTCGAGCTCCCTGTTTCGCCGATACGAAATCGATCGAGAAAGCTCTCGAACTCTTCGATAGGATCAATATCAAGGTACCTACGAATCGATACAAATTTGAACAAGATCAAATCAACGAAGCTTGGAAGGAAGTCGAGAATCGTTCAAAGTTCGACGCTCCTATCATTCTCATGCACTCTGGTGGAAATTAGATGGAGGAAGGAAGGGAACAGGGCGTGAGTATCTACCGCCGTTGTCGTCGAGGAAGAAAGAAAGAAAAAGAGGGAATTTGTTTGCTTCCCTCAATCATTTAGCTTTAGTTTTGATCAGTACCCACTCTCTCTGCATCGTTGACGATTCGTTTGCTCGTCTCTACTTCACTCTCGAGAGCGTCTTCAAACGAGAGAGAAAGAAGAGCTTTATTAGAGAGTGAAAGTGAGTTTGAAATCTGACTTGACTCTCTTCCTTCTTGTCGACGGCAAACCTCCTTCGAGTCTGCTCGTTGGTCACTCTCGAGGCTCAAAGCTTCGGTCGGTGCTGTTTGGAAGCGTGGATCCTCGTTCAGTCGATTCAAAGTAAGTGGGCTTGCAAAACGACAAAAGAAGAACGTTTCGCAGTGTAGCCGTTTACCCTGTCCGCTCTTCTGGTGCCAGCGTCTTCAACTCTGCTCGAAAGACCTGCAGAAAGGGTCACTCGCCTAGGTAAGTCAAGTCGAGGTCGTTCTACGAAATCGTCGAGAATCGCAAATTACTTTGTTTCGCGCAGAAAGGCGAGAGGATCCGTCCTCCTCAAGGGGATAACCGTCGGATAGACTGAGACTCGGAGCAAGGGGAGTGAGAGTAGCGAAAGCGTCGCGAGTGACTGATCTTGTCTGTAGCCGATTCTCGCATCCTCAAATGACTAGTTCCCTTCTTCCTCTCGGGATCACTGCCAATACGATGAGGAGACTCAAGACCTCAGACCCAACATACAGCGAGAGGTAGAGAAGAGTAGGAATTGCGTCAGAAAGCAGAAAGATCACGATCCGCTGCTTTGGCTCACTAATTAGACTATATATATACACAAATCCGGTCCGCACGACATGGCCGCTTGGCCCAGTGGTAAGGCGTGCCCCTCCTAAGGGCAAGATCGCGAGTTCGATCCTCGTAGTGGTCAAATTTTTGCATCTAACTGCAATTACGTCAATCTTTTGCCGACGTCTACGAGTAGGTTTCATACCATCCTTAGGTATCCGTCTCGAGCGATGAGAACCGCGCGAGGGCAATGATTCGTCGGAATGTAGCAAGTTCACGAGAAACGATGAAATGATTCCCATATTCTTCTCTCTGTCCCTCACTCTCAAGTGTTCCTTCTTCTCGACCAGTCGAGCCAAGTCGAAGCATGAATGGAGATTGAGATCAATCTGATTCGTCTTCTTCTTCTTCACCTTCGAAATCTAGGTCTACTCCATCCTCTTCTGCACGCTTCTGACACTCTCCGAGAAGTCCGCACAAGGTATTCCGATCACTCGAGACCAGCGATGTCAACGGAAACATGATGTGTACATGGCAACAAGTATGAAAGAAGGTTATAGAGAAGCAGAGCAACACTAAGAAACAGGCGAAAATATGTAAATACAAAAGGATCACGAATCGTTCATTGGAGCATCTCCTTTAATTCCTCCACTTCCCTCTTCGTCCTCTCTCTGACCTTGTCTCTTCTCGCCTCTTCCTTGTCCTCTTCGTTGGGCGGGAAATGACCGCTGAGTCTCCTTCGTCTCAATCCAGTGCCATCGCTACCGTCGTTCGATGCAGAATTGTTGACAGACGAGGACGACGCGTTGCTGACGATTTGTCGGAAGGTGAGGTAGAGAACTTCCGCATCGGAGAGGAGAGTTTGAAGGTCGAGAGTACCGGAAAGCTCGACGGTGTATTTCAGAATCTGTCGGATTGAGGTATCTGTCAGTGCAGTCTGACGAGCTCAAATACGGAGAGACACTTACCTCGTCGAACTCCCTGAGGTATCTGATCATGACTTCTCGATTCGCTTCGAGGATTGCGAGAGCGAAGAAAAGGTGGAATCTAGTGCCGAAGTGATCGGTGAAGAAGACTTCCCACAACTTGACGGTATCTTCGAACGTGAACTCTCGCTTGTAAGAGGTGAGAAGCCATCGGTAGGCGAAGAACAGATTCAGAGAGTTGGTTTGCTCTAATCAAGTGAATTGTAGTCAGTTGTCGTCAAGGATCTTCGAGACGAGAATGATAATCCTCACCGAAATGCCGATATAACCCTCGATCCATCACTCGAATCAGACTTTGCAATTCGCTCAACTGCTTCTTCATCCCGAGTTGATCCATCCTGAAGTTGTCCGAGTTTCGCTCCATCACTGTTTCAAAACAGCTGTACGCCAACCATTGTTCGCCGTCGAGGACCACGTAGAGTGGTGAGAACAAGTCCGACATTCCTTGGACGTAAGCTCGAGGTGAAGTTGTCGGATCGAGAGCGGCTGGTGTTGAGGAGTCGGAGGCGGAGGGAGGAGCGGGTGGAGCAGCGAAGACCCACGTCATGAGCACGTCGTGCGTAGCTCGTACGTGAGGTGTCGATGGAGGGTGAGCTCGTCCGTCGTCCTCTGCAGCAGGAGCTCCCGGAACTGGTTCAGGAGTTGCGAACATTGGGTGAGTTCGATCTGTTCTTCGACAATCGATTTCTGAGGGGAATGCGCTAAGGTCAGTCGCAGGTCACAGACCGAAGGATGAAAAGGCGAGGAGACTCACCGACTCGATGATCTTCCTCGAGATACCGCTCAGTCTTGTGTAATGCCTCATCGTTCATCCAGCTTCGTTTCGCCCTTTCGTACTCCGAGCTGTCACAGAGAATCAACTACGTCAACAGCGCTCCTCGGCAGATCGGCGGGAAGCGAAGAGCGACGCACCTCTTCTGTTCTGCCACAACTCTCCTTTCCTCCTTCGTACTTTCCCATCCATAAACACCGAGAAGGAATGGCCAGACCTCTTTCCGACAGTCATCATCCACCAGTCCTCGCTGAAAGATCCGTCGTTTCGCTTCAGGCTCAGAGACAAGCAGTTGACCAGTCGAGGGTTGAAACCAAGCGTGCCATTCCTCGAGTGAGATCGGAGTTTTGGGTGCTCTTGTCGAACGAGGTTTAGCGATATGATATGTTTTCTGTGCGAAATGAAGTGTGTCAGTGCGATGAAAGAGAGGAAACTGAGGGTTGGGGACGAACCGAAAGAACCTCGAATACTCCCGTCTCTCCCATTTCATCCTCCAGCAAACTCGAATCATCCACTCCATACTCGGCTTTCCTGGCTCGTTCTCCTTCTTCTGCCACAATTCTTGCCCATTTCGCGAGGTAGACTCGAGCTCCGTCGTAAACCTGTTTCGAAGACTGACTAATCAGTACCTTAACAGATCAGAAGAGAGAGGAGGATCGACTGACTCCGACACCAGCAGACTCTGCCAAAGAAGCGATCTCGCCGGGAGCGAAAGCGAACTGAGCGATCGGTTTCGGAACGTGCTTTGCGAGAGGTTTAGCGAGGGGATGAGAAAGAACAGTTGATGCTGCTTGCTGTGAAATGTTCTTTGCGCTGTGTGTCATAGGGAACGAGTCAACATCGGCAAGGTCTGATCGCGTGGAAAGGCGAGTCATACCTTCTTGTGATTCGACTGAAACCGCTCAAAACGCTGAACGTGAGATTGTCCATACCACCGGAAGACGGACTTGTTGATCCTGTCCTCGAGGGAGCGTCGAGGTCGTCGGGCCAATCATTCGCAGCCGTAGATGAAGACGATTGAGAGACAGGAGAACTTTGATGTAAGATACTCGTTCTAGCTTGGTCTCGTTGCCGACTGCCTCGCTGTCCTTCTCCGACTCGAGCCCTGACTCCTCGAAGAGCTTCGTTCGGTACAGCATCCTCAGCATAAAGTTTGCCTTTCGTATGTGCCTCGAGGTCGATGGCCGAAGGATTCACGAGGTAGACTGATGGGTCAAGCTCGGAACGGAGGAGCCGTACTTGTCCCTTGACCTGAGAGAGGAAAGCTTCTCCCCCCCATGAGGGAGCGAGAGGCATGGGAGCCTGAGATCTGCCGCCGCCAACTCCCAATCCTTGAGCTCTTCGATCTTGGTCGAGCACGGTCGATTTCGACTCGTCGTCACGGAAGTGGAGAGTCGGTAACGTGGCGCCTCCGAAGAGCGAGATCGAGACGGTGCCGACCCATTTCGTTAGAGTTGGAGGCTGAACTTGGAAAGAATAAACGGCGTCGAGAGGATGGGAGAAAGCGTGTGTCCGAGGCGAAGTGGCGGGAAGCGAAGATGTAGGAGTAGGAGTAGGTGGCGCGAGATGTACGAGAATATCACGTTCGTGTTCTGTTGGGACGGTAAGGAGAGAGACATGATCGAGGTGAGCGAAAGAAGGAAACAATGCAATAGCGACTCGGAACTTACGGGAACTGAGCTCTACGAGTACATAGGCATCGAAATCACTCGTTCCTTGTACCATCTCTTCCGGTATCCAGCTGACCAAGTGTTTCCACCTCGATTGATCTCGCTCTTCTTTAACCCTGACCACCGATAAGAATCCAGCAATGTTGTCTTTTTGGTATGGTGTAGGATACAAGTAGACTGCTGATTTGCTCCATAATAGTTCTGCTAGGTCTCCTTGTTCAGTTTGTGAAGGAGTTGAGGCAGTGTAGGGAGATGACGAGTTTGAAAGAGGATCTAGGGAGAGTTGAGCGAGGTGTTGAGCAGCTGCAGATGATTCTGAGTGTACTGGTTCATCGTTGTACACTTCCACGAGATCCTCAGACTGTGACAGAGAGCATGAGTCGCGAAACAAGATCAAGGAGGAGAGACCTCAAGAGGTGGGGAAACGAGAGGGAGGACTTACAGAGCGGCTAGTGATGTTCTTCCATACATTATCTGGTGGAGTACTTGGACCGCCGCCCATCCTGCAATGTCGAACTGAGGCTTGAAAGTCAAAAAACTGCGAGCAACTTCCGCTCCTTTCACTGTCGCAACTTCGCCATGGGAAATTTCTCGCTTCATCTCGTGTGACTAGGGAGGAAGGGTTGTGACAGACGCAAGATCGATGAGCTCTCTTCGTCGGACGTACTCCCTCGTTTTCGAGTTTTATCGCAAAGCCAGAGCGATGAGTTGCAAAGGATCGCTAATCGAGCTATTCAAGCTACATCAGTCTTCTTCCTTCCCTCCTCCTCGTTCCAAGGGAAATCAAATGCAACTGCTCCTCCACTACCGACTTCTTTCCATTCTCGAATCGCTTTCAAAGCTGCTTGTCCCCAATCGAATCCAGCTTCCTCGTTCTTAATACCGTTGGCCGAAGCGGGGGACGGGAGGTGGGAGAACGAGGGATCGTCGACGAAGATGAGAAAGTTGCGGTGGGTCGCAGAAATGAATCCATGTTGGATTGCCCTGCGAGAAAGATTGGCTCTTGAGTGAGTTGGTTTGGGAACTCGGCAGAGACTATGCGACTCACCCCTCGATGAATACCTTGAGAGGTGAGTAGAAGTCCTTGACGTTGAGGAGCACGACAGGCTTCTTCTGTACGCCAATTTGACTCCAGGTAGTCATTTCCATCACTTCCTCGAGCGTTCCGAATCCACCAGGCAGTCCGACGCTGCCCAGAATCAACACTACGATATCAGCTACCATGTAGTGGCTGTCAAAAGTGGAGAGGGCACAACAACTCACAAGGCTTCGCAATTGTCCGCCATCATTTTCTTGCGCTCATGCATCGATGTACAGATGGTCTCAGTCTGACGAGGGTGAAGTCGAGAAGGGCGATCAGGAGCTTCCTTGTGAAGAAACTAGAGACGAGAACGACGGGGACGTCAGCGGTGAATGGTCAGTGAGACGAGTCTGGACTTGAACTTACGGCGCTAGGCGTGATACCGTGAACGTATCCTCCGGCCTCGAGAGCTGAAGTAGCAACTTTACCCATCAAACCCTTCGTACCCCCGCCACTGGCGCAGGCAAGCAATGTCACCAAGGTGAAGACTCTGTGAGAGGCAAGAGGAACTCACTAGACGAGAGTCATTCCAGCTCCAGCTATAGCTCGAGCCAGCGCTGCAGCCGTCTCCTCGTAGACCGGATCATGGCCGGACGAAGAGCCGCAGAAGACCGTAATACCAGTCAAGAAGGCAGGTCGAGGAGGGGTTGGGAGCGCTTTTGACGTGTGTTGACCGTTGCTTTGAGAGTTGACCATGGTGTCGTTTGTGCGGTTGAGGATATGGAGAGATTAGAGCGAATGTAGGGGAGAGGGGTGACGAGGGAGGTATGAAGAAGGGGAAAGAGAGGTGCAGAGAAAGAAGAAAAACTGCTGGGAAGAAACCAGCGAGCGGCTTCCCCCGCGACACGAACCTGCCACGGAGAGGAGATGGGTCACGACGGGGAGCTGCCCGATGCCCATCCCCACCTCTGGGCGAAGCATCCTCAGCAGCGTGGACGAAGAAGCTAGTTGAATTGAGCATCTGTAGCCGATGAGGACGAAGCGACGATTCCATGCGACTCCGAAGTGGTTTCGAACGTTCACTTGCGGGCTTCACCTGCTGTGACGGCGCCTCCTCAGCAGTTGTGCCCAGACGAGGAACCGGAATTGACGAGAACCGTGAGTTGAATTGGACGAAGAAGAATTCCTTCCTATACTGAGTGGGTACAACGACTGTCTCCAGCATACTCCCGACGAGTTGCTGGAGTCCGTGAGGAGCGAGCGTGGGAGTGGAGCGGAGTATGAGGTCGCGAAAGGCGTGGAAAGGGCGAGAAATCTTTCGCTGGTTCGGTCGATGCACTATTGAGATACATAAGGGATGTAGAACGTTGTAAGGAGTGCGATGAACTGGACGTAGTCCTGATCTCTGCCTTGCTCCGTTCAGCCCGCAGATTACAACGCCCAATCACAGGAATTCTCCTCATCTCTGCCCGCACTACGTTCGACTTGTGAGCAACGCACTTACAGTCCAAACACATTCATTCCTGTCCCTTCTTCATTTGCCGGTGACTTGCTTCGAGGGAGACTTATCGTGGGAACGCGAATTCGAGGGATTGTTGATTTCTTGGTCGAGTAGTCGCAAATGTATCGAGAGGGTCGGAGAGCAGCTCTAATCTAAACTCCAGAGCTTTCCGAATGAATCAAAGTGAGTGAAGAGTGCAAGAGACGATTCCAACTTTTTTCGAACCTTAATCTCTTTCCTTATTCAACAATCTCGGCTTTCGACGTACACCCTCGAGCATCTCGCAGAACAGCTCATAACCTCCGATATCATATACTTGGATCATCAGGCCGAAGCAGAACCCCTGAACAGTCAATTCGCCTCATCGCCTCATCGCTGATCTCAGCAGCTCCACCTCGAGCTCATGTCGTTATCATCTGGACTCGTACGTTCCTCTTCCACTGTATATGCCCCAGAGTTTTCGAACAGCGAGATCTATGAATACATTGAGGGAAACAAGGGAATTCACGATTATATCATCCGAACAATCTGTAGAGACACACGAAGGGAACGGGGACGTCAGGCTGTCATCCGCAGACATGCTATTGAGCCAGAGTGGAGACGCTGATCTCATTTGCCCTTATTTGACCTAAATCGCAGACTCTCACCGATTTATCAGACTACCTCGCACCATCTCAAGCTTGTATTAAACCTGTCACTTACGTCCCAGACGAAGATTCGACACCTTCCGCTCCGTCTCTTGACAAACCGGCAGCAGCAGCAGCTGTGAGTCCATATCTTGCTGTCTGAACTGCTCAGGAATCGCTTCGAATCTGACTCTCCCTCTAACTCCATACTGTACAGACTGAGATCGTGATAGGAGATGATTCGGGTTATTACGAGAAAGGTCAGAATGGGGAACAAGGGAAGAAGCTGAAGAAAGCAGAGATTACTCTCAACGATTGCCTCGCTTGCTCGTGAGTCTCAACTTCGCCTATCGGGAAGTAACTTCTTGCTGATCATGTTGAGCGATATCTAGCGGCTGTATCACCTCGGCGGAATCTGTGCTGGTCACGATGCAATCTCACGAAGAAGTTTATCGTGTTTTGGCCGAACAGCCCGTGAGTTCTCCTCCTCTCTTCCCTCACCTTCTCTCCAACTAACTGATTTCATCGCGTAGGAACTGACTCCCATCGCCTCTATCTCGCCACAATCGATCGCATCGCTTGCAGCACTCTACGATCTATCCCTCGAATTCACAATGCGAGGTCTACGGCGATTCTTCAAAGAACATCTTGGATTTCGGTAAGTCCCTCATATCATTCTCGACAAGGTCATCTACTCACTCAGCTTGAATGTGTAGTCTCGTCTTCGATACGACCTTTCCTCGAGCGTTGTCGCTTCTCGAATCTCGCCTCGAACTATCCGAACGGCGTTCTCACGCTGCCTCGTCCTCATCCTCATCTTCCGCCGCACATACTTCACTCGAACCTCCGACAAAACTCAACCCTGCTTCTTCCTCTACTGCACCTCTCCCTATTCTCTCCTCCGCATGTCCCGGTTGGATTTGCTACGCCGAGAAGACACACGGAGATCTCCTCCCCTTCGTTTCATCGATCAAATCACCTCAGTCCATCGCAGGAGTCCTCGTCAAGAGCCCTCTCGTAGCTGGCAAATTAGGGAAAGAAGGAAAGGAGGTTTACCATGTTGCGGTTATGCCATGTTACGATAAGAAGCTAGAGGCTTCGAGACCTGACTTCACGACGAAGCACTCAGATCAAGATGGGAAGGAGATAGAAGTGAGGGACGTCGATTTGGTGTTGACAACTGGAGAAGTCGCAAGAATGATCTTTGACAAATCCTTCTCTTTCCGATCTCTCGCCAACTCTTCCTCAGATTCCCCCGCCCAATCCGACGGATCAGAAGAACTCGAATATTTCCCTTTCTCACACCTCACGTCCCCTCCCAGCGGTACCTCGAGTGGTTCCTACGTTCAAACTGCCATCTCATCCCTCATCTCTGCTCTTCCACGATCCGACTGGTCTTCACTGTCACTCACAACAAAGACAATCCGGAACGAAGATTATATCGAGTACACTCTCTACTCGGGACGGTCTGAGGGAGAGAGGGAAGTGGTTGGAAAGGCGGCGAAATGTTACGGATTCAGGAATTTACAGAATGTGGTGAGGAAGATCGGAAAGGAAGCTGGGATCAGTATGAGCCGAGGAGCAGCTGGGAAAGCGCCGCCTAGTAAAGCTGCTGCTGCACTCGCGGCTGCGAATGCCAAGAGGGCAGCGAGATTGGGGGGTGGAGCTAGTGCTAAGGGAAAGGAGAAGGAAGTCGAGTTCATAGAGGTTATGGCTTGCCCATCTGGGTGCGTCAACGGAGGCGGTCAAGTCGCACCGCCGAAAGAATCCCTTCGACAGAGGAAACGACGGAGGAGTTGGGGAGAAGCGAATGGAGTTTACGTTGGAAAAGTCGACGATGAAGGAATGCCGGATATCATGGAGGCGGAGAAACAGCAGATTATGGAAGGAGAAGTGAAACTGGTGATGGACGAAGAGGAGGATCGAGTGCTGAGTTCGAAGGATTGGGTGAAAGAAGTTGAGAGACGGTATTGGGGCGATGGAACGAGGGAGCAAGATACAGCAAGGGACGACTACGACTTCGACCTGGATACCCTCGACTCGTCAATCGTCCCGTACCTTCTCGCTCAACCAACCCGATCAGAAGAAGCGGCGATGCAAGCTGTTCTCGATCGACTTCTCGCAGGCGTTCAAGATCCAGCGACGCAGCGTATGGAGCTGATGAGGACGAGCTATCGGGCTGTAGAAAGCGAGGAGGTGAATGGGTTGGCAGTCAAATGGTAGATTGGCTGCAATCTCTCTTTCGCTAAATGAACTCGGAGGGAGAGTGATACAAGTACGGATTCAGTTCGATTTATACAAGTGTACACTGAACTCTATCGCGATATTGGGACAAAGGCAGATCCTCCCGAACTCGCCATTTCCTTTCCCTCGACTTCGCTCTCCGACGAATCGCTTCTTTCAGCTCGACTCGCTCGAGTGCCCTCATCTTGAGAGGAGAGCAAGCTCTGCTGCAGTCGTTCTCGGCTTCGCTGGTCTTCCTGTAACGTCATCTTTCGCTCCTCGTCTTCGGCGTTGTCGCTACCTGAATTGTCGTCTTCGAAGCTTTCCTTGCTTTGGCGACCTTCGCGCAATTCCGGATAGTATCGCCGCGCTCTCATGTAGACTTCATACAGCGCAATTACACCTGCGAGGTTTGTCACGACGAGGACGGTCATCGTCACCGCTAGGTGCTCCTGCGTGCGAGCGAAAGTCGACGAAGATCGATTCGTCAATTCCTTCGCATCAACGAAAAAGGTACAGTGACAAATGCTCACCTTCTCGTTATCAGGACTCGGCTCCCTCCCTATGAGATCTCCCAGCCACACCGCTGACAGCATCTTCGGCATCGATAAAACGCTTAAATATCGAGAGGATCAGCTTCGAAGAGGAGAAGAAGGGTCGCTTGGCGGCTTG
This sequence comes from Sporobolomyces roseus, assembly GCA_016617785.1. Classification (NCBI taxonomy): domain Eukaryota; kingdom Fungi; phylum Basidiomycota; class Microbotryomycetes; order Sporidiobolales; family Sporidiobolaceae; genus Sporobolomyces; species Sporobolomyces roseus. Next base: position 3,676,902 of record JADILM010000001.1, read on the forward strand.
AGGACTCACACTGAAGCAAAATACTTCCAGAACGGCATACCCGAGATGCTTTGAGTCGCACTGACGACACGACCGGGAATGAACGAATCTGACGAAAAGGGTCAAAGAGTCAATCCGGACAAATCGTCGAAGAGGTTGCGTAAACGTACAACGGACGATAGAGAGACTGAGGAGTAGGTGGCTTCAGTCAGCAAGGTTGGGAAGTGGAAAAGGGGAAGTGACTGACAAGATGATCCCGCTCTTTCTCTGCATTCGAGCAACGCAAGCGTAAAACAAGTTCTTCTGCTCAATCCTGGACAGCAAATCTGCTTCAGCTCCGGATGTTTTGTAGCTGCGAGCTCAAGATTGTCGAGAAATGCTTACCTGGCCGCTTTCTCTGCGAAGAGCGTTTTGAAGACCCAGAAACACAAGCTTTCTCCAACAAGGACGGCTACCGTACCAGTGAGCAGGCCTATCTTGAGTCCATAGATAGCTCCGATAATGATGAGCACGACGGAGCGACCGGTGAAAGGAGGGAACGAGAAGAGCAAGATGAGGAAACTCGGCAAAAGCCAGGAAAAAGGGAAGTTGACGATCGCTTCTCGTTGTGGCGTGATCTATTCGACGTCGAGGGCTGAACGTCAGCGAAATCATGTCATGCTCAGGAGCATTGAAAGCCGACGAGGTAGCTGACCTTTTCGACGATTGTGTCCCGAAAGACCGCGAGAACGATAGCTCCCGCTATCGATATTATCGCCAATATCCACCAGACTGCTCTTTGCAATGTGAGTAACACATCTGAGTTAGATAGAGAGGTTTCTCACCGATATATTTCCTCTGCAGCGACTTCTTCACAATGCCTTTCCATCCCGTATCTTTGACCAGGTGAAAGAGATCCGATGCCGCTTCCTTATTCTCCTGCCACCAGCTGTTCGAACGTCTTGAGGTCATTTTTGCGAGTTTCGTTCAGTTCAGAGGGATGAGCGAGGTGAAAGACGGCAAGCTTTGAGGCTGAGGTCGCCGCTCGAGGAGGCTCCTGCTCGGTACTTCTGGGTTGCTCGAAGCCTCTATATGTCGATCGCGGGTGAGGGAACAGAGAAAAGGAGAGGGAAGAGGCAAGAGACAAGAGTCGAACGAGAAGTCTGTGCTCTTTTTTCTCCGTCAAATTTCCGCGGCATGGGGATCAATTCAGACTTTTGCTTCACGAACAGCAGATTCAGACGTAGCCTGGTGTATCGATGAATCGAGGCATCGACAGGACAGCGACAACGACGACGCGAACTGTTTGTAAGCTTCTTGTTCTCCTCTCTCTTCTCTTTGATGGCTCGTCAAAAGCTCACTTATTATATTCTCTCTCATAGGGGTTTCCTCTACTGTCTCTCTGGTGACTTTACTACGACTCCTTCCAACACTTGCGGAGGTAAATCGACTCGAACTTTTCTTTCTCTCTCTTCTCACTTCTGACTCTTCTCTTCTCTTCTCTTCTCTCTCAGGTGTTGGCGCTTTCTGTCAGGATTATACTCAAGGAGATCCATCGTTCACTGATGCCGACAACTATGCGATCTTGTGAGTTTTCACATCTCTCACTTTTCCCTCTCTTCGCACTTTTCGATTCCTCGTTCTCGACTTGTTCCCTCTTCAAACTCCTTTACTGACTCTCTTCTATTGCGCGCGTCTAAAGTAATCAATTTTGTTCGACGGGATAGTGAGTTTACTCTGAGATTCACAGACTTTTTTCCTCTTCTCTCCTTTCTTCCCTCGATACTGACTCTCCCTACTCCTCACTCTACTACACCCTTGTACGACGTAGCTGCAACTTCAATACGGGGAATTGTGATGTTCATGGGACTACTATCGGCGCCGACTGCTCCTCAGACAACCAATTCTTCTGCACTCAAACTTCTGCTCGTCAACCTCTCGCTTGCGACGCTGTCACTCAAACTTGTCAACCCAGTGGTCCAGTTCCTTCAGCTCGAGCTCGTTACCGTCGTACTATCGCTGGGGCGAGCGGACTCCTGAGGAACGAAGCTGCGTCGAAGCTGAACTCGAGCAGTTCGTGCGAAAAACGAGTCTTTGAATCATCCATAAATATCCCTACTGAGCCGAACTTTCCGTACATACAACTCCCCTTGACGCACAGCCTCGCTCTATCTGCTCCGAGATTCTCCCGGCGAGTCCCCAGCTCCCCAAACTTTCTGCTCCATCGATCGCACCTCCTCCGCCATTTCCTTCTCGAGATCCAGCACAGCGCGAAGAGGGCAACGATCTCGGTGCCGAGGCGCAGTGCAGCTGATTTGAATAGTGGTCGTGCGGTGAACGGGCGAGTGAAGATTGTGACGGTCTCGAGCGAGTACTTTTGATTCGAGCGAAGAAGGCGTCGATAGATTCGGTTGGATTGGCCATTCGTCTCTGATTTTGGCCTCGAGCGGACTCAGGACGACGAATAGGTCAGGAGTAGTCGAAGGAGATGCCATGCGAAGGAGGGAAGGGAGATGTGAAGGAGTCTGCTGCAGTAGAGAAGGATGATAGGTTTGACAAGTCTTGCGGTCAAAGTGAACGGGGAGTGATCGAGTGCGATGGTGTAACAGGCGACCAGCTCCACTGCACAAGGCGAGAAGAAGGTCAGTCTCTAGGGCATGGACGAGGGTTTCTGCTTCTCGTGCTTACCGATGAGGAGTGAGGGCACCCCAAGATGTTGAGGGCTTCGTTGAGAGTGACTGAATGAAGTCGAGGTCTAACGAGAGCTCCTCCAGGTGCGAGCACAGCCAAACAAGCGAGATATCCGACAAGTCGTGAAGATTGTAACCTCCTCCGACATCTACAAAACGAGTAGTTTTCGATCAGCCTTCGTCCCGTCCCCGTTTACTGGATTCATTTGCTAGTCAAGGATAAAGAGGGCGTACCTTTGTGACAGCCGGGAAACCAAACTTGCGAAAGAGCCTGTTCGTCAATCTTCTCGTCTCCGAGCTTGAAAATGATCGGCGTATACGCAGGTCGATCTTCGTTGACAGCGAGGGCTTGAAGGGTCCTCTTGATCGTAGGCTCGACCGTCTCGTTCGAGAAAGAAAACGGGTTGGCAGCGTCGGGAGTTGAGCCCGAAAGAAAACGAAACGGTGGAACCTGTGCGTCTCAAAGCAACAAGAACTCGTCAGCCATCGATGCGAGAGATCAGGTGCTGTTAGCGAGAAAGGAGAACTGACGGTTTCGAATAAACCGAGTGTCCGAACGAGGAATCCACCTTCACTCGCCGCTATTTGCTCCTCTCTTCCCTTCCGTATTCGTTTGAGCATCTTCTCCAGCTCGTCGTGTCGCCGTCGACCATGCTCTGTTGCTTGATCGCGATTTTCGCAAAGGAGATAGAAGATACGAGGGAACAAGTCGAGAGTCGATTTGGGTTCGAGAAGTCCGAGTAGCGAAATCAGCGAAGCGATGAGACGAGCGACGTATGCTCCGCGAGAGAAACCGAAGAGATAGATCTAACGAGAAAAGAGTTGCCAAGTTAGCGGAGAGACGAAGAAAGGGAAACGTGGAGCGAGAGGCTCACCTCGTCGCCAGTTTGGAAATTCGAAGCGACCCAATAGTACGTCTCTCTCACTTTCTTCAGTAGTCCCGATCCCAGCGCACCCTACATTCCGATTCAACGTTATCATTCCTGTTCCCCAAGGTGAAGGAGAGCAAAGACACTCACTTCGACCAGTCCAACGATCAATTCTTCTCCAGTTCCGACTCCATCGACATACAGCTTGATCTGTTCAATTGGAGGTGTATGTCGGATATCTTGTCTGTCAATCGCTTTGTATAGTCGAGAGATATTTGACAGTCTTCGAGGATCGTCTTGGAAGAGAGCAGATTGCCAGCTGTGTTTCGAGTACAACGTGAGCAACTTCTCGTCAGTGAAAGGAGATCAGATGCTTACGTTCCATCACAGCATACTATCAGTCGTCGCATCTTTCAGCGGGAGAAGAGAGAGGTAGAGGATAGAGAGGGGGAGAGAGGAACTCGCAGAGACCGCGGAGTATCTCGGAGAAAACGTGTTGGTCAACGGGAGCAAGGGATCGTAGCAAGTGGAGACAGATGGTCGAGAAGAGCGAAAGAAATGAACAGATACGAACGAAGCGAGCAGAACTTCGGGAGCTGAGCGAAAACTGAAAATTTCTGGAATTACTGCTTTGTGACTGACTACTTCGTTTGAACTACTTCCAATTGACTATCGACGCCATTAGAACAAGCTGAGATTGAAGTTTAGGCGGTCTCCTTTTGGTCGGCGCCCTCGACGGGAGCGACACCAGCCCTAGAAAAACGGAAAATCAAGCGAAAAGGTCAGTTTCGACGATGAAAAGAGCTATCCGACGACGGAAGGGGTACAACTAACCATCTATCACGGGTGAATAATTCAGCACCGTACTTGACCTTATTGAATCCGAGAGGACCGGTTTGGACAGCCATCGAATCTCCGAAAGCTGAACAAGGCGAGTTTGCGTCAGTCAGTGAAACTCTCGAGTCATAGTCACACTCAGTAGACTCACCAGCACTGTTGTGAGCGAAGGGAGTACCACAGCCTTTGCAGAAGATGCGAGTTACGTCGTTGCCTGCAAAAGAGGTGGTTTGTCAATTCTGGCGCTCCCTGGAATGCGGGAGAAACGAGCCTACCCGAAGCGGCCTTCGAGGTGTACTTTCCGATATCACCCTTGATCTCGACGTCGGATTCCTTAGCGAGAACGTTTGAGGTGTTGGAAGTTCCCGAAGTGAGTTGACAGTCGGTGCAGTGACACTTGATTTGCACTACAAAAGGGGAGAAAGGGTGGGCGAGAAAGGAAGAATGACGAGGGGAAGAGGAGAAGAGGCGCGGAGAGGCAGGAGGAGAGGGAGGGAGACAGTGAGGGTGACAGGTCAGCGAACGAATTCCAACGAGGTTTCGAAGATCCTTTGCGATTTCCTCTTCCTCCTCTGCTTCTCATCGTCTTTTACGTCGGATATGCTCCACCGACGTGACAGCAACAACGAGTCGAGTAGATTTCGACGGGTCTGACCGAACCTTTCGATCCCTCAACTTCGATTCTACCTCCTCATCAAGCACTGCTGACTCCCTTTCGAAGCTCCAGTTCCTCCTTATAGTCTATAGCAATCTACCGATGCGCTCTCGTCGTCGTTCGAAGTCGATGACGGTGAAGTGGAGGCGAGATTGAGAGGGGCAGGGAGACTCACTGGAATCATCGATGTTTTGAGCAGAGATGCTGCTAGCTCCGCAGAGGCACTTTCCAGAGTATGATGAAGGCATTCTTGTTTTTTGATTTATGAGTGGGTGGGAGTGAAGAGAGAGCCGTTCTCCGTTTCGGATTCTGTCTCTTCGTCTCCACAAAATTCATTTGTCATTGCATCCTTCCCCTCTTCCTCCCGAATCTCAACCCTGCTCAATCTAGAACGCAATCAAGGTATCAACTCGAACGAATCACTACTTTCCCACGCGAAATCGACTGTCTGAGCTGTCTCATCAACTCCGAGTCGTCACTCAACTCGACCACCACTTCTACTCTAGACCGCGATTGGTGAGCTCTTCCCACCCTCACTAGATCAACGTATAGCTCACGATGAATCTAAAAAACAGGTGCAACATTCTCGGACCTCACTCCTCGCTCTCCCTTCTCTCCCCCTTCCTTCCTTCCCCCTTCCTCCCTCATCCGCAATGTCGACCCCTTACCTCCCCCCGGAACTCGTTACTCTCATCCTCCGCGAACGTCAGACATCGAAACGGACCCTCGTTGCGTGTTGCCTCGTTCAGAAATCATGGCTCGACATCGCTCGGAAATACCTTTATCAGTCAATCGAAATTGAGCTCTTCAAGGCTTATGTCTTCATACCAGGAATAGGAGGATGCGATCGCGATAGCGAAGATGACGATGGAGAGTGGGAGTTCGAAGGATTCAAAATGACGAAACGGACGACCTCACTCCTAGAAACGCTGCGACGAAATCCTCGTCTCGCCTCACTCCCGCTATCAATGATTCTCTCTTCCACGGAGGAGGAGGACAAGGAAGGCTTCGTTGGAGAGATCGTTGATCCAAAGGAAGCGCTCGATTCGGTACTCTCTCTCGCTCCGAATGTCAAGGCGCTTGCTCTCGACAACGACGCTCACGACTTCTATTACGTTCTGGACGGAAGTACTGGAGAGCGCTACAAAGCCATCAAAGTATCCGGTATAGATGCCTGGCGCGCCCTGTGTCGGATGACGAACCTGAAACATCTCGACATCTACCATCTCGCAGGAGTTTCCCGCTCGACTCCGCCGCTCCCTCATCCCCTCGAGACCCTCACGTGTCAGTCCACAAGAACCATGAGACATTCCGTGATTGGCCCTCCTACCGCCTCACCGTGCCATTTCCGCAACATGTTCCACTTGGCTTATTCGACACTTCGATCGTTGGACATCCCTTGGACCTCTCTCCCCGAACTCGATTCACAACGTCTGGCAAGACTAGAAGATCTCAAGCTCCACGGCTGGGATTCTGACCTAGTGCCGGCTTCACAACACTCGAATGGACCCCTCTCGTTATTTCGCAATCTATCAACACTGACGTTCTCTGGGGATCAACATCCGGACTTGGACGACGTCCTCAAAAGCTGGCCGACCCGTCTATCCGGATCCCTTTGTCGTATCAATCTGGATCATGCACCAAGTCTCGACGTTCTGCTCGCCATCGTTTCGGACGCCTTTTCTACGTCGGGCGCTACCAAGCAGCTGTCGATTCGGTTTCGACACGGTGGTACCGTCAAAGACACTCAGTATCTGACGATGGTTCGATTCATGTGCGAGAATGCGGTAATAGAGTTGTTCCTACGAGACGAGTAGATATCGTGAGTTCTCTTTATCGCAGTCATTTTATACTTTTCGCTGACAATGACCGAGTGATACTAGACAGACCTCTCGGATCGCAAGGGAACAAGATTGAAAGTAATGGGTGGGCAGAGACGATCTTTGCGATTGAAATCCCTTTTTTGATTCGCTTTCTCCCAAACTCGTTCGCGTACAATCTCCTTTTTACCCTACGATCACTCAACGGCGTGAGATCCGATCACTCCCAAGTCGCGACTCACTCTTCCTCTCGAAATTTGGAGAAGTCTCTAGAATCGCGTAGTCGGAACATTCGCTAAAAAAAAATCTCCAAGTTCGATCTCTTTCTGGGCAAACAATGGATTCACGACCTTTCGTCCTCTTCTCTCTCTCTTCTTCTTCTCTCTTCTCTTCATTCGACCCACTTTCCCCCTCCTTCTTCAGCGACTAACCCTCAAGATCAAGGCCTCTTTCACGACAAGCTCACCCTCGACACTCGTTTAAACCCCCCCTATTCTTGTCTACTCCTCGCTTCCTCTTCTCTCTCTCTCCCCATCAAACTTCTTTCTACTATCAACATGCGTGTCGTTCTCATCACCGCTTCTCTCGCCTCTTTCGCCGGTATCGCCAAAGCTGCAGTTCCCACTGTTATCGGTTACGGTCGATTCCCTTGTACCAGTCAGTCTCTCTTCTTCACCTCTCTGCATCACTTCGACGCGATTCTGACTCGTCTGTCCTCCAATCAGTCGTCAACGGAGATGGAACTTACTCTCCTGGTACGTCTTTCAACTTTTCGCTTCTTTTTCGAGTCACTTCCTCAATGTGACTGACTCCTTCCTCATTCCCTACAGATCCTTCTCAATGCCTCAACGCCAACCTCGTAGCTCCGGGAGCCGATACCGATGGTACCGGAGCGTACGTCTCTCTTTTCTCACTTTCTTCTCTGTTGAAGTGACTGATCCTAGTTGATTGACGATCTACAGTCAAGGTGATGGTGTCACTCCAGTCAATCCTGTCTGCTCTCAACAACTCGAGACTTCCGGATACTACTGCGGTATTGCAGGTACGCTTCGACGCTCTCCTTTGACTTGTTCGACTTTGAGGTGTTGACTTCGTATCTTGCTTTTCCTCCGTAGGTGCTGCTTGTACTTCTGACAGCGGATGTGATAATGGACTTTGCGTTGGAGGAACCTGGTACGCTCCCTTTCTCTCGTTGAGAAACTGACTGACTCCTTTTTCTGACTTTTCACCTTTCCTTTTCGCACTTCCTCTCTCAACTCTTACCTTTTCTGCTGTTCACTTCACTGCTACTCTCTTATCGACAGCCAAGGAGGTTTCACTCAAGCTTGCGCTGGTAACGACGAGAACTGTTTGTGAGCTTCTTCTTCCCCTCTCTTTCTCTTTGGTTCCGAAAAGCTCATTCATTCCGTTCTCTCTCCGATAGGGGCTTCCTCTACTGTCTCTCTGGTGACTTTACTACGACTCCTTCCAACACTTGCGGAGGTAAATCGACTCGAGCTCTTCTCTCTCTCTCTTCGCACTTCTGACTCTTCTCTCCTCTCCTTATCTCTCTCAGGCGTTGGCGCTTTCTGTCAAGATTATACGCAAGGAGATCCATCCTTCACCGATGCCGACAACTATGCGATCTTGTGAGTTTTCACAAACTTTCACTTTCTCACTTTTCGATTCGAGCGAGAAGAGTCTCTCTCGTTCTCGACTTCTTCCCTCTTCAAACTCATTTACTGACTCTCTTCTATTGCGCGCGTCTAAAGTAATCAATTTTGTTCGACGGGATAGTGAGTTTACTTTCCTCTTTCACTTTCTCTCTTTTTCCTTCCTCCCATTTACTGACTCTCCCCACTCCTCACTCTACTACACCCTTGTACGACGTAGCTGCAACTTCAATACGGGGAATTGTGATGTTCATGGGACTACTATCGGCGCCGACTGCTCCTCAGACAACCAATTCTTCTGCACTCAAACTTCTGCTCGTCAACCTCTCGCTTGCGACGCCGTCACTCAAACTTGTCAACCCAGTGGTCCAGTTCCTTCAGCTCGAGCTCGTTCCCGTCGTGCCGAAATCGCTCGTCGCAGTCTCTGTTCTCCTGGGCACCACGCCTGCTCAGTCGGTGGTTCTCTTGGATTCGAATGCATGGATTTGAGCGTGAGTTTTCCGATCCCCTTTTCTCTCACTTCTCACTACTCTAACTGACCTCGACGATGACTACTCTCCATAGTCCAACCTCGAGAACTGCGTACGTTAGCTCAGACTCCTTCGCATAACTTCTCTCACTGACCTCGCATCACCTGTCTCTCGCTTTCATAGGGAGCTTGCGGAATGGATTGCACATCACTTCCCGGTGTCAACGCGATTGGTTGCGAAGCGGGAGTCTGCACGACATGGTTAGTCTCCGCCTTTCTCTCGTCATCGTCGTCGTCGTGTCTTGACTGACCTCGATTCCTTTTCTAGGTCTTGCATGGATTCTCACCGATGGGACGCAGATGCCGAAGCTTGCGTAGCAATCTGAAGAAGCCTTCCCTAACGACTATTACGACTGTCTCTTCTCATGTTTTTACAATTTATTCACCCCCTAGATATTCTTCTCATCTACTCTTTTCTCTCAATCGATTCGATTCACACCCTACTCCCCATCGTTAATCGCTTTGGTCGGTCTCGACCTGAGTACAGTTTCGAATCGATATTACCCCCTCTTTGCTCTACATCGCATTCTTTTCTCTCTTTTCTTTTTTCGCTCATTCCCCCCGCTATGTAGTACCCTTCAAGAATTGGATTGCATCGAGTTCCGTAAATCTCCTCGTTCTTCCATTTCCATCATTCTCGAGGTTCTCGTGAGGTTCAATCGAAGAGAGAGACGCAAAGCTCACAGAGTTCGCAACTTCATGATTTCGAATCTCTTCGAAAACTTCGGGCCTTTGATTAGTTCCCTATGTTCTTCGGAGGTCAAGATCAGTCGAGGTCTGGTCTAAAGCTATTCTCGCATCCTCTCGACGGCGCAACGAAAGCTACGAAAAAGACAAGGGACCGAAAACGAAAATCTATACATTTTTTTTGCATTCAACCCGATGAGATCTAACTAATACATACAGCTCCACTTCGCCACCACCTATTGAGCAGTCTCGACGAGTTTCTTCTTCAGGTTTTCGATCTGTTCCAATACCGCCCTCCTACTCGTTCCACCTTTCGCGTCCCTCCTCTCGACCGACGTCTCAAAGTTGAACACATCCTTGACGTCTTCGCTGAAGTGAGGTGAGACGGATTGGAATTGTTCGAGGGTGAGTTGAGAGAGAGGTACGCCTTGCTCTTCGGAGATTCGGATACACGATCCTGAAATGTGGTGAGTCTCTCGGAAGGGGATCTGAAAAGAAGAGTGATGAGGTGAGTACGTGAAGGAGGACAATGGTTGAAGTTAGGAGACGGGAGACTTACACCCTTGCGAACGAGGTATTCGGCGAGATCAGTAGCGAGCATATCGGGAGTCAAACTCTTCTTCATGTTCTCGGGGAAGACCTACGAGGTTTCGTTCTCGATCACACGTCAGCCTCAATGAACAGGTCGAAGAGCTTCGAAACGACGTACCTTCAAAGTCGAAATTACACCTTGCAAGATCCTCAAACTCTTTCCAACAGTTTCAGCAGCGTCGAACATGGGTTCTTGACTCTCTTGCAAGTCTTTGTTGTAGGTAGCGGGGAGACCCTTGAGGGTAGTCAAGAAACCAGTCATTTGTCCGATTGTTCGTCCCGATTTGCCTCGGAGGAGTTCGAGAGCGTCGGGATTCTTCTTTTGAGGCATAATCGAGGAACCGGTGCTGAGTGCGGGCGGACAACATCAGTTCGTCATTGACTTGCAGAGAGTAAAGCGAGACAGAGGAACTCACGAGTAAGCATCACCGCAGACAACCCAGCTGAACTCGCTCGAAGAATAGATGATGAGATCTTCTGCTAGTCGAGAGATATGAACCATGAGAAGGGAGCAAGCGAAAAGGTATTCCGCAACGAAATCTCGATCGGCGACAGACTGTGAAACACCAATGAAGTATCAGCCCGAGTCGAGGAACAAAGCTGAGATCTAGACAAGCGACTCACTTGCATAGAGTTTCCACCGATGTGTTGCATTCCGAGTTCGGTTCGGAGGAGTTCTCGGTCTACGCAGAATGGGTTTCCTGCGAGAGCTCCGGATCCGAGAGGAAGGGTAGAAACACGGCTGTTGCGAGGGGACGAAGAGGTTGAGCTACTCTGCGATCGTGACAAGCGAGAAAAGGTTGAAACGTACGGGAGGAGGTCACGGAATCGATCGAGATCACCGGAGAAAGAATGAGCGTGAGCGAGGAGGAAGTGAGAGAATCGAATAGGTTGAGCTCGCTGCAACAGTACAACAACGGTAGCGAGTCAGTCATATATCTGTGACGATTGAGAGAGGAAATGAGGGATGCTCACCTGAAGATGAGTGAATCCAGCAGCGAGATGATCGATCCATTCCTCCGCTTTCACGGCCAAGATTCCAACGACACCCTGAATCCATTCGATATCTTTCGACAACTCCTCCAACAACCACAACCTCATATCCGTCGCAACCTGATCGTTCCTGCTCCTGCCAGTATGCAATTTCCCTCCAATGTCGTTGCCAATAATCTCGCTCAATCTCCTCTCATTCGCAGTGTGGATATCTTCATCATCTTGTTTGATCTCGAATGAACCGGATTCCCATTCCGATTTGACTTGGTCGAGTCCTCGATGAATTTCGGATAATTCGTGAGAAGTGAGGATTGGGGGAGTCGTGCGAGAGAGTGCGAGGGCGTAGGCTTTCGATCCGGCAACGTCGACGGCGTAGAGTGCTTTGTCGTAGGAGAGGCATTGGTTGAATTCCCACATTCTGCGAGGAACGAGACACTCGAACCACTGTCAGCTTAGTCTGCGAGAGTGCTTCAGCTTCGTCGACTCACAAAGGATCGGTACCAGTAGTGAATCGTCCTCCCCATAACTTCTTTGCCTGTTGAGATAGAGGAGCTGAGGTTAGCTTCGGCTGCAAGCGGGGGTCAAAGAAAGAGGAGAGAAGGAGGGAGATTCACCATTTGTTCAGCCATTATTGTTTAGTCTTGTACTCTGCAACACGGGAAAGTAAAGTCGGTCAGCTAGAGTCCAAAGTAGGAATGCGGGAGGTTGATCAGCAGGGAAACGAGTCAACCCAATCTATCTCACTCAATCCTGCTCTCCCAAACTCGAGACCGCCTAGACAGACCTCGAGACCTTCCCTGATCATATCCCTTCAGTCTCTACCCATTTAGCCTTGTGATTGTGTCGTATTGAATACTTGATGAAATTGTTGAGATCAAGAATTCACTTGAGAAATGTAGCAACGAGGGCTTTGCAGGACAGTCTGAAGAGTCGATAGGGATACTTCAGAAGCTTGTGCGCTCGAGCTTACGAGGTTTGATGTGTTTGTAAGGTGGAAGATAAGGAAAGGAACTGTCGCACGAAGCGGAAAAGACAGTTTTAGTCAATGACAAATTTCGCTATTCCCCTACAGGTGAACCTTTCGTAATCTACGAAGCTCAGTCTAGTGAGAAACCTTTCGTCGGCTGAAGGCAGAGAATTGTCGAAGAGAAGTTTTCGCAAAACTTCTTTCGACTCTCCGCATGAAGTGCTGCAGTCTTATCGCGAGACCAGCACCAGCTGACGTCAACAACGAATGCTCCGTTCACGTTCCGAGTCGAAGTTTCCACGTTGAGCGCAACACACGTTCCGAGAGCGAAAAGCAACTCCAACCTCGCGAATGCTCAGAGCCTACTAGTGACTCGAGACTCGGCGCTGTACGATCAATGAAGCAACAATCCACCTCTCTCGATTCGTATCCTGCCAACTGATCCTGAGAGTTTGCTCGAATTTGAATCGAAGGTTGAGATGTCAATTAGCAAATCGTACATTCAGGTATCTTCGGTACTCCATCCGGGCCCAACTCCATGCCTACTCACTCACACAAGTTCTCATCAGTCTCTCGTCACCCTTGACAACCACAGAGTCAGAGAAAAAAAGAAGTTGTGACTTACCGGGAGGCATTTCACCCATAATATCTTTCGGGGGAGCTCCGCACTCGTTCATCTTTGCTACCAATTCGACGACTTCTTCTGTTCTCGCCTCTGAACGTTCTTTCTCCGAAGGTGATTGTTGTTCTAGAGGTTTGTCGGCACCGGGTTCTTCGAATTTTGAAACGATCGAAGAGACTATCGATTGTTGACGAGTGTATCGATCTAGGTCTTCTGTTGAGAGAGTTGAGCGGGCTGAGGTGAGATAAGCTGGATACTAAAAGTACTCAACGAAAGCGAGTCAATGAACAGGGAGAGAAAAGAGAAAAAGAGATGAAAGTGATAACCTTACTTTCTCCGACAACTCCTTCAAAGGTTCATACAACATTTCACGACTCATCAATTGTTTCATCATCTCGTCCAACATGCCTTGCAATCCTTCCTCTCCACCCAAATCTCCCAACTGACTCAAATCGGGCATTCCAGATAATCCTGCCAACATTGAAGCTAATCCCGCTGCACCTCCGGCGGATTCTTGTGATTGAGCAGCTGCGGCAGATGCGGTCGAAGAAGAATTTTGCATCTTGGAGAGGGAGGCTGCAATGGCATCTTGAAAATTCGCTGGAGTTGGATTTGGTTGCGAAGTCGCAGTGCTAGGAATCGATTTATCTTTTCCTTTCCCCGACGTTGCCGCTGTTGTCGAAGGTTTCGCTGCAGATGTCGTCGTTGTAGGAGCTGAAGTTGAACCACCCATTCCCAACGCAGCCATCAATTGTTGTAATTCATTCGAATCTGCTCCTCCTTCTCCTTCTCCAGGAACTCCATTCTTCATGAGTTCCTCCATAGCTCTCTTGAATTCATCATCATCGAAATCCCCTTCTTCTCCTTCTTCACCTTGTCCTTCTAATCCAGGAATCCCTTCTCCAGACATGGCTTGGAATAAAGCTTTCATCCCTTGTTGCAAATCTTGAGAGATTGCAGGGTCGAGCTCGTCGGAAGGTAATGCGTCATCGTCGGGATCTGGGAAGGAAGTCGGAGGGAGAGAGGGAGTGGATTTCGAAGGTGGTGGTAGTGGTGGGGCGGAAGTGGAAGAGACGGGAGGAGAGGGTTTCGAGGTGGAAGTGGTAGGATTGAATTGATCTAATACATCATCGAGATCATCGAGGCTATTGTGATATGAGAGAGAGAGTGTGTGAGGGAAGTGAGTTGATAGAAGACGTGGGGTAACAGAGGAAGAGAGAGAGAGAGGAGAGGGCTTACTCTTCGTCTTGTACTGTAGGTGGTGCCATATTAGCTCAAATGAGGTTAGATGGGAGAGATCGAAGCGGAAAGCGATAGTTGAAAAGTAGCCGGTCGAAGTTGAACCGGAGGGAACAAGCAGCGAGAATTTGAAAGGGAATTGCTGTTGACTTGCACGACTCCCCCTGATCCAGTCTCATCGAAAGCCAACGCACACCACCTTGAAACCTACTTCACACCCAATCAGGACTTGTCCATCAGCTAAGACGACTCGCTCAAATCCCCCGAACACAATCTCACGAATTCGACAGAGATCTAATTCTCCCCTCCCTTGTACCTCTTCAATCTCACAAACAAAGAGACCTAGACGTACTTCTCCTTCTCCTCCTCCTCCTCCTAGTGCTCTTCTAGATCCATTCAATCCGATAGATTCACCTAGTGAGTTCCACAGATCCACTTTAAATAGGCTCTCCTATCTTTCGACTAGTTGAATTGATTCACCCGTCTCACAGTGGACGATCTATCCCTATCCTCCTCTGCTTCATACGCAAACTCATGGATCTCGTAAGCCCCCCCCTCCCTCACCTTCGTTTGAGAGGGAAACGAGCGATATCCGAACTAAACCTCCCATTCTCAGGTGGTTCCTCGCTTCGAAAGGGAACGAATACTTCTGTGAAGTCGACGAAGAGTACATTGTAGATCGATTCAATTTGACTGGCTTGAACGCTGAAGTGTCGGGTTATTCGGCCGCTTTGGATTTAATCACTGATACGGCTGGTATGCACTCTCCTCTCTTTTCATCCTGTCACAATTTAGACAGAACTGATGTGGAAGTAGAGTGGTCACAGCGGACGAGGATCTGAACGATGAACAGAGAGAACAGTTGGAAACTTCTGCTAGACATCTTTATGGATTGATTCATGCGAGGTTCATCATTACTTCGAGAGGGTTGAGTAAAATGGTGAGCAATCACCCAAAAGCTTCACGATAACTCTGGCTTTCTGTCTCACGTGAGTCGTGGCGTTGCTTTCACAGATCGATAAATACAAGAAAGGAGATTTTGGTCGATGTCCCCGAGTACTCTGTTATGGTCAATCCTTGCTCCCCCTCGGACTCTCCGACATTCCCTATCAAAAAGCCGTCAAACTCTACTGTCCCCGCTGCGAAGACCTCTACTCGCCTAAATCCAGTCGACACGGTTCGATCGATGGAGCCTACTTCGGTTCAACGTTTTGTCACATGTTATTCATGGTGTATCCAGGAATGATCCCTTCGAAATCAGTACCAGGTGGTTCAGCAGGTGGATCACATCATCACCACTCTTCGAATTTGGGAGGAGGAAGTAATAATGGAGGTGGTGGGAATCATGGGGGAGGTCAACCTCAAAGTGCTAGTACGAATACTGGAGGTTCAGGATTGATGGGGAGTGTAGGACAAGGTGGGAGTACAGCAGGGTTGGGAAGTCAGGTCGCGAGTAAAGTAGAGAGGGTTAGACCGAGAATCTTTGGGTTCCAGGTTCATGAACATGCGAGGTTGTTGAGGTGGCAAGAGAAAATCAGGGATCAGTGAGTTTTCAGCCTCCTCTATTCATCCTCGACTTGCAAGAGCTGATGAGAAACGATGAGCGAACTCAGACAAATCTCGAGATTGGAAGAACATGAAAGACAAGGACAAATCGAACGACTCGACTAGCTTTTACTCCCTCCCTCCCTCGCTCAACTTCATCTCTCCTCGCTAACTCTACTCGCAACAAACCATTTCTCCCTCGTCGTTCACTCCCTACCTCGCAGCAAACCAATAATCTCTCTTCTCTGACCTGTTCTTTTGAGTTCTCTTTTTTTTTTTTGGGTGTAGTATACCTCTCTCTCTCTCTGTTCCTTTCTTCTGTGCGCTGTAAAAGATCTATACAGCATTCTCTCTCGCCTTACTCCTTCGAACTCGTGTCGAATCGACGAATGCGAGAGTTGAGCAAGAAGGGAAACACGACTGATTTACAACAAAAAGAGAAAGCAGCTCATTCATATCTATCTCTACGGCGGTACTCATGCTTCGACAAGTTTGACATTCTCGAATTGTTTCGGTGTGAAGGTTTTCTACTCCACGAACGGATTCTCAGTCAGGTCGCAAGCGAAAGAAGTGAAACGAAATTCAGAGAGAGGGAATGAGGTTGCGTACTTGGGTGAAAGCGTGTAGCTCTGCAATCTCTTCTTTCAGTTTCTCATTGACTGCAGAGAGAGGGAAGAGCGACGGGGTGAGGATTAGTAGCTGGAAGAGAAGGAAAGTGGGAATGCGAGAAAAGCGACTCTGCGAAACTTTACCTTCTCGATGTCTTTTGAGCGTAGTTTTGCCTTCGAATGAAGGAGTCACGATGATCACTTCGTAGGACTGTCAATAGGAGGGAGGGAGTCAGTTGGAGTGAAGGATAGAGTGGAAGAAGGGAAGTTTGAACGAACTGCACCGCAACCACCTTTAGACAAGAGCGAGGGAGTGAGCTACGAAGCACCTGGAGAGCGAGGAAGAGGTAGAGCTTACCAGAGATATCGAATACTTGCTGTTTGAGAGTGAAGGAGGAGATGCAATCAGATCAAGATCTCAATCAGCCAAAAAAAAGGAAGGAAGAACGAACGACATGAGTGAGATCAGGCCATGAATCCCTGATCTTCTTCTCTAATGATTCTTGTGATACTGGCATTGCTATTCAATCTCAAGGCGTAGATGGACGAACAAGAGAGAATGATGAAACGCTTTCACTCTCCTCTCCCCTCAATAATTCAGCGAAGATGCGATCTACTACTTTATGGTGTACATTAGCAGGTCTACTATCGACTACACTAGCAGCGACACTCCCTCCACTTGAACAACAACCTCAACTCCCCTTCTTAGACAATTCAATGACTCCATCAACTTCCTCCTCTCCCTCCCTGACCGACCTCCTCACTCGTTCAAAGAGTTCAATCTTCTATGGTTACATTAGGGAATCCACTTCGATCTCGACTAGACTAGCGAACCCTCTTGGAGAGACCACAATTCTTGCCCCTTTGAACTCGGCGATTCTTTCATTGGCGAGGAAACCTCATCAAGGTCCACCTGAACCAGCAGAGGGTCACGTTGTAGGGTATTCGGGGTCGAGGGAGGATGAACAGGATAGAGCGGATTATCTCGAGAATTGGATTAAGAGACATATGATCGAAGGAAAGGTTGATTTCGCTGAAAGGAGGGAGTATGAGACGCTACATGACGGAGAGAAAGTGTCGTTCGTTAAAGGAGACGGAGTGGTGAAGTACAAGGTCATGCCGGGAGATGTCGAAGTCGTAGAAATCGAACAGGTGAATCCTACTTGCTCTTAATTCTCGCTCTTGAATCGCTGACTGTTGCGCAATGTCTCCAGGCGTCGAATGGAGTCATTCTGTACCTTCGAGGTACCCTCAATATTGACTGAACGATGTGTTGAGCGACTTGTATCCTAACTTTCTTGTTGTTTTTCTGTAACCGATGAATATTGATTCTTCTCTCTCGTCCGGTGTTTCCAGTGTTTTGGCTCGATCTTCGTCTACTTTGCTCTCATCTAACCGCACGGGCATTCACTCGACATCAAACGAGAAAGCGCGCTACGACGACGGCTCTCAATCAAGCATGCCTTACTCTCCACCAACGAGAAAAGCTTCTTGTAACTCTCGTTCGTTTCTCATCAATCAAGTCAATCAATCGCAACGATCTCTTTCGCAGCCTGATTCCGTGTTCCAAGTTCTTCATCTCCCGAACTCTCCGACATGTATTCTCTCGAAAAGCGGGCGACGATTCACACCGACTCGCTTCACAGTGATCGACTTCTTCGAACCCCTTCGGCAAAAGAAACGATGAGATGTGATAACCTCGAGGGAAGGTGACAGGAAACGCGCTAATCGCGTTCTGTATCGTTGAACTTTTCAACTTTTCGACGTGAAGAATGCTGGATACCGATCTTAAATTCGTGGTTTCTTTCTCCAAGGGCTTCTTCGGCCGGCCGTGCACGATAGAGAGCTCACCGCATGAAAAGAACAACCGGGAAAGAAGGTCGTCGGAAACTGCTCCGAGGAGAGGAAAAGGTGAGCTTTAACTTTTCTAATGAGAAGGCATAACGAATGCGTTGACTTTTTGTGCTCCTATTCGTTCGACTTGGTATACTATCTCGACTGACCCTGCGATTGAACGTTCTACAATGCTTCATCAATCTATCAACCCTTCGAACGCGATCGTAAAGATCGAAGCGAGTCTTTTGTCCGCCTTTTCGTTCAATTTTCATTTCGACAAGTTGTGCCTTTGCCGGGTAGGATGGAAGTTACAAAAAGGCGGAGGGGAAAGAAGATTAGACTTGGTGCCTAGGTTGACCAGGTTTCTCTCTCAAACAAACAAACAAACAAACTGTCCGCGCGCGTCCATTCGAAAGGAAACGACCCTCGAATACTTTCCTCTCTTCTCTTCTTCTTCTCTCTTCATTCCACTCTCTCGCCTTCAAGTCTTCCCTTCCAACCCTTCGTCACTCTTTCTTCGACTTCCAAGCGTCTCTCCCTCTCTCTCTCACACTCTTTTCGACAAACCCTCAAAACACTTCTTTTCAATCAACATGCGTTCCACCATCGCCGTCGCTTCCCTCGTCTCCCTCGCCGGTCTCGTTGCCGCTCAATCCACCTACGGTCGATTCCCCTGCACCAGTGAGTACTCTCAACGCGCGAAATACACGAGATTCGGTTACTGACAACGGCTCTCTCACCTTTTTTTCTTTCTTCCTCTTTCCCTCTCAATCCATCAGTCGTCAACGGTGACGGTACCTTCTCTGCCGGTACGTTTCATCTCGTCTCTCCCTCTTCATGTTGAAGCGCGTTTCAAATCGCGTTTCTTCTTCTTCTTCTCTCGATCTCATCGCTGACGATCTTTCGCTTCCTACAGATCCTTCCCAATGCTCCGCCGATCTCCTCGTTAACCCTGGTGCCAACGAGGCCGGAACCGGAGTGTATGTTCATTCGCTACTTCCTCGAGGTCCACTCGAAACTGACTTCGATTACTTTTCTTGTTCTATAGTCAAGGTGATGGTCCTACCCCCGTTAACCCCGAGTGTGTTATGGAGCTCGAGTCTGGAGCTTACGCTTGCGGTATCGCTGTAAGTCACTTCTCGAACTCTTTGACCTTTCTCGAGAATTCCGAATTGATTCCCCTTCGTCTTCTCGCTTTCTTCAGGGCGCTACCTGCAGCGACGACACTGGATGTGACAATGGAGCTTGCGTCGGAGGCCAGTGGTATGTCTCCCAATCGCTCTCGACTTCGAACGTTGACAAAAGGAACTGACTTCCGACCTTTTTCGCTTTCTTTAGCCAAGGAGGTTTCACTCAACAATGCGGATCCAACGACGAGAACTGCCTCGGATTCCTCTACTGCCTCGACCAAGACTTTGCTACCACCGCTTCCGACACTTGCGGAGGACTCGGTGCTTTCTGCCAGGACTTTAACGCCGCCGTCGAGTCTGAGGAACCTACCGACAACTACCCCATCTTGTGAGTTACCACAACTTTCACTTCTCCCCCTCTTCGCACTTTTTCGATTCGAGCGAGAAAACTCTCTCGCTCTCAAGTGCTTCCCGATTCGATCTAGCTACTGACTGTCTTCTATTGCACGTCTAAAGTAACCAGTACTGTGCGTCTGGCTAGTGAGTTACACATTGCTCCCGACTCTACCATCGTCGTCAGGTTCGAATAACTGACGTTCTTCGTCGTTCCTCTCAGCTGCGGTTACAACTCCGGTGTTTGCTCCGAACATGTCACAACTGTCGGCGGAGACTGCTCGCAAGACGAAAACTTTGTAAGTTTTTCTCTCCTTGATGGCGACACGTCGAGATTCGCTGCTCTGAAAACTCGCCGTTCATCTTTTGTTGTGCTCGTCCTCACACCTCTCTTCCTCGTCTACAGGCTTGCACCACCACCTCCACCGGACAAGCCCTCACCTGTGACACGACCACGTGAGCTTGATCTTTCTGTGTTCTCCCCTCGTCCTTTCTGACGATCTTTTTTCTTTCTCCTTCAGCTTCACCTGCCAACTCGCCGCTGTTCCCTCCGGTCGTGCCCGTGCCCGTCGCAACCTCTCTGCTCGCTCCCTCTGCTCTGCTTCAGGAGAGGAGGCGTGCGCTGTCGAGGGTGGAAAGGGATTCGAGTGCGTTGACACCACCGTACGTTCTTTCTCACTTCGTCTAAGCCTTCCCCTGGTACTGACGACCTTTCGCACTTGCCTACAGAGCTCATTGGAGATGTGCGGTGGCTGCAGCGGTAAGGGCGGTGTCGACTGCACCCAAATCGAGGGTGTCTCGTCGACCGCTTGTGTCAACTCCGTTTGCGAGATCTGGTAAGTCTCTATTCCCGAGGTTTTCGTTGTCATGTCCTAACATCTCGCTTTTCCTTCCCTCCTTTAGGTCCTGCGCCGATGGCTTCACCTACGATGCCGCTGCCGAGGCCTGCGTCGCCATCTAAGTGTTCCCTTCCCTCCATCTTTTCTCCTAGACATTTTCGCACTTCTCTATCTCGCATACCCTTCTACCTCTTTACCTTTTTACCTCGGAATGGATCATATCGGAACTGGAAATAAAGGGGGATCAACAGCGTTGCTCCTCTCTTGATCCACTATTTTGTCTTTTCTTGTTTACATATGGATCTGCTTATTTTTTTTGGATAGCCCCAACTGACATTGACGAAATATCATGAACCCTGCATTATTGCTTTCACACTTACTTCTTGCTCTGCTGTTACGACTGTTCACACGAGAGGAGCGACTCAGCCTTGGCGAAGTTGGACAGTGAAGAAGCTCGATTCGCAAACCAGCCTGCTTCCGTCTTTTCTCTCCGATTGGCCGCTTCTGGAGAAAGCCTACGTTATGCAGCATCGATGAGGCACTGTCTCATTGCGAGTGCCTTGTGGTTTCGTCGATCGGAAGCGAGAAGAAACTTCGCAATTTTTTGATCGTCTTCTCCTCTTAACATCACTTCTCGGAACACGTATCAGCGCTCATTGGTACTGTTTCGACGCCGAGAGACGTTCCCACGTCAGTAGACGCGCAGAGAAGCGAAGATTGAACGCTTTCGCGGGATCCGAATTCGAGAAGAAAGCAAGAGCGAAGAAATATCGAAATTCTGATTTTGCTCGATCCGAGCAGAGGAGAGCTCATAGAGATCTCACATGGTCGATAGGAAGCGAATTATCAAGCGAAGTCAAAGCGAGAGAACTGAAACGACCGCTCGCTCAAACCCTTCCTCTTCCTCTTCCCACACTTCACTTTCCAGCTTTCCGCACCTTCAGTCGGCACCCAGAAGTCTACAGTAGTCGCCCAATCACTCACAACGCCTCGCCTCGAACTGCCCCACCAGTTCAAACCTCCCGAAGTTTCATCATCAAGAATGTCACAAACCGACGATGAAGGCCCTCAAGACGATGCGAGCTATTGGGGACAGCCTGAGAGTAGGACTAGAGGCTATGGAGGATCAGCTGGACCAAGTACTAGACAGGAAACTTCCGCTCAACTCTCTCCAATTTCATCATCAACTTCAAAAAGTAATGGGAAAGGAAAGGAGAAGGAAACGACGGAAGGAACAGAGGGTGATGTCAAGATGAATGAGGAGGAAGAGAAAGGAGAGGAGGATGTCGCGATCAAGAGAACCAAGGACGATTTACAACTTTTGGCCAACCTCGATCCACTCATCGCTGAGAGACTCGTCGAACTCGATCCTACTCCCATCTCAGAGCTCCTCACGACGACCAAGATCATGAAAGCGATTTCGACTCTCACAAGCGCAACTTCCATCATGTCAGAGATCGAATCAGCTTACGGAGAAACTCCTACTGGACTCCCCATCGCTACCTACGCAGATATCGTCGAACTTCTCACCTCCGCTCTCTCCGACATCAGTCAAACTCATCCCAATCTGCGCTCTCCTCCAGCTCCTCTTTCACTCCATCACCTCGAAGTCGCGAGAGCGAAACTCTCTCTTCCTCTTCAAAACGCTGTTCCACCTCCGACTTCACAATCGTCAGGAGTCGAAGCTCTTCTCTTGATCGGTCCGCACGGCCGCCCTACCGTCTTGCGACCTCCGCCTACCCCTCCTTCCGAAACCTCGCTTCTTTTCGCCGAGAATGCACGACTCGCTCTCTCAGCTCTTCGACCCTCTGCCCTCTTCCCATCGCCTTACGTATCCGCCAGTCCCGCTTCCCCCAGCTTCCCAGCTCGAGATGCTTCTCCTACCACTGGACCTGCACCGATTAGCAGATTACCCTCCGAACTCCTCCTCTACATCATCCAATTCGCCCGAAGTGCCGCTGCCGAACACGTCGATAATGCAGCGATGGCTCCGAATGGACGTGCAAACGTCGTTAGGGAGGTTTGGAATGGAAGAGGTGGGAGATCTGTTAGAGACGAGTTTGGAAA
The DNA here is from genome assembly GCA_016617785.1 of Sporobolomyces roseus. Classification (NCBI taxonomy): domain Eukaryota; kingdom Fungi; phylum Basidiomycota; class Microbotryomycetes; order Sporidiobolales; family Sporidiobolaceae; genus Sporobolomyces; species Sporobolomyces roseus. Next base: position 3,699,429 of record JADILM010000001.1, read on the forward strand.
CCCGATCAATGCGTTGGTCGGATCGCACGCTGCAGGACAGAGATTCACTCTGGCACTTGCGAGAGTTTGTAGAGCTTGGCTCGAACCCGCTCGAACTGTGCGTATCTCTTTTCGTACGATCGATCACAATTTGTTTATGCTCATGTTACATCTCGATCCTACAGGTCGCACTCCGTCACGTTTACGTCTATCAAGGATCTCAGCTCGCACAGCTCCTCGACACTCTCCAAAATTCGCCAAGTATCAAACACTCGGTTTCGTCGATTCTAGCTATCTCTGCCACACTCCCTCCTCAGAACTCTCCCGAAGCCGCTTCGACGGCTGGTCCGAGCGCCGCCTTGAACCGACTAATCGGCAGTCGACTTGCTGCAAGACGTGGAAGATCCCCTACTCCCTCCGTCAGTTTCGGTCGTTCGAAGGATCAAGATGGAGTGAAAGGGAAAGTTGAGGAGAAGAGCGCGGCAGAGACTTGGAGTCAGATCGTCGAACTCTGTTCGAATGTCAAGAAGCTCAAGTTGAGGATCCTTCCTAGCTCGAATCGATGGGCTGTACGTTCCCGTCCCACTCTCGTAACTCTCCCGACTACTCAGCTGAAAACTTCCATTTCTGAACAGGGCTTCTCGAGGAACCCTTCGACTACTGAATTCCTCGACGCTGTTCGTTCTCGTTCTATTCCATCGAAACGGCAGAATCAAACTGACACGCTCTCGAACGATTTCTCACAGGCTGTTCTCAAAACCCTTTCGACAACCCAAACCCTCACGATTCTCAATCTCGCCTTCAGTATCGATTTTGACGAACTCGAAGTCATCATCAACGGTCTCCCAAACCTCGAGCACGTCGCTATTCGCGCCATCGATTGCATCTCGGGTTCTCCAGCCGTCGCTTCGACGAACCCTCATCCCGCCAACAAGATTCGCACTTTCAAGCTTGGCGACACCAACTCGAGTAACCCTTACAACATTCAAGAGTACACCGCACTCTCTGATGTACAGCTTTCCTGGCTTCTCGAACCTCCTATCGTCAACGGAATGTTGAAAGAACTCGATATTTCGATTCTCGTCGATCCTGGAGTCGGAGGTGGATGGCCAGCAGGTATCCCTGGAGGCCCTGGGGGATTCGGAGCGAACGCAAACGCGCCCCCTTTCGCGAGCTCGACTTTCGCAGATCTTTTGATGAGGTGCGGAGCGAACCTCGAGAGACTCGTTTTACAGGATGTTAGCGAAGGTGGTGGAGTGAGTCTTCCTTTTCATCCTCTTCTTTCTCTTCGGGGCCAGCTCGCTGACTACTTTGGAACTTCTCAGCTCAATCCTAACTTTGCAGCGCCTCCTCACAGTCAGTCTCAACCACCGCTTTAACCTCGTACGAGCGGCCACTCACACTCTTGCTTCTCACAGACTCGAACTTTGATCACGCTCTCACCTCGCTTACCGGACTCAAGGAGATCTCGCTCCAGTTTGCTTATAGCGGTGCTGGACTTCTCACTTCCCTTTCTTCGCTTCCAACCCTTCGCAATCTCACTCTCGCCGGTACCCCCATCCATACTCCCGCCGAAGCATTCGCCGACAAACTCGAACACAGTTTCGGAGAACTCGAGACTTTAACGATTTCTGGACAATTCGCTGGTACGAGAGGAGGACAAGGAGGTTGGAACGGAGCTGGATTGAGGAGAGTCAAACAAGCTGCGAAGGATAGGGGATTGCAAGGAGCTTTCGGAGGATAGGGTAGTCGATCTGTTGCTTTTTCGTCGACTTTGTAGCAATCTTTTTTTTTCTCGCAGATTTGCCATTTTTCTACTTGCATTCCTGACCAAGCCTACTTTCACTCGCTTGCTTCACTGTCAGAGAGTCTTTCTGTGCTCGAGTTCGCTTCTTTCGCAACGAGACTCGGGAAGAAAACACAGTTACGAAAGAACAACTTGGTTTCAGATCTATTCAACTGTTTCCTGCACGAATCAAGCAGCGACTGGAGGAGCAGCGGCGGGAGTTGGTGTAGAGTATTGGGCAGGCTTGAAATCTCGGTCGTAATCTATTGAATCGCAAAAGCACATCAGTCGAAAACTCAGAGAAAGAGAGCGCAAGCCACAGACGAAGACTCACGCATCTCGTTGAAGTTGACGTTCTCGATCTGTACAGCGAGAGAGAAGATTCGTTAGCTGGAGTTGAGACAAGAGAGCCGAGATCGCGAAGAACAAAGTAGGGAGGAAAGAGAGCTGAGAAGGGTAGCTTACGAATTTCCATCCATCCCTGAAGAACGAGTGCAGCAAACACGACGTCAGTGGATGGCGACAGCAACAGGAAAAAGAGAGATTTGGACGCACTCTGCGATTCGATAAACGTTGCAAGTATTTCCCGAGAAGGCATCCCTGTGACTCGCAGCGTAGATACTCCTCCTTCCAAGTTCCTCCGCTTCCTCATTGGTCAGATCCCATCGGTAGCCTTGATCCAACACACCGTAAGCGAACGTTGATCCCGAACCGACCGAGAACAAATCCCCTTTCAATCGAGTACCATCTGAATCGACATAGTACACTGCTGGTCCAGTCTTGTCCCATCCACAGATCATCGTTCCCATTGAGAGTCCCATTCCTTTGTAGGAGTAGACGAGGTTGGAAAGGTATTTTGAGGCGGCGGCGACTGAGATTCGCTCGTGGTTACGAAGTTCGTGAAGTCGACATTGAATACCGAGGTAGGTCTCCCAGTATTGACAATCAGCTGCAACTCAATCAAAGTATCGTCAGCGGCTCTTAAATCTCGACAACTTAGAAACGAAAACGCACCAGCTCCTCCGGCCATAGTTCCCAATAAGTAAGGGTTGATCTCGATAACCTTCTTGACCGTTCCCGAAGCTATAAGGGTACGACATAGTCAGTTTCTTGACGAGTAGGAACCGAAAGAGGAGGTGAATTAACCAATGTAAGAACCAGCGGTAGCCCTCGAATCTACTGCGACGATGATTCCACCTTGATACTTGAATGCGAGGGTAGTCGTACCGTGATTGATCTTGATTCTGCAAGAGGGATCCGAAGCGTCGTCGGTGTGGAGCTGGAGGAAACCAGTAGGCTGAAATATCACGAATCTCTCCCGCGTCAGCTAGCGTTCCCTGGAGGAGTAAGAGGGAATAGTGCGCACATCGAGAGCAGGAGGCATGTCGAATTGAGGCATAGGACAACGTTCGATTCCTCTTCCTAAAGGGAGTGCGTAACCATACTCTTCAACTCGGTGTACGTCCGAATAGGTAGAGGAGGAAGTAGAAGGTGATTTGGCGAATCTGTTGACTAGCTTGTCCTGTTCATCGCATGGAGAGTAAGCGAGTTTGATCAAGGAGGAAAGGGGAAAATGATGATGAACTCACCATGTCGCTGGATTGGTCTGATTGAGCTAGTGAGATGTGTGTGAGGTCTGATTGATCTAGTAGAGCTAGCTTGAGCTAGTATTCGAGAAGGTTTTTGAGAGTGAGGAAGAGTGAGAAGCAGCGAGTCGTCAGCGGAAGGTTGAACCTCTACCTCTAACTCTTCGAACCCAGAAAGTGCTCAGCTGTACTCGAGAAGCTTCCTTAGATTGTGGCTAACCTGCTCTTGCTGTTCTTGCGTATTTCTATCTCGTGTTCGTCTAGTTTCGCTCAGTTGCTCTCGTCTCGCTTCCGCCGTACCCAGCTCGAACGCTCGCCGTCGACACCGGCGTGAGACCAGACTGACTGTCAGCTCTACCTGAGGGTAACAGTGTCGCATGGACGCCAACATTTCATATGGCACGCCCGAATTCTCAAATTTCTCGAAGATTGTTTTTCTCGCTGCCGCTTCGCAGGCCTCACAATGCCGTCGCTTCCTGGCTGATGCTCGTCTCTGCAGCAACGGAACAAATACTGAGGGCTTTCGGTAGCTGCTGTGAGCCCTCCTGCCTGCTTGAAAGATGTGAGGAAATCCGCAACTTCGTCGAGCCGAAGTCACAAGTCACATTTTGTCTTCTCCCTGAAGCGATTCCTAAAGCTTCTCCACCTCGCAGAGAGACATTCAAGATGACGACGCGGATATTGGAGTAGAACGCGATGTTGAGCTACCGAGGAGGAGTCTTTCGAAGCTGACATTTCTTCGCAAACCTCGTCTTCTGCCTTACACAGGCTCGTCACGCGTTCCGAACAATACCTCTCCATACGGCACGTATGAGAACGATACACTCTATCGCTCCGAAGGCTCGGAATGGTAGTCCCAGGGTTTGTGTCCGCTCCTCGACCTTTTTCACCCTGAAATCGAAAGCCGACAAACTCTCCTCCTTCCATTTTCTGCACTTTTAATTTGCCTATTGCTCACCAGCCCTGTTGGATTCGAGTGTGCCAGTCTCTTGTCTGCCGAAAGCTGTGAGGAGGACTGGAGGAGTATTAGCGAGGAGAACTGATAGTGAGCGGACTCACTCGGAATTCCCTGAAGAAACACAAGTGAGGAGTTAGAGCAGAAGTGGGCATAACGAGTGCAGTGCAGCGAAACAAAGCGTCTCAAGAGCTGCAGAAGAGGGAGAGGAACGAAGCGAGGAAGCTGAGGAAAAGCATTTTGCGAGAGCTCCAAGAGCATTCGAATATTCTTCGAACAGCGACAGAAACTCAGAGAAGCAGAAAGGGAAGCGCAAGACAGAAGAAGACAGGAAACGGGGGGAGTCGGGAGAATGGAAAACGAGGCAAAACGGGCGGAGAGAAGCCGACGAAAAAACAGCGAGTTTCGACTTTCCCTCTTTTCCTCCACACTAGACTCCCCTTTCCGCCTTCTATACCGCTTCCACGTGAGTCCTCAGAGCTATCGGTATCCTCCAGACCATTTCACCATCGTCCCCAAGGTCTCTCGAAGTCGAAAAAGAGGTTGAAGGAAATCCCTTGATTCTCATTCGCTTCTCGTCTCTCCCCTCCTCCCCCTCTCCCCTTCTTCTCCTCTTTCAACACTCGATTACTAACTCGACTCGCATTACTCGACTACAGTATGGTCTTAGTGCCCTCAGTTCGAGCTGCTGGGCTTCGTGCCCCTCGCCTCTCGCGCTCCCTCGCGACTCCCGCCGGAAACATTGGTGCTACTAAAGTTGCCATGTCTGCGTTCGACAAGGACTCTTACATCAACTATCAACGTATCGAAGACAACCTTGCCGTCGTTCGTTCCCGGTTAGTCCCAAATCCTCTTCACTCCTTCTTTGCTGTCTTGTCACGCTCGACTTTCACATCCCCACTCCATTTTACTCGCTATACCTGCATCTTTTCTGCTGTCCACCACCTTCTATAGGTATTTGACATACTCCTTGATCGATGCTGACCCTTTTCATTCCTCCTTGTTTGCAGTCTCAACCGCCCTCTCACCCTTTCCGAGAAGATTCTTTACGGTCATCTCGACAACCCTCACGATGCCGATATCCGACCTGGAGCTTCCTACCTCAAACTTCGACCTGATGTGAGTTATTAGCAGTATCTTGGATAACGAATAGAGGGATACTGATTCACGTTATCTTTCTCCTCTCTTTTTCTTTTCGGATGGAAAACAGCGAGTTGCTTGCCAAGATGCTACCGCTCAAATGGCTCTCCTTCAATTCATGTCTGCTGGTCTCCCTACCGTTGCTGTCCCCACCACCGTTCACTGCGATCACTTGATCGAGGCGCAAACTGGAGGTGTCAAGGATTTGGCTCGTGCTAAGGATATCAACAAGGAGGTTTACGATTTCCTTGCTACTTGCACTGCCAAGTACGGTATTGGATTCTGGAAGCCCGGATCTGGTATCATTCATCAAGTTTGTCGAAACTTCGCTCTCTTTTCTTTCCCGGACGCTTTGAATTGATCACTCTCTCGACCTACAGATCATCCTCGAGAACTACGCTTTCCCCGGAGGTCTCATGATCGGTACCGATTCTCACACTCCTAACGCTGGAGGTCTCGGTATGATCGCTGTCGGAGTTGGAGGAGCTGATGCCGTCGACGTTATCGCCGACCTTCCTTGGGAGCTCAAATGCCCTAAGCGCATTGGAGTAAAGCTTACTGGTGCTATCTCTGGATGGACCACTCCTAAAGGTGCGTTACTCTTCCTTTTGAATCTAGAGGAAACGAAAATACTCATTTTCTCGTCTTCAAATTATAGATGTTATCCTCAAGGTTGCTGGTATCCTTACTGTCAAGGGAGGAACTGGTGCTATCATCGAGTACTTCGGTGAAGGTGTCACTTCGCTCTCCTGCACTGGAATGGCCACCATCTGCAACATGGGTGCCGAAATTGGTGCCACTACCTCCCTCTTCCCTTACAACGAGCGAATGGGTCAATACCTCGACGCTACCAACCGTTCCGACATCCGATCCTACGCCGAACGATTCCAACACAACCTCCGAACTGATGAGAACGCCGAGTACGATCAAGTTATCGAAATCAACCTCTCCGAACTCGAACCTCACATCAACGGTCCCTACACTCCCGATCTCGCAACTCCCCTTTCCAAGTTCGCCGCCGCCGTCAAGGAGAACAACTGGCCCGACAAGCTCTCAGTCGGTCTCATCGGATCCTGCACCAACTCTTCTTACGAGGACATGTCCCGTGCCGCTTCGATCGCTGAGGAGGCCGCTTCTCACGGACTCAAGGCCAAGTCTGGTTTCACCATCACTCCCGGATCCGAGCAAATTCGTGCCACCATCGCTCGTGACGGACAAATGGAGAAGCTCGAGGCTATCGGAGGTACCGTTCTTGCCAACGCTTGCGGACCTTGCATCGGACAGTGGGACCGACAAGACGTTCCCAAGGGTACCAAGAACTCTATCATTACTTCCTACAACCGAAACTTCACTGGACGTAACGATGCCAACACTGCTACCCACGCTTTCGTCGCTTCTCCCGATCTCGTTACCGCCATGGTCTTCGGTGGATCCCTCTCTTTCAACCCTATGACCGACTCGCTCAAGGGTTCCGATGGAAAGGAATTCAAGTTCTCCGACCCTTCCGGAAAGGAACTTCCTCCTCGTGGTTACGATGCTGGTGAGAACACTTACCAAGCTCCTCCTTCCGACCGTGCGTCCGTCAACGTCATCGTCGACCCCAAGTCCGATCGTCTCCAACTCCTTCAACCTTTCAAACCTTGGGACGGAAAGGACCCCAAGGATCTCCCCGTTCTCATCAAGGCTACTGGAAAGTGCACCACCGATCACAGTACGCTCTCTCCCTTCCTTGTTTTCCACGATTCAAGCTGACCTCTTGGTCTTCTCTCACAGTCTCTGCTGGTGGACCTTGGCTCAAGTACCGAGGTCACCTCGAGAACATCTCCCAAAACGTGAGCCTTTTTCCTCTTTTTCTCTCCTTCTTCATTGTCGCTGACGAACTCACTATCGCAGTGCTTGATCGGTGCCATCAACGAGGCTAACGGAGAAGCCAACAAGATCCAAAACGTTCTCACGTGAGTTATCGCCGCTTTCGAACCTGTCGATTTGTACTGATTCATTCGCTTCTGCCTCATCCCTCACAGTGGAGAATGGGCTGGTGTTCCCCAAGTCGCTGCTCAATACCGTGACTCTGGTGTCGGATGGGTTGTTATCGGAGACGAGGTGAGCTTTTTCTTCCTCTTATGCTTCTCTCTTTTCTCGCTCCTGCCTGCATACGATACTGACGTATACCCTTCACGAGTGTACAGAACTACGGTGAGGGATCTTCCCGAGAACACGCCGCTCTCGAACCCCGTTTCCTCGGAGGAACTGCTGTCATCACCCGATCCTTCGCTCGTATCCACGAGACCAACCTCAAGAAGCAAGGTATGCTCCCCCTCAACTTCAAGAACCCTGCCGATTACGAGAAGGTCAAGTCGGACGACAAGGTCGACCTCGTCGGAATTACTGAACTCGCCGAAGGATCCCCCGTTACTCTCCGCCTTCACCACAAGGATGGCAAGACCGATGAGATCCAATTAACCCACACTTTTAATTCTGGACAAATTGAATGGTTCAAGGCAGGCAGTGCGTTGAACCGAATGTAAGTCGCGAAATCCGTCTCGGAACGAGAAAACGAACTTGAACTGATTCCGATTTTCGCTGATCTACAGGGCTCAAGCCAAGAAGTAATCTACTCAACCATCTCCTGATACCACTTCCTATCGCCCTCTCGCCTCTCCTCCCGTCTAAAATTCTTTGGGTTCGGAAAAACTTCTAATCGGTTCATCCTCTTTTTCCGTCGTTGTTTCTTTTTGCATTACTTTCCTTTTCTGTTCGGTGTAACGGGTGCGGCGTGAAGGGTGTGCAGGTTGAGCGGGTTTAAGGTTGGAGGAGACGAAGGAGTTTGATACGTTCGCTTTTTCGAAACTTTCGACATCTTCCCTCTCCTCTCCCTTTCCTTCTCTCCCTCTCACTCGATCGTCTACCCCTTTTACTGTCGTTCCCGATCTTTCCCTCCCACCTTCGACCCTTTCATTACCCTACTCCCGTTTTACTCCACTCTCTCTCTCTCTTTTTGTGCTCTACTCTTCTCGAATATAGTTCCAAGCTGTACTTTCCCAAATCCTGAAACTCTTGCCCTCGTAACACTCTCTCCTGAACAAGTTGCATTACTAAGCGAGAAAGTTTTGGAATGCTTGCGATTGGACATTCGGATAAAAAGCGTTTGAGTTACCCGAAGAGCTCTCATCTCGCCTCTCCTCCTCTTCTCCCGCTTCTCTTACTTTCCTCTTCAAACGCGCCACATTACTACAATGTCTGCTATTCCTTACCCTTCCAAGACCAACTACCTTCGCGTACCCGATACGGCTACCAAGAAGAAGGATCAACTCAAGGGATTCTCGATTGAAGAAGTAGCAAAAGTAAGCCTCCCTACATTGTACAGGCTACCGGTACTAGTGGAGAGTATCAAGGAGGTGTCCATGGAGCTCTAGAATGGGTATCACTCGATGTACAGACTCAGGAGGACGCAAAGAGACGGTGCGGGGTAGGCGGCGAGTTTCGAGATGGACACCTCTCGATCGAATAAGGCGACGAGACGAGCCAGACGCGCATAAGGAGATGTATCAGATTGACTACAGGCAGGACGACAACGAAACAGGCAGCTCGTTGGTGTTGACCCGTTTTCTCGAGCATTCGAAGACTGACCTTTTCGCAATCGGTGAAACAGCACAACAAACCTGATGACCTTTGGATCATCGTCGATTCTGCTGTCTATGACTTGTCGAAGTTCGTAGATATGCACCCTGGAGGAGGTCACGTCCTCGTTCAAGTGGCGGGTCAAGGTTCGTCTTCATTCGTCTCTCTTCGCAAGTCGACTTCATTCTCAGATCGCTGATACTCTCCACGCTCCATATAGATGCCACTGAAGCCTTCTTTGGTCTCCACCGATCTGAAGTTCTCAAGAAGTACGGTCGATACATTATCGGAACTGTCGAAGGACAGAAACCTCGTTACATTCTCCCAACTGCTGGAGCTCTCTCTCCTGTTCCTTACGCCGAACCTACCTGGATCCGTGAAGGCTTCAAGTCACCTTACTACAAGGACAGTCACCGTGCTCTTCAAAAAGCTGTTCGAGAGTTCACCGACGAACATGTCGTTCCCGATGCTCAACTTCACGAGAAGGACGGAAAGCGCCCTACTGTCGAACTCATCCAGAAGATGGGTGAGATTCACATGAACGCTATGGTACGCTTCCATCCTCTTTCTTGAGTGATAGACGCGGCTTTGGCTGACATTACTTCGCTTCGTAGCGTCTCGGTCCTGGCAAACTTCTTCACGGATTGACCCTTCCTGGAGGAGTCAAGGGAGAAGAGTTTGATTACTTCCACGAGTACGCCCCTTTCCTCTGGTCATCTTCCTGATTCTCACTAAACCCTTCGTTTGTTTTTAGGCAAATCGTTACTCAAGAACTCGTTCGAGGTGGTGCTCGAGGTAAGTGTTCCCCATGGATCGGGCATCATTGAACTACACTGATGCGTCCTTCGGTACTCATCAGGTTACGCTGATGGTCTTCAAGGAGGTATGGTTATCGGTGTAAGCTTTCTCCCTCCTTTTTCTCTCCGACATGTCTTCGTTACTGATCGTGTCCGCTCCCCTGTACAGCTTCCTCCCGTCATGAACTTTGGATCAGATGCTCTCAAGAAGGAGATCATTCCTGAGGTTCTCGCTGGACGAAAGTGGATCTGTTTGGCTATTACCGAAGTAAGCAATTTTTACTCTTCCTACTCAGTGCTCGGACTTATCTCATTCGAACCGCTTACTAGGCTTTTGCTGGATCTGATGTCGCTGGATTGAGGACGACCGCTGTCAAGACTCCTGATGGAAAGCACTACATTGTCAACGGAACCAAGAAATGGATCACCAAGTACGCTCTTCACCTCACTCTCCCTTCTCTCTCATGATCGCTTATCCTCTCCCTCACTCGCAGCGGTAACTTCTCTGATTACTTCTCGGTCGGTGTCAACACTGGAAATGGTCTTTCCATGCTTTTGATTCCTCGTCAAGAAGGTGTCGAAACTAAATTGATCAAGACTTCCTGTAAGACGCTTCTCTCTGTCTCCTATCTCCCAAGCGTTCGAGCTGACACGGTCAATACTACAATGTCTTAGACTCCACCACCGCTGGAACTGCTTACGTTACCTTCGACAACGTCAAGGTTCCCGTCGAGAACCTTCTCGGAAAAGAGGGCAAGGGTGTACGTCTCATTTGATCGTCTCTCTCTGCTCGAGGTCTTCGCTGACAGCATGGTCCGCACCGTCTAGATCTTCGTCATTCTTTCCAACTTCAAGTGAGACCCCTTTCGCTTTCGCTTCTCTCGTCTGCTCTTTACTAATTCTATTGCTTCCTTCAGCCACGAACGTTGGGTCATGTGCTGTGGATCTGTCGCTGGAAGTCGTATGATCGTCGAAGAGTGCTTCAAGTGGGCTCATCAACGCAAGGCTTTCGGCAAACCCCTAATCGAACTCGCTGTTATCCGTGCGAAGCTCGCTGCCATGTTCCAAAAGGTCGAAGCTGCTCAAGCTTACCTCGAGAACATCAGTATGTCTTTCGCCACATTCTGCAACAGATCGATTGAGCTGACTCGATCTCGTTTTTCTTTCTTTCAGCTTTCCAAATGTGCAACATGTCGTACGCTCAACAAGCTGATGCGCTCGCTGGTCCTATCGGTCTCCTCAAGACCTTCTGTACTCGTTGCGCTGGAGACATCGTCGACGATGCTGTTCAAATCTTTGGTGGTCGTGCTATCACTCAAGGAGGAAGTGAGTTTTCCGTCCCTTTCCTTCTGTCGCTGCCCCTCGCCCAGTAGCTGACTCTTCACCTCTTCTGTAGTGGGTGGACTTATCGAGATGGCTCAGAGATCGCAGAAGTTCGACGCTTTGTTGGGAGGAGCTGTTCGTCTCATCTTCTCTTCTTCTACTGCTTACTCAGCTGACACGTATCTCTTCTGACACACAGGAGGAAGTATTGGCCGATCTCGGAGTCCGACAGGCTTCTCGCAAGATGCCCAAGGCAGTACTCTGTGAGCCTTTCTCGAGCGTCTCGCTCATTCCATCAAACTGACATTTCCCTCTCTCGACACAGAAAGAATCTCGCCTCTCTACTCTCCCTTCGACACTCGTGCTATACCCTTCGTTCCCCTCACTAGAGTGTCAAAACTCGCTTGTTGTTCCATCTTCCCTTTCAATCGGTTTTACTCTATTCCGCCATTTTTCTCGTTTCGACTCTATGGGTTCTACTTCCAGGGTTTACATTCTTTCGTTGTACCTTTCACACTCTTTCACTCGTTTCGAGACGCAATTCAAAGAACAATTCAGTGCCATTCACTTTGAGCGGATCTGTTCGAGGCGAAGTTGCGCAAGAAAAGCAAAAGAAAAGGATACTTGAGAGATGGTGAGCAAAGGGTTCGTCAAGTCGGTCACAGCTCTCCCTCACTTATCGACGGTCTCTCATCGATGCTCTCCCGGTTTCATCGAACCGAGAAGAAGCAAGCTCCTACATCGTCAACATTTCGAGATTTCGCACAGTTCGCAAAGAGGATTGGATTTCGCTTTGTTCGTTGTTCGCGCTTCTTCCACTTGCTACCGACAGATGGACAGGAAGAGATCATCTCGAGAGCTTCCTGAAGGCTCTCCAGTGACAAGACGAATGCGACTCGACACACTAAACCCAAACGTTACCCCTTTCTTAACTTTCCCTTCACCTCCACCTCGAACCTCGTCTGCTCTCTCGGATCCTGTCCGCCCTACGACCATATTTGAAGGTCTAGAGGACTCCAACGACTTCAACTTTGATCCCCTCGCCTTCCTTGAGAGTCTGAGCAACTCTCCTATTCCTCCATCTTCAACTAGCTACACACGCCCTCAAACCTACCAAGCCGACTACGAATCATTACCGACTGACTTTCAAGTGCTTGGCAACCCTTACTTGACCGCTATGCCCTCTCCTCCTTTAGTAGCAGCCGACCAGAGATTAGGGTTAATTGGTCGAGAGGCTACTCCCCACAGTCAACCTGTGAGTCTGCCCACCCTTTCTATCCTATTCTGAGCTACTATGAATGTACTCGAGCTAGTCTCAGCACGCAAATCACGAGTTGGAGAGCTGATGCAACCTTCCTCCAAAGGGAAGCAACTCGGAGCCTCTCCTCGGATATCCGTCAACGTCTGCCACGAGCTATTCGACCCCAGCCCTTTCTCCAGAGAGCGTATCACTTTCCTCCTCTGGAGAACACGGCATCGCGACTACTCCCGCCGCTTCCTTTCCTTCCCCTCAAGTTTATCTCTCCCCTCAGCCGGCTTCTCAAGGGATTCCACCTTATGACAGTATGGCCATCGACGACGGACAAGGATTAGGGTTACAACAAATGAACTTTGAACCGGCAGCTGGATCTGGAGAGTACAAACCGAAACAACCTCTCGCTGCGAATACTCCAGTACCTTCTCCCGCTCAAACTCCCTCGGGACGACCGAAAAGACCTCCTCCCCCTGACGTCCCAAGGAAAGGTGTCGACATCGGTCTATCTCTCGCAGACTTTGACATGCTCGACACTCTCGGGTGAGTTCATCGTTGCGATTCTCGGTGAATTAAGCCCTAAAAGAAACTAACCCTTGTTGATACTTGCCTATTGATAGAACCGGTACATTCGGCAAAGTCCTACTCGCTCGATTGCGAACGTCTCCATCACGTCCATCGCAGAATCAGCCACTTTACTTCGCGATGAAAGTTCTCGAGAAGAATACGATCGTTCGTTTGCGACAAGTTGAGCATGTCAATTCGGAACGGAGTACCCTCGCACTCATTCAACATCCTTTCATCGTCAATCTGTGCGTATCTCCTCGTAATCATGGCTCGCAACTTGTCCTGACAGATTCCGAATCACAGCTTTTGCACTTTTCAAGACGAACAAAACCTTTACCTTCTTCTCGAATACGTTCAAGGAGGAGAACTCTTCTCGCATCTTCGACGAGCTGGTCGATTCTCAGCAGACGTAACGAGGTTTTACATCGCGAATCTCGTCCTCGCTCTCGAACATCTACATCAGCAGGATATCATCTATCGGTGAGTCTCATCTTCTTCTCCTTTTACAACTTGTTGACCTGAGGTCTATACTCCTGCACAGTGACCTGAAACCAGAGAATCTCTTGATCGGAGCAGATGGTCATATCAAAGTGACAGATTTCGGTTTCGTGAGTTTCGCAAGTACTTTTCCCTCCTTTGACTTTCACTTATCACGCTCGAATTTTCAGGCCAAGTACGTCCCCGATCGAACGTGGACACTTTGCGGAACGCCTGAATATCTAGCACCCGAAATCGTGAGTTGCAATCCGCTCGAAGTGGCATTTTCGCTTACTCACTGACTCGGTTTGATCACTAGATCACCGCGACTGGACATGGAGCAGCGGCCGATTGGTGGGCGCTCGGTATTCTACTCTTCGAACTCCTAGCTGGTTATCCACCGTTCTTCGCCGACAATCCTCTCGAGATCTACGAAAAGATTTTGACGGGGAAATTCTCCGTTCCTCATCACATTGACCCCGTCGCAAAGGATCTAATTCGACGGCTGTTAACTGCTGATCTCACGAAGAGGCTGGGGAACTTGAATGGTGCTGCTCAAGACGTCAAGATGCATCGCTGGTTCGAAGGAGTAGATTGGGAGGCAGTCAAGAGAAAGGAGATCAGAGTGAGTTTGCATTTCTTTGTCTCGTTTACACCGAGCGCTCACCTTTCCTCCGCTCACACAGGCTCCTATCGTTCCACTTACCCACATTCCCGGCGACTCGTCAAATTTCGAACGATTCCCTGTCGCCGATCCGACAACTATGCCTGGAATCTTCCGAGCCATGTCAGAGCGAAAGTATGGATTCTCTGCACCTATAGGTCCCGATCCTTGTAAGCCCCTTCCCTCAGCTTTTCCTGCTGATTGTAATTGCTAACAGAGCTTGAATGCAGATGGTTACCTCTTCCCAAACTTCTGATGATCTCCTTCGTTGTCGAATTTACCTACACGCCGTTATACCACGATTTATTTACTACTACCCCTCAGATACCTTTACCACTACTCGTCGTTTCCCAAATCGCAAAGCTCATCTCGCAAACCCCCTGCATCCCCGTCGTTTTCCTCTATTCCCCCTTCGTCGTTTCTTTTCCCTCTTGTGCATCTCACTAGATCGTTGTTATATGCCAAATTATACACGCAAGCTATACGACACCAGACTGTCTTTCTTCTCTGTAGTCAACTAACTATATCGTCGTCTTTACAAGTCAGCTGTACGAGCTCAGAAGGGTCACCCTCGACGAGACAGAAGATACGAGAGTAGAGGGTCTACGCGTGCTGGCTTTAATGAGAAGAGCGAGAGACTCGATAAGCTCAGAATTCGTGGTCGATTTGAACGATTCAATGCAAGGATGGTATAGACAAAACAGAGTGATGAAGTAGTATGATAAAGAGGGTATGCAAATCACAACAATGGAGGAGACGAACGATGATGATGAAGGGATGACAAAACAATGCAAAGGGTATCGTAAAAAAATAAATGAAGGGAAGTTTAGTATGGCATGTATCTCAAATCCTTCGTCGGTGTTCTCGTTACTGACTGCCCAGCACTCTGAGCCGTCGTCATCTTACTCGCAGCGTATTCGATCGCTCCCATTCCTCCGCTCCTCATGATACTCGGTCCAGCGGAAACAGTTCTCGTTCTCATTCGATCCCGACGAAGGCGTTCGGGAGTGTAGAAGGAAGAGAGGCCATCGTTTGATTCGTCAGGTCCAACGTCGAACGAGTGCTGATGATGCAGTTGTTGCTGGTGATGTTGCGAGTTCGAGGTCAAAGCACTAAACATTCCATCGTCAAGGTTTTGTTGTTGGCCGAGGAAGTGAGCGAGGAGATCATCGTGTTGATGATCGACGAGAGGTTGAGAGTGACCAGGATGAATCACGACGGCTCCTCCTGAAGTTTCGATGTGAGAATCGTACAAGAGTCGAATCGCTTGATCGAGTTGTTCTGAATCGTGATGCCAGTTTCCATCCTCGTCTGGACATCCCATCGATGACTGAGCGGCGTCGGAAGATGTCGAGCAACTTGTACCGGGAGTGAGAGGAAGACTGCTCGCTGAGAAGATGGTCGAAGTGGTCGAACAAGCAGAGGAAGGACCGGGAGAAGGGAGCATGTCGCGGAAAGAGGTGAAGTGGTTCGAGCCACCCCGTTGGAGAGGAGCAGAGAGAGGAGCGGAAGTGTCGAGGTTGTAGTTCGCGCTGAGGTACTGAGGAACTCCGGTCGTAGCTGAACGTCGGTAAGCGGGATCGAGAGTCGTAGGGAAGAGGTTGGAAGATTTGCCGAGATCGAGAGGAGGAGGTTTCGCTCGTCGAACGCTCTGGGGAGGATTCGAGGTGGAAGGAACGGAAGAGGGGGTTTCGGTGTAGAGAGCGAGTCCGAGAGGTTGCGAATCTTGTTGCGAAAGCGCTTCTTCGAGTTGCTGGTTCGCGTATTCGAGATTTTGAGCAGTTTGATCGAGTGTTGGCATCGAGTCTCGTCTTGGAGGTTCGGGAACAGGTTCGGGGAAATGAGAGAGTTGATAAGGAGGTGCGGAAGCGGGAAGAGGAGGAAGTTCGTAGAGTTGCTGTTCGCGCTGAGGTCGTCGTGACTTTGGTTGCTGTTGATGTTGAGGAGCAGTGTAGTCGTTCTGAGGGATCTCGAGGCTGTTGTCGACTTCGGGAGGAGGAAGTTGCCAGTTCGAATAATCGACGATTTCCTGATTTTGGCTCAATTCGGAGATCTCATCGTAGATCGAGTACTCGGCTGGCAGAGGGAGCCCGGAGTAAGTGATTTGAGGAACGAGGGCGCCTGTCGAATCGTAGGCGTAAGTTTGTCCTGATTCGTCTTGGTAGTAGAAAGGTTGTTCCGCGACGTGAGGAGTCTGATCGTCTTGCTGGGAGTGCTGATGAGAGGAAGGGGGAACGGGAAGAGTGTAAAGAGATCCGTCGTCGACGTTGCCCTCCATCGCTTGCATGTAGAAAGCAGCGTAATCGATTGTTCCGTTGACGTGATTCGTC
The DNA here is from genome assembly GCA_016617785.1 of Sporobolomyces roseus. Taxonomy (NCBI): domain Eukaryota; kingdom Fungi; phylum Basidiomycota; class Microbotryomycetes; order Sporidiobolales; family Sporidiobolaceae; genus Sporobolomyces; species Sporobolomyces roseus. The sequence continues at coordinate 3,715,906 of JADILM010000001.1, forward strand.
GGTGAGGAGTTCAAGCCTTGACCATCATGAGAGTATTGCTCGTAGATGTCAGACTCTTCGGAACCTCGTCGAATAGGAGTGAACGCAGCGAAACCTCCAGTTTGTGACGATTCCGAGTAATTTTGTTGAGGAGCGTCGTATCGCTCGGGAGATTCTCCTTCTTCGTCCGCATACTCGAGAGCCTTCGTTTGACTGACGACTCCGATTCGTCGAGGGACGCCGAAAGTACCGGGAGGAACGTAAGCATCGGAGAGGTAAGGTTGTTGTTGTCGTCGTTTGTGAATGCAAGTCGGGCACATCTTGACGAAGCGAGAGACCAGCTCTGTAGGTCGTCGATAAGAGTAAGCTCAGGTTCCAGGAAGAGGGGGAAAAGGGGGAAGAGACGACGAACCTTTTGGCAACCAAGAATAATATCGACGAACTTGCGCCGAAGTTTTGTCTCGACCGCTGTGATTCGTATCGCCGTGACATCCGACGAGGACTGTAAGAAGAAGAACCGATCGTCATCGTCAGCTATGAGCTCGCAGGAACGCAAGGGACGCAGCGCGATGAGAAGGTAACAAGGGGGTAAAAAAAGAAAACGAACTGTGGTAAATTTGATCCTTTACAGCTACGGGTCGGTTCTCGTGTGCGACGAGGTTTGCGTGAGGAGTCGTGACGAGTCGGAACATTCTCTTTGCCCAGAATCGGAATTGAGCAGTAGCATGTGTCGTTGAATGAGGTTCGAGGAGGACGGCGAGAATAGTAGCGTACATCTCCCTACTCACTGTTGATCGATCCACAACGTCAATCAAATGAGATACATTGAGAGTGAGGCGAGAATGAAGACGTACTGAGTGCCTTTGCACGTTTTTTAGGATTCAATCCTCCGAGGTAATCATCCATTTGTTCCCTGAATTGACCCTCTGAAGGAAATCCATCTTGTCCATCACCGGTGAGAGCAGTAGGCCCTCTCTGTTGTTGATTTGACATGAGAGAGGAGAGAAGGGGAGGAGGGAAAGCGACGCGAAGGAGGAGACGAGGTCGCGACGAAGAGAGGGAAGAAGTTGAACGAGTGTGAGGAGAAGCTGAGTCGGAAGTGAACGTCGTGTTAGATAGTCGACGACGATAGAGAGAAGTGAATGATTGAAGGGCTCACGAGGGATTGACGGCGGAAATACTTGCGCGACGAAAGCGAGAGTTCGATTTCGTTCTCAACCGTTTGACGCTTGACTTTTACGGCACGGAAGTAGGGAAGCTTTACGATATGCTTTTATCCTGCAGGGGAGGGAAAGATGTGGAAGGATTCGAGTTGAGACTGGTCGAAAAGGTAAAGTTGAGAGATAGAAGAAACGAAAAGGAAGAAACGAGTGACTAAAAGTTGGGTTGGTTGATGACGGTTGCTGTGCGTTGAAGGGGCCGAATAGGAGGGCGAGAGGAGGAGGAGATAGAAGAGGAAGAGCAGTAGCTTGACCATTTCTCGCGAGAGAGAAGCGACTCCTTTTTCGCAGGACGATGAATCTTGCGAAAAGTGCGAGAGGAGAGGAGGGGGGGAATTTGTTTCGGACATTCCATCTAATGCGCCTTTTGGAAAGCATTCTTCTGTTCCCAAGAGATAAATAACTTACATACATCGAATGTAATAGCGCCATAGAGAACAGAGAGAGAGAGAGAGGCGAAAAAGCGCAGGAAATGAGTGGTCTCGAGGAGGTGTTGTTCGAACGAAGCTCGTCCTGCCGATCTCCGAAGAACGTGCAGGACATATCTCATCATTAACCACTCGTGAGAGAGTATCGGCAATCTTTCCCTCGTACTCTGCGCCTTTGTTGACAAAATGGTTTTTGACACGTTTCACTTATCCGTCTCCTGCACCTTCATTCATTCATTATAGATAGTACAGCCGATCTCCAGAAGCTCAGAAGCGGGGATCAGAGTCATGCAGCACGCGAAGCAATTGAAGCGAAGCGAGAGTGAAGGGTTATTGGGAGAGAGACTCTGCAGATTTCCTTGGAGTTTCGCACTGTCAGATTTCGTCGAGCTGATCGTATGCTCGCCACTTGATACGCTCGTTCAGAAATACGTCTCGCTTCACTCTCGACTCTCATTCAGAACATGTAACAAAACACATTGCAAGGAAAAAAAACTATGTAGCGTAGAGAGATTGCTCGGAAGCGTCGAGGTCAAGCGAGGAGACAAAGCAGAAGTGAACGAATGCTGTAAAGTACTGCTTTCGACGAGATTAAGCGAAGTAGAACTGTTGCAGGAGAGAAGGGACAAGAGATTAGTACGAGTTTCAAGGAGTCGACGCTCAGAGACACTCCAGCTTACGTGATCGTTCTTCTTCTTTGATTGAACCTCGCTGTGGATATCAACTCGGAGTCAGTGCGCGCCCAAGGCAGGAGAGTAGAACTGAACGTACAGGATTCCAGAAAGATAATGCTCGTGACCAATTTCTGTGAAACCTTCACGTAGAGCGATCATACCAGCTTCGACACACACCGCCTGTACAATCGCGTGTCACCACAAGTTCAGCGATTGAGAACAACGGATGAGCGAGAGAGACATACCTTGAGTTGAGCACCGTTGAACTCGTCCGTACTTCTCGCCAGCTCCTCGAAGTTCACCTTCTTGTTCACCTTCATCTTACGTGAATGAATTCTGTTCGGAAGAGAGTGTCGAGGTCAGCAGGATTCTCTCGACTGTGAAGAGGATTGAAAGAGAAAGGGGGTAAAAACTTACTCCATGATCTTCGCTCGAGCTTCTTCTGCAGGTAGAGGGAACTCGATCTTCCTATCCAATCGACCAGACCTCAACAACGCCGGATCAAGCGTATCAATCCTATTCGTCGCCGCGATAACTTTGATCTTGTCATCACTTCCGAACCCGTCCAACTGGTTCAACAATTCCAACATCGTTCGTTGTACTTCACGATCTCCAGATTTGTCCGAATCGAATCGTTTCGTTCCGATCGCGTCGAGTTCATCGATGAAAATGATTGCGGCTGGGTGAGTCTTTGCGAGTTCGAACGCATCTCGTACTAGTTTCGCTCCATCTCCGATGAACATCTGTGAGACAACCTCAACTGATAAGCTACCATTCAAGGGACGGAGAGAGCTAAGGAAAGAAGTATCGACTCACTTGAACTAGTGAAGGAGCAGCAAGTTTGAGGTAGCAAGCTTCTGTCTGAGCAGCACAAGCACGAGCCAACAACGTCTTTCCGGTACCTATGAGGGAGAGAGGACGAGCATGAGTTAGCTCATCGACGTTGTGAGCGAAAAAGCATGAGAAAGCTAGGAGAAACTCACCTGGAGGACCGTACATCAACACACCCTTTGGCGCCTTGATTCCCAATTTCTTAAACCTCTCCGAATTCTGCATCGGCAACACGATCGCCTCTACCAATTCCTCGATCTGTTTGTCCAACCCTCCAATCTCGTTGTAAGTTTCCGTCGGTTTCTCATCCACCTCCATCGCTTTCACTCGACTATCATACTCTGCCGGTAACGTGTCCAATACGAGGTACGAATCTTTGTTGACTCCGATCAAGTCTTTCGGTCGGAGAGTTGCGGGGTCGACGAGTCCGACGAGGGGAAGGAAGATGGTTTGACGTGTTGAAGTCTTGATGACTGCACATTTTCCTTTACGTTGTGCGTCGAGATCTACGTTCGCACCGTCTCCTGCTTCATCCTCATCCGGGTCAATGTCAAGAATCTATTTGCGAAAGTTGAAAACCCGAGTCCAGTCAGTCTCTCTCTCTCCTCAAATCATCTCGAGGTTGAGTGAGGTGTAGCTCACCTCGACGACGTTTCCAACGAGATAAGGTAATTGCTTGTTGTTCTTGATCTTGTCAGTATTGTCTTTGATGGATTCTCTCATTTTTGATCGTTCATGATTCAATCGCATCGTTTCACTTCTCATGACCTGTATTTGTAGACTCAAGTCAGTCACCATCATTTCGAGATACGTCGGAATCTAGCTCCAAGGAAGGAGGGAAGGGGAGGGAGAGGAAGGGGATGCGATGACATGGGGTTGAAAGAACTAACCTTGATCTCGTTCTCGATTAACCTCGCCCTGGCCAAGATGTCCTCTGCGTTCAATTCCAAGATCTCTTGTGGTAGAGGTTCTTCTTCTGGTTCTTTCGGTTGTGCGTCTGTCATGTTGGCATCGGATGATTCAGTCTTTGGTGGCTGCTCGTTCGCTGCTGCCGCTGTTGAAGGAGTAGGTTTCGGTGGAGTAGTAGATCCAGACTGATTCGGTTCTTGTGGGTCCATCTTCAGCGTGAGAAGTGAGTGGTGGAGTCAGAGTTACGCGTAATGGCAACAAATTCTCTAATCTTCTCGAATCTCGAGATTACAAACTCGCAATTCCAGTTACTTCGCTCTTTCCTCCCCACCCCGCTCAACCCGTAAGTCTGCGAACCTGTTCAGTCATTAAAGAGTACTCATATTGACCTACTCGTATCATACAGCCGAATCAAGAGTGAGATCTCATCGTTCCTTTCATCCCTTCCTCCGACCTCCAGCGAATTGAAGCCTCTTTCGTCTCTTGCAGTGTCTTTCCTCGGTATGCGTGCTTGGCCTGTACCTTTCATCAAGCCCATGTAAGCACTTGCTCACTTCTATCAGAGTTCGGGAGGGGACGTTCAACTGATCTCGCTTTTGATCAACTTGACTTTCGCTCTTTCCATTTAGGTGGCCTTTCATTGCCGGTGGTGCCCTCACCTTCTACGGTGTCGCTTACGCTCAAAAGGCTATGCTCCAAGTAAGCCCGCTTCCATTCATTTCGCTCTTTCGCAGAAATATCCCTTTTTCTCGTTCTCCGTCGTTTCTCCTTCGTTTGCTGACACTGTCCTTTGGTCCCTCAATCAGTCACCTGAGTACAGAGATAGTCCCAAGAACCCTCACCCCAAGCCAGCGGCAGCTCACTAAGTCTAGAGGTCGTTTCGCAAGGTTTAGAAAAGAAAGATTGGGTTGTTTCGACGGATGGGCGGTAGTTGATGAGGCGGTAGACGGTCGGTATGCAAAACAAATGAACAAGGTGTCCTTATACGAGAGGCTGGCCGTCGTAGCGACACTTTGAGACTCGTGAACGATGTTTGCGAAGAAGTTACGAAAACTCGCTCTTTCGTGTCGTATTCAGCGACTGCTCTACGGCTTCTTGCACTCGCAGCCTCGCAAGACACTCGACTCCAATGCATAACCAAAGGATAGAGAGAACAGAATAATTCATTTCGTTTCAATCGCGAAGCAACTACAACAAAACCCCCTCCCAACGAATAACAAAGGCTGAGTTTCGATTCCTCTTTCGTTTCATTTTTTTCAGTATAATCGTTTAGTATCAATCTTCGCACCATTTCCTACCCACGTAGGGGATCGGAGATGCATAAGCGCTTGACTTCTAGTATAAAATTTTAACGTATTATCATCATTTGAATGAAACGAAAGAGATTCGAAACGCAGCCCTTTGTTCCTCCTCCTTGTATGTTGTGAACGTCGAGCAGTGATGGAGAGGGAGGAGGAAGGGGAGGGGAGGAGAAGCCAGAGCAGAGCAAAAGTGAAAAAATCGAAAGCGAGTCTGCAGGGAGAAAGAGGGTCAGCTGCAAAGAACGCGGAATTGGTCGCAATGGAGAAACGTACCTTGAAGCTGTGAGAGAGTGAACAAAGTCAGAAAGTGAAAGTGAAGTGAACAAGAGAAAGAAAGACCGCTCGCTCGCAGGCAAGAGTGCGAATTTTTGTAGTGTTTGCCAATTGCTACACCAACTCTTATCAATTGCTTTCTATCTCTCCTTCACTCTCATCTCCACCCGAAAGACAGTATGGATCGTCAAGCACCTGCGTGAGTTCACCTTGAAACTATCAACACTAGCGACCGCACCTTGGAACCGCTTCAGAGTGTTCGAGTCGTCAAAGTTGAGCAAAACAATCTAACCTCACTCTAACTTCCATAGCTCCCGTCGTAACGCTTACAAGAACAAGGGTATCTTTGGACAAGAAGGTAAGCTAACCCTCTTTCTAACCTCCTTGAGATCGCCACCTTTTTTGCGACTCCTCCTTCAACAAAACTCCCTTTTCTTGCGCGTTGCACTTCACTCACTTACTCCCGATTGATTGATTGAATCGTAATAGAACTCCGAAGAAGGCGTGAAGAGGCTCAAGTAGAGATTCGTAAACAAAAGAGGGAAGAGAGTATCGCAAAGAGGCGTAACTTTAACGCTCCTGACAGTGGTGAATCAGATGATGAATCTGGAGTAGACTCGACTGTACGTCTCTCTCTATAGATCTACTCACCTCCGCAGAATGTGTAGACTCACGAAACGAGTGAGATTGGTGTAGTTTCTCGAGCAATTACCAATGATGATTCAAGGAGTGTTCAGCGATCAACCTGATCAACAACTCGACTCGACTACAAAGTTCCGTAAACTCTTGTCGAAAGAGCGAAACCCACCGATCGAGAAGGTTATCGAATGTGGAGTAGTCGCTCGTTTCGTCGAATTCTTGAGAAGTGATCATTCAATGATTCAAGTCAGTCTCTCCTCTCTCTCGCTCTCTACTCTTGCTTAACTGCGCATCCTCACATACGACCTCGTTGCAGTTCGAAGCGGCATGGGCTCTCACCAACATCGCTTCAGGAACCTCGGAACACACTCAAGTTGTCATCGAATCAGGAGCTGTCCCAGTCTTTGTCGAACTCCTCTCTTCCCCCGTCCTCGACGTTAGAGAACAAGCTGTTTGGGCTCTCGGAAACATCGCTGGTGACTCACCAAAGTGCCGTGATTACGTTCTCGAGCAACAAGCTCTCCGACCTCTTCTCACTCTTTTGAACGAAGTGAGTTTGGGTTTCGCTTCAGTTTCGATAGTAGCCAAGCTGACAGCGTCGTCGTTACTCCACAGCCTCACAAGATGTCGATGCTTCGAAACGCTACCTGGACTCTTTCCAACTTCTGCCGAGGCAAGAACCCTCAACCCAACTGGGAACTCGTAAGCTTCGATCGCTCCAATCCATTAACGTTCATACTGATCTGTTCATTCCGATAGATCTCACCCGCTCTCTCCGTTCTCACCAAGCTCATCTACTCGCTCGACGACGAAGTTCTCATTGATGCTTGCTGGGCTATCTCTTACCTCTCCGACGGATCGAGTGACAAGATTCAAGCTGTTATCGAATCTGGTGTCGTTCGTCGCCTCGTAGATCTCCTCATGTGGGTTTCTCTTTCACATTCATCCCTTTCCCCTCTCTCGAATTGAACTGAGTAATCTCTCTCCGAGTTTCTAGGCACCACTCTACCGCTGTTCAAACTCCCGCACTCCGATCAGTCGGAAACATCGTCACCGGTGACGACCTCCAAACTCAAGTCGTTCTCGCTTCCGGAGCTCTTCCCGCACTTCTCGCCCTCCTCTCTTCCCCTAAAGAAGGTATTCGCAAGGAAGCTTGCTGGACCGTTTCCAACATCACGGCTGGATCTCCTCAACAAATTCAATCCGTCATCGATGCCAACATTATTCCTCCCTTGATCAACATCCTTCAAAACGCCGACTTCAAAACGAAGAAGGAAGCTTGTTGGGCAATGTCGAACGCTACTTCGGGAGGATTACAAGAACCTCGTCAGATCCGTTACCTCGTTTCTCAAGGCTGCATCAAACCTTTGTGTGATTTGTTGAAGAGTACCGATAACAAGATTATTCAGGTTGCTCTCGATGGTTTGGAGAACATCTTGAAGGTTGGAGAGGCGGACAAGGAAACGAATGGTGGTGTCAACCAATACGCTCTCTTTGTTGAGGAAGCTGGAGGAATGTACGCGATTCACAACCTTCAACACCACGAGAACCTCGAAGTAAGTTTCAACTTTCTCTCTGTTCGCCCGTTTCTATGCTCAGCGCAAAGTGTCGGATGTAGATTTACAAGAAGTGTTTCCACCTCATGGATACTTACTTCCCTGAGGATGAGGGAGAGGAGACTGGAATCGGAGGTGCTCAAGTCGATGAACAAGGTGCTTTCGCATTCCAAACCGATCTTCAAGCTCCTCAAGGTGGTTTCTCATTCGTGAGTCTACCCCACTCTCTACTCATACCCTCAGACTTGTTACTGAACAAACCTTCATCGATTGCAGGGCAACATGTCGTAAATAACCTCCGTCTTCTCGCCTCTCGCCTCACACACTCTCTTTTCGGCTTTCAAACCCATTCTCTATTTGCCTCTCTTCCTTTTAATCCCTCACCGGCACTCGAACTCCCTCGATTCTGCAAACCCATTTCGTTCGTCGGCCCAACCCTTCGACCATTTTCCTTTCGCTTTCCACTTTCTTCAGTCTTTTTTTTAACACCCTTCCTTCGTTCTCCTCGCATTATCAGGCTCTTTCCCTCCCTCTTCAAGGGAATACTTCGTTGTTACTACCACCACCACCCATCACTCTTCCAAAATTGGCTAAAGGCCATCAAATATTTTCTGTTACTTTGCATTCCCCACCCCAACAACCACCCCAATATCATTGATACCCACTTTCCAAACTCGCCTCCCCCACGCATCGACTCCTTCCAACACTTGCAGTTTACCTTCAGAACAGCGAAGTATTATCAGCTTACTTCCCACACCCCCCGCCTTTTCAATTTTTCAACTTTTTGTTTACTTCCTTTTTCCATTTTGGTTTAGTCTACTTCTAACGCGTACAATTGGGTATAACAATGCTCTCTCACTCGATATTGTCTCGCTTATTCAACGAGAGAGATCTTGCGAGAGACTTGATGATTGCGAGAGACTAGCTATTGATATGACAACAAAGATTGTACTACTACTACCGCTCCTATTCTGTCTATTCAAGCCATACACTTCCCCTCAACCCAATCGAGACTTGTACATTTCAACCGCAGCATTAATCGCATCCGATATTGGTTGCAATGCCTAAAAAAATCCAATTCCTCTCTTCCAATGATCAGCTCCAACACACTCCTCGAAAACTCATGAGAGAGAGAGAAGAAGTGTTAACGTACAGCTTCTACTCTCTTTCCCAATTCTTCTCCATCCCCTTTAGCATCGATCAAAGCTTTCCCTACCCTCTCCCGACTCTTCTCCAAGTACTCTTTGAATTTCTTTGCTCTCTCGGCTCGTTCCTTCTGACTAGCTGAAGCGAACGCAGAAGTATCGTTTGGTTTTGGAGGTAAGATGGCGCTCCAGAAATGACGCAGGAATTCGAGAGTCGTAGTGGAAATTGATTCGACCGTTAGTAGGTGAGCACGGGGGAGACCTAAAAGACCAAAGCTTGAGTTCAGTCGTTGAAGGGAAGTGTGAGGAGAGAGGGGGGTTGCGTACCTGATGAACCACCAGTCTTGCGAGTACGTTCATGTTGATTCGAAATATTCTCAAACATGTCCCTCATCCCTTGTTTCATAGCTTTCGAATCCACCTCAAACTGAATTTCCCTCCCCTCAATCAACTATTCATCAGCATGCCCTTCTCCTCCTCAAAGCTCAAAAAAGATCGAAACTAGTAAAAAAAAAACTTACATCCTCTAATCTACCCTCCCAATCCTCGACGATCACTTGCCTAACCCTCCTCTCCTCTTGTTTCCTCCTCGCCATGTCCATTAAACCTACCTCTCCCTCTCCCTCTCCCTCATCGTTATCGTCCTCGTCGTGTACAGCGCTCGCACCAGTTAAAGTCGAATGATTACTCTCGTTCAAACTCAACGAGATTCGATCGGGTATTTTCTGAGAAGAGAGATCACTCAATTCAATTTCTGAATAATATCTTCGATCCTATATTATCCCCTCACTCCCTATAATCGTTAGCTCAAGTAGAAGGGAGAGAGGGGGGGGAGAGGGTATAAGAACGTACACCGGCATTTCCAGGATCAACGTAAGTTCGAGGTCTATCTGGTTGTGCGCCTCTATTCAGATCACGAACCCTCGTTTAGTGTGAGTCAGAGAGAGAGAGGGAGAAGGGAGGGAATGGGGGAGAACGAACAGAGCTTGTGAGAGGAGTCGTTCGGAATGTTCGTTGAATCTTCGCATGAGCGGGAGTGAGGCTCGTTGTCCTCCCGCTTTCATGGTGAAATCTCGTGGGAGATTCGTTATCTATCCACCACGAGGGAGAGAAGAGGAGGAGGAGGAGTGGGGATTTAGTAAGGGAAGGAAGGGGGGGAAGAAAGGGAGGAGGAAAGTGAGAGCTTACTTCGTGTTGATCTTGTTCTGTGGCTGAGAGGTCGAGGAGTCGATAGATTTCATGGGAAGATTGATGTTGAGGTTCAATATCTAAGAGCCGGACGTTTTTTTTCTTTCATCAGTTTATAGATTTCGAAAGAAAGAGAGAATAAAAAACGGTGCAGGAGGTAGAGTGCGAGGTAGCTTACCATCATCTTCCTGACCCAAATATTTATCGAATATCGTATCATCCTTGATCGAGTCTACTGCCGCCCTGTTCGTAGTTCTGTTACGATTGAACAATTTACTCTGAAAATACCTAGTCCAAAACTGTGCTTCATCCAACTATGAACTCCCTCCCCAGTCTCATATCATCAGTATCTGCCTCGACACTTCCCGTACAGAAAGAAATGAGTAAACGTACAGGTTCTGGTACATTATCATTATAAGCTTTTAAAACGACGGGAAACTCTTCGAAAATTTCCCTAATCAACGCCGGAGTAATCTTGACCGTAACCGTCCCATTCTGACCAGTAACAGTTTTAGGATCAACCATTTCACCAGATTTCCCTTTCATCAATTGTTCTTCCGCTGCGAACGAACTGAGGAGATCTTGACGACCCTCCCAGAATTCGGATTCAGTTATTTGAGAGGTTAGGACCAAATCTCGATGGAGTGCGAGGAGGGCGGGAGAGGATTGGAGTACGAGTTTACGAAGTCGGAAGATCGAGGCTTGGGAAGAAGAAGCGTTCGTAGAGGAGGATGAGGAAGGGTTTGAGAAGTTTGTTGAAATGGTTGAAGATGCTCCTCCTCCTCCAGAAGCTCCGTTCTGATCTAGAGCTTTTTCTTTCCCTTTCCCTTTCCCATTCACTACTGTCCCATTCGTTTCAGGGGCCGAGTTGGGATTCCCAGTAGTAGCAGCCGTTGCTTCCCTCTCCCTATTCCCAGCGATCATTCCACTCAATTCGGTTTTGAACTTTTCACGATCACTCAATGCAGTAGCTGCATTGGTGAATGTGAAATTATATGAATCATCTGTTGTTGAAGTAGAGTTTGGTAAAGGTTGGAATGCGATTTTCAACATTACTCTTGGACCTCCCTCTTTCGAAGCGAATAAAGCTGCACTATCACCTTTGATTAGCGTGAAGAGAGTACAGGGGAGAGAGAAAGGTGAACGGACCAGACATTTGAGTGGTGAGGATTGAGAGATCTGATGAAGTTGAACTTTGGGAAGACCACGAGAGTGAACGTTTCGTGAGAGTTAATAGACCAGGTTTCTTCTTGAATGAGGTTTGAGCGGTACATATCACACTAGAAGTGGAACTAGCCATGATGATTGAGTCGAGGTGGGAAGTGAAAGTAGTGATGAGCGAATGCTCCCTTTTAGACCTCTCACTCTTGACTATTTGCTCTGTTTCATAGAACTTGTACTACTAACCATAGAAAATGTTACTACACTCGGTCCGACCTCTCTTACGCCCCTCATCCTCCACTCAACGATTTCTCTCAACTTGCTCCACTTCCCTCTCCTCAATCCCACCATTAATAGGTTCAGCTCCTTACTATTCAAGACATTTAGTGATTCACACACCCCACTCGTCCAAAACATGGCCAAGTCATTTAGAATCGACTTCGCAACTTTATTCGCACCTCTCAAAGAGATGGAGTAAATTACAAGGATTCAAACAATTGGGATTCGCATTCTCAGAACAAGGTGGGGATACTGTGGGTCAAGTCGAGAAAGAATGGGATCCAATGAGGAACAGGTTTGAATCACCTTTACAAATTTCGACACCAGAGTAAGTTTATCTCTCTCTCTCTCCTCTCTTCTTCCCTCTCATTGTAGGGCTCGCTGATCACATGTCAATCGATCAAGATCTTATTCAGCTACTCTCTACCCAGATTTCATTCCTATTCCATCCCTATCCATCTCAACCCTCTCGAAATTCGAACAATTCTATCTCTCCCTCCCTTCTCCCCCGACTCCAACTCCAACTCCCTCCAACAACCCTCCAAAAGATAAAACAAGGGAAGTAGACATTTACGTATGTACTCATGGATCACGTGATTGTAGATGTGGAGAATTGGGAGAACCTTTGTACCAATCAATTTTAAAAGAGGTTGGGAAACGAGATTTATCGGGAGGGGGAGAAAAGGTTAGAGTTAGGAGGGTGAGTCATATTGGGGGACATAAATTTGCGGGGAATGTATTGGTGTATAGAGGAGGAGATGGGGGAGGGTGTGATTGGTTAGTCCCACCCCTTTTTTCTGATTGGAGCAAGAGGAAGGGTTGAAGCTGAATGTTTCGTGAGGAATAGGTATGGTTTATTGAGGGATTCGGATGCTACGAAATTAGTTGATCACGCGATTGGGACATCAACGACGGAGCCTTGGTATGAACAATGGAGGGGTCGTTTGAACGTTTCAACAGAATCGGTCAAATCTTCATACCTCTCCAACACTCCCTCAAACTCAAACTCGAATTCGAAATCTACACCTCGAGTAGAATTGGGCGACGAGGTCGAGTTGAAATTTGTCAGTTATGAGGGAGAAGAGTTTGGGGTGAAAGGTTTCGAAGGCGAGAATTTGATGCAAGTTGCAAAGAGGAACGATTTGCCTTCTATTTTGGCTACTTGTGGAGGGAACTGCGAGGTATGTCTAGAACTCGACTCTCTCTCTCTCTTTAGTCTGGGTAGGAGGGTGAACTGATGTAATGAGGTTTGTCTTTTTTTGGGCGAGATAGTGCGCAACTTGTCATGTACATATCCCACCTCTCACTCCTTCTTCTCCTTCTTCTCCTTCTTCTCCCTCCTCCTCCTCGATCAGCTCAAGCAAAGCACCCTTACCTGTACCCGAAGAAGCGCCATTACCTGAATTGAGGGATGAGGAGGATGAACAATTAGATTTTGCGTTAGGCGCAGACGAGAATTCTAGGTAAGTTTTCAATTTCACTCTCTCACTCGAAGAAAGAGTTGAAGCAGTTAACGAGAGTTTGGGGGGAGTTAGGTTGGCGTGTCAAATTCAGGTTACTAAGGAATTGGGAGATTGGATCAAAAGAGGCGGGAGGATCAAGTTACCTCAGTATTGAGTAGCATTTGGGTGGAAGGACGTGAAACGCATCGACAACGTTGTCACGAAATCGTCTTGTTCTGTGGGAGGGAAGAGGACTGGGGGAAAGCGACAGAGAGGAATCGTTTCGTGAAGATTTGACGAGCTTTCTCCAATGAGGACAAGCTCGAGAAAAGGAAGAGTCAACGACGGAGACTATGCAATGGTGTAGCTAGCCGCTGAGGATGGACACAGGGGCTCAGTGTCAAACGAAAGAGAGCAGTAGAACAGTACGAGCGAGTCAGCTAGATTCTTCGAGGTTTTCCTAGTCGAGACCAGTGGTGCTCAATCACTGCCAGTTCACTTCGAAAGCTCTTCGATCTCGGACTACCTCAGACAGCGCATCGTAACCGTACTCTTCAAGCGATTTGATCATTATTGTTTATCTGTTTTTGCAATTTTGGGCGATATAAAACGAAGCGGGACAGAAGAAATATGCAACACTACATCCGAAAACCACTGCTATCTCGCTCAGCGATCACATTTCCTTCTTTTTTCTTACTTTTCCGCATCATCGACTCTCGCATACAGTAGTAAATAAGCACCTTTGTGTTCCTCCTCTGCTCCAAACACTCCTTCTCGATCCCTCATTGCCGCCGTAGCTTCCCATCTCCTCTTGCCTCCCGCACCCGTACTCGTATCTGGATTGACCGCAATCTCGCCGGGACCGAGAGATCGAATGTGAGTATCGTCGAGTTCCAACCAGTTTTTCGAGTGGTAAGCGGTTCGGACCGCGACGGTGTAGTGTCCTCCAGAAGCTTGAAGTCCGTGATGATACACCACTACTCTCATACGGCTCTATCAGCTCACAAGCTTATCAATATGAAAGAAGAGAAGAGAGAACTCACCTCCGAATAATTCGTATCTCGCAACACCCGCTTCCTTTCCTCCTCCTCTTCTCGAAGGACTCACTACTTTCTCATCGATCCTCAATTGAGTCCCGTACCCGATCTTCTTCGTCCACTTTTGTGTACCGACATGTTCATCGTACAAGAATCGTTTCAAGTGAAGGATGAGGACAGGAGGGAGTTCATCTAGGGTTACTTGTTTAGTCGCTTCTTGAGTGACGAGTCCTCGGCAAGTAGTGTAATCGGGTAAAGGTTCAGGAGAAGTGATATTCAATAAAGCATCTTCAATCGTTCTAACATGATCTGGCTAAAAACCAATACTCGGAAAACTCCTCGAATAATCAGTTTGATGAAAACGCAGGCAGAGAGAGAGAGAAGAAGAAGGGAGGGAGGGAGTAAAAACGTACCTGAATATCAAGTTGTAATTGTTGGAAAGCTTCAATCGTAACACTATCTTTCTGACCAGGACACCTCAAAACGCTCCTCAATTTTCCTCCGAAAATCCTCGTAATCGGTGATTCTTTCGTTTCTCCCGTCTGAGTACCACTCGTGACAAATCAGCCACCTTCTCGAATGAAAGAGACTGTGCAAAAGCGCGAGAGAGAAGGGGACGTACAGTTCTAGTGGTAGCAGTTCTACCTTTCGATCCAACCTCTTCCCAACCTTCTTCCTCAACAACCAACTCCTTCTCCTTTCCTTTATCTTTCCCTCCGCTCAACTTTGCAATCCTCTCTTCTTCTTTCCTAACAATCTCACTAACCTCCTCACTCAGAGTCTCCAAAAAGAACCCCAAGAATTCTTCGGCATCTTCTTGAGTACCTCTTCTCATCGCGTCGAATCGAGGGTTCGAAGAGAGCGCGTCGTGGATTGGAGTAGGGGATAAAGAGGGGAGAGTAGAGGTGGATGGTGTCGCTAGTCGAGAGGAGGATGGTGTTGGGGAGGAAGGGACCGTCGAGGCTTGCGACGAAGTCGAGGGAGTTGAAGAGGATGCGGCGGGGTTAGGAGTGGCAGGATCGAAAGGTGTCGAAGAGGGTTGAGAAGGGTTACGGAATTCAGCTAGGAAAGCGATCCTAGAAATTCATTTCGAATTGGTCAAATCTCGATTTCAAGCGAAAAATCAAGAGGAAAAGTGATCCAGTGAAACTTACATAGCTTCAACAGCGCTTCTACCTTTTTGTCCACCGCTTCTCAAATCCGCTCGACTCCCTTGTTCGACGGCCCTCAAAGTCTCCCAAAACGCACCACAATAAACGAGTGCCTGTAAAATCGCATTCGCGAAACACAAGTTTCCGTTATTGATCAATCCTCTCGGTAAGGGAGGGGAAGGTTTGTGGATGTGAGAAGGAGGAGCTGAGAGTGCCGAGAGGAGGGAAGAAATGGGAGTTTGAGGTGGAGCGGAAGAGACGGAGGCTGAGATGGGAGTGATCCCGGTTGAAGAAGAGGCGGGGACGGAACCGGGTGGTGGTCGGACTAGGTCGGCCCAGGATTTCTTTGCTGATGATGCGGCGGGTTTAGGAGTGGGAACAGAGGGAGCGGGAGGAGAGGCAGGAGTCGATTCGACGGTAGGAGTTGATTCGACTATTGTTGGTGTTGGTTCAGCTTTCAAGGGTTCTTCGACCGCCGTTGTTGTTGTCGTTGTTTGTGGATCCTCCTCCTTTTCAGCAGGTTTCGATTCTCGGTTCTTCTCGACGATAGACTCCTTTCCAACTTCTTTCTCTTTCTCCACTGCCACTTCTTCCTTCTCACCTTCCTTCTCCTCTTTTATTGGCTCTTCAACGTCTTGTACTGGCTCCTTCTCCTTTAATTTCGGCACGCCATAACCAATACTCAAACCATCGGGAAATCTGAACCCGGGAGGAGTTTTGACTCCCTTCGCCAACGTGATCGCAGGGAACGATGCCGGTGCAGGTAATCTAGATTTCCTATGCCGCCGTGCAGGAGGGGTCGTCAAAACTGATGATGATTCCCCATGGTTCCCATCATTCGAAGAAGAAGATATTTGTTGAGGAGGTGGTTGAGAGATGGTTTGTGTAGGAGCTGAAGGTACTGGTGGTTGTTGATTTGGTGGTAAAGGAGGTTGGATTTGAGAGGGAGGTAATCGAGGTGCAGAGGAGAATGAAACTGGATTTCCGATTGGAGGAGTTTGGGGAGGAGGGAAGAAGGAAGTTGCTGCTGAAGCGATCGTGGTTGGTGGAGGTAGAGGAGTGGCAGGTGAAACGGGTAAGGAAGGTGCAGTAGGGATATGAGGAGTATGAACAGTCGAGGGAGGAAGGGGTCGTTGAGGTGAGAAAGTCGATGTGCTCTGTTGATGTTGTTGAAGGGGTATCGGTGGAGGTGGAGCAGCTAGGTAGGGAGAATGTGAAGGAGAAGCGAGGTGATGAGGACCGTTGTGAGCGAGAGGGAGGAATATTCCATTTGAAGAGTTTCGATGAGAAGGGGGAGGAGGAGGAGGTTGAGGCGGTTGAGGTTGCTGCTGCTGTTGCGGTGGAGGTTGGTGGAGGTGCTGGTAGTAAGGAGAGTGGTGTGAATGCTGCTGTTGAAAGGGGATTGCAGAAGACGAAGAAGCGACAGAAGACGAAGATTGATTATTCCATCCATTCGACAACTTGTTATGATTGTTGTGAGAGTGAGAGTGAGAGTGAGAGTGAGAGTGATTCCAATTTGATTGATTGTTTATTGGATACACTGGTTGGTAGTATGCTCCATTCGATTGAGATTGGTTGTAATTCGAGATTGGGTAATCATAACTCGGTTGTTGCAGTTGACGGTAACTGATTTGGTCGAGTGAGAATGATTGCGAGTTTGGGTTCAACTGTACTTGCTTGCGTTGTTGAGCGAGAGAGTGAGAGTGAGAATAATTTGAAGTGGTCGCCTGATTCGAATAACTGCCTCCTGTCGAGCTTGACCCTGCTGATGGAGAGGGAGAAGGTACAGGATGTACCATGGTCCCCGAATTACTTGTACAAAGAGGGAGTTGGAGATAGTGAAGGCGAGAGATGAGGCGAAGATTGCTTCAATTTGCTATTTCCTACAATTGATTACCTTTAACTCGCTCTCCCTCTCTCTCTCTCTCTCTGTCTCTCCCATTTCAGTCTTCATAAGAATGGCTGCTCAATTCATTGGGTCAGTGATCAGTTTGATCTCGAAATCAGATGTAAGCAGCTCTCTCTTCCTCTCTTCTCGCTGTTCCTCCCTCCTCGAAGAATCCTATCGAACTAAATCCCCTCTTCCTCTCCTCCCTTTGGCATCAATAGATTCGATACCAAGGTGTTCTACATTCTATCGATCCTCAAGCTGCTACTGTTTCCCTCGAGAAAGGTTAGCTTGAATATCTTTCCTCATTTCCCCCTCTCTTCTCTCTGCGTGATCAAAAAGATCGACACCTGTCTTCTCCTTCCTTTGACTCGGTTGAAGCTGACACGCTCTGTGTTATATAGTACGCTCACTCGGTACCGAAGGGCGTAAAGCGAATCCCGCTGAAGAAGTAGCTCCAAGTGACAATGTCTACGAGTAAGTTTGAACCTCTCCCTCGTACTCGCGCAATCCCCACTAACCATTACGCAAATGCAGCTTCATCGTATTCCGGGCTTCCGATGTCAAGGACTTGCAGATAGAAGCTCCTGCCGCTTCGACTCCCGCAAACGAACCTGCGATGTCGGATCCCGCAATCGTTGGTGTAAATCTTTCTTTCTTCTGCTGTTCTACTCGGAGCTTTCATTGACACGCGAATGATCGACTTTAGACTACCGCTCCTCCAGCAGTAGCTTCTCCAGCTACTTCGGCCGCTCCTCCCGCATCTTCGACTCTCTCCCCTGCGAAACCCTCTGAACCCACTTCCCAACCTTCTCCTCAACCCCAACAAGCCCAACAACCTCCTCACTCGCCTTACAATATGCCCCCTCCCCCACCTCACATGGGTGGACCTCCTTTCGGTCATTACGCAGGACCTCCTCCTCCATTCGGTTCTCCCTTCGGTGGACCTCCTCCTCATTTCCCTCCTTATGGCGCACCTTACCCTCCTTTCGGTGGTCCACCACCTTTCGGAGGTCAACCTGGTTTCCCTCCTGGTCCTCCAGGTCCTGGTTCTCCATTCATGCAAGGTCCTCCTCCTCCTATGCATCTCCAACAACCTCCTCAACCTCCCCAACAACACCAGCAACAACAGCAACAACAGCAACAACAAGATCAATCTTCGTTGAAGAGTCCTTCTGTCAGTTCTGCCGCGCCCCCCTCGCCAGCTGTTCAAAAACAACAACAACCTCCCGTTTCTTCGACTTCTGTTCCTTCCCCTTCCGTTGCTGCTCCAGTAGCTCCCTCGACTCCACAAGAAACTCGTCCCGAAACGAATGGTACCGCTACCAATGCTCAAGACCCTAAACTCGTCGAATCAGCAACAAAGAAACAACCTTCCGACATTGAACAACTCGCAAAAGACATGTCACGTTCGGCACTCACTTCACCTCCCACTCTCCCTACTTCTTCCCAACAACAACAACAATCATCTCGACCTCGACGAGGAGAAGATCACGTAGGATCCTCAATCTTTGGTAACTCCTCTACTTCCCAATCTCAACCTCGACAAAACTTCGGAGGAGGAGGAGGTAGAGGAGGTCCTCATCAACAACAACCTGGAAGAACTCTCCAACCCTTCCAATCTGGTCCTTCGACTGGTGCTGGAGGAGGAGGACAAACTCAAAAAACTTCGATCCCGGTTCCTACAACAGATTTCGATTTCGCTTCTTCAAACGCATCATTCCAAAAACCTTCTTCCCTACCCTCTCCCTCTCCCGCTCCCGAACAATCAGGATCTGGAGAATCAGATGATTTCGTAGTACCCCCTGCTTCTTCTAATACGGCACAATCAGCAGCAGAATCTTACAACCCTTCAAAATCTTTCTTCGATTCCATCTCGAGTGATGCTAAAACTCGTATGGACCCTCAAGCTCAAAGTGCGATGGGTAGACAAGGAGGGATGGGGGGTGGAGGGTACTCGGGAGGTAGGTACGATAGGGAGAAGGAGAGGGAGAAGAATTTGGAGGCTTTCGGAGAGTCAGGTCAGGGGATGGGAGGAGGGAGGGGTGGGTACAGGAGAGGAGGTGGAAGAGGTGGGAGGAGAGGTGGAGGGTATGGAGGACAGGGTCAGAATGGTGGTGGTCAGAGGGTAAGTCGTGAAAACTGGAATTTCGTTTTTGCGAAGAAGCGAGAGGGTGAGAACTGATTCAATCTTTGTTTTCGTACAACAGCAGTACGCTCCTAGACCTCAACAGCAACAGTAAACTCACTCGTATGAATCGCAAGCCAAATCAAACACCCATCTCTCATCACTTTGAAATCGTTTTCTGTAGTGCAAATTTTTCACAAAAGATACCCTTTTCTCCTTGTTCTTCGCGTGATTCTCAATCGCTATGCACAGCAGAGACAAAGATGAGCTTTAGGCCGATGGCGTCGCGGTTTAATGATCGTTTGTTCACCGAGTTCGAGCAATGTTGAGGCTCCGATCTCAAAAGTTCAGCTTCTTCGAAAGGCTCGAATACGCTACTGTCTCAGTGGTACTTTGAGGAACTGCTGCTGTGCTACCCCTTATCAGCTCTTCAGGAGAATCTCTCTCTCTCGGTAGACGGTCTCTCGGAGTTGTTCTGTTCAAGCTCGTCGATTCTCTGTGATCTACAATGCCACTCAATTCCTCTGACTCTCCCGTCGTTTGATCAAACTCTGCATGCTCGAGAAAAGACAGTCGTAAAGTCCTGTAGCGCCGTGATCTCGAAGATACTCGAGGAACAGAGGTCGGAAGTTGGTGAAGCTAATTTTGAAGGTCGAGGGATTCGGATTCTATAGGAAGCACTCAGTCAGTGAGGATGTTTCAGAGGTACCGAGTCTGACATACACTATTGAGCTGCTTGAGAGACGAAGTCGAAACCTTTCCCGCGAATCCTTCGATGTTCTTTCCTTCATTCTCCGCAAGTAGCTAGAGCATCAGACGAACGCGAGTCAATATCGACTTCCTGACGCAGCTGCCGACACAGGAAAAGAGAGATACCTTGAGGAATTGGGTTGCCAAGCTCGAGAAAGCGGCATGAGTCGTCAAACCGAGAGCACCTGCCACGCTCTGATCCCTCTCTTCTGCGTACAAGCGGATCTGATCCAGGTGTATGACGCTGAGACCGTGACTAGTCTCCTCTTCTCCCGGTGGCGTCGGAGCTAAAAAGTGCTTCTTCCAAAGAGCGTTTCCATATTCGAGTAATCGGGCGTTGAAAGCGTTGACGGGTTCGGTATAGGCGGCATCGGTGATTTGTATCGCTGTCTTGTCGCCTGTAAGCGCTTCACGTAGTCTGCGAGAGGGTCGACGAGCGTCAGTCGAGATCTGTTTCGCTGATGAAGTGCGGCTCACCTCGCTAGGATTCCGCCCATTCGAGAAACGCTCATGAGCTCGTCACTACATAGAGCCGAATAAGCGAAGGTCGGTGAAGGAACCACGACGACCGGAAGATCGTGAATGAGCGAGAGATCGAGTGATTTGTCGTAAAAGTCGAACGCCGAGATTCTGAGTTCGAGCGAGTCGGGGAAGCGCTGCGAGCCTCTGAGCATCTATCAGCTCAGAAGATTCGCGCAGAAGATGAGGTGATAGGAGTACGAACATGAACTGCAGATTCAATCATCGAGTCGACCGAGTCCACAATAGCTTGTAGTCCCGCAACGCCGACAAGGGTTTCTCGCTTTCGTCCATAGGCTGTCGCACTGAGAAGCAGGAGTCGAGGTGTCAGCCAACCGATCGATTGGGCAAGATCTACGTCGAGATCTGCAGTCGCTGGGTCTAGGAGAAAGGTGAGAACGAACCTATCAACCTCGCGATCCCAATCATCTCGCACTGCCCATCTCGTCATCATGGTGGACAAACACTCGATGCTTTGTGCTAACCATTCAACTTGAGACTTCATCGACAGATTCGTCAGTGGTTGGAGGAATTGCGATTTGAGGACTATGAAGAACGTCGATCTCACGTCAGATCTGTCTCGCCGATCAGAGTGGAATACAAATTGTGATTTACGCTCGAGCTCCGGAGGTTTCAGGTAAAAGAGGAGAGCAAAGGTTGATTCTTGATCCGAGGTACCGTCCCAACGAGAGAAGTGTTCGGCTAGGAACGCTTCGCACGCCTCAGGTAGCTCCTACAGTTGAGTGATAGTGCGAGTCAGCGGAGTCGTAGCAGAAGCGATGGAACGTGACTCACCCCGCTGACTTCACAAAGCGAAAGTAGATAATTCAGAATTGCCGGTGTCAAATCGTCTTCGCCAGTCTCCTTGGGTTCAGCCTGAGCGTGCGAGCTACAGTGCCTCGATAAGAAGGAACGAAGAGGCTCGAAGTATTCCGCTGCGGTTCGACTTCAAGGTCAGCGCATCGTTCGCGTTCTTCAGTCGAGCGCGAAGGGACGCACGATCTTGACCATAACCTCGATAGAGGAGGGTACTCCAGCTCTCGATTCGATTCCAATCTGCTGGGGTCGTATGCGGTCTCTTGTCGAAGATCGCTTGCACCTCCTCAGGAATCGACTTTTTGACGGGATGATCAAGGTCTCGCACGAGTTCCTCGAGAACGAGGGTTTCGTTATCCGTGTGCGAGAGCTTGCGCCGCTTGGACTGTTGGAGAGGAGCAGATACAGCTTAGCGGATCAGACAGCTAGAGAAGAAGCTCACCTTTCGTCCGTCGTCGTCTCCTGTTACTTGAGATCCGAATATCCGTCTCACGTTCCCCGACCAATCCAATACTTCCTTGTTGCTCTTGTAGAGCAAGCTAACTTTCCGTTGTGCGAAGGGCTCAAACGAGATATCGTTGAGGAATACAAGTCGATGGTAGATCCTCGAGAGCTCTAGCAATGACTCGGGCGCATCCGGTATCAGACGGATCAGTTGATCTCTGTATTTCAGATAGATAGGATCAGCATCAGTAGACGAAGAGTAAAGAACAGGAACGGACATTCGTTCTATTCTCGATTTCGAAACATGATATTTCTCCACTATCAGACACAGAATAGCGGCAGTGGGTTCTCTATGGTACTGATGAGTTGATTAGTAGCGGAATTCTCAGCTTGTAGCAATGACCAGGGCGTACCTGAGCATCTTGTAATCTAATCCCTTCTCCAAAACACCATAACATCGCTTCAACAAGTCGATTCCTTCCCGCTCTATCGCTCCGACTTCACAGAGCACGACAAGCTGTTGTAGTAATCTCTTCTGTAAACGATACTCGACTCGTCCCTCCAAAGCTGAGCGATTGTGCGCTTCCTCGCCGAGAGAGGAGACGATCAGTAGTATCGGGTCGCTTGTAATCGGTTCCCGAGGTACGATAGCATTCGACAAGCTCAAGGCGGTAGAGACTGGAACTAGCACAGGAAGTTGAATGAGGCTGAGAGGGGTTCGTCAAAGGCGAATAGAGGGCGTACGTACAGCTCTTCTTACCCAGTAGTACCTCATAAAGTCTCTCCAAGCTGTCAGCCTTCAACCCATTTTCGTTTGCGAGCGAAACGAGTTCCTCAATTACTTGATCTTGATTTGAGATTTCTGTTCGACGAGACTGCGTGTGAGTGTGCGTGAGGTGCGTGATAGATACTTTGGACCTACCTGGATCTAATGAGCTGATCAACTCAGCGATTCGAATTTGTTGATTCATCGGACATGAGCGTAAAATGTGAAGAGACACTTTCGTCGTTTTTCGCGACTTCGACAGATAGATACTGGAGCTGAATACTGTCATGAAAGCGGAATTGTACCCTTCCTCCTTCAATGCGCTCCCTCAGCTTTCCGGCTACAGGTTCTCTTATTCGCCTTTGCTTGTTTCGCAAAGCTTTGAGATTTTGCTCTCTCGCTTCTCTCGATACGGTTCCCGAGATATGGCAGAGAAAGCGGCAAGGTAAACTCACTTGCAAAGAAAGAAGGGTTGTGAGGGAAGAAAGAACTCGATAAGCTACTCCTGACATCGAATCGAAAGCAAAAAAACCGAGACGAAAGTGCAGAGTGACCACCGATACGTTACATCTCCCTCTTCTCGCCTTCGCGGATACTAACCAGGATCATGATCGCTCAAAGGGAAGTAAGATATTGTCACGCTCCCTGTGGATGGACGGCACCATCGAGGTAGAGAACGGTTGTTCTTAGGAGAGAAGACGAGGAAATGGATACATTGGGTTGAGGCAGAGGCTGGTGACGAGAGAATTGAGCACAGGGAACCCTTAGAGATACAGGAAGAGTGGAATACGAGAGGAAGATCGGAGGGTGGATAAAGAGGGGGAGTGCTTGGAATCGAATCGATTACTGGAACCCGAACCTGGGAGCTCGGACGCAAGAGCGTTTGCGGAAGTCGTAGAGGTACCCATCAAGGCAGCTGTCGACGTGACAGAAACCTTTGACTGTCGAGAGCGAGCAAAAGAAGAAGAGTCAGCCCTTTTACAGCGAGGAATGAGGTCGATCGAGAGTGAACGTACTGCAGTCGGCTCGAGCAGTGCCCGGAATCTGAGAACAATCGACTCCACCTAAGACTGTAAGCGGAGGGAATGTGAGGAAGTGAGAGTCAGCGACAGAGATAGAGTTTGAAGAGAGATAAGGAGGAAAAGAAGAAGCTCACCTTGACAATCTCCACACTGATGAGGATCATTGCGGATGTCGACGCAATCGAAGCCATGGAGGAGACCGGGGACAGGGCAAGCGATCTTTCCATCGGAGCAGTCGGCGAGGGAGCGTTTGCTGAGTCCACCAACGCGAATCGGGATGATAATGTCGGAGGGCCTCGAGGGAGGTGATTTGATGAGAGGGCGAGGTTTTGAACCGGGACAAGTACCTCCTTGGCAGTAAAGAGGGAGATTGGGAGCGACAGGTTTGATCGGAGTAGGACAAGTTCCGCCTTGACAGTAGAGCGGGAGGTTTGGAGCGACGGGTTTGCTCTTGACGACGGGATCGATCTTATCGATGGTGCCAATCTTGCCGACGGGAAGAGGGAGTTCGATCACTCCAGGTGATTTGACGACGGGAGGCGTAACCGGTGCGATGGGCTTGGCTGGAATAGGGTAGCCTCCGACGACAGGCTTGGGGAAGGAAGGGATACCGAAGTAAGGAGCCTTGACGACGGGAGGAGGGGAGAGTTGTCCGGGACAAGGAGCGCGGAGACAGAAAACGGGAGGGTTAGGCGTAGTAGGAGGGAGATTGACTCGAGGAATATCACCTCGGAACTTGGTGGGTGGATTAGGAGTGAAAGGGTTTGGAAGGTATTTGAGGATGTCTTTGAGAGTAGGGACTTTGACAGTGGGGACCTTGACGGGAGGAAGTTTGATAGTAGGGATTTTGATGGTAGGAATCTTGATGGTAGGGAGTTTGAGAGACCATAATTTGACTGCCGAGACGTCGTTGGCTGATGAGGTTTCGGCGGCGAAGATAGGAGTGGTGAGGGCGAAAAGGACGAAAACGAAGAGAGAGAATCTCATCGTCGAGGTTTGGATTGAGTGAGGCTCGGTGGTAATTTCAGTGGTTGACGAGCAGCTTGGTGAGAGCAAGATTTGTTAGAACTCTGTAGACGGGGAGCGGGAGAGGGAAGAGCCTGAATGAGAGAAACAAAGGTTAGAAAAATCATTGCGAGACAGAAAAGTAGCAGGTCTTCGTACCTTGATCTCGAGCGAAAGGGCTGCTGCCAACCGTTCGTAGTTTCGATAGATCGATGAGACAGTTTGCAGATGATCTCAACGACGGGCGAGAGCCATGCAGGAGAGTATTTGGAGCGAGGTAAAGGAAAGAGTCGTCCGAAGTCGACCGCCGAGGATCCTTGCTGTCGCTCGTCGTCGACGACGGTACTGAAGCAGCTAGACACGAGGATTTGTAGTGAGTTTAGCCGTGCTGTTGCGTCCGCTCGTACGATGCGGGCAAGAACTAAACTCGTCTGCCTTCTCTTCGCGAAATCGTGAAGGTGCCCTGCGAACGAGCGATTCGATGCAGTCGCGGTAGTCGAGCTGCAAGATGGAGGTCCCTGTCAGCGTCAACGACACGAAGAGCGAAGAGAGATGTCTTTCGAGAGGTGAAACAGGTTTGAGAGAAAGTAAAGGTCTCTCCCGGATTTGCGGTGATTCAACTTTTGAACCGGTCGGACCTTCAGTCTCGACACATGCAGACACCGTCGTACTGGACGCTCTCAGATGACGGCGATCCGGAGGACCACGAGTTGCGCGACGAACGAAGCGAGGAGGTGAGGAAAAGGCGGTCGAGGATGTCGAAGAACGAGAACCTCGAACAGAGCACGATGCCGAGAGTACGGTGGAGCTGAGCTCAGAATAGCTCGCTCAGCCTCGATACACTCGTCTCGAAGGCAGCAAGACGGAGCTGCAAGATTTGATTGAGGTCAGCGAGAGGTTGATCTGGAACGAAGGGAGGCCTGTACTCACCTTACTCTTGAACTCTATGTATTGGTCAACGCCAGAGCAGTCTAATGAAGGCCGGTGGACGAGGTCGAAGTGCGGTACAAGATTCGAGATTCGCGACTGAGCTTTCGCGCGGACCCACGGACACTTCGTGACGGTACTGAATGAGCTCGAAGTAGCTTGAAGATGGAGGCAGAGCGAAGTGAAGAGTGGCAAGAAGAGGAAAGAGCGGATCTCGCCAAAACAGCTTCGAATCGTCTTTTCAATCCGGTGCTCTGATGCGAGAAGCTAAGCATCGGGTTCACAAAAGCGGAGCGAAGACGGAAGAATGCAGGAGAACGAGGCAAGACACGAATTGCGAAGGAAACTTGCGAAAAACACTACGAAAGAATAGCTACAGACAAGCAACAGGGACAAACTGGACAACAACGACAGGGAGAGAGAGGTAAACAAATACATGGCGGGGAAGTGCGGGACGAGCGGAGAGGATACTAGTGAACAAGGTCGGGGAAGGCTCGGAAAAGTTCGAAATCGAGAATGAGGTTTAAGAGCTGGGTCGTCGTTTGTACTTGTCTTCGAGTTCCCCTTGTTGTTGATCTGGATCGAGAGTATTGCGTAGACCGAGGAGTGCCTTCGAAACAGCTCCTGAAGCTCCAATCATAGGTCGAAGGACTGCAATTGGTACAGCTCGAACGACCGCACGAACGGGACCCTACGAAGCGAGAGATGGAGGAGTCAGCTCGATCGCTTGATTGTCATAGAAGTTGTAGAGAGGTAAGGAACGTACCTCGTTTCCAGAACGCTCATAGACTTCCATCGGAACAGCTAGAATCGTTTGAGCAGCTTCTTTGAAGTTATCACCTAGGCTCTTATACGCCGATTCCACTCCTTGACGAAGATCGGCAGGTTGCTCTGCATATCGACTTCGTACCTTCTTGATTTCTTCATCGGAAAGATCTCCGAAATCAACGAGGGTATCGCCAATAGAGCTGGTCGAAGGACGAGGCGAGTCGAGAGTTTGTCCCGTGATACGCTGAGAGAACCTGGCTCCGAGGACGTGTTCCGCTTGTTCGAGGATGACTTGAGTACCGTTGGCTAGTTTCGCTCCAACGTTGATCGCTTCGAGCGTAGTTTGTTTTGCGAAAGCTTGAGCACCCTTCTGTAGACCTCGAACGACTCGACCATCCTTGCGATACTGTTCGATGGGAAGAAGAACAAGGTTTGCGACACCCGAACCGACGTTGACGACTGATCGAACAGGTGCGATACCGCTGATGACATCGGCTAATTGATTCGCTTTGACGTCGGGAGTCCAGATATCTTGAACGAGACTCGAGAGAGTTGTTGTACCAGAAACCTGCAGGGGTGTCGGAAGAGATGAGCTTCGAGTGAGATCCAGGTTGTGGAGACAGGTGCAACTCACGCCAGTGACGACGAGATGTCTGAGAATCATCTCAGATCCATCGAAGTGGAAGAAGTTCATCAATTCAGCAGTCTTGCCCTGTTTGAGTGCGTAGTAGTCGACGCGTTTCGGCTTGTAGTCAAGCTTGATCTTGACCGGGAATACCTCGACTCGTTCTGAGGAGTTTCGAAAGATCAGTATGAGGTCTGCTCGATCTCGAGAATACCCTGAGCTCACGGTAGAACGGTTCCTGCGAAACCGATGCGTTTGCTGAGGTGGGCTTGACCGATGGGGCAGCAGATGAAGGTGCTTGAAACGCTCCGAAAGCTTTGAGGAAATCGAGTGCATCTTGGTCGATGTAGAGTCGAAGAGGCGAGATCTTGATCTGGTATTGTGCAGCGAGAGTAAGTAATAGCATGCGGGAAAAGGCGAAAAATTGAATAGCTCACCTTCAGATTGATCTCCTCTTGAGCTGTGTCGACTTGCGCGATCGGCTTCATCGTCTCCAACTCAACTCTTGCCATCGGCGATCCAGTCGCTCGAACGAGTCCACCGTCGGAAGGTCTCATCTCGGTTAAGAACTTGCGCCATGTCGAAGTTTTGATGTTGTCGATAATGTCGAACGAAGATACGTCGACTTTGATCGTAGATCCCGGTCGAGGCGAAGATTCAGAGGATGTTGATTCTGAGAACGAGTCGAAGCTCGTGTTGAGACCTCGAACGTTGACCTCGATTGCGAACGCTTTTGAGCGAGTGAGTCGTTTGCGATTCCTTCCGACAGTAGCGGTAGCAGCGGTCGACTTCTTGTGACCTATTTCCGTCGTTGTCTTTCCACCTGGGAACGTCTGCCAGCTCGAAGCGGTCGTGCTTGCAGCATCGTCGTCTTTTCCTCCCCTCTCGAGTTCTTCGTCGATCGCGGCGAGGAGATCCTTCGGAGCCATCTCGTCTGCTCCAGGAGGGAGACCGAGTTGATGAGAGCCGAACATGAGTACGCCGGCGTTCTCGGCGGTAGCATCGGGTGTTTGACCGCTCGCCAACAGCTGACGGATCTTTTCGAGTCGACGTCGAACTGCCTTTGACTCCTCCTCGATCGCTTTTCGGGTTGTATACCAGTCATATCCTTCGTGAAGGTGAACAGAGATGTCGACGTTTGTCAAGCGGAGGCGGGTTCGACTCGAAGGTGCACTGGCATGGTCGAAACTCACGCATCAGTTCCGAGAGCGGCGACAGAGTGAAGGGACGACACGCACGAGTAATCCAAGTTATCGCATCTCGACTCTGATAACCATTCATCTACTATCTGTAAGCCTTTCGATCCGAACATTCTCACCGTTTCTCCGTCGATGTTTTCCGTAACTCGTCCGGGTCGTTCCGATTGTGAAGCGTCTGATGAGCGGTGATTTCGAGAGCGAGTCGATTTCTTCGAACGCTGAGAGAGACCCGCTGCGAGGTAATCGAGATTGGCGGGAACGTCGTCGCCGAGGAATTCGGGGAGATCGTGAATTGAGGGTGCTGATTCGAAGGCATTGGCATCAACACTCGCTATATGAGTCAGAAGGGGGCCGTCAGCTCAGCTGAGGGAAGCTGCGAGAGGAAGCGAGCTTTACCCAAGAGATCGGTTGTTGAACGCTTCGTGTTGGACTTGACTGCAGGAGAAGCGTTCGCAGTAGCAGGTGAAGACTCGGGTGCCTTTGCGAGGTCGAGTCCGCTCATGACGTCCTCCGAGAAAGCCGTCAGAGCTGCGATTGAATCCGCGCATAAAGCGAGCTGAACTTTCGCATTCGAGACGAGAAGCTGCGGATAAATTCAGTCAGCCAAACGGCAACAATCAAGTAGAAGATAGAGTTGAGCTCACTTCTGTATCGGGCAAGACTAACCCGTTGCCTTGTCGAGCGACGATCGATGCTTCTGCTAAGACTGCCAGTTCGACAAATCCTTTCGCCTGTTTCCCTTGACGACCTCGTCAGCGCGACCGACGTACTTCGACAAGAAAGATAGACTTCGTACCTTCCAAGCATCGTCGACCTTGATATCGCTTCGAGGTTCAGCATCTTTGAGATCGAATTGACTTTCGATTGCCCAAACTTTCGCATCTCGAACTTCGATTGCCCAATTTGTTCTCGGCAAATCCGGCATAAGATCAGACTTGATGGTGACGTCGCCGAGCGAGACGACCACTTGTGAGGTGAGCTTCGGCGGAGTGAGGTGGAGAGAGAGGTTCGAAAGGTGGAGCCGGAGTCGAGTAAGCTCGTTTGGGACGACTTGTTCGAATACCTGAAACAGTCCACGACGTGGGTCAGCGTTTCCCAAATATGTAGAGATGCAAGAGAGTGTAGGAAACGCACGCCAGGAGGCGCTTTGACGAAATTGCCGAGATCTTGCGCAAGATCGAGGTGAACGCAATCGAAGAAGTAAGTCAAGCCGTGAACGCCAACTTCGACTTTCGAGTCTTTGAGATCAGTTTGAGGGTCGGCAGAGGTAGAGAAGTTGACCTTGACAGCGGGAAGCGTTCGCATTTCGGTCTAAGCAGCGAGAGAAGAGTTCAGTCAACTCAGATCTGCCGCGCGGGGAGAGCACTAGTTATGAGACTCACCAGATTTCCTTGAACAGTTTGACCGAGCAAGATTCGCCTATCGTCTTTACCATCCGTGCCCACATCCTCGATTCTCGCATCGCCAACTTCGACCTTGGCCCGGAGATCATCTCCAGCATCTTGGAGACTTTCGATAAGCACGGAGAGATCTGACGCGAGTACGCTGACGTGTCTGTCGATGGGAGTGGCAGAAATGTCCGTGGGAGAAGTTGGGATGAAGAGGTCGACGACAACTGTTATCGAATCGATCCCATCAGTCCCGAGTAGCTCCTTGCGACAATTGATCAGGTACTCACGATCCGTTACGCTGAGCTCCAATTGTAGCTTGACGAGACCATCTTGATGACTTCCTTTCGAAGTTTCTCCTTCACTCTCTCGACCATATCCTTTGGCTTGACCGAATCTTTCTGAACCCCTGAAACTCTTCGTGCCAAAGTATCTCGATCCAATCATCTTCTCCCTTTCTCTTTCAGCTGGACTTCCTTCGAATAAAGTCGACGCAGAGAGTTCGGTGTTGAGAAATTGGGTTAGATCGTCTGCGAAAAGCTGCAAGGTATCGATCGTCGCTTTCTTGAGCTTGAGATGAGCGAGCGGAATTGAGCATTGGATAGTTGGTGGAGAGGAGTCGGCTGTGGGCGAGAAAGCAAGAGAGGGAAGAACAGCGGAGGGCTCGGTTGGAGACAGCGACGAGATGGCGAGGAACCTCGAAAGGGTTGCTGTCGACCGACAATCGGTGAGCACGTGCTTCAGAGCGCATGTAGATTGAATTGATCACTCACGAGTAGCTCTTGACCGTATCCCTGCCCTGATCTCCTTGATCTTTCCCTCAACTACGTCGTCTCGTTTCGCAACTTCGATTCCCTCTAGTTCCACTACCACGATTCCGCTTCGGACGTAGTTATCTTGTTCCTTCTCGACTCTCAATCTTCTTGGCGCCGGGCATCTCAAGTCGATTCGAATGAGAGGGCATTTGAACGAGATTGAGGAATTCGGAGTGGAATCGAGTGGGCGAGAGGAAGGAAAGGTTGAGAGATCGTTGAGGACATGGTCTTGCGAGAAGTGATAGGCTGGAGTGCGAGGTCTAGAGTATAATGAAAGTTGCGGGCGAGGGTTGGTCGATCTTGGAGTTGATGCTCCATCTCGAGAAATCGAATCCTTTGTCGGAATCGCTGCGACAAGATCCTCGAGTACGGGTGAGAGTCTCGAGAGGAGCCTCATATCGATGAAGAGGTGTATAGGCGAAAGCTCGATTTCCGTTCTCCCATTTTTGTCGAGCAAGACCTTGACCGCGTCTTGTTTGACTCTTTGCACCTCAAGTACATCCTTCGCATCGCTAGCTCTTCGTCTCACTCCAGCACCAAATCCTACTGAGCTCGGTGCTTTCACCCTCCAATCCTTCCCCAAACCAGCTCCTTCGATTAACCAATCTCCTCCTATCTCCTTGTTACCCTCTTTCGTCAAACCATTATCCGATACCAAGATTGGCAACGTTTTCCACGCTTGCTTGTCTCCCACAATCTCCGACATCACTTCGCTGAGCGTAATCTCCCTGACACCGAATTCGACATTTCCGTCTCGCATTCTGAGTCCAACGTCGTCCACTTTGAATCGAAGGTGCGGGACTTTAAGGGTTGTAGCGGGCACGTTAGAGGGATCTTTGGCGTTCCACAACGTCGAGAAACAAGAATCGGAATCGGACGAGTTCGAATCGAGGTAGGCGAGCATGAGAGTGAGGGATTTGAGAAGAATCGATGGATTGAGAGGTGAATTGGTGGTAGCAGGTGTTGAGGCGGAATCGGAGAGGTCGGGAGATGACACGAGACGATGAGCGAGGTGAACCAAAGAAGTGAGCTGAGTTGTCGTGACGGCTGCGATCCAACCAGATTCGAGATTCGAAGAAAGTTCGAGAATGGCTTTTGAGCGGCTTCGATCTTGTTGGGGAGACCGTTTCGTGGTGAGGTAGAAGATGAGACGTTCTGTGGCGGAGGGAGATCCGAGGGAAACGATGAGTCGAGATGGCGTGGTTTGAGGTATTTCGTCGGAATCGAAAGGATCGGGTTGTGGAGGTTGAGCGGGAGGAGGAGAATCGGGGTTGTGGAAAGGGTCATCACGTTCAGCTTCAGGAGAAGTTGGTTCCGATGCGGTGCGGAGACTCGAAGATCTTGCGCTGACGAACGATGTCGCACTTGAAAACAGTTCACTTCCTCCGCTTTCGTCTATTGATCTCAATCCCGTGCTCCCCTTTCCTGAATCTCTTCCCACTCTATTTGACTGGGAGAGGGAAGCTGTCGAGGTTCGCAGATCTGCTATTGACTGGGAAAGGGCGAGAAGGTCGTTGTCGTCTCCTGAATCGGATTCTGATTCTGATTCAGAGGATTCAGGTGAGAGGGTGTGCGAAGAGGTCGGAGCTGATGCTCGTGAGATGGTCGAATTCGAGAAGGATACGGACTGGGCGAGGTGGTCGATGGACGAAGAAGGGGAAGAATCGGTAGAGTCGGAAGAGTCAGAGTGTGCTGGAGATGGCGAAGAACGTGGCGCGAGTTTGAGGTAGACTTGAGGAGGTGTAATCTTGATCGCTCGTGTTGACTGCTCTTGCGAAGTTGCTCCTGCGAGATTCCCTTCCTCCGAATTGCCTGTGTCTCCTACGTACTCGATCTCCTCTATTCTGATTTCCAGCTCGTTCTCGCATTCTCGACTCGCTGAAATTGCCATCCCTTCATCCCCTTCCAGCCATAGCAATTTGACGTTCACCCGTCCAATCTTGACATTCAATCTCGCCAAAATCCTTTCGATCAATCCAGCCAACATCGTCTTCTCCACTTCTTCGACCTCCTGTTGTCCGACCGCCTCCTCTCCAGGCTTCACTGGCGCTCCTCCGAAGGCTCCAGGAAGAAAGAAGTCGGATTGTGCTGACGCGGCTGAGGGAGAAAGGTGTAGAGAAGCTCGGAGTTCAGCATCTTCGTCGGGGGAGAGCTCGTGTTCGATGAAGTCTTGAGCGACTGCGATAGATATCATCGATTCGTGCATCGTGCTGGCCTCTTCATCTCGACTTTGCGAAGGGTTGTAAGCATTGAGAGTTTCCGTCGATTGTTGCAGCCATTCTTCAGCCGTAGCTCGATCTTGGACTCGAAATACGAGGTCGATGTCTGAAAGGGATAAGGAAAGTTGGGCGAGAGGATAGGAGACTTTGGCTGAGATTTGGGAGATCGTGCCAGAGACGAAGGAAAGGGTCTGAAGTGACTCGAGAAGTGTCGCGATCGCCTACACAAGGTGGGCCTGTCAGCGTTGATCTAGTATTTCTATGCTCCTCGCACAGTCATAGCCGAGTCAGGAAGAGTGTAGACTAACCTGTTGATCGATATCTACTTTGCCAATCGCGAAACTTCCATCCCTGATATCGGCATGAATCCTATCCGAGTCCAATCCACCTTTGACTATCCCTCCGAGAGTCTTGCGTAGTAGAAAGGAGACTAGACGCTGTTGAAGGTTGGAAGGAAGGGGTAGAAGAGGGGAAAGGGAGACGGTGGGGAGATAGGACAACAAGGAAGAGAGCGAAGGTAGTGGCATCTTGGAGGTTCGAAGTACTAGTTGACAGAGCTTAGGACATACTCTCCTTAGCTGGGAGAGGTGTGGTGGAGGGCGGAGAGCTGCGTCTTTCGCTTCTTGATCATCAACCCCTCGCTTCGGTTCTTTGTAACCGCTTTGACGCTTCAGACTGCCCTGAGCTGCTCTAGTGATGTTCTCGGATAGCCGCCCAGTGCGCATGCTATTCGCCCCTCTCGTTCTGATGGCCTCGGAATCTCAAATCAGCATCGACATCATCAGGGCGAACTCGGAACACGTGGAATGCAGAGTGATGGAAAGTGGACATGCTACAGTGATCAAAGTGTATGGTGCTATAGCTACAAGATCAAACGAAAACGAAGAATGACAAAAAGATGAAAACGACTCTTCGCAAATTTCCGACTCCCAACGACAGCCCACAACTTCACTCTCTCTTTTCTCCATTCGACGTCAAATGGATCCGACCCACTCAGCAATGGGCCGGCTCATTTTGGGGCTCTTGTCGTCGTTGTCTCCCTCTCTATTGTCCTCCCCAAGATCTAGTTCTTCCTTTCATGCTTCCTCCGGGAGCTTGAGGTGCGTCGAATCCTCTTGGTGCGTTAGGAGATCCACCCGTTCCCCTCGCCCTCGCATCCCAGCTCTTAGCTCGCTTCGGATCCCAGCTCAAGCTGTTTTGCTGCATCTCCCTCAATCGATCGTTCGCAGGCAAGACTTCTCCCGAATCTCCCGCACCACTCTTCTTCTTCATCCATCCGAATACGCCTCCACTCTTCTTGTCACTGTTGATGCTACTAGGCGAACCGGACGAGATCGATTTCGAGGAAGATCCGGTCGTCGAACGAGTTTCAGTACGGTAAGCTGCCATTCGTTGTTCGGCTTCAGCCTTGATTCGGATCTTGTCTTGACGTCTTCTCTTGCGTGCTCTCGAGATCTTGCAGCCACAGATGAGGAGCCCGAGGAGGATGAGAACGGAAACAGTAACGATGGCGGCAAGTCCTACTTTCTAATGGTTCTCGCAATGATGAAGCGTCAGAGAAAGCTGATCACTGATTTACGCTTGATGAGAATGACTTACAGATAAAGAGTCCATCTTGTTGAAGTGGTCGATCGTGGTATTGTACTCTGCAGAAACGGCTTGAGGCCAATCGAAGGGGTTCAGGGGATTGACGGAGCTCGAAGCGACCGCTGTCTCATTAGTTGAGGGAGCGGGAGCTGGAGCGGGAGTCTCCTCAGCTGCAGTGCGATCACAAGCGATAGGGTCAGCTAAAAACGAATTATGAGCGTGCGAAATAGGATTCTCACCTGGTGCAGCTGATACAGTCTCGTTCGCAGCGGGAGCCGGAGCACGTCTCTGTACGACTCTCTTGATCCTGTTCTTTACAGGCGCCGCTGTGGCTTCGACATCGTCGGCAACAGAGGGTCGATGGTGGAAGATGGAATTGTGAGGAGCAGGGCGCTGTTCAGACAACGGGAACAAGTCGTAAGCGATCAAACCTTCGTGAGCTCGGAAACACTGTCGGCTTACGAGATGGCCAGGAAGAGCGGAACTAGGTAAGACTACCCATTTCTTCTCCAGATTAGCGTCTCCTCGCTTTTGTACCGCTTCCTGAGGGGTACGCTTGCGATTAATTGCCTTGGCGGACTCAATCGCGTCGATCATGTCGGGAGGAGGAGTCGCTGCTACGAGTACTGAGGAGAACCCAAGGGAAAGGGAGAGGAGTGCGAGAGGGAATCGCATCTTGAACGAGTGTAGTTGTCAAAGGAATGTGTGGGTCGTCCTACGTCGCCGATAAGGTCTGTAAGAGTCGGAGTAGCAGTTCAGAGCGAGCAGAGGTGAGAAGAGAGGAAGAAAGGACGAGAGAAAAGGTTTCGATAGATCTTCTCCAATCGTCCTTGATTCGGTTCGTTCGGGCTCCGCATCTCTACTTCATCTCTAATGAGGTCTCCTCAATCATCTAGAGTAAGGCAGAAAAGAAGGGGAATAGGAAAGTGAAACGAGATTTCGACGGATAGGGAAAGAACGAGTTAAAGGCTTCGACCAGCCCCTCACTCTTCGCGCATTCACTTTCATCTTGCTTGTATCGACGCTGGACGTCGACAAGAAGTCGTGTTCGATGTCCGTGAGACAGTAGAGCGGGAGAGAGAGAGGGAAAGGAAGTAAGCTTTATTTGAGCCTTCTTGTTCGCAGGAACCGAAAACCGACTACTATAAGGCCGTAGCAGATCGTAGACCTAGGCGGAAGCTCTTACTTAACTCTGATAGAGACGTGGTCAAAGTCCTGACTTCGTGGGAAAGGAGACCAAGTCAGAGTCGAGCGGAGAAAGTTTCCGATTTTTTTCTGCTCGCGTCGCTGTCCGATAAGATTGTAAGAACTGCATCCATCGATCTGTAGCTGCAATAGATCTATCTCTGTAGCCATGAGTGCAGGTCGTCAGTACCCGTCATTGCGACGCTCGCAATCAGGGTCTCGAAATTGCCTTCGTCGGAACTTTTGCGATTCTATACCACGGATGCCACCCGAGTTGACAGTGCTCCGTCGGTCGATCACAAGAGAAGAAGCTGTTACTATCGATGACACCACGATTTTGAGTATCGGCGTTGACGGTGCGAAACAGCAATCAACTTCTCGAGGTTTCGGCAAAAGACAAACAGAGACGAGCGGACGATTGCGTACAGCGAGTTCCACCTTCACCGTCGCGCGTGAAGAAATCGTGTTTAATTGGACGACAGTGACCTGCGTGTATCGCGTGACGAGCCTATGTGAGGCAGAAGACGAGGTTTGCGAAGAAGTGTCTCCTTCGAAGTGCTCTTCCTCGGTAGCTCAACATCGCTTTCTCAGGATCCAGCGTCGTTATTTTGAATGTCTCTCTACTTGGTAGAGAAGCTTCAGGAATCGCTTGAACGAGAAGACAAAATGTGACTTGCGACTTCATCTCGACGAGGTTGCGGATTTCCTCACTTCTTCCAATCACTCTCAAACATTCAATTCAAGCTGCCACGCCGAACAGACAACCTCAAGAGAACGCGCAAGATCCTGCACGACCCCTCCGTCCACTCCATCTCTCTCATCATCAACTCGTCGTCTCTCCTCCTCGATGGCACGCCCTACTCGCAGTAGTGCAAGGTTGCGCGGTACGAGTAGCTCTACAGCAGATGATCCCACTCCTTCCACCTCTGCTGCAATCCCTGCTGCATCAACCTCGACTTCGAACAACAACTCGAATTCCAACTCGAATGCTGTCCCATCAAAGACAGCGCGTAAGACCTCAAGTACTGCAAAGGGTAAACGTAGAGCAGATGCATCACCTTTGACTACAGCGAAAGCACTCAAACAAGTGAGACGAACTCCTGGTCGACCTCCTTCCCTCTCTGCTTCACCTCCTCCTAAACCTCCTCTCCTCCTTGATCGACTCACTCCCCTATCTTCTGAACTCATCTCCCTCATCCTATCGCACTTGCAACTCCCTCCTCTCGCTACCGCAACCGGTCCAGCTTCGACTCTTCCTCGTCCCGATCTCAATTCTCTCGCAAATTTATGTTTGGTCAATAAAGGTTTACTCGCACATGCTAGGGCTGCATTGTATAGGGATCTCAAGGTGGAAACGAGGGTACAAGCTCATGCTATACATCGAACATTACACGGGAACGAGGTCAACAAAGGAGTTAGAAATGTTACCGCCGATGTGGGGAGTATGGCTAAAACTTCGAGTCAATGGCTAGGTGAGTACTCGTCGACTCCCCTTTACTCTGCAGCGATCTCTGACTCTCTTCCCTTCGCGTCCAGGTTGGTTCCTGTTTCATTCGATGCATTCACTCTGCGGAATCATCGGATCTTGTCGACATTTACTCTCTCTCACTTTGTTCCTTCCCGCCGATTCTGCCGCATGGACTCAATCTCTCTGCAACTCATTCAACGATGTAGGTGACTCTCCTGGATTAGCTGAACTGATCCCGTTGCTAAGCTCGAGTGCTCCTTTACAGCTCAAGAATCTGCAAACTTTGACGAAAGATCTCGAACCCTCGTCTTCTGCACCTCACTGTGGAGGAGCTGGACGACATGAAGGAATGGACGTAGGGTGGAGACCGAAGCGGGACATGAGTATGTGGGCAGTCAGTCAGGTAAGCATCTGCCATCTCCACTCTGCTTTCACGGCAGTTGCGCTCATTCTTACTCTGCCCGACATAGTTCGTCAAACCTCTCGGAACACTCAAGAATCTCCATACTCTTCGATTATGCGGAATCTCGAGCGATTCCTCAACTTTACCTCCTCCTCCCGGACATTCCTTGAGATTGACAGAAGTCATCCTCATAGAAGTCAAGTGAGCAACTCGAGTCTCTCTCATCGTTGTCTCTTCATTGCGCTGAGCTGATCGAACGTACACAGCATTACGAACACTGATCTTCTCCAAATTCTCGGCGACGCGAAACATCTCAAAAAGTTCACACTTTGGCGCTCCTCTCTGCTTTCAAAGCGAGGATTGACGCATGTGCTCAAGAAGTGTCCGAATCTTGTCGAGCTCAAGGTAGGAGGATCTTGGTTCGGAGCCGCGAAAGCCGAAGGTGAGAACATACATGCCCTCTTCCTTCTCTTCTCGCGATCGAACTGACGCATCGGACGTTATGTAGATGACACGAATTATCCTATGGATCAATCTCTCCCGCATCTCCCACACCTCAAAGTACTCCACTGTTCAGGACCTTTGATTTCGCCCGCGGCACTCCTCCTCCCCTCAATCTCCCTTTCTCACCTCCTCGTCCACTCTTCCCCTTCCTTCACGCCTCAAGCAATCCATTCCGCACTAGTCAAGATGAAGCACGATCCACCTTCTGTCGAACGACTCACTTTGCCCGAGATGCGAGATTCTGAGAATCCGGGTAGGAGGAGTAGTAGATCTGGAGGAGCGAGTGGAGCTTCGAGTGACGGAACGGGATGGAACGAGACTTGGAGGTTCACGGTCAAGAAGACGGCGGAAGCGAAAGGAGTCACTTTGGACGATAAATGGAAAAAGGAGGGTAACGGTGCGACGGAAGAGGACGATGACAGTAGTGATAGTGACTGAAGGGGATTCCAGTGTGAATTAGACGTAGCAGGTAGCAGGTTGTGTTGTGCAGTTTCTCGTCCCTTTTTCGTGTCGTACTCTACTCGAATTGTAACTTCTCTTTTCACTGTTCGCTCAACGTGACTCTTCGAGATGCCGAAATACTACTGTTTGATTTCTATATGAATCTATATCTACACTCCCTATCAACAGTCTATCTATGCAGTTTCCTTCTTGCTCAGCCATCGAGCTTGCTCATTCAAAGTTGGCAATTTCGCAAGAGTTTGGGTTGGGATCGAAAGTCCAGCTTTCGACAAACGTACTGCCAATCTCATCGTTGAAATCTACGATAGTCTCTCGATTGTGTCAGTAAGGGTGTGAGAAAGAAAGGCGAAAGTTGAAGATGACTTACCGAATCTCCTCCTAATGAACCGAAAGATTCGTCTGCTCCGAAATCTTCGACATCCAATCTCAGCACAGCTGCCCATTCCCGCTTCAATTTCTCAACCATAGGAGCTAGCTTCTCCCGCTCTTCCTTCGATAACTTCTCCTCGACCGGTTTTGTTCGAATCTGCTTCTCGAGCTTTGGCGCCGTTTCTCCAAGTTTGAGCTGATCGACTTTCGTACATGGAGCTGTCGTGAGGTAGTCGAGTACTTGAGCGATAGTTCTCAGGATTCCTTCGACTTGAGCTTGACCAATGATTCGCTCGTCGAAGTAACACGCCAACTCGAGCCTGTCCGGTTCATTCTTCTCTGGCGTGAATTCGAACGAGAGCGTGTAGTTCGTTGGCATGTGGATGCGTTCTGGAGGTTGTCGAATCGGCCATGGTGCGAGGTTCTCCTCCTCGTCGTCGAGTTCGGCCAAAGATTGATAGGTGACGAGAATATCGAATAAATCGGCTCGACCGGGAAGGGAGCAGATTCGAGCGAGGTCGGAGAGTGTCACTCCTTGGTTGAGCCGAGCAAGTCGATCAGACTTGGTTTCGGCTTTGGCGAGATCGAGGAGTGAGGGAGAATCGGATTCGGAGAGGACGAGGCGAGATGGTAGAACAGAGACACAAGGTCCGATCATCGTATCAGCGAGGTCGACATCGATATCCCGACCGGAACGAACAATTCCTACGGTGAGATCGGAAGAATGAGCGTGATGAGAGAGGGCGAGGGAAGTTGCGAGTCGTGAAGCGATAGCTGGAGTGATTCCGTTTCGCTGCGAGAGTCCCGAGAGATCGCCCGACCAATGAACGTAGGCTGCCGCTGTAGTCGCAAGCATCTCGCCGTTGAGAGGATCTTGTGACGGCCAGTGAAGGGGTTTCGCGTTTGAGAGCTGGGAACGCCAGAAGTCACTAGTCGAAGATAGGGGTTCCTTCTCGCTTGCCCACCAGGTGACGAAGGAGCTGAACGGCGGTCGGTCAGGAAGTTGGAGATCGTAGCACAAAGCCCGAAGATCAGCCGTGAGAAGTTCGAGTGTCCATCCGTCGCTGCGAAACGTCACTAGCATCAGTCATCATCCATCGATTACAAATGAAGACAGCTCTTTCATACCTCATCGCGTGATGCAGACTCCAAGCGAGTTTTCGTTGGCCTCCATAGTCCGAGAACAATGCGAAAGAGACGTGAAGCTGTCCCCATCGGAAAGCATATCGTTTGCGATCCTGTTCAAGCCAGCTCTGTCGATCAGAACAATCTCGTCAGACAACATCGCAGGCTGGCATGAAGAGCGAAAGTTTGACTAACCGAAATCTTGCGCTCTAAATCTCCCTCACTCTCGATGCTCAGCTTCTCCAACGTAGTCGCTCGTCTGACTTGCTCGTCCTCCTTCGACAAAACTACTTGTGCGGTCTTGCCCAGTGTTTCCGGAAGGACGAAGACCGTTCGAAGCACTTCGTGTCGTTCGATCAACGATTTGATCGCTTGTTCGAGTTTCGAACTTTCGATGTCGGTCTTGACGGCGTAGACTGCTTGAGCGAAGTAATGACCGACGGGAGAGTCGAAAGAAGGAGCGAGGAGAGCTTCTTGTGAGGGTGCCGTAGGGTAGATGTCGGTGATTGATGAACGAGAAAGGGAGTAATCGCTCGAAGTCGTGATTTCGGTCAAGAGTGGTTCAAGCAAGTCAGGTTGGATTAGGGAGAATGGTCGATAAGGCTGAGGTCGATCGGAACCGTTGGAGGTGGTCGAAGTGGTGGACTCCTTAAGAACGTTTGCGCACTCGCTCAACTTCCTTGCTTCTCCAAGTTGCCGAAATCCTACTGTCCATCCATCTCCCCTCAATACGCTCACGATCCGCATAAATCTGATCGAGTCTCCTCCTAGTTCCGTAAATCCGTCATCATCTCCAATTTCTCCCTCGTCGATCTTGAGCACCCTTGCCCATGCCTTTCTCGCAGCTCGATGGTACTTGTCGTCAGTCTGGATCTTCTCCCGCTTCGACGAGTCGCCACTCTGCTGTTTCCGCCTTGATCTGAAATCGTATTTCTCAGCGACGCTTCGTAGAGTCTTTCGATCCGCTTTACCCATTCCGGCAGTCGGGATGTGAGTGACAGCGAGCCAATACCTCGGTACCATGTAACCTGGCACCTTCTCGGCGAGCGCCTTCTGCAGTGTCGAAGTAAGAGTCACAAAGTCGGGAGAAGAGGTGAAAGGGTGAACGAGAGTCGAAGTGTCGATAGAGGTCGAGGAGTGTTGAGTGAGGAAAGGAGGAGAGAGCTCGAGGAATGCGACGAGGGAGGGAGCGATGTTGTCGGTTTCGAACTTGTCGACGATGCCTCGAGTGATCGATGGATTCGTTTTCGCCGAGAGGTGTTCTTCGATTTCTCCGATTTCGATCCTGTGAGCTCGCGCGGGAAGCAATCAGCTTCTGAGACTGATAGTCGTACTGTCGAAAGCTCACCTGAGTCCGTTGACTTTGACTTGACCATCTTTCCTCCCCAAACATTCGATGTTCCCTTCTTGATCCGCCAACCATCTTCCCAAATCTCCAGTTCTATACAGTCTCCTCTCCTCCTTTCTACCACTCTTGATGTCGAGTAATTCCGCCTCTTCGTCGTTCAGATCGTAGAAGACTCCTTCATTGAGCTGTTTTCGAACGTAACCTGGAGTGACTTGTTCGCCTGTCACGCAGATTTCTCCGATACAGCCGAGGGGAACCGGAGTGAGAGATGTAGTAGAAAGGATGTGGATACGGGTGAGACCGGTCGGTCGTCCGATCGGTAGACCTGAGGGTGGAGTTGGGTCGAGGGATTGATTCGAGACTACTCCGACCGTTGTTTCCCTACAATGTCGATTCCAGATTAGTCCAAGATCGATCTAATGTATAAGAGAGCATCGGCTCACGTTGGTCCATAATCAATCACTACTCTGACCCCTCTTTCTCTCCATTTCTCCCTCACTGCTCTCTCAACTTTCTCACCTCCAGTATTCACCTGTTTGATCTTGAACCCTGCTCGATCCCACGCTTCCTTTGAGGTTTCATTCTCCCTCGGTTGCGCTTCCGGGTGTTCGAAGAGGAGTGAAGAAATGGTGGGTGTGAGATCGACGAGAGTGCATTTCAGGCGAAGGATCGACCCGGCGAGATCAGAGAAGAGGGAAGCTGGAGTCGTGAGGCAGATAGTCGAACCGTGCTGTATGAAGCGTCGGTAGTCAGCTTGACTGTATGAGCTTGGAATAGGAGAGTTGACTCACAGCGAAAGCATCCCAAATGTTCATTACGCTAACATCGAACGAATAACTCGGGAATTGGAGAACCCTCTCTCCTCTCGCCCTTCCAAACACTCCTCGGTAGTTCCTGGAGTCGATTGATCGAATGAAATCAGCAACTCGAATCGCACCGTCAAACCGAGCAAGCTAAGAAACGAACCTGAGAAAAGCAGCGACGTTTCGATGCTGAACGACAATACCTTTCGGCACGCCAGTCGTACCACTCGTATAGATGACATAAGCGATTCCATCCTCATTCACTTCAGGTTCGACCCATTCTCGTTCAAGAGGGAAATCCTTTTCAAGCGTGTCCAAGTTCCCTCTCAACGATTCCTCGAGTACTGCATTCGGTTCAATCACTCCATCTAATAACATTTCCTCTCCGTCTTCCGTAGTTCTCCATTCACTCCATTTCTTTTCCTCCTCTCCCTCTTCCGAAGCCTGAACGATTCCTACGCCAGCCAGCAGTCCCTCTTTCCTCAATTCCCTCAAGATGACTTTCTTCCTCTCTTCTGGCCAACTCGGCTCGAGGGCGAGGTACCCGAATCCGGCGAGTGCGATAGCTAACATGGAAATGATCATTTGAGGAGATTTTGCTGTGCAAAGAGGGACGACGTAGGAACTGGGAAAGGACGCAATGGACGGTGAGACGGAGGATAAGAGGCGCTGAGCGAGATAGCGGGAAAGGTGGAGGAGTTGGGAGTAAGTGAGGACTAGATCGGTTGCTGAGGGAGAGTCGGAAGATGAGGCGAAATGGAAAGCTGGATCATTCGGGTAGAGGGAAGCGGCGTGGAGGTAGAAGGACGGGAGATTCGTGCAGTTGTCGGGATACGCTGAGGGAGGAGGAGGAGCTCGAGACAGTTTTGAGAGATCGGAGGATTCGGTGGAAGGAGGGAGAGTGATCGAATTGAGAGGGACAGGTTCAGTCGAATGTGAGAGGAGAGAATCGTATGCTGTTGCGACGTGCGAGAGGAACCATTCTGCTTCGAGTTGTGACAGGAGGGAAGAATCATAGTTGAGCGAGAGAGATTGATTGTTGAGTGTGAGTTGTAGCGGCGTAGTCTGATCCCCTTCTTCACACAGCACTTGTAGCCTGACTTTATCCTCATGTGACTTTGGTCTAGTCTGACCGACCTGTCGTAGTAAGATCAAATTCCCCTCCGATCCTTCCCTGTCGATTTCACCGTCTACAATCTCGCCCCTTTCCACCTCGAATGCATAGCGATCCTCTCCCGCATGAGCTGCCAGTATCAATGCAGCTGCTGCTCGTAGTCCAGCGATTGCAGTTGACTTGTCGGATTGATTTGTAGATGAAAGTGCAATTTCAATTTTTCTGATCTCTGCTTGTTGGAGTTGATACGAGTGGGGTAGTCGAGGGTAATCAGGTGGTATCATCTTGATCTATAGTCGAGGAGTGCGATCGTGTTGAACGGAGAGAGAGAGACTAGTTTGATCTTTCCAATTCGCTCATTTTAATCGGAAAAGCGAGTTCTTCTCCGATCTTTACCACCGCACTCTTCAAACCTCCTCTCTCAACTACCAATCTCCTACTCAGTTCCCATGAGGACCCACTCTTCCTCTAGCTCACTCCGCGGAATCTCATCGGAGTTCTTCATTCCCTTGCTTCTCGATGGCTTGAAAGACTCACTCTGCTGCTTTGTTAACTTAGGGTGCCTGTACATACTGCTTAGGATATGCCTCGATCACGCTACAGTGATTCCGATTCGACAACAGACTCAGCCGACTCCTCCTCCTCGGTTCAACCACGTTCTCGGCGGCCAAGAAGTAGCTATAGCGACAGCAGGGGTCAGTATGCAGCAGAAAGAGATAGCAGCGGTGACAACGATGATACCGATACAGTGAGTTCCCGTCTTGTGTAATCCTTCCGAGTTCGAAACTGATTCTTCTTCGCATGACAGGATTCTGACTCCGATTCGAACGTTCGGAAACGACTCAAACGAAACCGATCCTCTTCCTCTTCACACACCGAAAGATCCCTTGCAACCGCTCCTCCTCCTCCTTATGAAACACCTCAACCAAATTCCTCTCGCAACAACTTGACCTGTTTCCTCGGGATCGCATTCGCTATTTGTCTCGTCGCAGTAGGAGGATACGCTTTATACACTTGGAAGAAGTCGGCGGGATCGGATGCGATAGAATCGAGTTCTGGTGATTCCGAGATTGGAGCGAAAACGGTTACGGTCACAGCGGGAGGATCAGATACTGCCACTGCCTCACCTTCATCGAAATCAACGACCGTATCGATCGATTCCAGTTCCGACTCG
Source organism: Sporobolomyces roseus (assembly GCA_016617785.1). Taxonomy (NCBI): domain Eukaryota; kingdom Fungi; phylum Basidiomycota; class Microbotryomycetes; order Sporidiobolales; family Sporidiobolaceae; genus Sporobolomyces; species Sporobolomyces roseus. Next base: position 3,759,940 of record JADILM010000001.1, read on the forward strand.
AATTCGACCACTTCCTCATCAACGAATGCTACCTCATCAAGTTCTTCGAGTTCGTCGTTGAAGATCGTATTGAATGGATTGAGTCGGAATAATATTGGGATTGGATTCTTACCGGACTACAATAATCAGGATATGAAGAAGATTACGGATGGATTAGGAATCAAATCTTCGTTTTATGGTTGGTGAGCACTCGGAAACTTTCTCTCATTCCCATAAATTTCCTTCGAAAACTGATGAATGGAACGGGTAGGTACGCTCAATTACCGGAATCGGATGAATGGGATGGAGCTCAGCTACTCTCACAAATGGACGATCTCAAAGCTTGTAACTGCATCTTCCAACCGTTCGTATTCCTCTATACTTTTCTCGTGTTCTTCGCTCACTTCTCGTCGTTCTCGATCAGTGCTGTCATGCCTACGAAGGGCTGGAAAGGATTGACTGAGGAAGACAACTTTCAAGCTCTCGCAATTGCGAAAGTGATGAAAATGTTTACGGACGAAGGGATCGAAGTTCAATTGAGATTCGCTCATGAAGTGAATTGGTATGTGAGTCGCACTTTTCCTTTTCTCTCAATTAGGTAGCGACGCTGATGGGGTATCTCGAGTGAACAGCAAGAAGATGGAACGTATAAAGGAACTGCCGATGATTTCAAGAAAGGTTGGGCGGCAGTAGCAGCAGCTGTCAAGGACAACGACAAAGTCAAGATGTTCTTTACCCCTAACATCGCCGCCAAGCTCGAGGATTACGTCGCTTACATGCCGGATGATCTATCGACTGTTCATCTGATTGGGTACGTCTCTCTTCGTCTGTCTCGAGGAATTCAAGCTGACTCTGTCATGCCCTCGGGACAGGATCGATTACTACCCATCAAGCTCGACAGAATCGTTCGTTGATCATATGAAGCCATTCTACGACAAGTACTGCACAGACGGATCAATTTTGTTTGCGATCGGTGAAACTGGGTGAGCTTTCTTTTTGCTCTGTCGTGACGAACGTCGCTTGACTCTCGCTCATCGATAGGAATGGCTGGGAAGGGGGGATCGAGGAGCGGCTGACGTGGATGGATCAATGCACGAGTGAAGAGACTGCGAAAGCAATGCCTCACTATATCGGAGTTGTGCGTTTCTTTCTCTCTCTCTTCTCCTCAATTTGTCACTCACCTTCCCTACCTTCAGTCGTGGTTCAACTATGATAAGGAACGAGAGTTTCGACTGTGGATCGAGAACGAGTCCGATGTCAACGACGCAGCGAAGAAATGGTTCTCGAGTTCAGATGGGATGTCGGCGGAGGGAGCGACGGCGGGGAATGCATGAGGAGCTTCTATATCGCAGTCTTTATTGTTCTGAAATGGTTCGTTTCTCATTACCTTCGTCCTCGTGGAACGCGCAAGCTTCTCCATACTTCGTTCGCCAATCGTTCGCTGCGAAACAATCAAACTTGTTCGACTCGTTACTGCTAATCTCGTATCGTCGGCAACAGCTTTAAACTCGGCAGGAGAAACCCTTCCGACGGTTCTCGCAGATCTTCATGAGATTGAATAGTTCTTCGATACTAAAAATAGGTAAACTCCTTCGATAGTCAAATGTGAGGTCAGATTTGACAATCGACTGACAACATCTGACTCTCCGCAGGTACAGACAAACTAAGTCGACACGCGGTGTCCTTTATCTATCCCGAAGGTTCATAGTGTTCCCGAAATCAATCGAAGATTCGACCGACCTTTTCAAACTTCTCCCCACTTCAACTTTCACCCTCTCTTCTTTCTCCTCTCACCTTTTACCTCACCAGTCCTATCACGATGAACGTCGCAGGAATCGCAGGTGCCGCAGATCCTCAAAGAGAACTGAACGAATCGGATACAGAGTTTCACGATGAAAAGCGTTCGCCTCCTTTTGGAAGTGAGTCTCCTCACTTTCTCCCAATTTGCTCTATCATCGAGCTTATAGTATATACTTGCTGTGCAGCTCGCTACACCCCCTCGTTCGCCGAGCATCTCCACTGGGCTCGACTTTCACGCCAGAAGGAAGATGCTGACAAGACCAAGATTACTGGTTCTCACGCTATGTCGGGGCTCATTCACACTATCAAGGGCGATAAGGAGGAGTCGAAGGAACAAGACGTCGGAACCGTTACGGAAGCTCCGGTCGAAGAAGAAGATCAACTTGTCGGATTGAGCGAACGAGATCTCTCGCTTGTCAACGCTAGGCGGGTACTTCGTCAAGCAGGATGGGCCTCCGCGTTTTACTTAATCACATGCGATATGCGAGTTTGCTCTCTCTCGTCGTTCGCTGGCCAGAGCTGACGATTTTCCACATCTCCCTTCTGATTTCCTCCTCTCTCCCGCCGCATGCAACCGCCTCCTCTCCCAACGCTTCTATATGACACAGATTAGGTCCATTTAACGCTGGCTTCAGCGTCGCTTCAGTAGGCTTACTGCCGGGGATAACACTCTACGTCCTCTTTGGTCTGATGGCATTTTGTGGAGGTACGGGCTTATGGTATCTCTTCCTACGCCTCGACTCGGTTCGGTACCCCATCAGGATGTATGGAGATATCGGGCAGAGAGTCTACGGAACCTGGTGCCGACATTTGTTCTCTCTCCTACAATCGATTCAGCTCGTGCTCAATGTCGGTAAGTCAGATTCAGCTCTCGTAACTTCCTCTGTACAGTAGGTACGCGTTCGTGATACTGACGCTCGCTCGAGGGAGAACACAGGATTGATATGCCTCTCGAACGGACAAGGTCTCGCTCAAATCATCAATGGCGCTCCCGGTGGACGCACACTCTGCTTCTCCGTCTGCGTCGTCATCTGGGCTCTCGTCGGAATGGTGTCAGGTCAAATCAGGACTCTCAAGGTGAGCCCACCCTTTGCGTATCGATCCGAAAAGTTCACGCACTGACCTTTCGTCGAAGAAAAAAAGGGAATCGGTAATATCGCCAATCTGTCAATCTGGATCAATCTCTTGATCATCGTACGCTCTCCTGTCAATCTCGGTACGGTTGCTGAACGTGTCTGAGCTGAACTTCCCGAAAACATAGTTCCTATCGATGGGATTCATGGCTCACTCTCCGCCTAACTATGCCGCTGCCAAAGCCTCGGGTATCGACTACAGCGGACCCGCTAGGGTGGTAGCCATTGTTTCGCAACCCGTTTTTGCGCAAGTCAATGGTGAGTTACGTTTCCGTTACTGCCAATTCGAGACGCTCTCGATACTAATCGTAGGCTCACTTATACAGGTGTATTCAATATGGTCTTCGCTTACGGAGGAGCTATGATTTTCCCCGAGATCATCAGGTGAGTCGATGTTTCGAAGTCGGCGATAGAACGATTCGAGCAATGATCCTTTTCTCCATCAGCGAATTACGCCGGCCTCGGGACTTCATCAAGGGAATGGCTCTAGCGCAGATACTCATCACTGTGAGTATTCCATCACTTCTATGAGATTGCAAAACTGACGAAACCGTCTGTGCCATTTTTTCTCGCAGAGTGTCTACCTGATGTACGGTGTCTATACATACTGCTTCCAAGGGCAGTACACCCTCGCACTGAGCTATCAAGGCGTGTCGAAGTACTCCTGGCAGACCGTGGGCAATGTTCTCGCTCTAGTAACTGGAATCATTGCCGCGACGCTTTACGGCAACATCGGACTCAAGGTTCTCTACATCAACGTTATCGAGGGCATCTTCCGCGGTGTAAGCCTTGATACCTCTCCTTCTCATGTCTGCTTCCTAATCACTCTGTTCCACAGCCTCCTTTGATGTCCCGACGAGGACACATTATCTGGATTCCCTTAGTTATCGTTTATTGGGGACTTGCGTTCGTGATCGGTTCTGCCATTCCTTCAGTCGGTGCTCTGAGTGGTCTCGTCGCGTATGTTCTCTCTCATCATCCTCGTCTCGACCTTGTTGCTGATCGTGTTCGTTTGCAGAGCGGTCGCAATCTTCCAATTCAGCTACACTTTCCCTCCGATGCTCCTTCTCGGATATATGATGAGGATTGACGCAATGGCTCACGATGATCCATTTGTGACTCCCGGTGTCAAACCTCGACAACACGATAATTGGAAATCTTTCGTAAGCTTTTCGAAGTTTTTGCTTGAGGTCGTTCGTTGACTTCTCGAAATCACAGTCTCGCTGGCGTCGCGCTGCTTTCGACGGTGGAACAAAACGAGTTGTCTACAAGTGCGTCTCACCTACTGTGAGGCTCATTCTCCTCAATTGACTGACGTTTCGTTTGAACAGGTCCTTGCTTTTCCTCTGGTTCATCGCAGCTCTCGCTACAGCAGGACTCGGGATGTACGCGAGTAAGATTATCCATTCTCCTATCTAGCCGCGCCGCTGAGTACTGATTGCCCTCTCGCGTGCAGCTGGTACCGATCTTCGAGAAGCGATCTCGGCAGGGTCAGCTTCGTCTTTCGGATGCGCTTCTCCTGTTTGAGTTGTCGCAGTCAATAAGCCGTCCTCTGGTGGCCTCGACTTCCTCGTCCTGTAGTTGATCTTCATCTGTTCCTACCTTATTTTCCGCTGATTCGGGTCTTTCGACTTTCGCCATTCTTGCGCTTCCCTTGATTCGTATCTGTAATGCATGCTAGTTTTTAGCGCTCTCTCTAGTTCTTGCGCGTTGCGTCAGCTGCTGGGACTCGAGCTCAATGAAGTCCGCAAAGGTTGCAAAGTTACGTTCGACCTGAGCTCGACAACAAGATAGACCTCGCGGGTGTTTCCAAACTGGTCTGCCTCTCTGCTATTATTGCTTGCCTGCTGGGCGCTGGTTCAGTAGAAATGAGCAGCATTCATGAGAGGTTTTGCGGAGATTATCGAGATCGACGCACAGACCTACTCCGAAAAATCCTCGGAGGATCGGATGCAGGCTCAAGAGCATGTTCTCTCTCTCATTCTCGCTCTGTGCCTTTCAATCTCTTCGTGGGAGTCGACATGCCAAACTCCGACCAAGAGACTGAATCGGATGTTGTTCAATTCATTCAAGGACAAATAATCAAGGGTGAGTCGCCCTCTCGCTCGTTCGTGGGTCGCAAATTATTCGTGGAGCGGATTGTTGACCGAACAAAGACGACTGCAGGACGAACAGGTTAGCTTGTCTCTTCAGCCCTGGCTCAGTTAATCTAGAGGCTATTCACACAAGTCTCGTTGTCGACTTGGTCTTGACAGCTTGGGGACAACTCGGGACAAGGGCAAAGGGTCAAATAGCAGCCTTGTGGGTGCTCAATGAGGAGAAGGAGGACTTGACGGTAGAGCAAAGTACGCTTTGGAAGACGTTAAAGACATTTGCCTTGGTTGACGAGAACGCTTGCTGTCACACAGAATCGCTGGAACAAAACCTCAAGGCAGAATGTTTGAGTGACTCATAGACCTGACTTTGGCTCGGCGTGTTGTCAGTACTGACCGCAAGGCTACCTCAGGAGACCCACAGGATGCCATCATGGCATCGCGAAGCGCGAGATAAAAGTAGAACTTCTACGCATCGAAGCCACGCTCCGCGATATAAGTGAACGGCTCTCAAAGTACAACAATCGAGGTCACGGCAGTCTGGAAAAGCTAGAAGATACTATTCTCGACGTTGTACGTTGACTTTCGCAACTTTTCGTCGCGACCTCGAAAAGCTCATGTCTGTCGTCTTGCTGATTGATAGGATTGCGAGCTCGTAGAGTACAGTAAGTCGTATATCACTTTGAATGTGGAGAGATCTTACCGATACTTATCTTTTGCCATTCTGCAGCTGATCAGCGTGAGTCTAGAGCTTTCTTTGCCTGATCAGCGGCCCTAACGTACTCCGAGGGCAGTGGAACGTTGGCATGAAGAGACACTGTCGAGTCAGGACCACAACGAAGATTCACGTCCGCCTTTTGGACTGTCTCGCTTACAAGCTCAAGAAATGGTGAGCTCGCGATGCCGTCGCTTTGCTAGCCCTACTTGGAGCAGGACAAGCTACTTACCGCTGTGACCCGTATAGTTGAAGAGGCTGAACGCTTACGACGAACACGTTCGTAGAAGCAAAGCTGGGATGCACGCAGAACATGGGGCTGAAAGACGATCTCCCGAGCTAATCGCGCGGAGATTTGCCGTGCGCAAACGACTGGACCTAGCGGCACCAAAGCAATCTTCAGACAGGCGATACACGAGCAATTCGAGCGACTCGACCCCGTCGGAGAAAGGCACGAGTCCATTGCGACATGCTTCAACGTTCTCGCTCGCGAAAGCTCGCATCCTACCAAGATCAGGCACCTACCGGAAAGCTACCATCTACGTTGAACACTCGTAACTCCCACCTCGTCCCCCTCTTGCTTTTCTCTCCTTTCCGTTTCCTCTTTCGTAGCAGTCAAGCGTTGCCACTCAATCCTACCCTTTGGCCCACTCCATTCAGTGATCAAGTCTAGCAGACGACTCGCTGGACCTCGCGAGCATCTCGTCATGTCGAGTTAGAGGAAAGAAAGCGATAGTGAAAATTACGAGATACAACGAAAGGTACGAGAGGAACGAACGACGAATGCGAAGAGTACACGAGAGAGAGGGAGAGAGATCTATGCTTGAGCTGCCGCTCGTAACTTGGCGAATCCTCCAGCTTTGTTGATCCTGTAATAACGGAAACACGGTCAACGTCTCTCCGCAACAAAGAGAGTAGGAACGAGTGCTTACATCCTCTTCAACTCGCCGGGAGTCTTTTGCCACACGTTCGCTTTCCTGTCCCTCGCCATCTTCTCGATATCCTCATCGTACTTCTCGACTAATGAAACCAACCAATCTTTTTCGAATTCTGAAGAGTGTCGAACGACTTTCGAACCATTCTGAGCTCTCGCTTCGAGTGCTGTAGACCATATTCGTCACGAGATCAACGTTCACATTCGTAATTTCGTTGGAATGAGAGAGTATTGACGTACCCCTAACGACATCAGTTTTCGCCTGAACATTTCTCAATCCACCCTCGATCGGAATGCCCTGCGGTAGCTTTCTCGGATCCCTCTCGACATCCTCATCCTGCATCTCCTCATCCCTGAAGTCGCTATCCTTGACATCCCAATCCTTCATTTCCTCTCCCCAAGGTTTCTCCTCTTCCTCTTCTTCCTCACTCTCTGAATCATCTCCCCCTCTACTAGGTTCCACAATCTCTTCTTCGACTTCATCCCCATCTTCATTCCCGACAACAATTCTCAACACTTTCCCTTCTGAATCCCTAATAATCCTAGCCATTCCAGGTCCCAGTTTCTTCTCCTTCTCCTTCTCCTTGCCCTTGTCCTTCTTCGTCAATGATGCAGAAACTTCCTCATCCTCAGCATCAGATGAATCGTAATCGTCAGGAACGATAGTGTCGAGTTCTTCGAGAGTTGTAGGATTCGTAGCGGATCGAACTGCGTATGGAACGTGATCGAGAGAAGGTTCGACTCCTCCTACTTGACGGGGATCGAGAGTTCCTAGTAATCCCAAGGCGGCGTAACTATTCAGTAGAAAGTTGAGAGATCAGCATAACCCATATTTCTTTTGGATCAGAGGGTGTGGTGGGCGTACTTTTGTTTGACTGTCTTACTATACCACATCTCAAATTCGTTCTCTTGTCAGCTCTCCAAAGAAAGTGGGAAAGAAGAGTTGGAATGAACAACTAACGTTTTATCCCAATTCTTAGCGAGTACTTCAGGACCTTTAATGATGACCTTATGTTTATTCTACCACCCCCCATACAAGCTACCTCATCAGTCTCGGAGCTCTAGTGAGTGAAAGGAAGTTTACTTTGAGAGATTGTTTAGAAGTTTTAATCTTTCCTCCTCCTGAACGAGACTTGCGACGCTGTCTGGGATTCGCCATTACTACTACTGATTCAAGTTTGGTGGGATTGTGTTGAGCCGGAAGAGAGTGAGGAGTAGCAGGAGGACGAGGTTGGCTGATTCCTTTTTTTTCAATGTCGAAGAAATGAAAATTTCTGAAACCAACAGATTCACAGGATCCAGATAGGGATGACAATGCAGGAACAGGCCGACTCACGCGAGAAGCAAAGAAACGAGATTAGAGGAAGAAATCGACTGCTTCGCAAGAAAATGGGTTTCCGAGAGCGAGGCTTTCTCGTCGAGGATGAGAAGCAGCCTACTCCGCTTCTGAGATAGTCGAAAGGTACGAAAGGGGGTGGAAGAAGTGGATAGAGCTGTTCAAGGAGCAGCGTGAGAACGCGCAAGGTTCCCCTCCCTCAAACCTGTTTTCTGTCCTTCTCGTTTCTGGTCTCTCTCTCTGTCTCCGACTAGCTCTCAGCTTGACTCATAGTCCCGGGTACTGATTCTATAGTTATTAACATGTCTCCTTAATCCCTTCCTACATCTTTCTTCTCCCACCATTTCCCACTCCTAATTAACCCTTCGCAAACTCCAACAGCTTCGACAATAGCCTCGTGTTCAACCTCATGTATCCTCTGTTCCAACTCTTCCAATTTCTCTCCTTCCCTCATTTCTACTTCTCTCACTACGACAGGTTCTCCAGCATCCAACAAAGGGATCACTCGATGAACCATTAATCCAGTTTTAGTGATCCTCCTCTTGTTCGGTAGTGCCTCCTTCTCCTCCTCCTTTGAACGTGGGTCTCCACCTTCCAATGCCAAAGTAGAGAGAACTTCTTTGATGGTTTGTGTAGAAGAAGTGATGAAAGTTGAATCGTCTGGAATTTGGAAAGCTTGCCATGCATCTCTGATTGCGTGAGCACCCGGGAATTGACCAGGTAATGCAGGGTGAAGGTTGATGATCGGTATTGGTTTACCCTTGAAATCGAGTTCGGAAGGATAAGGGGATGAACCGGGAGTATCGATAGTTGGTAACAAAGAGGAATTCGTGTCGAGAACGGGTAAGGAGGATGTATTAAGATAAGGGGTCGTTTCGTCCCAGTCTCGAATGAGCGCATTGAGGAATTCTTCAGACAAGATCAACATCCAACCCGCGAGTACGACGAGATCTGGTCGAGTCTCTTTGATTTTAGTCGCCAAATCCAACTCCCACGCTTTACGGTCTTTTCCTGAATTTGCGGGTTGCTTCTTCCATTTCAGGAGTGGGAAAGCTTCGGCTGGGATTGGAGAGGGAGTAGAGGAAGAGGAAGAGGAAGAGGAAGAGGAAGAATGGTTGCGAGCGCGAGTTAAACCGTATGCGTCTGAACGGGAGGAGATTACTGAAGTGATAGTGCAGGTTTTGAGAGTCGTAGGGAGTGCATCGAGGAGTGCCTGGAGGTTTGAACCTGGAGGACAAGTTGAGAGATGACAAAAGAGTGAGATCAATCGACGGGAGGGGAGAGAAAGAGGACTGACCGGATCCTGAGATCAAGACTGTCACACGTAGATTACGAGTCATTCCAGTAATAGTATCTTGGTTTGAGGTAGAGTGCAAGAGGGGAAGAGGTTTCGTTTCTCTCGCTCTTTCTCATCACTTGGGTTCTCCTCAAATCGCTCAAATCGACTCGCTAGATCTCTCAAAGTCTGGAAAGTACTTCGAAGAGACCTCACCAGCAAGCTCGACTCCTTCCACCCCTTCTCGCTCCCTCAAACTCTCTTCGAAACTGATCGGTTTCGTCAAACACCTCTCAACCTCACGAGGAGTGTGTTTCGGCCTACTGAAGACGTTCCATCACATCAGAATAGGCATGGAACGGGGGGTAGACGACGGGATCGGTTTCTAGGCTTCGAGATGTCCTCTTCATCTTCCTAATTCGCTCCTCTCTGCCTCCATCGCTCACCCCTGGCCGATTTCTTCCGCCCTTCCACTCTCATACTACTCCGTAGTAACCTCGCTCTCATAGCTGTAGCTCAGACCGATTGAGACTTCGTCGTCGTTGGCCTCACCCTGGAATCTTGACTTGATGGAAAAATTCGCAATCTCGCTCCCTTGTCCCTACGTCAACTCAGGAGAATCTCTCCCGCAAAATTACCTGCATACTCTTCTCTCTCATTCCTCGTCTCAATCCGATACGCCGGACAAGGATCAGGAGGAGCGGATGATAAAGAGGAAGGAAAGGATTGTGACTTTTTCGCCATTTAGTCTGGGACTGCGGGAGGTCAAGAGATGGGGGGATGAGAACGACGTTTCGGGTAATCACAAGCTAGCTGTGAGCTGATCATGTTAATAGCAGAAGGCTTGAGAGTGGGTTCAAATCTTGCGAAAGAAGTTTATGTGGAATAAACCGAATTTTTCGACGTTTAGCGCTTCATCGCTCGAGAGGTCGAACGAGAGTGATCAATTATAGACTATTCCTGCAGCCAGTGAGGGAGATGAAAATCGTTGCGAAGCCTTTTTTCCCAGCTCTCCTTCTCGAATTTCCCCCACACTTCTTCTCCTTCTTCACCCCTCGCTTCTCCCACATCACCGCTTTCGATAGACTCGAGAGGATGTCTACAGAACCCTTGCCCTCATCTCGTACGTCCCTCACCACTCGCACTCCCTTGCAGGATTTCGATTGATGACGCTCGCTTGCTATCTCTCTCTCTCTCTTTCTAGTCTCGTCTTACAAACCATCTAGTAACGAGAAAGAAGCGTACAACTACTTGTTCAAGAAAGGTAAAGGCTCCTACTCCCCTTGCTTTCGATAGTAGAATTGACCCGCCCTCTGTTCGATGAATCTCGCAGCCGATACCGAATCACTCGGCGTACTCAGTCAGCAATCCTCCTCCTCCTCTCACTCTCTCATCTCAGAAAACCCAACTGACCATAATACTCTGGAGTGTAGCCGGAGAATTAGCAGTCCCATTCTTCAGTCACTCTTCGTTACCCCCAGTACTCCTCGGCGAGATCTGGCAAATCTCAGATCCAGACAACAATGGTTTCTTGACTCCAGAACGATTCGGAGTCGCGTGTAGATTGATCGGACATGCTCAGGAAGAAAAGAAATCAAAGGGAGTTCCCAGCGTTAAACAGGAATGGGTTTCGAAATGTAAAGCGCTTTCTATCTCTCTTTCCCCCTTCATACAGTCAACTGATTAGGAAAGCATGGTGTAGCTGGACCTTTCCCTCAATTCAAGGATTACCCAATTCCTTCTCACCTTCAACCACTTAACTCTTCCTCCTCCCCTTCTTCGAATATCCCTTCTTCTCCCTCATCGCAAAGAGCCGTACCTCCTCCCGCACCCGCATCGAGATTGACCGCTCAAACTACTGGAACAAACATCAACGAGATCAAACAGGATGACAAGACTAGGTATGCGAGATTGTTCGCTGGTGCGAATGGTGGGAACTTGACTGGATTATTGGATGGTGAGCTCTCTTCGGATCCACTCGAGATGGTGGATCAGATCTGATAGATCCCTTTGAGCGTTCCACAGGTGAGAAAGCGAGAGATATCTTTATCAAGTCGAACTTACCTTATGAAACTCTTGGTCAAATCTGGTGAGCATCTTCTTACCTTCCTACCTTCTCGACAATCATTGACGTTTCCAAACGTAGGAACTTGGCCGATACTCATTCCCGAGGATCCCTCGACCTCCCCGATTTCACCATCGGAATGCACCTCCTCCAACTCGTTCTCAACGGCCAATTGACTCAAGAAGCACTACCAAAAGTACTCGATCCAAAAATGTACGCCTCTGCTACAGGTCTCAACGCTTCTGGAACAGGTTCGAATCTCTCTTCTGGCGCAACTCCCCAAAGTCCTTTGAGGCAATCTTCGATCCCTCCTCCTAGAAATATCGCTTCCCCTCCTCCTCCTCCTCCTCCTAGTCAACCTCAGTTCCAACCTCAACAGCAACAGGGATGGAAGATCTCGCAACAGGAGAAACAGGAGAGTGATAATTGGTTCGGACAGTTGGATACGAATAACAAAGGAGTATTAGAAGGTGAACAAGCAGTTGGATTCTTCGGTCAGAGTGGATTGGGCGTTGAAGATCTTGCCAAGATTTGGTTCGTCTGAATCTTCCCCCGGTTCTCTCTCGTTTGCTATCACTGACGAGAACGAGCGATCTCACGTCGGACAGGGATTTATCGGATATCACTGGTTCAGGTCACCTCACTCGCGATACCTTTGCCGTCGCGATGAAACTCGTTCGAGAGAAAGTTTCAAACCCTGCGAATTTCCAACTTCCAGATCAATTATCCTCCGAATACATCCCTCCTTCTCTTCGTTCCGGCTCTTCCGGTTCCTCCTTCCCTCCTCAACAACAACAACAGAGGTCGCAACCTCAACAAGACTTGTTCGATCTCATGGGAGATGATGAGACACCTTCTACTTCTACTACTGCTGCTGCTCCTTCTTCTCCCCCTCCCGTTTCTGGATTCGTACCTCTCCAACCTCAATCGACTGGTCCGATCCAACGCTCCCTTTCCCCTCAAGCTACTGGATCAAGTTTCCAAGGATTGAAAGGAACCATCTTTCCTCAAAATACGGGAAATCGACAAGGAAGCGGTATGAACAGTCCTCAAGTTACTGGTCAACGAGGAGGAGGGTTCCAGAACGATTTCACTCCTTCCCAATCGACTTCCTCTTCTTCCTCCGCTCCTCCCCAACAAGCTACTTCTTCCAATTTCTTCGATGACAATGATCTCGCCGATACTACTTCGAACCTCACTTCACTCCGATCCCAGTCTGCACAACTCGAGAAAGAAGATCAAGAGACTAGTCAACAACTCAAGACGGCCTCGAAGACTAGGGAGGAACTCGAAAGTGAGGTCGAGAAAGTCAATGAACAGATTAAAGTTTTACACGATAAAGTCTCGTCGTCGAGGAAACAGTTGGAGAGTGAAAGGAATGCGGTAGAGGATCTCAAGAAGCGGGAATCGGATCAAAAGGGAGTTTTGTCGAGGGCGAGAACGGAATTGATTAGTTCAGAGAGTGATTTGAGTGGATTGAAAATGGAGAAGAGTGAATTGGAAGGGGAGTTCTTGAGGGACAAGGAGGAAGTTAGGGAGGTCAAGGAGAGGTTGACGATGGTTGAAGAGGAGAAGAGGATCTTGAGGGGAGAGATTGAGAAATTGAAGAAAGAGGGAAGGAGGGAGAAAGGTCTCGGAGCGATCGCAAGGAAGCAATTAGTCAGTGCAGAATCGGATCGAGGGAAACTCGAGGAGGACTTTGAATCACTCAAGAACGCTCCGATTCAAAGGGAGGAGGAAATCGTTCAACAGCAACCTCAACAAGCACTCGCCGTACCTCTCCCGATTAGTACCGTCACTTCTCCTACCGCTTCCCTCCGATCGAACAACCCCTTCGATAAGCTCAACCTCGCTTCCGCTGGTCTCTCCCCTCAACCCACCGGGCAATCTTCTACTTCACAGTCGAACCCTTTCCCCTTCTCAGCCTCTCCTACTACTCCTTCTTTCGCTACCTCGCCTACCACCCCCACTCAATCTACGACTCGAGATCTCTCCGCCGAAGAACCCGTACAACGGGAACCTTCACCTCAAGTCCAAGATTCGATTTTACCTATCGCTTCTGCCGCCGCTGGAGTTATCGGAGCTGGCGCCTTGTACGCTCTCGAAACTGCCGGCAGCTCGGTCACTCAAGCACTCGGTATCAAGTCGCCTACCACCGAGTCGAAACCGGAGCTCGATGGTTCGAGAGAGATCAAGGAGGAGGAGGAGGTTGGTAACAAAGAAGAAGTCGATCCTTTCGGAGTCCCTTCTCACCTTCGTGATGATTCGGCACCTTCTTCGAGTGGATTCGATACTCCCGCTAGTACTACGAACGATGCTGGATTCGGAGACGACTTTGGATCGAATTCGTTCGGAGACGATTTCGCTTCTTCGACTGAGACTCCTCAAGCTGGAGACAAGGATACCGCTGCTGGTACACTAGGAGACGTCGATCGTGATGCAGGTTTCGATGAGGCATTCGAGGAACTCAAGCCGGAGTCGGCAAAGGAACCTGAGGTTGTCGAAGGTAAATTGGGAGATCTCGACGCCAATGAAGGATTCGATGATGCTTTCCAAGATTTCCAGCCTGGTCATCAAGCCACGAAGGAGGACGACACAGTAGTTGGAACTCTGGGAGAAGTCGACAACGATGCTGGATTTGATGACGCTTTCAACGAATTGGAGGAAACTCACAAGGTCGATAAAGGAAAGGGGAAGGAAGTCGTGAGGGACGAGGATGAATCGGAGGATGATATCTTTGCTGAACCTGAGGAGGATAGTAAACCTTCTGTTGAAGGGATCAAGGGAGAAGAACAATTCATCGAACATGCCGCGAAGGAGGATATCGATTCCAGCGACGACGAGGAAGAGGGACCAGAGGATCTCGATCGACCTTCAGCTTTCACTCGTCCTGCTCAGTCGGAGGACCTTACCTCGACTGTTCCTGAACCTGCGACTTCATCCGCTTTCGACTCGCCAACTCAATTCGCGAAGGAAGGCAACTCGAACTCGGAATCCGGAGAATCCTACGTTCACGTCTCTTCTTCGACCGCTGAATCATCTGGTATTCTCGACGCCGATGAAGCACCCGTCGTCTCTCCTCTCCCCGTTCCCACTCCAATCTCTTCCCCTCTCCCCGTCCCTTCGCAACGACGAGCCGCTCCTCCTCCTCCTACTCGCGCCTCCCTCCTCACGCCTGCTGTTCTACCAACCTCGGAGCAGATCGAACCTACTTCATACCCAGTTTCGGATGATTATGACGCTGGTTTCGACGGAACACGACTTCGCTCGCCCGTCGAGGAGCCTGTCGAGCAATCTCCTCAAGTTCAGGACTCTCCCTTCCCAGTCGCTCAAGTCATCGTTCCTCCTACCTCATCCATCCAAGCACCACTCGCACCCGAGGACGACTTTGAATCGTCCTTTGCCGACATGTCGATTCAAGCTGAATCCCCCTCGACCAAGATCGAGACGAGTGAATCTTCGAAACCCGATTTCGATACATTCGATGATGACTTTGACTTTAAGCCATCTTTCGACGGAGAACCCTCAGCAGCAGCGAGCTCGAGTGCCGTAGGTCAATCGACAACATCGACAACAAAGGAGGACTTTGATGATCGCGCTTTCGATGAATTCGATGATTCCTTCCCTGCCACTTCCTCTTCGGCCGCTCCTCCTGTCACCACTACCACCACTGAACCTTCTTCCTTCGCTACGACTTCCGCTCCAGCTCCCGCTCAACAAGACAGTTTTGCTGATTCGTTCGGCGCTTTCCCCTTCACCGATAATACTACCTCAGCACCTCCCGCTCTCGCTCCTCCCGTCACTGCAGCACCTCCTCCTATGGCTCGAATGCCTAGCGTCGGACAAGGGGATGCTCGAGATGATGATTCGGCGGATGTCAAGGAAATCTGCGGAATGGGTTTCCCTCGTTCTCAAGCGATCGAAGCTTTGGCTAAATACGATGTAAGTCCATTTCTCTTGTTGTTCTCGTTCGTTCTTCGAGCTGAGCTGATGAGTCTCTTTGTTCGTCCACAGCACGACCTCAACCGTGCGATCAACTCTCTCCTCGGCTAAACCCCCCTTCTTTCTTTCTCTATCTGTACTCACTAGACATATTCAACTGAGCTCCTTTCTTATTCCCCTTCAGTACATAGCGATTCTTATTCTCAGTTTTTCTGGTCAAAATGGAATTTCATCAATCTTTCGTATCTCACCTCAAATCTCGAATCCCAGTTCGTCAACTTCGCCCTACGCTCGACAGCTGTTTGCTGCTCGCGCTTCTCCCTTCTTCGTCGTCGACGGTGCTGCGGCCCGAGGAAAATTTCGGACTTGACGTGCAGAGTCCTCCTCTAGCTTGCCTCTCTTTTCCCTCTTTCCGCTCTTTCCCCTTCTCCCTACACTCGCAGAGCCGTCTCAGCTCTCGTCGAGCTTGCGATCGCTAGTAGCAGAACATCCGAGTAACAACCTCGCAAACCCCTTCGCTCAAGCATGAGGTCTCGTCTCGCGGCTTACGCCACACCCTTCCTACTCGCAACTCTCGTCAAATCAGCAATCACCCCGACTTCACCAGGAGGTGGCAAGGAAGTTTTCGTCCCCGGTCAAGAATGTTCATTCGAATGGGAAGTCGACTCAACCGGAGTAAGTTCTCTTTTCGTTCACTGAATTTGCTTCATATTCACTGACTGACCCCATCTCCGATAGACGTGGAAATCGTTCGACGTCGACTTGATGTCTGGATCTAACTTTGAAATGGTGAAGCCTCTTTCGACTGAGGGAATGGTCGATAACCCTTCTCTTCTCCTTCACCCGACGCCGATAGCTGACTCTGACTTGTACATCCAACAGGTCAACGTTACCCGTGTCGCTTCTGGTCTCGATGGTACGGCCGGCGCAACGAAGCACTCTTTTCGTTGCCCAGAGGTCGAACCGCCCGCCCCTATTTACTTCTATCGTAAACTGCTCTGTCTCTCGTTCTGTCCAGCGTGACCTATACTCACCCCGCACTCATCCTACAGAGTTCACTCTCGACGACAAGGATCCTCTCTGGACTCAACGCTTCACGATTGCTGCTGCGAACGGTTCTGTCGTGAGTCTGAGCTTTCTCTTTTGGCCTCTCGAATTATGCTGAGCGTCTGTACAATCGCCTTACAGGTCGAGGCTTCCAACGCTACTCAACCTGACGAAACTCCGGTACCATGGGGAGTAGGACATCTCGTCAACGGTTCCGAATTCGCTGCTCCTTTGGTCACCTCGGACGCCTCGCCCGAAGGTGAAGAATCGATCATGGATACCGCTTGGGGTATCCTCAACGGTGACGAAGATCAACCTGAATCGAACTCAACGGCAGCGCTTAACGAGACCATGGCGAATGCAAACGAATCGACGATTCAAGCTGGACTTTCGCAGACTCCGACAGCTACTGCGCTTGACGGTCAGTGGTCCCCTTCTTCGATCGCTTCCGGACAATGGCAAGGTCAAGGTCAAGGTCAAGCTCAAGCTACACCTCCCGCCTCGAGCTGGAACGAATCGACCGCAACCTCTCCTGTTTCGCACAACATTACTGGATTCATGGAGGGTGTTTCGTGCGACATTGACAATCAGTGTCCAGTGGAGACTCCATGCTGCTCAGAGGGAGGACGCTGCGGTACCGGAAGGTGAGCCGGACTCGTTCTTCGTTTCGTTTGCTTCGTTCTTCGATTCTGACATTCGACGCACTGAAACAGGAATTGTCTTGCCGGATGCAATCCCCTCAGTTCTTTCAACCCTCAAGCTTGTGCCCCTGTGCCAGCTTGTGTCAATCAAGAGGTAAGGCTTTGCATTCTTTCGAGGCGAGCAGAAATGAGCTCACAATGTTTCTTCTTTAGTATTCCCTCAATACGTGGTCAGCGAATCGCGTGCTTCAGAACTCCTCGACCTGGAACGGTGACGCCTCATCACTCGATTGGTTGGTCGACAGCAGTACGTTCTCTTATTCCGATTCTTGAGACGGAATCGCGAGCTGACAAATCTGTACAGTCGGCAACTCCACGCTCGGATTCCTCACCGCAAACTCGACGACCGGAAACTCTTCTCTCACTCTTTCGTTGACACCCGAGACGAATGGTACGACGATCACCTCAACTCGCTCACTACTTTACGGAAATGTCACGGCTCGTATCAAGTCTGTCGCCGGAGCTGGAATCGTCACATCTTTCTCGCTACTCTCAGGAGCAGAGGATGAAGTCAACTTTGAGTGCGTCTCTGCCCTTTCCTCGAAGCTACATCGTTAGCTGACGGTTCCAATTCACAGGTTCACGACGAATTCGACTGAAGTTGCTCGTTCCGCGTTCTGCTATGAGGGCGAACCCTCCGACTTCGCGACTCGAGAGCAATTGAACGTCTCTGATCGTGCTCTCGAATTTCATGACTAGTAAGTGAATTCCCCTTTTTCAAGTCTCTTTATCCGAGCTGACAGATCTTATCTTTTCCTCCTCAGTACGATCTCATGGTTGCCTGAAACGATTACTTGGCTCGTCGATGGTATCGCCGTACGAAACGTTTCGAAGGACTCGACCCTCGACGGAGACTTCTACCACTATCCTCAAACTCCCTCAAGAATCCGCTTTTCGTGCGTCAGTTCCTTCTCCTCTAAAAATGCTTACTAACACTCGAAGACTTGCGATAGTATCTACGATGGCGGAAGTGTCGATTCTCTGCTCGCCGTCAACGATTTTTCAGGAGGACCGGTCGATTACAACTCGACTGATTTCGTCGAACAAGGTTACGCCGCTTCCTACGGTAGGTCTACTTGTCTTGCTGATGCGCGATCTGGCGCTGATGTTTCTCCTTCAGTCTCGGCCGTCAATGTCTTGTGCTATCCTACTTCGCTTCTCGCCAACTTCACCTTCGCCAACGCTTCGACGATCGCAAATTCTTCCTCCGAGTACAACGTTTCCTCATGGACAGACGGCACCTCCCTCACCAACACAACTGCTCCTCTCGACGGCTCGAATGCGACCTTAGCTGACGCTTCTAGCGCGATTGCAAGCGAATCGAGCTCGACCGTTTGGTGGTCGCCTCCCTCTTCATCATCGCAAGTCGAAGCCGCTCCTTCGCCGCAAGAGGGTCTCGCTCCATCGGAAACAACCACTAGTGCACAGAGCTGGTGGACACCCGCTGTTCGACAATTGAGGCGATGGATTCAGCTCGAGAAACGGGATGAACCGACTCTTTCTGCCTACTCTTACGGTCGTGAGTCAGCATCTTTCGATTCAAGGTCGTCTATCACTTATCATCATCTCTGTCACAGCTGTCGACGAGAATGGTCAAATCGGAGTTTCTGGTTGGGAGGGATCAACGACTATCGCAAGTGACGCTGCGACCGGTTTGAACAGTAGGTTGCTGACTCTTTTGCAATCTGTTTCGGAACTGGAACTGATTATTGTTTGTTGCGGCTACAGTGCTCGCTACTGTTCCCACTTCCGAACAAACTGCCGAAGGTTCTTCACCTGTTTCCTCGACCCCTAGCGATCATGCTACCGAAGGTAAGGATGAATCGAAGGAGAGCGAGGGCAAGTCTCGTATGGATAAATGGAACGAGCTCCCTACAGCTGCTCACGTTGGTATCATCGGAGGTGCGGCTGTTGTCGGACTTGTGAGTCTCGTCTTTATCCGATTTCAACCCGACTACGAAACTAAATTCTTCACTCCCCATTTCAGCTTTTCGTCGTTATCATTGGACGTTGTTGCTGGTACGGCCAACCCGCCCGTCTCGCCTTTCCTCCCATTGAGCTGACAATTCCTTGACATCGCTTTTTGCAGGAAACGAGCGAGCAGTTCGTCGAAAGAACCTCCCACCGCCAAATACGCCCCCATCGGAGATCAAGGAGAGTTCGCGGGCCCAGTCACGCCTTACGCCTCGAACAATGGAATGGCTTACGACGCTCCTCAAATGTCTTCATCCTCTCCTCCCGTTTTCGCAACTCAAGTAGTTCCACCTCAAGCTCAACCTCAACGCCGAGCCTCTTCCGCTTCGACCTCTTCCGCCAACTCCAAGTACACCAATGGAGGATACGTGCCAAGCTCGTCGCTACGAAAGCAGTATTTTCCCGAAGGTTCGCAAGGAAACAATCGAGTCTAGCTGAGTAATTGTATGGGAAGAATGAGCATGGAAGAGGGAGGAGACTGAGAGTTTCGCATAGTAGTTGAGTCCCAGACAAGCGGATCTTACTGTTATCGAGTTTTTTTTGCAATTTGTCTTTGTTTTCGAATCTTGTTTCGTGCTGGTCGTCATTCAATTGTCGCCATCCTCAGTGAGGTCGTCTCTACGATCTAGTTGCTCTTCGCTCGCGATCCAATGAAACTTTACAAAGCGACTAACCGCACAAATACAGAAAATCAGAACTTTTTGGACAGCTCACTCTTCTACCCTTGATCTTGCGGGAGTCTGATCAGCTAGAAGTCTAGTCGTTCTTCTTGAGCTACTACGACCTGTAGTCCGTCGCGAGAGTACCGGAGTTCGTTCGATGTCGCCATCGTCGGTAGAGTCTGAAGAATCGTTGGCAGGGTGAACCGACTGGTGTGTCGATTGGGAAGTGCCAGAGTGATGGCTGATGAAGCTATCTCGTCTCGAGAAGTTGAGGGATGGTAGGTATGGAGGACGATCGATCGAAGAATTCGGTCGATTTGGCGACGAACTAATCTCGCGGGGAGTAGGAGGGGGAGCGGGAGGATGAGATACAGCTAGACGCTTTGCTTTACGTTGCGCACTCACTATGTAGCGAGACAATACAGGATCAGTGAGGCTCGGGGAAGTGAGGTTCAAAAAGGAATGTCACGACTGACGATGCTCTCGTAAAGGCTTGATCATGAAAGCGATTGCGGGGAAGCAGCCAAAAATGAGATTCTGTATAGCGGCATACGTCCTGCTCGCAGATGTAACGATCAGAAACCAGGCTATGAGCGAGAGAGAGAAACGAGACTGACCAAGCGGTTCCAACGAGCAAGAACTCATCGAGTGCTCGAAGCAGGATGACGATCACCAGCACGAACCAGATTACCCAGGTGACAAGACTGAGCGAGATCTTGACATTACGTTCAGCCTTCGTCTCGACATGAATGAGGGTCAAGATGTTGCGCTCTGGAAGTTTCCCTCGCTTGATCAAACCCTGTACCTTCAGTCGGAGTCGTAGTGACGAATTGGGATGTAGAGGGCTTCGGTCGTGCAGGTGAAAGAGTCGAACGAGGAATTCTGCGGCGGAAACCGAGGTGAAAACTGGAATCGCCATGAGAGCGGACGAGACGAGGGAGATGGAACTGAAGAGGAAGGTGGTGCCCGTCATCAACGAAGTGTTTGATGCTCCAATGAGGTCGGTACCTACAGATCTTGATGTTGAATATCATTCAGTTGAGGTGAGAGCGAAGAACGTACAATTGCTTTGCCAAAATATGGTCGAGTTACCCCACCATATCGTCACAGCATACGAGACGAACCTGTCCGCGCGAGAACTGGATCGTCAGTTCCCGAGGTAAGGACGAGAGATCGGGAACGAGGCTTACCAGAATACCTCGATTCCGGTAAAAGTAAGAAACAATAGTAAAGCTTGTCGGCGATGCAGGAACTTTCGCAATCTCTGCCAGCTGCTGTCCCGAGGATTCCGGAAGAGAGAGTGCTTCGGCGCCACTGCTTCGCTTTTCCCTCGTTTGACTTGTCGCAGCATCGCTTTCTTCGTTTGCCAATCGTGAAGTGCTTCTTTTTGGCCGAATCCCTGTCACAACGAGCAAGGATGAGGACAGGCTCGGGCTCGAGAGAAGAGAGCGACGAACGTGAAGATGATGTACGTCCGAGAGCAGGCAAGCAACGATCAAACCGCTGGTCGAAGAAGCGAGTAAGAACGCAAACCTGGAATGACGGAGCGAGTGAGCAAGCCGCAGATATTGGGATCAAGAGAGACGAAGAGAGAGACAATCAGCTTACTCTGCATGCCATCGCTGTAATCCATTCGTACCCTTCGAAACTGTTCCCATCCAGTTCCTAATTAGAACAGCAAAGATGTACATTTGCCCGAGCATCAGCTGCGCAACGACTGTTGTAGAACGTAATCAGTCAAGGGTAAGCATTTAGTGGAGGAGCTGAACTCACTATAGAGCGCCGACTGAGCCGGTTGAAACAAAACACTGAGCAAGTTGAAGACCGAAGCGATGATCAACCCTGCTATCGTTCCATAGGCGTTGATGGCCGGCGAGGCTGTGTCGAACGAGTATACAAGTCGTTCGAGGTAAAGCCAGGTGGGAGTTCGAGGTAAAGTCAGGTGGGAGATCAGATAAGGGAAAAAGGAAAACGAACGACAAATTCCGCAACAGGCTTGTTCCGGTGAGACTTGCCAGGGTGCCGAACAGTACTCTGACTGTAGAGCGGGTCAGCTATATATGTGAAGAGCTAAAGGATGATCAGAAGGGAACTTACGAAAGTGAGAGGGGCGCAAAGCGCAGAGAAAGCATCTTGAGCAGCTGGCATCTCCTGAGAGATAGATCGGTTCTGGTTGTTGATTGTACTCTAGAGCAACTTGACTATCTTCCGACGTCGACTGAAGGTTACTGGAAGGAATACGAGGCAGCAGAAGCCAAAACAAACGGTGAGCCGCTCGACAGCATGCTGATTTTTTTCGGTCTCCGGTAGATCCCGCGGAGGCTAAGAAGCGATAAGCAGCTTGATAGCCGGAGTGTCAGGGGTTTGCGCTTGATACGCATGGGTCCAACGACGAGAGTGGGCGAGCGAGATTAACGAGTCGAAAGCTTGCTCGGGAGGAGCGACGCTCAGGGCGAAGCAAGACGACGACGGGTCGAGAGCTCTGTACCTTTGGTCCAGGGCCTGGGGAGCGGGAAGCACTACTGTGTTCCACCGAGTCTGCATTGTCGCGAGGGAGGAGGAAAGTTAGGAACGAGCTGAACCTGAGCATTTCGAAAAGTCGGAACGTGGCTTACGGATAGCTCATTGAGTAGCTTGTATCGCTCTGAACAGGCTCAGGGGCTGTCAGAAGGAAAATAGCGAGTTTGTGTGTAGAGAGTGTGAGAAGTCGGCCGAGAAAGGTGAAGAGGAGAGTGAGGACTTTGCTTGTCGCTGTACTGTACGGATCAGGTAGCTACAATATTGATAGGTGAGCCAGCAGCCTCCGAAACAAGTGAGTGGGAGGGAAGAGGGCTACGATGATGGCTTCATCTCTTTCCCTTTCCCACTCATCTCTCCCAGCTCAGGCACAATCAGATTCAAGGCCAGCCAGTCAAAACCAACTACGGAAGTCTAGCGCAAGTGTTGAGAGCGTACAAAAGCAGACCGCGAAGGAGTTAGAGAGAGAAACGGATAACTCGAGGTTGAATCAAAGGTGAGTCAGGTTCCTCTTTATGGAGCTACGGGACAGCACTGAGAGTCTCGCATGAATTAGAATGTCTACCAAGGAGACCCTGAGACTGCTCACGCAATTATTCTCGTCATCTTCGTCAACCTCGAACCCATTCTCTCAATTCGACCTCCCCGAAGAAGTCTACGCCTTACTCGATAATCATCTACGAACATTCGCTTCATCCTTCCCTCTCACCTCGACTGGCGGAAGTAGCAGTCAATCAGAAGGAGAACGTGAAAGAGCGAGGTGGAGAGATGGATTACTAGAAATTTGGGCACTCGTCGAACCCTTACCTGGGACTGAACGAGAATCACTCGCCAAGGTTTCAGCTTTCCTGTTGCTCCTTCACCGGTTGAGCGCGGACGTAGGGGATGATGAAGATTCAGCATTAATAAGTCGGAAGGATATTGGCGCGGTTTGGTGGGGAGCTGTATTGAGGAGGACTATGTTAGGCACGGCGAAAGAAGGAGAACAACAAAAGAGTCAAGATAAGGCGAGGGGAAGGAAACCGAATCGGAAGGGAAAGGAAACGATCGCAGCCTCACCTTCGTCCACTGGGAGTTCGATGAGACCGCTTTACGTTTCGAGGCAAGGATTGACGGT
Source organism: Sporobolomyces roseus (assembly GCA_016617785.1). NCBI lineage: Eukaryota > Fungi > Basidiomycota > Microbotryomycetes > Sporidiobolales > Sporidiobolaceae > Sporobolomyces > Sporobolomyces roseus. The sequence goes on from JADILM010000001.1 coordinate 3,783,231, forward strand.
CGCGACCAAGACAGTCGTATGGGGAATGGCTACTCGACAGGATGATGCACAGTCGAAAGGGGAAGATTACGTTTCACCATTCGGTTTGGTGATTCTTCACGAATACGAGGACAGAGCCCTTGCGAGATTGAAAGGTCTCGACGAAGGGTATGGAGTCAAGAACCTCGAAGAGTGTGTCATTAGCTGGGGAGAAGATTCACCAAAGGTACGTTTCGTCTTTCCGTCGAGCCGAACTTGGCGACTAACCCTCGACGAAATCTTAGGCTTTCTTCCTTCGCACCGCTCCCTTCATCACACCTAACGCACCATCCCGCCTCCCCTCTCTATCACTCGTACTCTCCTACCTCACGAAGCATTCCGCTAAATCCTACCACGCACTCGAAACTCCTCTCCTCTCCAACCTGATCACGATTTCGCTCGTTTCGCCTTGTCCAGCAATCGTCAGTCTCGCTATCAAGTGTCTCGCCATCTTCCTCGTCACGCTTCCTGTCATCATCGGTGAAAGCCTGTTTGGAGTAATGGCTGCATACGCACGAGTCGTTAGTTGGGAATCTTCAGCAGATCAAACGGATTCGAGAGATCCTAGTCCGGATCGATCAGGAGGTAAGCACACTCTTGTCGTTCATCTGTGATCTCCAGCTGAGCTGGACGTAAGTGTCCTACAGCGGTAGAACACCTCGAGGACGAACTCGACAACACTCCTCCTGATCCTACCATCCTCTTCACGGTGCTCTACGGTATCTACCCTTGCAACTTTACCGCCTTCCTCAAGGATGCAGTTGGATATCTGCGGGAGAAGCGATGGCAGAATCCCGTCGGAGATGGAGGAATCGGTCTGAATTCGGCGATGGTTCGAGAAAGAAGTCATGTAAGTCGATCTCCTTGCACTCCCTATCCTATCTTCGAGGTTACAGTGGGGCTGAATTACTCCCCTTCTCCCTGCTCACAGCCGATCATTCGCTTGCACACCCTGACGCCGAATCTGTTCACTTCCGATCTTTCGACTGAATTGACCGACACGACTCGTTGGCAACGACTTGAAGCTGCCGACGTCATGGCAGCTTGTGATCGAAACGTCGTCGACAACAACACTCATCTACCCATCTACGACTGGAGAGGAGATATGACCGCCGCTCCCTCTATCGCCGACACCGATAATCCACCCCATCAATCAGAGGGAACGACTTGGCCTCCTCGAGAACTCAGCTCGAAACGATCTATGAACCTCACTGACTCTCAAGCAACGAGTCCTCCAGCATCTGGGACGACGACACCTTATCACCCATCACAAACTCCAACTTCGCCTCCCATTTCTCCCGTCGATCGCGCCATGTCGAAACAACGCAACATCACTCCCTCTGGTCTTCCCTCTCCCTCCTCAAGCCGTACTTCGACTCCTCACATGCCCGCCAATTCCCATTTCGCGAATTTCCAAGTACTCCAATGGAATTCTCACCAATCTGCACCATCGATTTCATCCTCCATGTCCCCTCGTCGATCTGGATCAAGGTTCCGTTCTCCCGAAGCATCAGATCCATCAACTTGGTCTCACGTCTACGACTCGAACCCACCAGTCGGTCCATCCTCCCTCTCTCGGAGGTCGTCGAACGCTCCTTCTCTCGCTTCAACCACTGGAGTATCATCCGCGAATCCACTCCTCTCCCCCGAATTCCGATCGCTCTCTCTCGCTTCCGATCCTCGTCACGCATCAGTCTCGCCTGGTCCAGGAGGTGGAAATGGACTCGGAGCGATCAATAGTCAAATCACGAAACTCGAGACTGAACTCGTCCAGTTACAGGGAGAGGTCAATTTCCAGACTTACCTCAAACAACTTCACTTGCAACATATGGGAACTGTACATCGGGAGAAAGTGCTCGAAAGTGGTCAAGAAGCAGAACGACAATCTAGAGTACGCACTCCTGTCTCCATTTCTCTTCTTTGAACTTTCGCTGACGGTAAGACTGCAGATGAGAACGATCCGAACACTTCGAGCTCAACTCTCGACGGCCCAATCCTCCTTGGATCAACTCCGATCCGAACAGAAGTCGACAAAAGACAGTTGGACAGAACACATCAACGATCTGAAAGAGAAGTTGGCGGTACTGAGGAAATCCAAACTGAAGTGGGACGAGGAAGAGAAGAAATTGAAGGCGGAAGTCGAAGATTGGAAGGATCGGTATGAGAAGAAGGGCAAGGAACTGGAGAGAGAAGGTGCAGCGTACGTTCCATCTTTTTCTCAGTCTCCTTTCAGAGGAGCGTCCTCAGAAGATCGTTTGGCGACGAACAGTTTCTATGATCTCAAGAATCAGGTCTCGATCGATGAACCGAGATTGGCGAGAATAGCAGAATACGAACTTCGAATCGAAGCTCTCACTCGAACTCTTGCAATCTGGTGCGCTTTCCACTTCTGTTCAGTTTCCTCTCTACGACACTGATTCGATGTTGCCGTGCGCAGCGATGAGGATCTCGCCAAATTCGTTCAGCAGAGGAAGGAGATTCAGTTATTGGTCGGAGAGTACAAAAAGAGTGAGATGCTCAGACAGGCGGTTGAGGAAGAAGCGAAAGGTCTACGAGAGATGCTGAGGTACGTCCACATCTCAGACTTTCACTCATCCTGCATCTCGAACTCACTCGATTATGCGGATAGATCGAAAGAAGCGGATCTTGCACTTCTTCGAGATCCTACGAAATCGACGAATCTCCCGCCTTCTCTCGTTGCGGCTTCGACGACAAAGAGTGAATTGGACAAGCTGAGGGATGAGATGGAGAGGTTGAGATCGAAGAATCTCGAGTTGGAAGAGAAATTGTTGGATCTTGCGGAAGACGACGAATAATTTACCCTCATTTTGTTTATTCCGAGGGCTTTTTCTGCAATACCGATCTTCTGCAGTACGGCAGAGTGCCTCGAAGAGTCGATTGCGAAAAATGTAGAAGTTGCGAAATGAGTTGTCGGAGAGATTTCGAAACTTGACCATAATCTCGAAACATGGCCTCACGAACGACAACAACAATGCGATCAGGTCTACGAACAGCACAATGCTCCTGCAAGAATGGCCTGCGGTTCCCCTCTCGTACGTCTCTCTTTCCTAGCTTGATCTGTTCCCAAATCTTTTCCACCATCTCTCAAGTCGAGTGTAACTCACGTGTGAATTCGTTTGAATAGCTCGGTATCAATCCACTAGCTCTACAGAATCCACTCCCTCCTCCTCACACCGCGTCGTCGCTGCTGCCCTTCTTTCTCGACCACCTTTAATCCTCCCTTCCCTTTCCCCCTTCGAACGCTCGTACTACGCCTACCAACGCAAGATCCATCGAGCACTATCCAAACCACTCGAAGCGTCAACCTCTTGGTTCTTCAAGAAGGGTTCAACAGCAGAGAAATCGTTTGTTCAATTCGACAAGAAAGTAGAGAAAGAAATCGGCAACGAAGATGATATGAGACCGTTTGAGATGGCGAGAGAAGAGGTTGAGGGCGCTAGTCAAGTTATGGAGAAGGAGACCGAGGCGGATAAGAAAGGAGACGTAAAAAGTTTGGAGAGGAAAGCGGATCGAACAGTGTATCTCTTGCTCAAGAAGAAGCGTAGTCAACATCAATGGCAGTTCCGTAAGTCATCATTGAACCTATCCTGGACTAGCGCTGTCAGCTGATACGAGCTTCGATCGAGTTACAGCTCAAGGAGGAGTCGAAGGAGATGAATCTCTTGTCGAAGCAGCTCGTCGAGAACTCGCAGAAGAGACTGGACCAAACATGGATGTATGGTCAGTAGGACGAGTCCCCGCAGGAGCCTACAGCTACCCTTTCCCGGCCGAACACATTAAGAAGAATCCTGGAAAAGATTCCGCACGAGTACGTCTACTCTCTCCCCTTCTGCTCTTGTTCCCGTCTGAGCTCACGGAATCCTCTTTGTGACGTTTGTAGGTCTTCTTCATGCCTATGAGAGTGGTAAGGGGACAAGCAGTACCTAATCAGAAGGAAGGATTAATCGATTATGCTTGGTTGACAAAAGAGGAGATCAAGGAAAAGGTCAGCGAGGATTATTGGACTGCCGTAGAAGCTATGTTGTCGGACATGTAAAAAGCTGAAAGCTATTTACAACCGTCCTCGAAAGCTGAACTTGCGACATCCAGCGAGAGTTGCGAGATTCTTGCGATTTTGCACTTTCGTTTCAATTCGTGTTTCCGGCTGCTTACCGATCGTCGTCGTGGGCAGTGGACGACGGAGAATGCCAGAAATTGACCCCCATTTCGGGATCACTTACGAATAGGGGTGAGCGGAAATTGGACTTCCTCCTCTTCCTTTTCTTCCTTCTCCACAACTCGCTTGGTTTTCTGCTTCTGCTTCTTGCTTCTGTACATTATCATATACAAATGGCTTACTCTGGGAAAACTGCAATCGTGACGGGTGGAGCTAGTGGTCAGTCTATTCCTCTGCTTCTTTTCACTCCCACTCGATCGCTCACTCCCTCCCAATTTCGATGCGGTTAGGCATAGGTCTGGGAATCACTACGCATTTGCTCGAGCAGGGATCGAACGTCGTCATCGCAGATTTGAACGCTGTTGCTGGGGCAAAAGTTATCGATGAACTGAATTCAGTTTCTTCGTAAGTTATGCTCTCACGCTGTTACCCAATTCAGCTGATCTTTCGTGAAGCTCTTAGTGAGGGAAGAGGTCGAGCTGAGTTTTGCGCTTGCGATGTCACTTCGTGGGCGTCAGTTTGCGAAGTTTTCCAATTCTCGTATGTCAAGTTTGGTCAACGAATTGATTACGTCGTATGTAACGTCTCTCTACTCTACTCCAGTATAACTAAGCGTATCCCTGACTCGCCGACGACCCTTTTGTCCCAGTTCGCCAACGCAGGTATCGCTCAAATGAAAGAAATGAATTCCTCTGACCCGACTCATTTCGCTACTGCCGCTCCTTCCGACCTCGAAACCCTCGTCGATAGACCTCCATCTCTCGCCGTGATCCGTGTCAACCTCGACGGTGTGCTTTACTGCGTTCACGCGGCTCTAGCGTATTTCAGGAAGCAGGAAAAGGATAAGGATGGTTGGAGGGGCAAGATCGTTTGTACTGGATCTAATGCGTGAGTCTCCTTCTACTCACATATTCTGTACGATAATAGACTGACGCTGTGATTTTCTGAATCGTCGAATTAGCTCGTGAGTCGTCGATAATACGGTTGATCCCGTCAATCCGCGCGCGAAGCTGATCCATTCCTCGTCTTCGACGTAAACTGTGTGTATTGTTTCCCTAACGATCCTCTCTATGGCGCATCTAAGCATGGAGTGTTGGGACTATGTCGTTCTGTCGGACCGAAAGTTTTCGACGAAGGTATCACGATCAAGTAAGCTTCTTTCCGTTTTTCGGTGCTTCTCGAAGCTGCACGAATCTATCTGACGCCGTATTGCTCCCACAGCTGCTTCGGTCCCTCTGTTGTTGGTCCGTTCTCCCGCAGAGCTTCGACTTCTTCGTCGTATGCTGACGATTTCTCTCTCCTTGAATTTAGCTACCGCTCTCGCACCACCAGAGTTTATCGAGCGACTAGAGAAGGAGGATCGATTGACTCCTATGTCGACCGTCATTGCTGGTGTCGACATCTTCATCAAACCCGAAAGCAAAATCTCGGGACAAATCATCGAGAACTGTGGAAGTAGATGCGCGATTCGGAAGCATGCGGAGTATCTCGATGAAAAGGCAGAGGCGAATATGAATGAGTTCAGTACGTCTCCACCGAGATGCAACATTCACGTCGCTAAGTCGCTGATTCTTCTCATTTTCGAACAGGTCCCGTCGATGTGATCCGCCGAACTTTGAACGTCGACAACATCGGTATTGATGTCGTCTGAAGCAGATCTCGCTGATCGCCTCTCGTCTATTTCGTGCAAGTTGGTAATTCGTAAATTTCAGACTTCGTTTGTTCGTGATTATACCCTGAAATATCTATATGCGCATCCTAGCCCGTCGTTCTAGTTCCTACATGGAGCCAATCCGTTACGCGCAGTAAAACGACGCTGAGCGTCGGAAGGATGCAAGAATCCATCGTTTCGATCGTTGACTTGCGGTCGAGGCTGATCGATTCGGGTCGAGGATACTGTCGAACGTGCAGTGGCGGTCGAGCGAGTAGTATCTGGACGATGTGTCGACGGAGAGTAACGAGAGCGATTCGAGGGAGAGCTGAATAGGTCTCAGAATTTCGTCAACTCGCGAGTTTCGCGGCGATAGAAGAGGGAAAAGGCTCACCGCAGCATTTCCCGATTAGTTCCAGCTGTAGAGATATCTCCTTGGCGATGGTAGACTGAGGGCCAAAGCGAGTCTCTATCGATATCTAACTCGAGTTTCGGAGAGTCGGGCTCGGAATCTTCATCATCGACATTCACGAAGGTTGGAGTAGGAGCTCTCGAGCTTCTTGCGTGTTGACGTGCAGCACTAGGGGTGGTATTTAATGTCAGCTCAAAGGTGCGAGAGTTGGAAGAAGCTGCTGAGCTGACTATTCGTTGCGAGCGGAATTGAGCTCATCGCGACTTGAGAGGTATGAAGCCCACGCGACTGCGAAACCTAGGATGTCGGGGAAGAGTGCAGTCACCTAGGAGTAGAGGCAGGCGTCAGGTGTGAAAGTGCTATCGAGAGATTTCAAAGGACTGACCTGCTCGACCTGCGAAACCGATAAATAGAGAAGAGAGGTACACAGCGTATGAGCCACAAACTCGCAGGAGGGAGGTGTTTGTAACTCACTTGACCGAACTAGGGAGAGGAAAACAAAATCAGCATTGCGAATCGAACGAATTGAGATTCGAAAGTGCGCTCACAGTCATCAGATCTGCTCCAGATAGGAGGAAAGAGTTGAGACCGTCATAGTAGATTGTGAAGTTGATGCCGAACTAAGCAAAGAAGCGAGATCAATGAACTTTCCCAGCAGAACGAGGTTGCCGAGACGAGCTCACCCAGAGTAAGTAGAGAAAGACTGTGACTCCTTGGGTCAGACGACGTTCGATCTTGCGATGCTCGACTGCAGGTATATCTTGACCACTCTTGTAGAAACGGTCGATAAGCCTAGAGGTAAAGTAACGTCAGATTGATCGAGCGGTATTTGGGCTTGATTCCGAAAGCCAACGCACCAATCGCTCAAGCCAGTCTCCTTGTAAACGACGAAGCAGTCGGCGACGAAGAGAAGCCATGCTACGAGACCAAGAACGAGAGCTGTTCCGATATTTGGAAGGTTAGGTCATGAAGTCGAGAGAGGTCAAAAAGTGGACGCACTCGCAACGTCGGGAGACATGACATATTCAATGACATCCTCGCAGTTACTTTGAGAGTACGAGATATCGCCGTAGGAGAACCAGAAGTAAAGACCCTGCCATCGATGAGGAACCGTTAGTGCAGTTGAACGAAAGTAGCACTTCGGATCTTACAGTCCAACACGACAGATTTGCGAACCTAACGAACACTCGGCAGGTCAGTGAGAGCTTTTGAATGATAGTGCACGTATGTGAACGGACCAGAAAGCCAAAACGAAATACGACCAACGTCGATACGACTTTCGCAAGATTGAGCGTTCTTTCCTTCGCACATCCGATCGTTTCGCATACGGTCCCTTCTCCGCCCTCACTTCGTTCTCGATCGAGACTTCCGAGCGTCCAAGCTGAAAGACCAGTTCAGCGAGTCAGCAGAGAAGGGCAAGCATTGAGGGACTCGAAAGAACTCACTCGCATCCATTGCGGCGCGAACGTTGTAGCGCCCATGATTGCAATCAGCCCGAGTGCTTGAGGGAAAAGGAACTTTGTGTGCCATCGAGTCATACCTCCTTCAGCTGCACCGGACTTGACGCGAATGAAGCCAGTGAGCGTGAAAGCGTTGGCAAACAAGACTTGCATCAATCCGATACCCCAGACCGCTGAGGGTGCGAGATTGAAGCCATATGCCGATAATGCGTAAGTGAGGCAAGCCCACCCAAACTACAGGTGCTTTCCGAGCATGATCAGCTTGCGACGACGGTTAATCGAGGGGGAAAGGAGGCAACTTGCCTGGCCTAATCCGCACACCGATTGGTTGGGACAATAGCCACAACATAGTTCGTCGATAGAGGTCGCACAGTAAGCGTCGACGTCGGTAAAACCGTGCGGATTGCAAAGTTTGGGGAATAATTCCTTGTTGGCTGCGACGAAAGCCGAGTCAACCAGTAAAGACAGAGAGTAGAGGAAGGATCTCACCTCGACTGAACCAGTTGATCGAATCAAGACTCTTCGAAGCGTAGGTCTCCATGTTTGGGTGAGGTTGAGGAGAGCGAGAAAATGGGAGAAAGCTAACCTCTTCTCGGACTCCGTGATCGGTCCGCGGCGTTGACTGATAAGACTCTTCAGAGCATGACTAAAGCTGAGTGTGAGACGAATTCGAGAATGCTCAAAGAGCTTTTGAGATGTCTAGGACAAGGAACCAGAGCATTCAAGGAGTTTGCCGTGAATTTGCGAAACGTTCGAGCCTACTTGAACGAAGCTCAGTCTCAAGCGCGCAAACGAGGTGGAAAGAAGAAAGAAAAGAAGTCTAATGCCGTCAGACTCGGTGAGCGAAGAAGGGGAACAAGTGACGGGGAAGGGAGGGGAGAGAGAAGAGAGAGAGGCACCCTGTGAAAGTTCATTTTGTCAATTGTCAGCGAGAGTCGAAATTTCGCTTCGAACCGCTCGCTCTCCGAGTCTGCTGCAGGAAACCGACCCCAAACCATTCAGTAAAGCTACAAGATACCCTTCGATAGTCACTGTACCCTCCTCTACTACTAGAACGACTGCCGATCCTCCACTTCCTCTCCGATCGTCGCCTTTCAATTTAAAATCCTCCACTTTGAAACCAACCCAATTTTACATGAACCAACCGAATACCGACAGTTACTGGAGTTATGAAGGCGCAGGAGATGATATGGATACTACACCAGGTGCAGGAGGTTACTCGCCTGCAGCGGGAGTGATGGGACAAGACGCTTCTTCATCTTCAACAACAAGTGGGAATTACGGGCGACCTCTCGCTAAAACTGCTAGTGAAGACTTGAGGCAATCTTATGGTGGGACCCAGGGAGGCAACGGTAGTCAGAACAACACTAATGGAGGAGAGTACGGTGGATTCAATCCAATGGCAAACACTCGTCTCTCCCCTTCGGCGTTTGACCCGAATAGCTTTTCCGGCCAGTTCATCTTACCAAGGTTCGCTACGGGTGGTCAGAACGATCCTTTCGGAATGGGAGTAGGAGTCATGGATACTTCGAGGTGAGTTCTCCCTCTACGTCTTCAATTTCTCCCCTTCCTTACACTTTGTCTCTCTCCCCCTGCCTCCTCTTGACAGCTCTAGAGGAGCTATCTCACCGATGTCCTACGACTACAACTACTCGAACCAGAATCAGAACATGCTCTCATCTCAGGGTCAGCGACCAGGAGGAGGACTTACACCGACTTCTTCCTTCTTCAATCAAAACTTCTCTTCCGGTACTACACCTCAACCTTTACAGCAGCAACAGCAGCAATCAAGTCACACTACTGCGAACCGCAACAACAATAACAATCAATACCCCGCTTCTACTCAACCTGCCTCGACAAGCGCTTCCGCTATCGCCTCGACTTCAGCTGTTCCTTACGCCCCTCCTTCCGTTCCGAGACCTATCCCTCAGCCTACCGTTTCTGCCGCTCCCTACGACCCCGAAACTCCAGTCTACGCTCCTTACGGTTCCTCCGTTATCAGCGTCAACCAGAACTCGAACACTTCCTACAAACTCCCTCCACTTTCGATGCATCTCCCACCTTCTCAGCCCGCTTCCTCTCCTTTCAACCCTTCATCCCTCGGCCTCCCCGCTCCTCCTCCCGAAGGTCAAGGCAATAATTTCGCTGGACTTTACTCGACGAGTGGATTCGATTTACTCGGAGTTCTAGCTCGAGTCGCTGCGAGACCGAATCCTCAGATTCAGATTGGACCAGTTGATTCGAGTTGTGCGTTCGCGGTTGTCGATGCGAGGAGATGGGATCAACCTTTAGTGTTTGCGAGTGATACCTTCGTCAAAATGACGGGTTACACGAATGAGGAGATCATTGGTCGCAATTGTATGTTCACTCTCTTATCATCCTCCTGTGACGGCTTCATCGCAGAGAATTGACTTCTCGGCGACTTTTTACACAGGTCGATTCTTGCAATCTCCGAATGGGCAAACGGCTCAAGGAGCCCCTCGGAAATACACTGATGGAAACGCTGCTGTACGTTCTCTCTGACTCCTCGTTCGTTCGCACCAGGCTGATCGTGTCGTTCTCCTCGCGCAGTGGCACATGAGAACTCACATTCAAGCTGGAAAAGAGAGTCAATCTTCGTTGATCAATTACACCAAGTCTGGTCGACCTTTCATCAATCTCGTCACCATGTGAGCTGTCCATCTCGTTCTCTCGCTCGCAGGATTCTAGCTGACCTTTACTTGACACCCAATCTCCCTCGCTTCTCTCTCCTTTCGATGAACTTACGCCCGCTTCTCTCCTCCCTCGTTCGTTTGACCTCGCTCAGCATTCCGATCTGCTGGGATACGGAAGAAATCGCCTACTTTGTCGGATTCCAAGTGGATCTCGTTGATCAACCGAATGCAATTCTCGATCGAATGCGAGATGGATCTTACATCGTCAACTACTCACTCGTCGGCAACGCGTACAACAATGCACCTCCTCAATCGAATCCCAGCATCGCGACCGACTCGACCTTCAAGACCGTCTCGATGCAGAGTATCGAACAATCTGGAGGAGACGTCGATGAATGGAAACCCTCTACCGACGAAGCACAGACGGGACAAGCTGCGACACAAGATACTAGCATGTCTGCGAGTTCCGCCGCTCCTTACTCTTACTTGAATGCGAACGCTGGAATGTCGGGATCGGGTGAATTGAGCGAGAAGACCGATGATCAAATCCTCGACTTGGTGTTGCGAGCTGGACCGGGAGGACTCGATGTCGATGCAGACAAGCGTGCTTTCCACAAACTGCTTCTCGGACAAGTGAGTTACTTTTCGATTCCTGAGTATTCGCAGTCAGATCTGACAAATTCGTTTCTCCTTCAGGCGGATGATTTCGTTCACGTTCTCAGTCTTAAAGGATCGCTACTTTACTGTTCACCTGCTGTTACCCGTATCCTCGAGTACGAACCTGGGTAAGCAGAGATCCCCTTTCCCGACTTGAAGTTCTGATCTGACCTATCCCATATTGATCGCAATAGAGAGCTCGTTGGTTCAACTCTTTCGTCGCTTTGTCACCCTTCCGATGTCGTCCCCGTCATGCGACAGCTCAAGGATGCCAGCTCAGTCTCGAACCCGATGGTCAAGCTCCTTTACCGTATTCGTCGAAAGCACTCCGGTTACATCTGGATCGAAGCGAGCGGAAAACTCCATAGTCAGTCACCGGTTTCTTCGGTGTTCTTATACTCACATCTCACTAACAACCTCCTTGTGCAGTCGAACCTGGAAAAGGTCGAAAGTGTGTCATCGCTGTCGGTCGACCTCGAGATGTGCTCAAGCTCAATTGGAACGAAGTACGACTCTCCGGTGGTCTCGGTGATCTCGAATACTGGATGAAGCTCAGCGAACGAGGAATGATCTTGAACGCTACTCTCGCGATTCACAACGTTCTCGGTTACCTGCCTCAAGAATTCGGTGCGTCTCACTTTCTCTCCTTCACTCTCCGAATCTCCGCTGACCTCGAATTCGACTCCAGTCGGTTCGACGATGTACGATGTAATCGCCCCCGAGTACAAGTCGCAAATCGAAGTTGCGATTCAACAAGCACTCCTCGGCGCTCCTGCGACCGTTCAATACAAGATCAAAGGTCGAAAGGGCTACGTTGATGTCGTTACGAGTGAGTCTTCACCCCTACAGTCTCGTGTTCGCTTTGTTCCTGACGGTGCTTGTCATCTCCAGAATTCTACCCTCGACACAGCGATGCCGAAACTTCGACAGATCAGACTCCTCTTCACATCGGTATCATGTCAGTTTCACCTCCTACTTTCTGATGCTGTCGTCCAGCTCGCTGATATATGTGCTATCTCGCAGCTGCCAAACGAACGAACTCGGATCCGAATACCGAAAGAACAGTGGTCCCTTCGTTTCGATCGCTCCTGTTTACACCTCTGGTCAACCTGGTCGATCACCTACTGGCGCTTCCGAGAGTGGCTCGAATGCCTCGAACAACAGCACGAGCGCTTTCCAGAGCACTTTCAAGACCCTCGCTCACCCTAGTGCGATCAGCGACAACGTTTTCGACGAACTCGAAACTCGTCGTCCTACGAGTTGGCAATTCGAGCTTCACCAACGTATGTTCCCTTCTACATCGCTTTCATCGAGAAGAGTGTGAACTGATTCCGTTTCGCGAATAGTTCAAAACATCAACAAAAAGCTTCGAGACGAAAAAGAATACCTCATGACTCTGCGTCGCAAGCGTGGTAGCGTCTACTCGGATGCTCGCTCTCGCAAGGCTTCTTCAGATACCGGCTCTCGAGCTTCTTCCAACATTGGTCGAAGTTGTCAAAACTGTGGTCGAACAGATTCTCCCGAGTGAGTCACATCGCAAACTCTTTTCCCTCACACCTTTGCTGACCCGATCCCTTCCCTTCTGTAGATGGCGATCTGGCCCTACTGGTCCCAAGTCACTCTGTAACGCTTGTGGTCTTCGTTGGGCAAAAGTTCAGAAGATCAACGTTCCCGGTGGAAGTCCCGTCTCGTCTTCCGCTTCGAGCTCGCTTACTGGAGGACTTCAGCAAACGAACCTCGGTAGCCCTCTTCAATCACCCTCGAACAACGTCTTCGGAAACATCTCCATCTCTCCCGCTGGAAACAATCCTACTCCTCAATATGTTCCTTACTCTACTAAAACCGATCTCGATACCAACAATCTCCCATGGCAGCAATAAACCAAAGCTATCAGTCGTCCAATTACCCATACACCGTATAATCATCTACCCTCAAATTCTCTTCTCCCTCACGCAAAAATCAATGGTTCTGTCTTCCCTCTCGTTTTGTCAACAACAAAGTCTCCGTGCACTCTCTTTCGCTTTTCTACCCTCATCTGTACCATTTGTTGTCCTCTTGAACTTATTCACCTGTTATTCTCTGTGTCGTTTCCTCTCGTTTTTTGATCTCTCTCACCCGTCAGCTTCGCAACTTCTTTATGTCTCTTCGTTTTCTTTGTCGTCACCTTTGTTCACCTCCCTATATACGTACGGTACTGAGGATTAGTCGTCTCTTGCAAACTCCGTGTCAACAAATTTACTTTCGCTGTTCGTTTTCGCCTTCTCAGTTTCCATCACCTCTCTTCTCGTTCCGCTTTCACTTTGTCACATCTCAGCACATTCAGAGACAAGCAACTAACGCCAAGGTGAAACGAAGCGAAGGCGAGCGTGGGCAGGCCATTTCACAACTTGTTTGCTGGCTCTTCCCGCCATCTTCGTCGAACGGAACCGTTCAGCCCTTTTTTTCTCGAATGTTTTGATGTCGAGGTCGAAATTCATGCAAGCTCTCTCTCTCTGCTCTTGCTCTCCAACTACCACTCTCGCACACTCCAAGCGCTTCCTTTTAACGATATCGGGACTAGAACCAATGTAAGTCAAAACTTTTTCGAGACGGACTTACTCCTTTCGGGCAATTCGTGTCAATCTTCTCTTTCAACCGTTGGACTGACAAGTCAATTTGTATCCAGATAGAACGAACACCTTTGTCTCTTGCCCACCTACTATACACTCGACTTCCTTCCACCTCGCTCACCTCGAACGTACACTTAAGATGCGAACTTTCAATCTCGCCGTCTCTGCGATTCTTTTATCGGTTACTTCGTTGGCAGCTCCCCTCGCTCGTAGAGCTAGTATTGCTCAATCGACTCTGAGCGACACGACTCTCCTGCTCGTACAAGCACGATTGAACGATGTAGCTGTTGATACGTGAGTCTTTCTTTTCTGTTGCCGTAGTCCTTTCGCAATCTTCGCAAGTTCGCTGACTCTGACCACTTCGAACCACAGTTGGACAGCTGGAACATACGGCCAAGCACTCCTCGAACTCCACTACCCTTCTCTTTCCGTCTACTCACCTCACTTCGCCAACGCTTCCGACACTCCTTCCCAAGTCATGTCCCTCGTCGATTCTTGGTCAGAGAAACGACCTTCATGGACGAAAGAGTTGGCTTACGTCAAGGATGGAGCAGCTGGAGATCCACCGGCACTCGGTCCTGTCTGGATAGCTTCAGCGATGGCTTCGGAAGGCAATCAGAAAGCAAAGTTATGGGAAGAGGCGAGGGAACAACTAGATTACTTACTGAATGACGTCCCTCGTACAAATGATGGAGCTATCTCGCATAGACCACCTCACGAGAATGTCCAATTATGGTGAGTTTCCGAAATCCCGAAGCTGTTCACGAGAACGTCGATTCTGACTTTTCATTTCGATTTCGCAGGGCCGACTTCATGTACATGGTTCCTCCGTTCCTCGCCTACTACGGAGTCATGTCAAACAATGTCTCGTTACTCGAAGAAGCGGTCAACCAGTGCAAACTGTATCAAAAATACCTCAGCTCGGATTCTTCAGGCGCTCTTCGACACATCGTTCTCGGTGATTGGCAGGACAACGGTCTCTGGGCGACAGGAAACGGATGGGCAGCAGCAGGTGCGTTCCTGTTGACAGAGTTCTTAGCTCGACTGTCGAGCTGACGAGATTTTTGACGTCTCTGCAGGAATGACTCGAGTCGCCGCTACTCTCCAAAACTCACAATACGCTGGCCAATTCGCAGACGACATCGGAGAGCTCAAGCGACTGACGAAGAACGTCCTCGAGGGATCTTTCTCGTACCTTAGAGTGAGTCTCCGAGCTTGATTCGATTCTGCGAAACACCTAAAACTGACTCTTTCGCTTTGTTTCCAGCGCGATGGCTTACTCCCGAATTACTTCGACGTCGAATCTTCCTTCTCTGATGCCGCCGGCTCTGCCCTCCTCGCCGCAACCGCATACCGATTAGCGACGCTCGACTCGAGCTCATCGACCGACTACTCTTCGATCCTCGGTTCAGCGGCGACAATTCGTGCTGCTGTCAACGACAACGTTGACGTCAGCTCTGGATGGCTCGCAAACGTCGTCGTGAGTCAGATCGCTTCTCTCCCGACTGAGTACGGAAACTGACTTCTTTTCGCTCATAGGATCCACTCTCTTTCGCGCAACAAGCCAAAACAAGCCCAGAAGGACAAGCTTTCATTCTCCTCCTACAAGCAGCATGGAGTGATCATCAAGCTTCGTCGACATCGAACATAGAGCTTTCAAACTAGACGAGATTCTGTCTCTTTTTCGCTGTCCTTATACAGCCCAACTTTTTTTATCCCTGATACTTATAGATATGGATCGTAACTTATTCGTCTTTCACCCTTTATCGTGACTTCTCGCTTGAACCCCGAGAGAAAGAGAGTGAGAGCGTTACATACATCCCTTAAAATTTACAGTGAAAGCTAATCTAAGTCTATCGTCGTACTCCGATCTATCTAGTTCCTCTCCCTCTTTTCTCCGACAGCAGCTCGAAGGGATCGCTCGAGATCAACGAGGAGGTCGTCGACATCTTCGACTCCGACGCTGAGACGAACGAGCTCAGCGTTGATTCCGAGTTTCGCTCGATGAGATGGCTCGATACCGGCACTGCGAGAGAAAGATCGCGTGTAAGCAACAGCACACAATGAGGCGACAGTCTCGATCCCAGCGATAATCGTGAGGGGGTTTTGTCAGACGAAAAGAAGCGAGAGACTTGACCCTCAAGATCGCGATGAGGAGAAGGACGGGAAACTTACTGAGTCATCTTCATCGGTAGTTCTGCCAGAGACTCGACTCCGCCTAGCGGACGAGAAGAATTGATAGAATGAGTATTGTTCAGAGGCGTGAGGAAGAAGGAAGAAACGAACCCAAACTCTCGGCCAACGCAAACAACTCCAACCCTTCCAAGAACTTCTCGCTCGTCTGTGTCGAACTAGGATCTTGTAGTTTGTCTTGATCGTCGATTGAAGAATTGATATGGAACGAAACCATTCCTCCACATGGGAAACCTCCCTCAGAGTCGATCGAGAACCCTTGTTGAGAGAAGTACTTCTTCGCATGAGGGGTGAGGTGACTCCACGCTAGTTCTCGTTCTCTTCGTTGAGATCGAGTTTCGGAGGACCCTCGGTTGAGTCCTGGGTAGTTCACTTTGCGAACGAGTCCAGAAGGGATTCCAGTTTCTTGTAACCATCTAGCGATTGCGAGACCGTTGAGGGAGTGTTGGCGGATACGAAGGGCGAGAGTCTTGAGAGAACGAATGAGGAGCCAGGAATCGAAAGGAGAAGGGACGGCACCGTGAGCGTTTTGAAGGAATCGGAATTTGGTGAGGAGGGAGGGGGTTGCAGTGACGAGGTACCCTCCAAGAACATCAGAGTGACCTCCGACGTACTTTGTGGAGGATCCTACGACCACTGTTGCGCCTTGGAGAAGGGGTTGAGTGAGATAGGTAGAGGAGAATGTGTTGTCGATAACGAGAGGGATGTTTCGACGTTGAGCGATGGAAGCGAGGAGGCGGATGGGGACGAGGGAGAGCATGGGGTTCGTAGGAGTTTCGGCCCAGATAAGCTGTGACATTGCAGACCTCGTCAACTTCAATGGAGACGAGCAGATGGAGAGCAAGAACTCACCTTTGTATCCGATTTCAAAGCTGCTTCTACCCTATCGACGATAGTCTGATCTTCTCGCTGTCTCCTCTCGTCCTCTGACTCTCCCTCGACGCTCTCTTCCCCGATCTCCGAGTAGCTCATATCGACGAACGAGGTCTCTACATTCGAGAGTTGCTTCGCGACTTTGACCATGAATCGACTCGTTCCTCCATAAACGTCTCCAACTGATACAATATGACCTCCATTCTGAGTGATGGCTTGAATGACGGTAGCGGTAGCGGCACTTCCTGATGCTAGAGCTAACGCAGCTGGTCCACCTTCAAAACCTTGGATTCCCTCCTTCTTCAGATTCTCCTCCAATAAGACGTCTGCACCTTCCAATGCTGCGAGTTGTCGTTCGAGTGCGAGTCGAGTAGGGTTTGATGATCTCGAGTACTCAAACTTGAAGTTTCCGATTTGGTTTTGCAGGTAAGTAGTTGACATGTCTAATGAGGGAGTGACTCCATTGGATGCTGAGAGATGGGGTTCAGATCCAACATGAATCGCTTTGGTGCTGAATCCGAGATCTGAAGAGAGGTGTTGGTGAGAAGAAGAGTTGGATGATGATGGTTTCGCGCTCATCTTGGGATGATTCGTAGCTGATTGAAAGTAGGTGTACAGTAGCTGTTTCTCTGATGTGATGATCGGGCTTGTAAAGTGCACCGCGCGGTGGGAGTGAAGGAAAAGAGGAGGAAAAGATGGAGAATTTAAAAGTGGTAAGCCGAAGATTGAAAGTCGCAATCGCAGCTGATTCAGCCGTGCTTGCCATCTCACTCTAGTTGACTTGAGCAAACGCAGCTGTCGAAGAAACGCTTCTCGGGGAAGGAATGCAAAGGTCGAGATTAGGAAGGTCAGAAACGTCAAGCGAAGGAGCTCGAGAGGAAAAGGTGAAAAAGCTCATTCAAAGTCGTTACATCCCGTATTCAAGACCACACACACATAACAAAGCTACAAGATGATATACAGAAGCCACTACATCCCTACACCTCGACCTGTTGAGCCGTTCCAACGAGTTTAATCGATCTCGCCAGACCCTGACCTGAAATCCTCACTGATCCTTCTCCTTCCAACGCCTTGATCACATCCGTCAGTTCACCAGCATCGATAGGTACAGTAGATTGAGCGTCGAGGGCTTTGTGAAGTTCAGTCCATTTGTATCCTTTCGCAGAAGATCCAGAGGAACCGAGGAGAGCGACGACTTCTCGACGAAGATCTGATCGGAGCTTGCGTTGGTGAGTCGATTGCCCACCGAGGAGATCGAGATCGATGAGACCCGTCAAGGGATCGGTCTAATGAGAAAGCGAAAGAGATCAGCTGAGTTGGGAGGAGAGCAGAAAGAGCGAAGACGTACAGCAGATTCCTTCAACGCTTCCCTGATCAATCGGTTCGCTTCTTCGACATCCTCGACTTCGACAACTTCCGAGTATCTCATTCTCGCGTGAGCTTCACTCAATCGAATCATACTCTCCAATTGACGAGTCGTCGCGGTGATCCTCCTATCGTTGCTTCGCGCGTCGGCTCCAGCATTCCTCATTTCGACGTAAGCTTGCACGAGTTTCTGAGAGGCGGCAGGAGTGAGAACTGGGTGGATATGGTTTCGAGCGAAAGAGATGTAGGCGGAGAGATCCTCGATTTTCTGGCGAATTCTTGAACACTTTCAGTCAGTCTTGTCTTCTGGAAATGATTGAGAGAAAGAGCCTCACCATGATATCAGTTCCAGCAGTTTTGGGTTTATCTTCAAGATACAATCCGACGAGATGTCTCGCCAGCATGCGATCGCTCTTGTCATCAATCTTGTCGAGCACGAGGTACAACAGATCGAAACGAGAAATGAGAGTAGGAGGGAGATCGATGTTGCGAGTGATGGGCCAGTTGAGGTTGTATTTCGATCCGACTGGATTCGCGGCGGCGAGAATCGAAGTTCGTGCATTCAGAGTCGTGATGATACCAGCTTTCGCAATCGATACGGTTTGTTGTTCCTATCGATCGATGGAGACTGTGAGCTTGAGTAGGATGGATGAGGATCGAAGAACGAGGCGACTCACCATGACTTCGTGAAGAACACTTCGAGTAGCATCGGACATCTTGTCAAACTCATCAATACAGCAGACACCTCCATCAGAGAGGACGAGGGCACCACTACGCGAAGCATAACGAGATCAGCTACGAGAAGAGAGGAACAACCGATTGAGTTTTGGCTTACCTCTCAAGAACGAGTTGCTTCGAATCGGGATCACGAGTAACATAAGCCGTCAAACCGACCGCAGACGATCCCTTTCCGGAAGTGTACACTCCTCGGGGCGCAATCTTGTGAACGTACTGTGATTGAGCGAGCAGACGAGATCAGTCAATCTCGCGACCCCTCGTAGAAAAGAGAGCGAGAGCTTACCTGCAAGATCTGCGATTTACTCGTACCGGGATCTCCGACGAGCAATACGTTGATATCGCCTCGATATCTAGGTCCACCCGCTCCTCCTCCCTTCGTCAAACTCTTGTTTGTTCCTCCAAACAACTGCAACAAGATTCCTTTCTTGACATCATCCATCTCAAAGATACTCGGCGCCAAACTTCTCGACAAGTACTCGTAAATATCGTCCCTCCTACTAATCTCTACCAGTTTCTCTTTCAACCTCGCTTGTGTTGTCGCATCTGACTGATCTTGCGCCACTCCATACTCGTCTTCTTCTTGAGCGAGTATCTCGTCGTCTTCAGCTCCACCATGTTCTTCATCCTCCATTCCAACTCCTACTACTCCTCGTCGATCTTCTCCTGCTCCTCCTCGAGTCGAACCGTCGAGTCCCATTCGTTTCTTGTCGGTCTTTTTGACGTGTAGAACGTCGATGTAGGTCTTGAAGAGGGATTTGATCACTCGTTGACGAGGGTTCAAGCGAACGGGAACGGATCGGAAAATACCAGTAATCGTTACTCGGTCTCCAGGTTTGACGGTGTCGACGAGTTCGTCGTAGAGACCTAGCGAGACGGTGTGAGGAGTTTGACCATCCGGTACAGAGTCTGTAGAGGTGCGAGGTTCTCAGCGACTAGAATGGAAAGAGAGAGAACGAAGAAAAGGCGACTAACCAGGAGTTTCTTGTAACCTAACAATCTGTCGATCCGCAAACTCGCATCGGTTGTGAACGAGCAACATTGAACCTTGAAGGTTGCAAACGTCTCGAGGGCAACGATCAGGCTCAGCGATTTTACCTCGGTCGATTTCGACCGTGACGGTGTGCGAGCAAGCGTTGCAGCGGAAGAAAGCTGTCGAAGACCGTCGAACCAAATCGTCAGCGAGGAGCTCGAGAAGGCGTCACGATGTGAAACGAGGGAGACTGACCAAGCTTCATGTCGGGAATGATGGGAGTTGCTCGAATGACTAAACCTTTGATGCACACGATCTTGTCGATGTCTGTTGGAACCTTCTTCGTATCAGCTCGAATCCGGTTCGACTCGAACGAAGAAGAAACTCACCCTGAGGGTTCAGATCTCTCATATTGACCCTAGTCTCTCCCGCATAAGGTCTAACCTTGAAAACACTCTGATGCATCTCTCTCGCCCTCTGTTCATTCTCCATCCTCTCCATCCCATCGATCCCAAGATTGACTTCCTCACACGCCCACTCCAACGCACTATCCTTCAACTGTTGATCGAGGATAGGAACGAGTTCTTGAGGGTACAACATGAAGTTCCTATACAATTGACTGAAATCTTTATCTTCTTTCGATAGAGGTCCCATCGAGCTCTCAATGATTTGCCTCCATCGGAACGCGTGCAAGTCGACGACATCGAGGTTGAGATTCGTTTGACCGGTATCACGCATTCGAGCGAGGTAATGTTGGTAAAGTTTCTTGTTGGGAGGTTCTTTCGTATAGGCGAAATCGATTTCCGAGTCGGCGATGAGGTTCGAGAGGTGTTGACGAAGGGTAGCGACTTCATCGAGGTGTCCACGGTCCGCGGCTGATTTCAAGTCTTGTTCGATTCCTTCTCGTTTGTTGCGAAGCTGTGAACTCCTCTTCGTCAGCTAAAATAGGAAGAGAGGTTGAAAGAGGGAGGTTCAACTGACTTGATTGAGCCTCCAAGGATCATAAGTTTGCCTATCACCACAAGTGAACTCCTTCAAGAACCTCGCGAACGCTCTCATACTAGCTCCAATCGTGACCGTCGTTCCCCACAACACCGTGACTAGTCCATCATCGTCCTCATCTTCATCGTCTCCCATATTCGCGCCTGCAGCTGAAGAAGAAGGTCCATCTCCCCCTCCTCCCCCTCCCCCTGCTCCATTCCCATTTCGATGCGAGGCGGATGAAGATGGGAAACCGAGTTCACTAGCTGCAGCTCCGTTTCTTCGACCTGAAGTAGGATGAGCGGCGGAACGAGCAGATGGAGTAGGAGGTGCAGCAGAGTGAATATCTCCTCGATGATTTCTTCGAGGAGTGGGTGAACCGAAATCGGAGCTATCACAAAAAGAGAGAGGTCAGCTCGTGTTCCTCAGATAACCAATGAAAGGAATGCAGGCTCACCCAGGGAAGAATAGTGGAGAATCTCCTCTCGATCTAGCTGCAGCACCGTTGAAACCACCACTCGCTGCTCCATTCCCGTTACGCGCGTCTGAAGATGGACCACCAGAAGCAAATAACCTTTGTCCACTAGCGGCAGGAGCTCTAGCAGCGGATCCAGCGGAAGAAGAAGGGAAAGCTAAAGGACTTGAAGAACCTATCTCTCTCCAAAGCGTGTCAATCGCGTGTCTTACGCTCGCAGAAGAGTGCAAGGGTACTCACGAGGGTTATTGCCGGACGAACGGAGTTGAGCGAGTTGTTGTGGTTGAGGTTGAGATGCTTGAGGATCTGAAGAAGGGTGAGCCGCTGATGAAGACGAAGGGAACGCGAGAGGTGAAGTCGAGCGAGGTACTGGTTGAGCTGCTGTAGGTGGGTCTACGTCCATTCCGTCCATTCTATCTGGGAGAGGTATAGTGAATGAATGGGAGGAGAGTTTTCGAAGTTGACGCGAATTCGAAAATCGATCACAAATTGTCTTCTCTCTCTCTCCCTTACCACTCACTAACTGGACTCGACACGCTTTCTACTAACACTGGCCATAAGAGAATCGAGTGCATCAAGTTCAGGAGCACTCTCGACTCATTTCCTCTTTCGCTTCAACCCGCCTCTCACAAACCTCTCAGAACTCATCGAGACAGGTTTCGCTATCGACTCTCAAGCTGCACTCTCACCGGAAACGACCAGAATGCGTCCACAAGCGAAGCATAACCAACTTCCCTCTTCCGACTGGGGACGAATTCTCCTCGCTTCGATCTCGTTTCCTTCTTACTTTGCTTTGCTTTGATCTTCGCTCAGATCAACTGTACTTCCACCCTGCCTCACTATCTTTTATTGGAACTCGAAAGCGTTCTTCATCAGCAGCCGAAACGCTTTCGTTCGCCATGGATCCTCTACCTCAATTCTCAAGAATCGCGCCTCCTCGTTCTCGTCGACCACCCTCCCTCCGCTCCTTTCGACCTTCAACTCACTCCCTTTCGGCACTCGCGACATACCTGTCGTTCCTACTAGCAAGTTCTTGGGTCAGTAGCGTAAGCGCTCAAAATGCGAATACCGCTATTAATCTCGACGAGATGGAAACTATGTGCGTCCTCTCTTCTCCCTCTCTTCGCACACACATCAGGATCTGGCCTGACTCGACAACGATGAAACAGGTTCAATTTTGGAGGTAAGGTAGCAAACATTGATTTGCGAGATGATGTTTGAGGGTCAAAAGCTCATATGTTCGGTGTTTGATCGAGTCGACAGATTCGTGGAGTACAACAGGGTACGTACCGGAGACTGGCAGAGTGCGAGAATTAGAGGGAATAGGAAAGGTGAGTCGAGGAAATGCGGACGATACTTGCGACGAGAGGGTAATTTCACTAACCTCTGCCTCATCATTCTCGCAGACGAGTTCAGGAGGCTACAGTAAGTCCCTCTTATCTCTCTCTTCCTCCTTCGCGTTAACACGTCTCTCCTCTCGACAGATTGGATTCAGTACCTCGCCTACGCCAACCCAAAACTCTCGACTTCCTACTATGACCTAGCTCGTTCCGAGGCTACCACGAACAACACGATCGTGTCGGCCACAGTACCTTGTTTCATCGATCAAGTGAATATTTGGAAGAAATGGTTTACCGGGAATGAGAGCGAGGTTAAGTGGAACTCGAATACTACCTTGTTCAGTGAGTACAGATCTCCTTTACTCGATGGGCGTCTAGGGGAGCTGATAGTGTCAGAGCGGATGGTTTAGCCGTTTGGTTCGGAATCAACGACGTCGGTGAGCTTTACTTTCATTCTTGTCGCAGTCACTCGTAACAATCGCTGAATCAGTCTGCTCTCTCTAGGTTTCGCTACAGTTTCGAATCAGAATAGCTCCGAGCAACAACCTCACATCTTCATCACTTACTGGAACGTGATCAACACGCTCTACGCCGCAGGAGGTGAGTTTTCCTTTCTTTTTTCATCTCTTCGCACCCACTCATTTCGAGCACCTATCTGATTCCGCCTCGAACTACGAACAGCTCGTAATATCCTTCTGATGGGTGTTCCTCCGACACATCGAACTCCGTTCATTCAAGGGACGAACGAGCTCATTATCTCGACTCTCGAACGATACATCTCCGAGTACGTTCTCTCCATTCCCTCTTCGCCCATACTTTCGCTCACTCTCATACAACAGGTACAATCACCGGCTCTACGATTTTGCGACAGCACTCCCACGAACCTACCCCAAAATGAACGTAGCTCTATTCGATACGGGTAGTTTCCTCAACACGATCCTGGATCATCCAGAACAGTACGGGTTCAAGCACTCGAAGTATTTCTGTGAGGAATATGGAGCGAATAAGAATAGACCGAATGATAGTCTCGAGATCTGTGGTGCACCGTTGGAACAGTTCGTTTGGTACGATACTTATCAGTGAGTTTTTTTGCGATCGTTCTCTACGCTCTATACATGGAGAAGCTGACTCAGCTCGCTCTGGTCTCGTAGTCCGACATGGGCAGTTCATCGGTTGCTCGCATCGGTCCTCGTAGAGGTTAGTTCTCCCATTCTCCAATCCTCTTTCGAATCCTCCTTGCAGTCGAAATCCTTCCGCTTACTGACCACTCGCCATCTCTTCCCCCACTAGATGCTTTCTCCACCCGAACCACAATTCGATGCCCCTTATACAACCCTAACGATTCTCCCCGAAATGCTCGCTGCCGATCCGAGCGGAACTTCTTCCCAATCTCATTCAGTCGCATCACGGGGAATCGAGTTCGACTGGGGGCTCCTGAGCTTTGTCGTCGGAGCTACAGTACTGGGGATGCTGGCGGGATCGCTGTGAGCGACTTGAGAAGAGAGCGATAGGAGGAGAGGGCCGGGGAGAGGAGAGCAGGTCGTTGTATGGGTCGTTAGCATCTTTCGTTCGTTTGCATTCATACATTGTTGTCATCATCCGACGCGTAGCTGAAGCTCCTGGGAGCTCGGGATGGTCAACGAAGAAGGATGCCATCTCTCGAACGCGATTCTTTGAAAGCTCAGAAGACGGCACAAAATTGAACACGACTTTTCACACTTCTAGTAATGAGCGACAGTGTACTTAAGCTCGTCTAAGTATCCTCCTGACTCCCGTGCCTCTTCTGACTCGATTCAGCCTCAAACATCCTTCAGAGCATTCTTGACGTTCGGATTCACCTGCGTTTTCTCGCTAATGATATCCCTCAACCATCGATTCTGCGAAGTGAGCTACAGCCGTGAGTGAGGAAGGGGTGAGCACACAAGCTCCATAGATCCAGTCAAGTGGAGAGATGCGAAAACGTACCGCTTCTTTCTCCTTTTCCAACTTTTCGAGTTTGATTCGTAGCTCAGCTGCCGTTTCTTGAAGGACAACGTTTCGTTGTTTCTTCTTCGCTCGAAATCGAGCTATGGTGCAAAGCGAGAAGAGTCAGTCCTTATCGTCGAACGCGAGCTGAGCTCAAAGAAGGGTGAAAGAGGACTGACCACTAGCCTCTGTATTTCTTCTCCGTTTGTCCTCCTCCAACTCCTCGTTCGTCATTAGCTCTCGTCCAGCTGAAGTAGGTGTCTCGACACCTCCTTCAGAATCTTGTCGAGAGGGAGCTCGAGAGGCTCGTCGAGAGCGTGAAGGTTTCGAGGGGCGAGGGGATGGAGCTGCTGAAGGTGTCTCTACTGCTGAAGGAGTTCTTACTGCAGTTTCGACGGGGTCTATTGATGGAAGAGTTGCGGAGAGGGGAGGAACAGTGAAGGAAGGGAAATGCGACTGAACGGGAAACCCAGGGGGAGTTGAATGAAGCGGAGGAATACTCAGGTCGACATTCGAATGAGATTGAGGATATAGTGTCGTCCAATCGAAGGAAGGTTCTGCGACTGTCAGACCATGGGGATGGAGGGAAGCGTGAAGTGCGGGCGAAGGATCGGGAAGGATTGGAGGGGTGAAGAATGGTGTGGGCGAGTCACTTTGGAACACTGTCGATGCCCAGATGTCGAGATTGTTTCGAGCGTTGATCAGTTCGTCAAGGTGAGTCGAGGTGAGTCTGTCTGGGAGTGATGAAGAGGTCGAGGAGGACAGGGATAGCTGTAGTTCGTTGAGGCCGTCGAGACGCGAGAACGGCATTGAAAGGGAAGGAAGGAGGGCGAGAGAAGGGGAAGAATGCTGAATGTGCTCGAAGTGAGGTGAAGCGAGAGATTCGGAGGGGTCGAGGGTGTGGAATTGTTCGAGTGTGGATGCGGCGAGACGAGATTGAACGTGAGCTGTTTGATGTTGATTGAGCAGAGCTTGTGACAGCGCGGCTAGTTGAACTGGCGACAACCGAGTATTCTGAATCTGCGAAAGAATGATTGAAGGTTCGGAAGGAGCTTCGGGGGCTGACGAGGGACGGCCGAGAGTTGAGTCGGAGGCAGTCGAAGAAGTCGCGTACAGCGAGGTGAGTGAAGGGAGATAGAAAGCTGGATCCGATGGATCCTCCTCCTCCATGCAGCTTTCCCGTTTAGACCAAGCAGCGCCGCATGGTGAGCGATTCGACACAAGCGTGAAGCATAAATCTCGAGCACATCATTCGAAGCCATCGAAGCGCAAGCCGTCAGATTCGGAAGAGGTGAGAAATTGTGTGATCGACTGCGGACGTCGAGAAAGGGTCAATTTTCTCCCTCGAGGTACCGTATAACCTGAGCTAGCCTTCGCGATAGGCTCCAGTAGTAACGATGATACAGTGTAAATTGGCACTTTCACGCCTTCCCTTCTCGTTCAGCTCGAGCTCGAAGACTGACGAAAACGGTGTAAGCTGATGAAACGTTTGGATCCGCTGTTCACAGACTCGAGTGAGCTACGAGGCATGAAGAATAGAGAGTAAAAAGAGACGAACAGAAAGAAGGCAAGCCTTTGAACCCTTCTTCAGCGAGTAATGTTCGAATCCTGTCAAGTTTCGCCAAAGCCGCTTGACGGTCTCCTCCACCCTTGATGTCTTCGCTCAAAGTCTTGATCTCCCTTCGCCTCGAGTCACTGCGAGCGATCTCGGCTGGAGAGGCGGAACAGACTTGACACAGACATCGCTCGAAGCCAAAAGATTCGTAGAGTGCCGCTTCGCGTTCTGCTTTAGTCGAGGTGACGAGTCCTGGAATGTATTCGATAGTGACCTCGGAGCCGGAAGGGACTGGCGTCGTTGCGTAAACTTCCATTCTGAGCGTGTTGAACTGTTGCGAGAGAATCGAGAATCAGCCTACGAAGTTCCGAATCTCGAGATAATCGCGCTTACGTTCATGACTTGCGAAGCATTTGGGGTGCTGTACCGTCCAGTAAGGTCAGCTCTCGGTCAGATGAGGTCGTGATTCATGATACGCACCAGGAATGGTTGATTCTGTTCGAAGAGAAGATCAACGCAAAGTCGAAATGAAAAAATGAGCCAACGCAGAACGTACCGTGAGATCTTGGGGAACATCATTGAGACAGTAGTACTACCGCTGTACCCTTGTACAGGTGGTATAGCGATCGAGAAGCCATTCGCAGCCCTTCTCGAAAGTATTTCGTCAAGATGCGAATCCTTCGCGACGACCGGGGCGAGCGACATGTAAACGCTCTTCTCCTGCTCCGTCATTTGGTCGAATAATTCCTTTGCTCCTTCCGCATTCAGCTTTGTTGGCCAGATAGCTATAGGTCTTTCAGCGATGAGTCGCTCTCCCTTTTCGAGGTTCTTCTCGGCGACAGCTCCAAATCCCTTGCTGTGACCGACTCTCCCAATTCAGCTAATCAGTCGGAATATGATGCAGGCAGAGTTGGCTTACCCTTTGATCGAGACAACCTTCCAAGGGGGAGTATGAAGTTGAGATTCATCTTCCTCCTCTAACGCGTTCGCTACGAGCAATCCAAATAGTACAGGCAGTACACTGTGATCTACTGCAGGTATCGAGTTGGCTGCTAGGTCGACTGTAGCTGAGGCTGAAGAGGAGGATGACCAGAAAGTTCGGCGAGTTGATTGAGGGAGAGGGGTGTTTCGAATCGCTGATTGGCGTTGTCCATTGCGTAAGATTGGTCTGAATGTACGTAGACTTCGATGCATGTCTTTGAGAGGTGAAGGAAGACTGGGAGAGGAACGACCGCTCTTCAGGATCGAATCTTCGAATCTCTCGCAAGGACGGAGACAATGGTTGTGATTAGGGCCAGAACGTAAAACTTTATTTCGAGAGTGATTATATAGGCAAGTAGAGTAGACAAAGTCACACGCGGGTAAGAGAGAGTAGAAATGCGAAGGAGTGCGTGCGACGATGATAGGAGGGAAAAAACGAAGGGGGTAGTGCGGGAGTCTAGTAGATGAGAGAAAGCAAAGAAAGAGAGAACAACGCTGATCGAGACAATTAAGCACGAAGAGCGGCACCAGATTGGGTAGCCTGGCGAGATGAGAATCGCTGGAGTTCGGCGTTCGACACTGGAAAATTGAAAATTGAAGTCAGCGACGACGAAGGGTGCTGTGAAGCTAAGGGGAATGGAATCACTATTGACTTTCTTTCCACCGAGACCAACAGACTGTTGGGCACGCTTGAGGAAGGAGACTCGGTTGGAGTAGAGAGACTCGTGTCGGGATTGAGTGCGAGTAACGGTCATGTCGACGGGCTTGGGTCCGTTCCTGAAGGAGAGAGGAGAGAGTTGGTTAGCAAGCAGATCGAAGAAGAGTGGAAGAGGAAGGACGAGAGGGAAGAGGAGGAAGATGAAAAACATACTTGTTTCGCCTGTTGTTGTACGCCTTGACTCCAGCCCTGACTCCGAACTTGACAAAGTCGAGAGGGAAGAACCAGATCTAGATATATAAGCAATGTCAGCGTCTGCAGCACTCGTAGAAGAGAAAGAAAAAAGACTCACGAAGTTCCAGATCCAGGTGATACCGATCCATCCACCAGAGATACCACGAACATCGGTGAAACCCCAGTCTCCGTAAGCGGCGATGATCGACGAGATGAGTTGAGCAAGGCAGAAAGCGAGGAAGAGGGCAACCGAGGGTCGCTCCATGAAGAAGAAGGAGTGGGAACGAGTGATGAAGATAAGAGCTTGCGAGATTTGAGCGACTTGGAGGTAGATGATCATGTGGAGTTCGGGATCGTTGTGGTCGGTGATGTTGGAGACACCGAATCGGTTGCTGAAGAACTCGGTGTAGACGATGACGCAGAAGAAGGCGATGGTTCCAGCGGCGAGGTAGAGACCGTAAGCGAAAGCGTAGGTGAAAATCTCTCCGAGATCCCAAGAGTCGGGAGTCGAGGAAGGAAGGACACGATCGAGGGAGAGGGTCATGATGGTACCGTCGTTGAGGAGGGCGATAATAAGAACCATGAAAGGAGGGAAATCGAATTGGAAAGCGAAAGCCATGACAGCGAAACCGACGACTGTTGGAGAGGAGGAAAGTCAGCAAATTGAGCTAGAAAAGTGCGAGAAACAGAGAGAAGGGAGACTAACCGATACGGATGGTAACAGCGCAAGCGTAGATCGAGTAGTTACGCATACGTTGGAAGATGACACGAGATTGACGGATGGCGTGAACGATGGTCGAAAGTCCGGGTTCGGTAAGAACGATATCGGCGGCACCTCGAGCGGCATCGGTAGCACCCTCGACGGCAATACCGACGTTGGCACGGGAGAGAGCGGGAGCATCGTTGGCACCATCACCAGTCATGGCGCACAAGTGACCGAGTCCTTGAAGACGTTTGACGATTTCGTACTTGTGTTCGGGGAAGACTCCAGCGAAACCATCGGCGTCGAGGATCATCTCGTCGATGTTGGCGTGCTTTCCATCGACGGGGAAACCTCCAGTTTGAAGGACCTTGGCGGGGTACATGTGATCTCCGAGACCTAGACGACGACCAGTTTCCTTTGCGATAGCGAGTTGATCACCGGTAACCATCTTGACCTTGACTCCGAGAGTTTGAGCGTCGTCGATAGTTTGCTTGGTGTCGTCACGGGGAGGATCGAAGATAGCGAGGAGACCGACAAGTTCGAAACCGTTACCTTCGTCGTCCTTGTTGTTGCTGGGGACGTCCTCGGTGGCGACAGCGAGGGCACGGAGACCACGCATGGCGAATTCTTCAACGTCGCGTTCGAGTTGATCCTCGACTTCGGCGGTCTTGTTGCGGGAGCAGAGTTCGATAATGATACCAGTCATACCCTTGGTGACACGCTTCATTTTGCCGGTAGATTCTTCGATGTAGGTGATTTCGGTACGCTTGTCGACGGGGTTGAAAGGCTTGAAGTCGAGAAGTTTGATACCCTTGCGAGCGTCTCCAACATTGGGGATAGCGCCGACAACACATCTGCGAGGAGGGAGAATCTCGTCAGATCGCTGCAGAAATGGATGACAGGCAAAGAGAGAGCGGCTCACGTGTCGATAGCGTCCATGTTTTCGGTACGGGAAGCGTAAGCAGCGTTGAGGATAACTTCATCGGGACCCATCTCGGTGTAAGTCTTGAGGGTAGACTTGTCGATAGTGAGCTTGTTGGTGGTAAGCTAGACACGTGAGAGGAGATCAGGGTCAGCGAAAGGAAACTAGAAAAGTCGAGAAAAAGTTGCAAACTCACAGTTCCGGTCTTGTCGGAGCAGAGGATGGTAACACCAGCGAGCTCCTCGATGGCAGTGATACGGGTAACGATAGCCTTGTACTTGGCGAGTTGTTGAGCTCCGACAGCGAGAGTGACGGAGAGAACGGTAGGCATGGCAATGGGGATACCACCGATCAAGAGTACGAGGATGTTGTCGAGACCGCGACGGTAAGAGTAGTGGAATCGGGGGTAAAGAATGACGATTTCGAGGACGATGAAGATTCCGATGGAGACCAAGCAGAAGAGACCGATTTGAGCGAGAATAGCCTGAAGACAAGTCGAAGAACCGTCAGTTTTTTTTCGTACAAGTCCAACGAGGGGAGAAAATGGTGGCTCACCTGGAGATGACCGGTAGAGTCATCATCGGCACCGACAAGGGAAGCAGCACGTCCGAAGAAAGTGTTGGCACCGGTAGCGATAACGACACCTTCAGCCTCTCCTTGCTTGCAGATCGAGGAAGAGAAGCACTGGTCTCCAACCTTCTTTCCTTGAGGGAGCGATTCACCAGTAAGACCGGCTTGATCGATGGAAACGTTGATAGCGTCGTAGAGACGGCAATCGGCGGGAACGATATCTCCAATCTTGAAGGCGACGACATCTCCGGGAACGAGGTCAGACGATTCGATTTCGAGCCAGGCGCCATCACGACGGCACTTGGCCTTGGGGGCGAGGGACTCCATAAGGGCCTTGACAGCGTTACCAGCGGATCGTTCTTCGTAGAAACCGATACCAGAGTTGATGAACAGGAGGAGGACGATACCGACGAAATCTTGCCAATCTGGGGGTCGGCCTCCACCGTTGGAGAGTGCGATAGCTACGAGAGCAGCTCCTTCCATGACCCATGAGAGAGGGTTCCACATGAAGCTAAAAGAAGAGTGCATTTATTCAATCAGCTTTTTTCGCTCTTTTTCGAACAACTTTTGCAGGAAGCAGACATACGAGAGGAACTGGAGGAGAGCGGAAGTCTCCTTGTGTTCAAGTTTGTTGGGTCCGAAGATGTCGCGACGACGGTCAGCCTCGGCGTTGGTAAGACCTTCTTCCTTACACCTGTTTCAAGACGATTCATCAGTACAACACTCTCTAGAATGTGCCGTGATTCGAATAGTCGAGTAGGCGATTCGATCCAATAAGATCGGAGAGGGAAAAAAGGAGGGGGAGATATTGTTTTTTTTGGGGGAAGCGAGGCAGGAGTCGAAAAAACTCACTGGAGAAGAGTCCAAACATCCTCGAGTTCAACTTGCTCGAGATCAACCTTGTCCTTGTCGTAAAGATCCTCAGCCTTGAGCTCAATGGTGCTCATATCAACGAGTGCGTGTTTCGTCTCTCGCTCCTCCTCTGTTTCGGTGTTATCCGCCAACTCAGTCAGCCCAATTCTCCCTTTTAGACCACCTCGAGCGTATGAGAGAGCGTACCGAAGGTCTTGTCGAAACGACCAGGTTCCTTCTTAGCGGGAGCGGCAGCCGCAACGGGCTTTTCATTAGTGACCTCGGGGGTCGTCTTCTCAACTCCAGACATGATGATCGAGTCTTGAAGAGGGTGAAGAGGGGAAGTAATATAAGTCTAGAAGCTGTAGCACTTGAAGAAAGTCGGATCGAAGTCGAGATAAGGGAGGTAAGTTTGTTGGGAGGAAAGAGAGAGGGGAAGAGGGGAGAGGAGAGAAAGGGTGCCGGCGGATTGGTTGGATCTGCTAGCGAGAGGAGAGTTGTTGTTTTCAACTAACGAACGCTTCTTGAAAGGCGACGAAAGAAGAGGGTTGGTGGACGGGGGAGAAGAGAAGAGAGAGAAGGAGGGAAAAAAGTTCGGAAGGGTTGGCTGGCGAGGGAGGGTGAAAAAAAAAAACAGAAGAGGAAGGCGAGTAGGAAATTCAAAGTGATTCTTACTATTTACTTCAGGGGCGAGAAGGCCAAACAAAAACCTTACCCCCTTTTCTTTTTTCAAGAGATTTCCGACGCGCACTTTCTGCCCCGCGAGTCCCGTTCAGATCCAAATCAGGGTTTTGACCTAGGTTCGAACTTTTGCGTGTCTCCCTTCCGTCGTCGGCCGGCATCTTTCTCTCGTGGCTTTTTCGCAAGTTCGTCGTTCGTCTCGTCTTTTCTGTTCGTCGCAACAAAGCTTCATCTGTTTTTCTCGTTGCCGCTCACCTCCCATGAGAGTCCTCCCCCAAGATAGCTGAAGAGTTTCTGTTTGTGACTAGTTCCGAAAGCAAGCTTGTCCCGTTGAATCGCGAATCCTTCTCCCTCTCTCGTCTCTGGTTCTCTTGAGCTCTGTCTCTCCTCTCTCATTTGCTCTCCTCTCGGAAACCGGACGAGTAACGCTGTACCTTGGCCAGTCTGTGTTTGATTGGTGTCTTTTTTCCTGCACACACGACTGGCTTCCGACGAGTCCGATCAGATTTGTTTATCCTGCAAAGAGAGCTGTTCGATTGGAACGACTTTCCAAGACCTCTCTCTTGACTTACGAGAGCGCAATACTCGCAAACCGTCGTTACTAGAAGCTAGAATACTTGTATAGGCCGAAAGAGCAACGAAATCTAATTCTGTTGCGCGCTTCCTCCCGATACCGAATTTCGTGCCGTCGTCGTGGTCGAGCGGGCTTTCCTCTTCATCTCGTTGTCATTTCTCGAGCCTCCGTTGCCGAGTACCTCGGTAGGAGGAAGGGCTCCGTGGCATCCGTGTCGAGTGGCACATCGATTAAAAGCCATCTCTCCCCTCGAGGCATTTCTGTCAAAAGGAGAGCCATTTCTCCCATCTTCTTGAAAGATCGCCCAAGATAACCTATCGTCGTATACGGGGAGAAAATCACGCCCATGCTGTTTGCAAGGACGGAGAAGGAGGAATGGCGCTTGAGCTCGGTCGCTAGAAGAAGGGGAAGCCAGCTCCCCCTCTTTCTACCCACTCGCGCTCGAGTGCAGTTGAGCGGACGTAGCAAACGACTGTGGACTAGCGTACGAAGGGATCTACAACCCCCGTTCAGCCAAGGTAGCCTCCGCGCCCAGTTGAATCTCAAGCTCCTCTATCGTCTTTACCCCTCCCCCAACGACGCGCTGAGCCCCTCTCGTACTCTACCGAGCTTGGGATACTATAAGTGAAACCCCCTCGCTTCGCTGTCCAATCCTAGAAATGCAAAATGAAGTAATCTGCCCTCTCCGAAGTTTCTTATCTTTTTCTGATTTGAGCTATTAAACACACGCGGTCGTCGTGATTTTCCGTTCCGTCAGAGAGCGGACATCTCAGTACAGTACTTCCCTTGATCCAGCCGAAGCGGCAGTACAAGATCGATAAAGTCGTTGGAGTGAGACGCTAGCTAGAACAAGTGTCGTAGCTGAGAGCCAATCGATGGAAAAAAACTCCGGCTGCGAATTCGCATTCGTTTGTAATTGACCGTACAGATATAGTATGTAGTCGAGACAGACCTTACGAAAATGTAATCGAGCCTATCAAACGAGAGAGGATGAGGGGGAAAAAAGTCACTTTGCAATTTCCTTCTCGCCTGAGACGACTCGAGACCTTCAACCGCCCAAAAACGGCCCTTGATCGTTCTTCCTTCCCACTGTTGCGAGCGCACGTTGCACGAGCGAATCGATAACGGAAAAGCTCGGGAGACATAGCAGTTGTACTAGAGCTTGAAAAAGTAACGGATTCCCCTTCGCAAGCTATTTCTCGCCTTCTTTATCAGACGAATCTTGCTCTACGACTTGCAAACAGGCTCTCCTACCTCAAAGACTATTCGAAGATTGTCGAGGCTACCGAAGTACGGCGCTTCTTCTGACAAGGTCGAATATTGATGACAGGCGGCTCGTTTTCGCATTCTTCGAGTTCAATCCGTTTCGCTCTCCTCGTCGAAGACTCTCGTTTCGCACAATACTAGGGTTCATTCAACGACGACTCGAAAGGCTCTAGAGAAGGAACGCAGCGTCACGGGCAAGTGAAAGTCGTGCTCGATCTGCTGTTCAGATGGAAGAGTCTCCACCTCGACTGGCAGATTCACCGTGACCTCGAGAGATAGTCATCGACGACATCCAGACGACATTAAGAGCTCTACCTTGATGCTACCATACTCAGAGCCGACAGAGTCGACAGTGAAGTGCTCCCGTCGACGGTCGAAAGCTTGAAACGCCGAATCTTGATGCCTCTCTGCGGTTGCACGTCGGGTCTCGTATCAGGGCCGACATGGGGTGATTATGAGGATCTCTGTACCGTGAAGGACCCGCGCGAGGAGAGGTCACAGGACAACTTAGACACTTTGACAACGACGACAAATTAATTCGATCGTAGTGGTGGCTCTATCTGCGGGATTGCCTCGCAATCGCCGTATCGTCATAGCAATAGCGGATCTTCACGGCTGAACTGTTGTCTCGAGCAAGAGAGAGGAGAGAAGCATGAGAATGCTTCGCAGACGGCGACAAGTTGCGAAACGTCAAATTTTCGAAGAATCGAAACGATCCTTATTTTCGATATCGCTGTACGGAATTGCAAGGCTCGAATACTCGACGAATGCTCGAACTGAGATCGAGACAAGATTCGAAGTTGCGAAAACTTGAGCCTCTCCCTTGCTCCAAGTCACTTTCACTTCCAACCTCGACAACCTCGAACCACCCTCATGGCTCGCGCTAGGAGATCTACAGCTCTCAAGGTCAAAAGCTATGCACAGGAGAGTGGCTCAGAGGGAGAGGAAGAGGAGGAAGAGATGCAAGTTGAATCATCAGAGTTTGAGGAAACTGCTAGTACTGGATCAAGGAGGAGTGTGAGGATGGATGAGGATACCTATGTAGAGGATGCTGAAGGTAAGTCGTGCTCTCCCTCTCCCTCTCCCTCTTCCTCTTCTCTTTGTTGAAACCCCACTCGGATCCCTCTCTGTCGCTCTCCCTCTATAGAAGAGTTCATTCCAGAAGAGAAGCAGAAGAGTAAGAGCAAAGGTAAAGGGAAAGCAGTAACGAGGGGAAGAGCTGGAAAGTTACAATCAATGGTGAATCTCCCAATCGATGTTTGGTTCTCAAGTTCGTTTCCCTCCCTCTCCCCTCTTCCCTCCTTCTCCCAAGTGACTCACACTTCTGGGGTCGACAGTCGCCGAAGATCTGGACCCTCTCTCACTCTTGAATCTGGGAAGAGCGAACAAAATGATGAGGTCCTTGTTCGCTTCGAAAACTCGTTCGAAAGGGTTATGGAACATTGTCAAACGTTCAGTCCACTTGCCCGAACTCGAATCGAACGACATCAACGATTTACAACTCACGAGTCTCATCTGGGAACGCAATTGTCATGTATGTGAGAAACCTCGAGCTATTCTCGTCGATTATTGTCTTCGCAAGAGATGGTGTAAAGTGAGTTTGACTCTCTTCGTGTCACTTGGTCTTGGCACTGATCATTCGCACTTCCATAGCTGTGTCGTTCGAAGAAGTGAGTCCCCTGAGCTGCTCTCCCCTCCCAAGATCGTTCACTCACGTCTTCTCTCATTCTCTCCGATAGCCTTGTTCTCGCAACTCGTCTTCGCACTCAGATCAAATCTTGCGTCACCAGCTTGCCAGATCTCTCGCTCTACACCCATCAAGGACCTACGAACCACAACTGGAATCGAAAACGTGAGTCTCGTTCTTTTTTCGAACCTGCAGCTCAAACCTCATCC
This sequence comes from Sporobolomyces roseus, assembly GCA_016617785.1. Classification (NCBI taxonomy): domain Eukaryota; kingdom Fungi; phylum Basidiomycota; class Microbotryomycetes; order Sporidiobolales; family Sporidiobolaceae; genus Sporobolomyces; species Sporobolomyces roseus. The sequence continues at coordinate 3,818,661 of JADILM010000001.1, forward strand.
GTTTCTCCTCCTCTCAAACTAGGCTATCACTACAAAGCAGAAGCGATCGAAGTCAACGACAAGGTCATCGAGTTGCGAAGAGAAGTTGCAGAAGCGAAAGGGAAGACATCGATGGCGGCAGCTCAGGAAGAACTCGACGCTTACTTGGTCGAAAGGAAAGCTCTCGTCCAAAATGCATTTCAGGTTAGTAGTTCTTTTCTCAACTCTCTATCGTCTGTGAGCTGATCGAGTCTCTCGAACGGTGCAGGATGGAACGAAACTCGCATTGTGGGAACGTTCTTCAGCTGCTGATCGCAAAGATCAAGATGCTGCTGCTCGTCAAGCTCGCACTGCAGCGTGTGTTCACTGTTTCTCTACTCTCATATCTCCATCCGTTGACTGACTCTCGATTGGAAACGGAGCAGAATCAAAGCGAAACTAGTCGAACTCGGATATGATGACAGAGAGTGAGTCTTTCTTTCGTCGAGACCTAGTCAACGATCGCTCATCCGTCGCTCCGACTCGTAGTATCGCTGATATGTGGAGTGTCCGACATTTACTTGATCAGCCGACTCCTCTCACTCCGACCAGTTCGTCCTTCTCCGCTCTCGATTCTCACTGTGACTGACTTCTGCTCTCTATCTAGTCTGGAACCGTATCTCTGCCAAGATCATTGAGGAGGTCGAATCGTCGAAAAGGAACCGGCTCGACAGGGAGGCAGACGATCGAGTAGTTTCTCGTCGAGAGAAACTCGAACCTTTCTATGAAGCTCTCCGAGACGACGGCAACGACAAGCTGTTCCCTCCCTTCAATCTCTTCCTCAGTATTCCCGCCGTACAGCTATTCTGGAAGGAAGAGGACTCGACAATCGACGAAGACATCTGGCACAACTCTCTCGACGAGATCAACTCGCAACTTCTCAAAGTCAAGAGATGGATTCAGCTGGAGTTCGCTCGAAATCTCATCAAGGCCTACGACGAAGTATCTCACCCTGTATCGGAAGACCTTCGAAAGTCGATTCATTTCCCCGAACCGATTCTTCGAGACTACTCTCGTTTCGGGAACCACACGACTTCTCTCGACATCGACGATCCCTCTACCATCTCTCCGAATGATCTCGATACTCTCCTCTCTCGCTTCACTGCCAAGTTCAAATCGACTACTCCCCGTCAAACTCCCCTCGATTGGCTTTCATACTATTCTTCGAACCGTGTATCTGTCATCCACGGTTTGCGCAACGCTGTTCCAGAGAAATGGCTACAAACTCAAGTACGAATTCTGAAGGAAACTGGTCTGCAAGATTCGAAAGAGACGATTGAAGAGTTGGAGATATTAGGAGCAAACTTTGATTGTCAAGGATGTCACGACCACCTCAAATACTCACCGAGTTACTCTTGGCTCAACACGGTTCCTGTCGTCAAACCTTCGAAAACAACTGAGATGACTTGGAGTGAGATGGTGAGTGAAGGATATCAACCTCGCTCACGAAAAGTCAGCATGCTGACTCTCCCTCACTTTTCGTAGACTCGACACGCTTTCGAATACCATTCCGACGGTTTCAACACGAGCTACTATACAGTGCCTACGATTCGCTACGCAAAAGCCGCAAGCCAGAAGGCTATCTCGACAGTCGATCGACTCGTCGCAGAATCGGAGAATCAAGCTCGAGAGCCACAGGAGGACGATGAACTTGACGCTTGCAACCAGTACGAGCAAGACCTAGTCGATGCGTTGGTCGACATCCACGAACCTTCACCCAATCAATCCGATATCGACGCACTCATTGTTGCGGACGAAAAAGAGAATCGAATCGAAGATGCTTCTGAAGAAGATGAGGAAGTGGAAGATCTGCTTGAGACTCATGGTGTAGGAGTTAGTGCTTGAAAGGCTTGACGAAGAGTGAGTGGCCCGCTCTACTTCGAGACCTTTCGCCGCTAACAACTCGTTTCGTTTCTCACAGAGTATGAACAGAGAATGAACGCTTGATACCCACAAACGAACCGCTTTCAATTCCCCCTCTCCTCTCTCAGCACTACATTTCCTTACGATGTGCAATTCCGCTACAACGACATTCCTCCTTTCGACCTGATCACGACAACTCAGAGGATATCTCGACGAGTTGAGCTCGTGCTCGCGAGCTCAGCCGACAAATGGAAGCTCCTGTCTGACGTATACATAAGTGCTGTTTGGGTGAAGGCCACTGCCAGGGTCAAATCGTGTTCTTTCCGTCGACGAATCTCTGAATACACAAGTCTTCCGACGAGAGCTTAGCTGACCTGTGCCGTCCATGCTTGATTCAGCTGAGAGAGTGTCGGTCTAGTATCTGTTAGATCGTTGAACAGAAAGAACGCTCTTGTCAAACTAATTGTAGAGGACTGCTAGAGGACGCCCGAAGATCTGAGAATCTGCGAAGAGCTGTGTTTGGCCATTTTCACGTTGATCCTCGGCTCAGAAGCGCATACATAGGAGCTTGTTGAGTATCTAACCCTTCAAGGAGGTGCTCATCCACTCCCGAAGCGAGTCTGAAGCAGTCAAGCTATTGCGAGATCAAATTCGAAGAATGTGCGAGGAGAGTGAGAATCGATCCGATGAAGTCGATACTGCCTGTCAGCGTTGCGTACAGAGCTATTGACAGCTCCTGGTAGTATTCAGTAGAAGCGAGTGAGGGGTAGAAGTGAGAGAGGTTCATTCAAACTCTTTCCCTCTCTCGATTCATTCAACTCGTCAACAAACTCCTGTAAAGCTCTCTTATATGTTGTATCACCTAATATAGTATATCAGTAATCGACTAGACGAATCTCCTACTTCTTCAACCTCAACCTCGATCACTCAACTTTGATGCTTCCTCTCCCTTCTTCCACACACTCTCAATCGAACTCTTCAAAGCTCCATTCATCTTTACCACTCCCAATACGCCGACTGCTCGCTCTCCCCCTCTTCCTCCGACTAAGACAACAGTTCCAACTTTATCCTCGTCGAATCCAATTCTCTCTCCTTTCCTTCCTCCTCTTCCTCCTCTACCTCATTCTACGACCAAGCAAGACAACCACGAGACACTCACCGTTAGCCTGGGGTACTCATCCGGATGCAGTGAGGAATTGGGGAGATCATGTTGGATTAGGAAATGCGAGAGAGAAGATCCTCGCATCGACATCGAAGAACTATGGGGATATCACAGATCGATTGTACCCTGATGGACTCGAGGGATGGCTGTATCGGAAGAGGAGGAGTCGATGGGAAGTTGAGAAAGGAGTCGAGGCGATGAGTTTAGAAGTTACAACGACGTCGAAGGGAAAGCGAGGCAAGGCTCAGGTTGGAACGGGGGTACTGGGAGGTGGAAGTCTCGAATGGAGTAGCGGGATTGTAGGAAGTGGAGCTTATTTGGGTCAGGTCGATATGAGAAAGGATACAGATATTTCAATCGACGATCCTATCTTCTCGAAACGGACACTCGCGGAGGAAGCGACTCAGCGTCAGTCAAGAGTGCTACAAGAGCATATCTTGGAGAATGCATGGGTGTACTTGGATGAAGAAGATCGAATCAATACGGAGAAACTGTTGCAAGAAGCAAAGGAGAAGGATTTCATTGACAAGCTCCCATTGCGGGATCGAGTGAGAGGTGATGAAGAGGGTATGAGGAAAGCTAGTGAAGGATGGGCGAGAGTTTATGGGAGTATGGTGAATGAATGGGGGAAGAGTGCGTTGGAGGTACAGGTTGAGAAATTGGTTCGAAGGATCCCGGTCGTCGTCTTCTCGAAAACTACTTGCGAGTGAGTCGAACCTATTCCTTATTTGGCGGCGATATGCAGGATGCTCGCTGACGCTGCTCAAACCTTCTCCTCGACAGATATTCTAGAAAAGCAAAGGAACTGTTAGATTCGATGAAACTCGTACCTAGACCTCATATTATAGAAATAGATCAACGCCGTACGTACCTGCCTTTCGCTTGGCCTCTCCGTATCTCTGCGCTTCTGCCCAGATCCTCGCTTCCTGTTCATCTCCACAGAGCTGACACTAGTCCTCTATTTCGCAGCTGATGCCAAATCGTTACAAGCCCTACTCAAGCGCAAGACTCTTCATTCCACATTTCCAAACATCGTCGTAGGCTCCAGAAGTATCGGAGGATTGAATGATCTGGAGAGACTGATAGAGAATGGAGAATTTACGAAGATGTTGGACGAGCTAGGGGTCAGGTGGAATACGAACTGAGCTCATGCAACATAGCTCCCAGAGCGTGCGTTCGCTTCGAACTCCCGCACTTACTACAAGTTGCTGGAAGTCTCACTCATACCGTAACCCACTTTCGCCCGACAGGAGAGTCTCTTTCTAAACCCGAGTCCGCTCAATTCCAACGCTTTCTTGCTCCCCTTCCTCCCTCTCTCTTCCTCTCTCTCTTCACACTCTACATCACGACGTCATGTCAACTCTGCGTGCAAGTTGGCCGTCTGATACTTTGATGAGGGATGACATCGAAGGCTTTGCATGTCGAGCTGTCAAATTTGTTCGAGCGGTACAAACGCTAGGGGAACACATGGATCGTAAGATGGAAGTAGTTATCTGTGGTGAGTCCTCCTCTCCTTCCTTGTTCTATCGCGTTCTCCTGCTAACGAAAGAAGCTCGTCAGGTAATCCCGCGATTGCACTCTGGTTGAAAGCCATCGAGGCCGCTGCATCTCATGGTGGGGTGATTCCGAAAGATGTGGTTCAATTCAGGGAGAGCATCAAAGGCTGGCTGAGGAAGAAATATGATGCGACTAGAGCGGTAAGTCCACTCCGATCAAAGCTGGAGTGTGACTTTCGCTAACTCGGGGGAATTTGTGCAGCCTATCCCTGTCTTCATCCGAGGCTGCGAAGAGCTCGAGCACAGTGAGAGGAAGGTCGTATTGGAGAACCTCTTCGGTCCAGGTTCGTCTCCTTGTCTCCTTCGTGATCTCTGCCGACTTGATATTCGCAAGCTAACAAACTCGGTGATTCATTCAGATCACGAGAAAGGCTGCATTTTCGCAGGTGCCAGCTTCCACGTCACGTTCAGGGAATCAGGCGAAGGCAACAGACCCGCTACTCGATTGAGACTGCCCAAGACCGAGATCTTCGAAACGATCCTCCCGTCCGGAAAAGTTCTCGTCGACGATCCTACTCGTCTAGTCTTATGCGTCGTCACGTGGTTGATGGCGGAACACAAACTCTTGCCTGCCTTTCAAAGACTCCAAGAAGATCCCGAGGCTCAACGGGCTTTGGAGTTCGAATTCTACAACGGTCCACTCTGGATCGATCTCATCGTCTTATCGCACCTCTTCCAGCTCTTGCGACACCACGACACGCAGGTTCACCCGGCTTTGTGGACGCAAGCACCTTTCCGAGAAAGAGAATGGGATGCAACGATCGACATTCTCCCCGGAATGAACAACGAAAGGAAGAGAGGAATGCAGGACTGGATGAAGCAAGCTGTGGTCAACGTTCAGAAATGGCAGCACAGGGAACGCAAAAAGGGTTTGAGATTGGATTCAGCAGACAAGCTTCTACAAGCTTTGGAGTACTTCACTCCCTTCTTCGAGAAGTATAGCGGGGAGTATCGCGTAGGTCTCTCCAGTACAGACTGTCGACACTCTTGCTGCATTGCCGCTGACCAGCTTGCACAAATCAGGACGATCCGAACCCAACTCTCCCAACCGACGACAATTACCATTATCCCTCGTACCCTCGCAATCCTCACCAGCCCGTAGCCCGCGCAGCTCCAGCATGTCATCCTTTCACTCCCGAGCATATCTCTGCGATGTTACGATGAAGCCTAGCTCCGTTTCTTCTCTAGTCCGTTCCCGTTTTTCAGGGTAGTGGAATCAGTACCTTTCTTTGTCACGTTCTCAGCTGATTGCTACGTTTCCGCCCGACTCGCAAGCTCTGATTGAGATTCGCCCTTGTTCGACTGCAAGTATTCGAGAGACAAGAGACCGAGAGTGTGCACTGACCTCTCCGTTTCGACTGAACAGGGCAAAGCAGAGAGTAAGGAGACACTGATTGCACTCGTTTACTTTGCACAAAGAGTCTAAGCAGAAAGTGGATATCAAGATCGTAACGAACGAGAGGACAACGACGAGAGAAGGGGATATCAAAACGGTTTTTGGGAGGAAACAAATAAACGAAGTAAGTATGCGAGTACAAATAGGAACAGAAGAGATCGATTCAGCGAAGACAGGTGGATATAAGAATCTATGCGAAGGAAGGCGAAGAAGGAAAGGCGGGGAGGGAAGAGATTATTGAAAGAGGAGTTCTGATTAGTGGAGAGAGAACATTGACAACCTCGCTCGAGCGTATTGTTCGACGATCCTGATCTCTCCCGCTCCACGATGATCACCGACAGCCATGAGATTTCTGCCTCGAGTGACGAGGTTGTTGAGTACCATGTCGAGGATTCTAGGAATCATCGCGACGAATTCGGGAGGTTGCTGCTCGCAAACAACAATGGCGGTCAGCTGTGCAGAACGAGAGTACGAGGGAGAAAGTGAAAGCTCACCTGATCATTACAAGCTCCAACAGCTCTCCTCAACCATTCCAACCATTTCTTCTCGTTTTCGGCGAAACCTCCTTCTCTCGATTTCACCAACTCGCTCAACCTGAACGCGAGGCTCAACGTGACAGCCATCGAGATCGCAGGTTGTCCTGAGGAAGAAGAGGGGAAGATTCGATCGAGACGTTGAGGAGGAGAGGAATTGAGGAAATGGACGAGAGAAGGGAAAGAAGGAGATTCGGAAGGTTGGAGGAAAGTTGTGAGGAGGTCTTCGTAGCTAGCCACAGGGGTCTCTGAGCGAGGAATTGGAGGGAGCGTTTCAGGTTGTGAGGCTTGAGGGGAGAGGATGTGGGAGGAAGCGGCGATAGAGGAAGGCGCTGCTGGAGGAGGAACAGCTCGAGATTGTTGTTGCTGAGACGCGATCATCAATCCCTCCATTCTCTGTAACATCCCTTTGAGCTCAGCTACCTCTCCTCTCAATCCCCCGACCTCCTTCTCCAGTTCTTCAACCATACCGTTCTGTTCCCTCACTATCTCTTTTCGTACTCCCAACATTTCCCTCTTCATCTCACTCATGATCTCATCAACTGACTTGTGAAGAGTATGCTTGAAGGAAGGAACCAGGCCGGAGAGGATCAACTGAGTGACGGTTTGCTCGAGTGCCGGTACTAGAGTCGAGGCGAGCGATCGAGTGAAATCGGGATCGAGAAGGATTGAGGAAACTTCTCGAGGGAGAATCTGAACGCCACGACTTCGATTGTCAGCCTCGAAGCTATTCGGACAGGGGAAAGCGAGCTCACCTGTCTGACGGCACTTTCGAGATTCCTCCTCAGTTCGACACCGACGAGGTCCTGAATCGCAGGTAGCAACTCGTCTCCCATGAAGCTTTTAGTCGTTGATTCCGTTTCGAAAACAAGTTGCTCTATCGATCTCAACAGTTCTCGTTCCCGGTTCGAGGTCTCTGCATCAGTCGAAGGGACTGAAGATCGATTCTCATCAGTGACTGGTATCAGCAGCCAAAAGTGAACGAGACACTCACGGCGAGCCACCAATTCCTTCCTGACGATCCCCTCGACGATAGCCGGTAACCCTCTCTCGACCCTCCTCAATTCCTCGACGATCGTTCCAGCATCCTCCGTCTTCGTCTCGACTTGCGGTGGAGTCGGCGACAACGAAACCGTCCCTTCTTCCTCGATTGACCCATTAACTGGAGGAGTCGACGAATCCGTTGTTGAAGCGTTCGAATAATTCTTATAAGTGTTCTGAAAGTTTGATCCTCCAACTTCTTTCTTCTTTGCCAATTTCATATTCTTGATCGCAGCGTTAACGACTGCACCCGATAACTTGATCTCATCTTCCTTCTTCTCCTCCCTCGGTGTAGCAGGGTTCAAAGCATTCGCAATATCACCTTTCGCAGGTAACTCTTCTTTCTTCTTCATCAGGAGTTCCTCAACTTCCTGATCCCGCTTCTTGACTTCCTCCTCACTCGTCTCGTTCGATTCTTCTTCAGGGAAAGGGATCGAAGCCCTCCTCATGAATTCCCAACTAACTTCATCGACTCGTTCTTCTTCGACGTCAACTCGTTTGTTCACTTTGATCGATCCTTCCAGACTCATCCTGCGTCCAGTAGCGAGGAACTTTTCGAGTTCGGAGAGGGATTCTTCTTCGGTCAAGTTCCCGGGGTTTTGGGAAACGGACTGAGTAGAGGCCGATTGGGTGAGGGGAACGGAGAATGGGTTGGAATTGGTGAATTGAGCTTGAGAGGTCGAGGTCGAGGTAGTGGGAGCAGGAAGAGAGGGGAGGAGGACATGTTGAATCCCTTGAGGGTGATGAATGAGGACTCCTAATTCTTGTTTGACTTCGGTCGAGCTCGAGAGGGGAGAAAGTTGAGATCCAAACTTGTACTCATCTGATGAAGATTGCGATTGTTGTTGATGAGGTTTCGAGTCGATTACGAACGAGAGGATAGGTTCAGGATGAGGGACTTCGAGAACATGGGAGATTCGAATTGGTCGAGAAGATGGTTTCGATGCTGGATCGGGTCGAGGGAGGGTGAGGAGGCGAGAGAGAGTGTCCGAGTCTGATCGGAGGTCGGAAGAGAGTTCTTGAGGTAAAGGAGCGAAGGCGAGTTTGAAAGCGAAGATTGAACCTCGGAGGGACGAGGAAACGAAGAGAGCCGAAGAGGAGTCGTGGTATTGTAGTTGCGAGTAGTGGAATCGGGTATCGTTTTGATCGGGAGGCGATTCGAGCTTGATCGATGCGACGGAAGTTGCGAAATGGTCGAACCCGATCAAGTCCACTTGAGTACCTTTTTGCGAACTGATCGCTACGGCTCGAATGACGGGTTTCGATGAGGAAGACTCGATAGAAGTAAGGAAGGAGATCTCGGAGGGGATGGCTTGAGAAGTGTGAGAGGGTAACGGGCCGTGATGGAGAGGCATGTCGAAAGAGTTTGACGAGGTACGATAGATCTTGCATTGCTGAGTAGTAAGGATTGCGAGAAGTGAACCATCAGGAGAGAACGTAACATCTCTTATCGTCTGTGCGCTCTCATGCAAGATCAGCAATTCCGCTCGAATTCGTTGAGCTTTCGAGAAACTCACGTCGCTCTTATCTCCTTTGATCCACTTCGTTCCTTTCATTTCCTCTACTCGCATCTCTACCTTTGCACCTTCCCTCGCCTCTTCGACATTCACCAAACAAACCGATCCTTGATTCGTGACAATCGCAATGATCGGCTCCTTTGGATAATTCGGACAAAATTTCGCCAATACAAACTTGCAATCCGGAATCGTAGGTGGTGAGATCATCAACATTGGTTTAAAGCTGTATCATCCGCACGAAATCGTTCTTGATCAGCGATACTTTCTTGCTTTCGAAGAAAGAAAGAAGAAAATGTGAGCGGGAGACATACTCTGCATTCTCACTCGATTCAAACCGATCCATTCCCTCCCACACTGCAACCCTCCCCATCCCCGCCCCTTCAACTACACACATCGCTCTCCTCCCGCCTTGATTCACACCCTTCGCGAATTCGATCCCTCCCAATTCTACGGACCCCTTCTTTCCTTTCCCTTTCTCCTTCCCCATTTCAAACGGATCAACCAATACTCTCTCCCCTGACTCTCGTTCAATTACTCTCACTCTCCCTTTCTTAACCGCGTACCCGATCAGATTTGAGCAAATCCCGATCCTTCTTCCTTTTTGATACTCGAGGGATTGGGCTGGAAAAAGAGTGATTGGAGTGAGGGTTGGTGGGAGGGTCGTGAGGGAATCTGAGTGGGACGAGGGAAGGGGAGAGATAGAGAGTGTTTGAGGTTGGGAAGGGGTGGGTAATGAGGTGGAGGGGATTCGAAGGCCTTGAGTACTGGAGGAGGAGGAGGGTTTGATTGATGAGTAAGATAAGTATTTAGTTGGGAACGAGGAGGATGTCTGAGGAGGTGGAGAAGAGATCGAGTTAGGAGAGAGATGTGTTTTTGATTGAGACGGAGTCTGGGGTTTTGAGGGAGATGGACTAGGGGAAGGAGAGGAAGAAGAAGAAGTGGATTGGAAGTTCAAGTGTTGGGGGATCGAGGAGAGGGGTGAATCGGCATGGAGAGTGGTCGGAGTGGATTTCTTCGAGTTTAGGAGGTCGAAAGGGGAAATGAAATTGAAATTTGGGGTAGTCGTTGAGGTTGACTCTGGAGCGGAGGGTGTAGAGGGAGGTAAGGAAGGAGCTACTGGAGCAGCGGGAGGAGGTGCAGATGAGTGTGAGGAAGTGATTGAAGTGATTGAAGTGGGGTTTGGATTGAAACCTTTCAAGATTGATAACAAGGATTGACTCGATACATCTTGTGAAGGAGGTTGTCGAGGTGCAATGGGAGTAGAAGGAGTAGTCGAAGGAGAGGGAGCCGACTGATTCGGAGGTTGAGGTGGAATAGGTAATTCTCCTCGCAAGATTGATAACAAGTTGGCTGCGTCAGACATTGAACAATCTTGAGAGGGTATACACGCAGATATGAGAGGAGAGGTAGAGAGAGAAGGAAGAAAGGGAGTGATCGAGATACTCAGGGGAGCGAATGCAACTGAGATCAATACTTTAAACTCGACTGCATTCTCTCTCATCTCCACTCCCATCCAACAAGGCTTCCAGTTGGGATGGCCGATTACACTTCATTATCGAGTCATTTCCCTTTGACAGTCCCAATTCCGACCTATGTATCAGATCCAACTTTATTACTCGCAGAACACTTGTCAACCGAACACGACCTCCTCCGTAACCCTACCTCGTTACCACGCTGGCAATCCTACCTCGAACAAGTCACCACCGAAGTAAACGCAACTCTCCTCGACTCACGTGGTCCCTCATCAGGTGCAACTCCATTGGAACGTTTACTCTTAGGGGATCGACTGTGTACTCCTCAAGGAAGACACTCACTCAAACGTATCACAGACGTATATGAACGAGCTTTGCAACATCACCCAACGAGTTACAAGTTGTGGAGAGATTACTTGAAATTGAGATCGAAATTCATTTTGGGAACTGCAGGGAAAGAGTTGAAATTGGGAGCACTGAGGAAGAAGAGGGGACAAGAGGGAGTAGGGAGAAGTATGAGTGAGTGGTTGGGAGCGGGCAAAGGAGAGGTAGATGAGATTGAGGAGGGAGAGAGAGATTACGAAGAACATTGGGAAGGAGCACTCGATGGTGTCGTAGGTTATCAAGAGTGGAGGAGTTTGGCTGCGGTGCATGAGAGAGCCGTCATGTGGTTACCAACTGTAAGCATCTCCCTCTTTCGAACTTTATCAAACTTTGTTACTTTCTCGACTGATTTCGCAAACCCCCCAATCCGTGTAGATGCCTCGAATTTGGTTATCTTACTTGACTCTATTCCTTCACCCTTCCTGTCCATCCTCCTTGTCCCACACTCACGCTCGTCGAACTTTCGATCGAGCACTCCGAACCCTCCCTCCTTCTCTCCACGAACGAATCTGGCACCTATACCTCTCCTACGCATCCCCTTCCTCTCCCGCCTCGATCTCTTCCACCTCGATCGTTTCGATCTGGAGACGTTACCTACTCCAAGATCGTTCCCCTACTCTTTATTACATTCAAAACATCCTTCTCTCCATGGAGGAACCCCGACCTCTCGAAGCAGCGAAAAGGTTGTTGGATCTCGCGAGGAGGACTCAGGAAGGTGATATGAAAGATAGTGAAGGGAAATCAGCGTTCCAATTACTCGGAATGTGGTTGGAAGTCGTCGAGAAATTTCCAGAGGAAGTTGGAGTCGACGAAGAAGAGAGTGATCGATTGAGAAAAGAGAGGGAGAAGTTGGGAGGTGGTAAGAATGAACAAGAGAAACAAATCGCGGTTCAAGGACAACAGAAAGGACAGAAGAATGTCGTTTCACCTCCAGTATTGGATCCTTCCGTACTCGACCCGACTTCGAATAGTCTACTCGATATCGACCACTTGCTTCGTACTCATGGACTCGAGTTGTACCCTGATCAAGCTGGACGATTATGGACCGGTTTATCAACTTACTGGATCAAACGAGGATCCTTCTCTCTCGCAAGAGCAACTTTCGAAGAGGCCCTTTCAACCGTCGTCACCCTTCGAGATTTCACTCAAGTATTCGACTCGTACGCTGAGTTTGAAGAATCCTACATTTCAGGATTGATGGAGAGTATCGCGGAGGAGGAAGATGAGGATGATGAGAAGGAATTGGACGAGAGGATGAAAGAGTTTGAGAGGTTGATGGATAGAAGACCATTCTTGGTTAATGAGGTGTTGTTGAGGAGGAATCCGAACGATGTACAGGAATGGGAGAAACGTGTGGCTCTCTACGGTGATGATGATGAGAAAGTGAGTCTCTCGCTCGTTCCTTTATCCTATCTGTGGCTCGCTGACTGAGCTGGTTTCGATTAGGTCGCGGAAACCTACACTCTCGCAACGAAATCCCTCAACCCTCGAAAAGCTATCGGTCCCCTCCATCTCCTCTACGTTCATTTCGCAAAGTTCTATGAATCAGGAGGAGTTTCGGGAGAGGCAGAGAGTGATCTCACGAGTGCAAGGAAAGTGTTTGAGAAGGGTACGAGGGTCTGGTTCAGGCGTGTCGAGGAATTGGCGGAGGTTTGGTGCGAGTGGGCTGAAATGGAGGTTAGGAATGAGTAAGCTTTCTCTTGTCTGTGCACCGAGGAGCTTGTGAGAACGAGGAATACTGACTTCAATGATCTTGCGATGTTAAGGAACTATGATGAAGCGATCAAGGTGATGCAACGAGCAGCAGCTATTCCGAGGGATTGGAAATCAGTCGATTACCGAGACGAGGTAAGTCGCTCTTCCCTACTCAAGTCTATATTTCCCTTGTTGACTCGATTTCACCTCCACCTCGGCAGTCAACTCCACCTCAACAACGACTCTTCAAATCGCTCAAACTCTGGTCATTCTATGTCGATCTCGAAGAATCGATCGGTACAGTCGAATCAACGAAAGCAGTATACGATCAGATCTTCAGCTTGAAGATCGCCAACGCTCAAGTGTTCATCAATGCTGCCAATTTCCTCGAGGAGAATCAATATTGGGAAGAGAGTTTCAAGGTAAAGCTTCATCGCTCCTTCGGCGCGAATCGTGACGAGCTGAGCTGACTGGATGAGAAATGTGTACAGATCTACGAACAAGGTGTCGCTCTTCTGCCTTATCCTATCGCTTTCGAAATTTGGAACGCTTACCTCTCAAAGTTCATCAAACGCTACGTATGTCTCCGCTCCAGTTCGTCTCTACCTCATCGGAGCATCTTCACTGATGCACGCTCGTCTGCAGGGTGGAGATAAACTTGAACGAGCTCGAGACCTTTTCGAACAAGCGCTCGAATCGTGCCCTCCGAAGTTCTGTAAACCTCTGTACTTGTTGTACGGAAAGCTCGAGGAGGATTACGGGTTGGCAAAGAGAGCTATGGCGGTCTATGATCGGGCTACTCGAGCTGTTGAAGCAAAGGATCGAATGGAGGTAAGTTTGAGTTCACTCGTCACTCTCCTTTTGACAGCATACTGACACTTATTTCCGTTCGATCAGATGTTCACTTACTACATCGCGAAAGCTACTGCCAACTTTGGTCTCCCCGCTACTCGACCTATTTACGAACGAGCGATTGAACAATTACCGGATTCTCAAACTGCCGAGATGTGCCTCAGGTTCGCCGCGTTGGAGAGGAAGTTGGGTGAGATCGATCGAGCGAGAGCTATCTTTGCTCATGCTAGTCAATTCTGTGATCCTCGAGTACGTTCTCTCTTTTTGATATTCATTCTTGACATTCTCGCAAATTTGACTGACACTTTAGTTCTCCCCTCACACAGACGAATCCCGATTTCTGGGCTCAATGGAACGCTTTCGAGATCGAGACTGGTTCAGAAGATACTTTCCGAGAGGTAAGCTTCTTCTTTCTTCTTCCCTCGTTTCGATCTCTACTGACTCTCTCTCTCTCCCGTACTCAGTACCTTCGCATCAAACGAGCTGTTCAAGCCGCGTTCAACACCGAAGCTTCCTACCTCTCTGCGAAACTCCAACAAATTCAACGAGGACAAGCCGAAGCTCAAGAAGCAGTCAATGGAGGAGTCGATGTCGATCCTATGGCTGCACTCGATCGTGCGACTGGTACTGCGGTTCGAGGATTCGTTCCTGCTGCCAGTGGTCAAAAGGTTGGTGGAGATGGTACGAAAGAGAATGAGGAACAGCAACAGGGTAACGCGGATGAGATTGATATTGAGGACGATGATGATGATGACGAATAGTAGTAGTAATACTGGAATGGGTATAAAAGTCGACAAGACACAAAGTAATTTAAGCCATCAATCATCTTTTTGATCAGTACTCTCCACGGACCGCGAAGTGAGAGAATGAGAGAAAAGCGTCCTTCGATTTGATAACAAGGTTCAATAGGGACAGATACAACAAAGGTGGTAATACTAACGACAAGAGAGGGGAAACTTTGCAAGAACGACGATTTGAAACGATACAAAGGTGCGAAAGATAACAACGACTTCATCAAGAACTTTCCTGCGAGTTGACGGGTACTACGGGGTCCCATCTGACATTCTCCAACCTCATCTCTCCACTCTTCTCGTCGAGTTCAGCAGAGTAGAGCGGGGGGACCTCGGGATTCTCTTCGTTCCATTCGATTGAGGGCTGCATTCGAACGCAAGAGGTCAGTTACGGAAGTTGAAAGGGGACAAGGAAAGCGACATACAGGTATGGGGATCGTGAGACGGAGTTCACGTGAAGTCGGTGCGACAGGAAGAGGATAAGGGAGTTCGAGGAGAGAATCTGGGAAACCGTCGTGAGTTGGTCGAGGGCTTGCTTTCCTGTTTGGAGGAAGCGAGTCAGTGAAGCTCTTGTAGAGGATGTTATAGAACGGAGTACAAGCCTACCTTCCAGACTTTGACAAAACGACGATTTTCTTCAGAGGCATCTTTTTTACGTTCCTCTCCTCACACCATTCCAGCGCCTCTGCCAAACGAGACTCCACCCACTTTGCTTCCTTGATCGCTTCCTTCGTTCGGCGTAGGTTCGTCCTCGTAACTGCACCAGCCCAGCAAGAATCGAAGTTTCTCGCTTTCGCATCGATTAAAGCAGTTTGTCGAATCCATAATGACACAGCTCGCATCTTCCATTCCTTGTGTCGTTCGAGGATGACCCGTTCCGTGAGGATCGCGTTGGAATCGGTAGTTCTTGAAGGAATTCGAGCGATGGTGAGGTCTCGAGAATCCGTCGAAGGAGTGAGCTCGAGTGCGTTAGGTGGGAATGGAATGATAGGACTCCTGAAGTCGCTGACTTTGTCTCTGGCTTTTTGTACTGCGAAACCGACTCCTAAGATAATGAGATCCATTTGGGGGACGTGTTCTTTTGAGTTGATGGAGTTGCGAAGATGTGGGGAGTTTTTGAGCCGAGAGGGGGGAAACGAAGAAGGAAGGAAGAGGAGAGGAGGGGGACGAAAGGAGGACTTGAATAGGAGGAGCAAAGAGAGACAAGAACGATTCGAAAGTACCGAGTCCGAGAGAGAGAGAGAGAATTCGGGCTCTTAGTGATCGGGCTGAGAGGTTGCGAGAGACTTGGTTTGCTGGAAATCCTCCAAAATCACTTGGCCCAAAAGTTCGATTGCCATTGATTACAAAGAGCACGCGAGAGCGGAAAGGCAGCTCTTTCAAGAGCGGTGCAGTTCAAAGCACTTTCCATGAAATTCAGCTCCTTTTCTTTGATCGAAACGCAGGTCGAGAACCTTTATCTATTGCCTCTCTCCAGATCTCCTGTTGCATTCAAGGGGTCGATAGTACTCAATCCTTATCGATGCAACAAGTCGCAAGGCCTTTCTCTGATTCTCTGATTTCTCCTCAGAGGTCGGTGCGAATTTGAGCTCAAAGTTACGACAAGCTTGATTACGATTCCCTACAACATACTTCATGAGATGAAGACTATATACAACCTCAGTACCATATCAACGAATCAGAACGATCGCATCCGCCCCATCCGCTACTCGATTCTCGCTCATTCTCTCCTCCTCTTGACCCCATGTCGCCCGCTGAATCAATCTCTCTCCTCGCAATGGTTCATAATGTCGAGTGTACGCCGGTGGTAGACCATTCCCAGATTCATCTTCCCGAGGACCTCCTCGAAGGACGTGCGCAGGAACGGGGACGGTCAAACGAGGAAAGATTGCTGGAATGGCGACGGGAAGAGGAGATGGAAGGTCGGCGAGGGATGGTGGTCGTTCAGAGTGGGTTGGTCGAGAGACAGAGGATCTGAATAAGGGGAAGTAGCATGAGTTTTTGATCGTTGCGAAATGCCAAAGAAACTCCAAATGGACCGGGCGTCGTGAGGAAGCAGATACTTCAACGTACCTTCGTTTCCCAGGTTTGACGAGAGCGACCAATGGTAACTTTTGTAACCCTTTCTCCTCACACCATCGCACGGCTTCAGAAAGCTTTTTCTCAACGTATTCCGCCTCGAGTATCGCCAATCTGATCTGATCACAGTGATCCCATGACACCCTTCCAGCCCAACTATTCCTCAGCCCCCTCCTCATGGCATCCAGTAAAGCTGCTAGCCGTAAATATAAAGATTGATATCGAATTTTCCAGTTCATCTGACACTCGCGGAGCCCGAACTCGGTCAAGGTCTCGTGCTTGATGATGAGAGGAGACGATGCGGATCTTGCTCTTGTTGCTGGTCGAAAGGGAGGATGAGGGGAAGGAGGGGGAGGAGAGGTCAAAGTTCGTTGTGGGGAGGATCGAGTGGCTACGAGGGAAGATCCAATGGGTGGTGATGCTAATGGTTCACGAGTGTAGACAGGTGCGAGATCCTCCATCGTTGGTGGTGGTGTTTCGACATCGGCAAGTGGAGGAGGTTGAAACTCTGGAATAACGGGCGATCGAGCAGTTGCGACTTTGCCACTGATTTTTGTCGCTGAGTAGGAGACCAGGTAGACTAGGATGTCGGCCATGTTGTTCGATTGGAGTCGTGGGAAGAGAGGGAGAAGGCAAAGCGGCGAATTCAATTTAGTGGAAATTCGCTTTCATCAAAGATCACGTGTGGATCGTCAATTCTCCACCCCTTCACTTCGAGTTCTCCTTCTCGCTCGACGAATCACAAAGTGTCGTCGGCAGGGAGAAGCAGCTGAAAACAAGTTCCGAGCCGAAACTCAAAAAGTGCGAAAATTAGTAAAGAGGTCGTCGCTCGCTCGCTGTCGGCGTCGTGCTCATCGACAGCTTATCGATGATAGAGCTGGAACTAGGAGGACGCCAGCTCTTTTCCGAGTCGACGGGCGAAGACGGAACGAAAAACCCGACTCTTCTCGCCAGGACACTCTGCGAAACCCGGATCGAAAGCGCTACAACTGGATATCTTACTGCCAAACAGATGAAACGAAAACGAAAGGGTAATCTATGCTATATACAAAGACAAAGAGAAAGCTAGCTGACCAACTCAAGACTGGAAAGAGGGAACGACAAACGACGTCAACCCCAATACGTGGGGATGGCGGACCTCTCTCCATACAGCAACCTCGAACCCACACTCTGTATCCGTGGTCGCCCATACTCTTGCACGGCATCCCCTCTCTCCATGCTCATTTCCCCATTTGATACGTCCGCCTCAGCTTGATAGGTTGGTGGAGCGTCTCGTTCTCTGTCGTGATCTGTTCGTTCGAGGTCTATCGGCGGAGGCCGGTCGACGGTGAGAGTGTATATCGATGAGGCTGGAGCTTCGGGAAGGGGATAGGGTAAGTCGTGAAGGACGAGAGGGTAATCGGCGTGCGAAGGTCGATTTCTAATCGACAACATCCCTCGTCAGCGCTTCCTCTCCCGAATCATGACAGCCACTGGAGGAAGACAGAGTGATTAGACGAACCCAGACTTTGCATCCTTGATCAGCTTCCTCATTGAAACTGGTTTCATCTCCCTCTCACTACACCATCTCGCTGCCTCGCGCAAGCGTTCCTCGACCCAGTAGGCTTCCAATACTGCATCCCTCAGTGCCCTGATGTGTTGATCACTGCAATCGCCAGCCCAACAATTGGCCAATCCTCCCAAATTCGCTTGTTCCAACGCTTCCAACCTCGCAGCTAGATTCCGCTTCCTGCAGATCCAGGACAAGTGACAGTTCTTGAGAGTTCGTTCGGTGAGGAGTGGAGCGGTCGTATTGGTAGGTAGATCTGGCGGGAAAGGTATAACGGGAGAACGTAAATCATCCATCGTCATTCCGCTCTTGCCGATGATGCCTAAGAGCAGAATGGACTCCATAGTAGGTGTGCTCTATCGGTGTGTGCGAAGTTTCGAGGTGTGAAAGTCAAGTGAAGTGAAGGAAAGCTAAGTTCCCCGATATCTCGCGGCGGAGGGGGAACTTATGGGACCCCTCAAAAGATAGCAATTCCTCTCTGAGCTCTCATTCTGTCACATAGCTTGAGATGCTATCGTCGGGAGCGAGACACGGAAACCTAGAAATAGACAATTCCATGACTTCACTTGGATTTCGCAGAGTCAGCTGCTCTACGTCTCTCCTTTTCCTCATCTGCTTTATACCACTGCGAGATCGAAAAGAAGAGAGCGTCAGTCACCATCTTGGTACCGCAGTGAAAGAGAGAGGGAGCCTACCTCTACAGCCGTTCGAATTCCTTCCTCCAAAGTTTCTATCGGTTCGTACCCTAGCAACCGCCTCGACTGTTACTCCTCTCTTCTCTCATCAGTAACAGCTAATGATGATGTAGAAAAAGACAAGACGTACACGTTCGATATCAAAGTACATATCGTTGAGAACATACTGCATGTATTTCTGATTGATCGCACACTCCTCCGGTTTCTTCCCTACCAGTCTGCCACCCAGCTCACATAACACAGCAACGACCATTCCCATACTCCCTGGTAACTTGAAGATCCAATTCGTTGGTTGTCCAGAATAGGCATAGTAGACGGCTCGAGCGAAGGACCAGAATGGAACTGGTTCACCGTTCGAGATGAAGAATGCTTGACCCGCTACTGATAGGCCTTCAATCTCGATGTTCGGAGGTAGGTTGTCTTCGTAGAATTGGTTGAAGCGAGTTCGGGAAGCGGGTAAGGGGATCTCGTCGGAGTTCGGGGAAGAATCGGAGTCGACTACTTCGGGATGTCGAGAAGTGGGAAGTTTCCGTGGCTGAACAGTACAGCTGACGGGTGGAAGTCGTTCTTGAAATGCGGAGAAAGGGATGGGAGGAGAGTCGAGTCGTTCGGCAGCGAGGAGGTGAGCGTGAACGACGTTTCGAACGGTAACGAAATCGAATAGATTAAGGTTCGAACCCATTTGGAAGCAGGACTGTCGGGCTTTGTAGACTCCGATAAATCCAGGAACGACTTGGCGATCTCCTGGTCTGAAGAGTATGCGAGAGTCGTCAGTCTCAGCGAAGGAATCGACATGTTTGAAGCAGATTCTCACCCAATAATCCCGTTCGGTCGCAGTGAGCAAGTCAAGAGTCCTTCCTTTCCGTTAGCATCAAGTACAATCTTCTCCGCTTTTGCCTGTGAAAGCTTGAACGACTGATCAGCTTTGGAAACCGACAATCAATCAGTAGAGTTACTCACCTTGGTCGACATATACGTTGGAATCCCTCTCTCTCCCTCAACATCAACCGTTGGTATTCTCTCATCCACATTCTTGAGCGCATCATCCTCGAAACAAACCGTCGCCGAACTAGTAAAGACCAATTTCCTGACTCCTGCTTTCTGACACGCTTCTACGACCACCTTTGTTCCCTCTACGTTGACTGCTTGCCATACTTCTGCACTTGCGTTTGCGTGAGGACTTGCAGTGTGGAAGACGGTCGTAGTTCCAGAACTTTGGAGGGACGCGAGGAGGGAATCGAGGGAAGTGATATCGGTTCGGAAGAACCTGTAGGAAGGGGGATAGAATCGACGTTGGGTAAGACCGAGGGAGGCTACTTGGGAGGTTGGATAGCGGTTCAGGAGTTCAGTGATGAGTGCTGCTCCGAGGAAACCTTCTCCTCCGATTACAGCGAAAGATTCAGGTGAGGGAGTCGCAGTTGACATCTTGTAGATTGAAGGCTTGTTGATCGCTATCCGGTGACCTATAAGAGTTATCAGCCTTCATTCATCGCCGTCCAGGAGAGCAGAGAGTCGAAGAAGCCTTGCGAGTTGAGCGATCTTCACTCGCTTCCATACTGCTCTACTGCTCAGGTCTAGTGGTGGAGAGAGCTCACGGATGCTTCTTTCTCTGACCCAGAAGTCCTGACAGCTCGGGAGGTGCTCTGTTCGGTGAATGATCGTGTTGAGAGATGAAAGTGGAAAGATGAAAGGGGATCGCTCAGTCCCGCCGATTCGTGTATCTTAGTCGCGAAGAATTGGTAGGAGCGTCGTTTGTGCACTGCAGTCGGTAGCCGAAAATCGAAACGGAAAGTTGGTAGTTGAAAGTCAAGGAGAATTCTCAGATCTCTCGAACAGACTCCCGAAAACTCGTAGGCTACAGTGTATCATTACTAAAGCAGATTACGATTCCATATCAAGCGATAACTATGCATAGAGGGAGAGAGGGGAGAAGCTATTTAACAATCAAGGAGAAGCGAAATCCAAACTATCTTTACTTCCTGTTGCGACCTTGCTGGAGGAGCAAGACTCGAACTATACTAGTGAAAAGGTTGATGACGTCGAGGATGAGGGAAACTGATTCTCGAACGGGATCAGCGACGATTTGACCCCTCTGAGCCATTTGAGCGTGCTTCAGAATCTATTTTAGACGATCAAAGAGTCAGTAGAGCAAAATTGAGAGAATAGGGTTTGACGTACCTTCTGAGTATCGTAGAGGATGAAGCCAGAGAAGACAGCGGTTCCTCCGTATGCGCCAACGGTTTCAAGAGTGGTGAGAGCGCGAAGGGACATGCGAGGCATAATCATGGGAGCGAGACTTGAGCAGATGAGGACACCGAGACCGGCGAGGAGGGGTCCACCTGTTCAAACGTCAGAGTCAGCGACTACTCATGACTGTTCAGAAAGAGAAAGATACGCACCAAGCCATAAATATTGATCGCTCTTTGCGGTGGCACCGACGTAAGAGATACCTCCGACGGCACCAGCCGTGTAGAGGGCCGCACGTCCGAGGATAGCGGGATTCAAAAGAGCCATCGGTGACAGAGTTAGGCCTTGCATAGCTGAGAAGACTGCCCAACATCCGTAGTGTGCTGGAGAATCAGGTGCGGTCGACATGACTCCGTACATTGATCCGATCGAGAGAACGAGTCCTCCTCCCATGACGACCCAAGGGTTCATCGCCATCATGCGGTAAACGAGTCCATTTGTGAAAGCGAGGTAAGCGGTTGATGCAGTAATTACCAAGCCCGCTGATGTCCACTTAAAAGTATCGCGCTGTAGACGTACGAGGACATCAATAAACGTCTTATGAAGCAGTGCAAGAGCCGTGCGAGAGCGGTGTAAGAGCAGCGTGAAGAGAAGCTTACAAGATATTGTCCTTCGAATCCAGCTAAAGGCCCTCTTTGCTCTCGATTCAGGGCAAAGTTGAGCGCCACTGCACCAGCTACACCAAATCCAACATTGATTCCGACTTTCCTCCAATCGATCCTCTGTCCGTTCGCGGATTGTCCAGCGTAAACTTGAGGAGAAGTTTGAATAGATCGCTTCGAGTAAAAAGCGTTACGAAGGGAAGCGAAGGGGGAAGGGTTCGAGTTGGTAGATGAAGGGCGTGGTGTGTTGAATGGGGAAGGGCGAGAGTAGGCTCGAGATGAGGAGGAGAAGAGGCGAGATGAGGAAGCCGGTGGAACTGGGAAATGGACAAGAGTGGCACGCGAAGTCGAAGGTACTGCTTGAGCTAGGTGTGGTAGTACTGGTCGTAGAAACGACATACTGGTGATGAGAATTGAGTAGAGGGGGTGAGTGGAGGGAAGGAAAGAGGAAACTCATCATCGCTTCGGCAAAGGTGAATTTCGAGAACTTTCTTTTGCAACATTCGACTTCACTCGAAGAAGTGCTGCGATCAGTAGCATAGTAATGAACGATTCGCGAAAGGAGCGAGTCCAAAAGAAATTTGCAAGAAAAAGGAATATTGTGAAAGGCGAAAGAGGGGGAGGAAGCGAGAACGAAGTGAGGGAAGAGAATGCGAAGGAAAGTGTTAAGATAAGAATGTAACAACGAACAAGTAAGTAGACGAAACGAAGGCGCAAGGATTAGGGTAAGACGGTGGTTTATCGAAAACTGAAATGGTATGTAGAGTAAGTGGGAGAGAGAATGGCATGTGATTGGCTTCTGTGCACCGTCGAGAGAGGGAAAGGGATTAAGCGAGACCGACTAGAGTAGGTCGAATGAGTCAGCTCGACGGCACATCGCAAGTGTCACAGACAGAAAGAAGGAAAACTCACGTTGTTCTTTCAACCCAACGACCCACCTCGTCCACAACATCTGAGCGATCGGACTCCTAGTCTCCTCGCTCGGTAAAGCTCGATTCGTACTTCGATCGATCTCATCATCGGATGAATCAGAGAGAATCGAATTTGCGATTGATGGTCGGCGAGCATGCGATAGATCAATGCGCTGGAGAGTCGAGAGGAGGACGGCGGGACCCGATGGAGTAGAAATGAGATCCTTCTCGAGTGCTGTTGACGGGGTTGATGCGGCATGAAGTGAGGGGGAAACTTTCGAGAGAGACTTTCGGATCGATTCGTTACTGTCGAGAGAAGTTTACGTTAGCCTCAGAGCTTGGTTGTATGGTGGAGGATGAAGAGACTCACTCGTTGATTCCCTCGAGTAACCCCTCGACGACTTTCCAACTCAACTCAGGACGAGTCTTGACGAGATCTTCGAAGCCTCTCCTGATCATTGCCAGGGCCTCCGATTCTTTCGCATCTACTGCTCCGTCTCTTTCCTTCTTCTCCGATAGACGATCGATGACAGGTCCCAGCACATCATGCACGACCGCTTTCCCCAATTTCTCTGTTTCCTCTCGAATCATTCGAGAATTGTCGGATAGCTCAGAAGAAGGCTCGGGAGTGGTTTCGGGGGTCAAAGCGTTGTGTTTGTTGTCTTGTGAGACGAGGGAAGAGGAAGACTGAGATCGTTTGGATTGATGAGACGATGTGGTCGAGGCGGAATCTTGGGTTCGATGTCGATTCTTCTGCGAGGTGGATCGTTCGAGCCCAGTCGATGCTTGGTGAGGTACGTCGGTATCGAGTCGTTTGATCGGTCGGACGGTATTCAGGCTATGGAAAGCATAAGAAAACAGTCAGACTCGAGCGGACGGTCACAGGAAGGTGGGAGATCTTTACCCTGTACCGACGTCTCCAGCTTTGAGCACCGTTCCATTTATATCATGACGAGCTCTGTGTGAGTTGCGCTTGTTTGGCGAAGGCGAAGGTGCAGGTCGAGGTTGATAAGGAATGTCATTGACGGCTGCTCGAGCTGGATCTGCTGAAGCTGCAATGAGAGATTCGATCGAAGGTTCTGAGCCGATCGAAGCGTTTGACGGAGTTGTGTTGGTTGCAGAGGCGGAAAGAGCTGCAAGTTCCGAATCTTCTGGCAGAGGCTGTACCTCAACTCGCCTACGTTAGCTCGAGTCATAACAAGCGTGAGCTGACTGTAGACACAGAAGCATACCTGTCGAACAGTTCCGATGACGACCTCATCTTCTTGCTCCGCTCGAACCGTGTCGAAAGCCCAATTCGACATGACCGTTCCCGTACCACTACTCTCGTCGTCCAGCGCATCTTTGCCTTTCTTGTCTTTCGCTGTCGTATCTTTCTTGGGTCCATTCATCTTCCATTCTCGGTGTCGATCGATCAATTCGGAAAGTTGCGAGGTGCGTCGAGCATACTTGACGAAACGATGTTGCAGGAGTTCTTTCGCCGTAGGTCTCTGTACAGTCAACAGCTTTATCGATTCAGTACCAATCGAGTCGCAGTGGAGTCAACAAACGTGGAACGCACCTCTGCAGGATCTTTAATCAAACACAAAGCGACGAAATCCTTGAAAGCATTCGAAAAGTTCCCCTCCAAACTCGGTGGTCTCGCCTTCGGGATCAAGAACAACACTCGCATCGGGTGGTACTCGGCGAGCGGCGGTTCTCCTTTAGCCATTTCGATAGCGCTGATTCCGAGAGACCACAGATCGGCTTTCGAGTCGTATCCTGCTTGTCGAATCACTTCAGGTGCCATCCAATATGGTGTACCTACGGACAAAAAAGACGTCTGAGCCGAGAAGAGAGAATGAGTAACCGCTCGTGAGAAAGCTTACCGACGAAAGTATTCCTTCGACCGAGAGTTGCGGTCAATTGAGCCGCGACACCAAAGTCAGCTGTGTACAAGAGTCGGTCAGCATACGGGCTTCGTTATGTAGAGTTCGTGACTATCGTCTTACCGAGTTTGACGGCTCCATTGGCGGAAAGCAGAACGTTCGCAGCTGAACTCCTCGGGCGAAGATCAGCCTGACCGTTCCGGCTGAGCGCATTGACGCAAGAAGCTCACCTTTGATATCTCGATGAATCTTGTTCTCGTTGTGGAGGTACTCGAGACCGAGCAAGAGCTCTCGACAGATGATTGCGATGTGAGATTCAGAAAAAGGACCAGGCTTGAGCTGTTCGATATTCGAGAAGCCTCGTCAGTATCGACATGGCGTGAGAGTGGACACAGTGAGCGGGAATAGGACTCACTAGATCCAAGCAAGATCCTCCAGCGAGATATTCCATGACTGTTGTTTCGACGAAACTCTCCTCAATCAGTCTCGCTCCCCGAACCCGACCGAGCGGAAGAGGACTCACCTATCCAAAGTTTCCAGCCTCTCAAGAAGCTCCCATAATACCTCGTCACCCATTCGGAGTCGCAATCGGCGAGATGATTAATCTCTAACTGAATTTCCGAAATATCATCGTCTGAATCTTCCAAGTCAATGATCTTAATCGCTACCGGTCGCGACGTTGGTAGATGGATACTATAGATATATTCGAGATCAGTGGGGTTGTATGGCGAATGAAGGAGGGAAAGGGAGGCCTCACGCTTTGTAAACGACTCCGAACGAACCGACTCCCAATTTCTCATTTAATTGATATCTGCGAGAGAACGGGAGGGTCAGCCGGAGCTCTTGACTAACGCTGATCACTCCATGACTCACTCTTTGGTAGGGTCG
This sequence comes from Sporobolomyces roseus, assembly GCA_016617785.1. Classification (NCBI taxonomy): domain Eukaryota; kingdom Fungi; phylum Basidiomycota; class Microbotryomycetes; order Sporidiobolales; family Sporidiobolaceae; genus Sporobolomyces; species Sporobolomyces roseus. The sequence continues at coordinate 3,843,780 of JADILM010000001.1, forward strand.
ACTCCCTCTTCTCCCGCCGCACTGTTCTTCCCTTTCACTCCAGCAGCCTTGTCTAACCCTCGTTGTAACTCTTGAAACCCTTTGAACCTCTTCTCCTCCACTTGTTGATTCTTCCTAGGTGATGTGGGTAGAGCAGGAGTAGCTTGTGGCTTCATCCCCGAAGAGAGGAGGAACCAGAGTTGAGTGAATCGAAAGGGAGGGAAAGAGGACTTGAGGGATGAGAGATAGCTCTACTCCAACCTGAAGTTTACAGTGAAAGCTATAGGCAGTGTTGACGCGGAGTACAGGTGTTGAAGTGGGAATAGGAGAAAATGACAACATTCCAATTCCTCAAATTTCGGAGAGGAGAGACTCGAAAAATGAACAACCTCAGAACCCGCTACTTTTGCGACAGGCTGAGAGCGAGAGTCACGCTCGATAGTAAGCACTGAAAAGGGAGCCGGATCGGTTTGAATTGGCTCAGAATATCGACGAAAGTTTGACGAAACAAATTCTCTCTCCCTCGCAAACGATGCAATCTCAGGCGCTTCGCCTCTAAGCTCTACCGCACAAGCTGGAGCAGGATACAACAACAGTATTCCGACATTTGCGTCGATGACTCCTTTCATATTCGATTCCGCTTCACCCCTAGCTCGTCCAACATCTTCGAAAATCCTCCATTCTCTATCAGTCTCTGCAGATCATCGAATCCACCTATACTTCTGGACCCCACTACGATGTTTGGAAATGTGGAATGAAGAGTCTTGCGCTTGAGTAGGGCTTGTAACGATTTGGCATCAGCTGCGAAATAGAGGACTAGTGTCAGCTCTGTGGAGATGAACAGGAAGCGAGGATCTGGGCAGAAGCGCAGAGATACGGAGAGGCCAAGCGAAAGGCAGGTACGTACGACGTTGATCTATTTCTATAATATGAGGTCTAGGTACGAGTTTCATCGAATCTAACAGTTCCTTTGCTTTTCTAGAATATCTGTCGAGGAGAAGGTTTGAGCAGCGTCAGCGAGCATCCTGCATATCGCCGCCAAATAAGGAATAGGTTCGACTCACTCGCAAGTAGTTTTCGAGAAGACGACGACCGGGATCCTTCGAACCAATTTCTCAACCTGTACCTCCAACGCACTCTTCCCCCATTCATTGACCATACTCCCATAAACTCTCGCCCATCCTTCACTAGCTTTCCTCATACCCTCCTCATCGCCTCTCACTCGATCCCGCAAAGGTAGCTTGTCGATGAAATCCTTCTCCTTTGCTTCTTTCAATAGTTTCTCCGTATTGATTCGATCTTCCTCATCCAAGTACACCCATGCATTCTCCAAGATGTGCTCTTTTAGCACTTTTGAGTTATGATGAGCCTCCTTCTCCGCGAGTGTCCGTTTCGAGAGGATAGGATCGTCGAATGAACTGTCTGCATCTTTTCTCATATCGACCTGACCCAAATAAACTCCAGTTCCTACAATCCCGCTACTCCATTCAATACTTCCACCTCCCAGTACTCCCGTCCCAAGTTTAGCCTTTCCTCTCTTCCTCTTCGACATTGTTGGTACTTCCAAACTCATCGCTTCGACTCCTTTCTCAACTTCCCATCGACTCCTCCTCTTGCGATACAGCCATCCTTCGAGTCCATCAGGATACAATCGATCTGTGATATCCCCATAGTTCTTCGGTGTCGATGCGAGGATCTTCTCTCTCGCATTTCCTAATCCAACATGATCTCCCCAATTCCTCACTGCATCCGGATGAGTACCCCAGGCTAACGGTGAGTGTCTCGGGGTTGTGTTGTCTGGTCGTAGAGTGAGGTAGAGGAGGAGGAGAAGGAAGGAGAAGAGAGAGAATTGGATTCGACGAGGATAAAGTTGGAATCGGTGTCTGAGTTTGAGGAAGAGAGGGAGGGCGAGCAATCGGCGTATTGGGAGTGGCAAAGATGAATGGAGCTTTGTAGAGTTCGATTGAGAGTGTGTGGAAGAAGGGAGAGGAAGCATCAAAGTTGAATGATCGAGATTGAGGTTGAAGAAGTTGGAGTGTCGTCTATTCGATTACTGATATACTATATTAGGTGATACAACATATAAGAGAGCGTTTGAGGAGTTCGTTGGCGTATGAAGTGATTGGAGAGAAGGAAAGAGTTTGATGAACCTCTCTCGCTTCTACACCTCACTCGCTTCTGCTGAATACTACCAGAAATTGTCAATAGCTCTACTTTCAGCTACGGCAGCCGCTCACAGCTTCATCGGATCAGTTGTCGCTCTCCTCGCCCACTCTTCGAATTTGACCTAGCAATAGCTTGACTGCTTCAGTCTCGCTTCGGGGGTGGATGAGGACCTCCTTGAAGGGTCAGATAGTCAACGAGCTTCTATGTATGCGCTTCTGAGCCGAGTATCAACGTGAAAACGGTCAACGACAGCTCTTCGCAGATTCTGAGATCTTCGGGCGTCCTCTAGCAGTCCTCTACAATTAGTTTGACAAGAGCGTTCTTTCTGTTCAACGATCTAACAGATACTAGACCGACACTCTCTCAGCTGAATCAAGCATGGACGGCACAGGTCAGCTAAGCTCTCGTCGGAAGACTTGTGTATTCAGAGATTCGTCGACGGAAAGAACACGATTTGACCCTGGCAGTGGCCTTCACCCAAACAGCACTTATGTATACGTCAGACAGGAGCTTCCATTTGTCGGCTGAGCTCGCGAGCACGAGCTCAACTCGTCGAGATATCCTCCGAGTTGTTGTGATCAGTCGAAAGTAGAAATGTTGTTGCAGCGGAATTGCACATCGTAGGGAGATACAGTATTGAGAGAGGGGAGGGGGAATCGAAAGCGGTTCGTTTGTAGGTATCAAGCGTTCATTCTCTGTTCATACTCTGTGAGAAACGAAACGAGTTATTAGCGGCGAAAGGTCTCGAAGTAGAGCGGGCCACTCACTCTTCGTCAAGCCTTTCAAGCACTCACTCCTACACCATGAGTCTCAAGCAGATCTTCCACTTCCTCATCTTCTTCAAAAGCATCTTCGATTCGATTCTCTTTCTCGTCCGCAACAATGAGTGCATCGACGTCCAATTCACCACGTTGAGCCTTGTGGGTCTTGATCAATGCTTTCATTTGAGCTTGTTCGTCCGTCAGGAAAGCTTGAACTTCCTCCTCCTCTTGCTCTTCGACTTGATTCTCCGATTTCTCGATGAGTCGGTCGACAGCGATCACTCCGTGACTCGCGGATTTAGCATAGCGAATCGTAGGTACTGTATAGTAGCTCGTGTTGAAACCGTCGGAATGGTATTCGAAAGCGTGTCGAGTCTACGAAAAGTGAGGGAGAGTCAGCGAACTTTTCGTGAGCGAGGTTGATGTCCTCCACTCACCATCTCACTCCAAGTCATCCCAGTCGTTTTCGAAGGTTTGACGACAGGAACCGTGTTGAGCCAAGAGTAACTCGGTGAGTATTTGAGGTGGTCGTGACATCCTTGACAATCAAAGTTCGCTCCTAATTTATCCAACTCTTCAATCGTCTCTTTCGAATCTTGCTGACCAGTTTCTTTCAGAATTCGTACTTGAGTTTGTAGCCATTTCTCCGGAACAGCGTTGCGCAAACCGTGGACGACAGATTCACGGTTCGAGGAATAGTACGAGAGCCAATCGAGAGGAGTTTGACGGGGAGTAGTCGATTTGAACTTGGCAGTGAAGCGGGAGAGGAGAGTATCGAGATCATTGGGAGAGATGGTAGAGGAGTCGTCGATGTCGAGAGAAGTCGTGTGGTCCCCGAAACGAGAGTAGTCTCGAAGAATCGGTTCGGGGAAATGAATCGACTTTCGAAGGTCTTCCGATACAGGGTGAGATACCTCGTCGTAGGCCTTGATGAGATTTCGAGCAAACTCCAGCTGAATCCATCTCTTGACTTTGAAAAGTTGCGAGTTGATCTCGTCGAGAGAGTTGTGCCAGATCTCTTCGTCGATCGTCGAATCCTCCTCCTTCCAGAATAGCTGTACGGCGGGAATACTGAGGAAGAGATTGAAGGGAGGGAACAGCTTGTCGTTGGCGTCGTCTCGGAGAGCTTCGAAGAAAGGTTCGATTTTCCTGCGGCGTGAAACTACTCGATCTGCCGCCTCCACCTGAAGTCGATCTCTCTTTGACAATTCAACATCTTCGATGATCTTGGCAGAGATACGGTTCCAGACTGAACAGAGGGAAAGAAGTCAGTCACAGCGAGAACTGGAGAATGGAAAAGACGAACTGATCGGAGTGAGAGGAGTCGGTTGATCGAGTAAATGTTGTACTCTCCACATGCGAGCAATACTACAGCTGTCAAGATACGGGTGAGCGAATGTTGACGAGGTATTCTCGGAAGAAGATTGAGGAGCTCACTCTCTATCATCATATCCGAGTTCGACTAGTTTCGCTTTGATTCTGCTCCGTTTCCAATCGAGAGTCAGTCAACGGATGGAGATATGAGAGTAGAGAAACAGTGAACACACGCTGCAGTGCGAGCTTGACGAGCAGCAGCATCTTGATCTTTGCGATCAGCAGCTGAAGAACGTTCCCACAATGCGAGTTTCGTTCCATCCTGCACCGTTCAAGAGACTCGATCAGCTCACAGACGATAGAGAGTTGAGAAAAGAACTACTAACCTGAAATGCATTTTGGACGAGAGCTTTCCTTTCGACCAAGTAAGCGTCGAGTTCTTCCTGAGCTGCCGCCATCGATGTCTTCCCTTTCGCTTCTGCAACTTCTCTTCGCAACTCGATGACCTTGTCGTTGACTTCGTTCGCTTCTGCTTTGTAATGGTAGCCTAGTTTGAGAGGAGGAGAAAGGATGAGGTTTGAGTTGTAGGTTCGAAAAGTGAACGAGACTCACGTTTTCGATTCCAGTTGTGGTTCGTAGGTCCTTGATGAGTGTAAAGCGAGAGATTCGGCAAGTTGGAGACGCAAGATTTGATCTGAGTGCGAAGACGAGTTGCGAGAATAAGGCTATCGGAGAGAATGAGAGAAGACGTGAGTGAACGATCTTGGGAGGGGAGAGCAGCTCAGGGGACTCACTTCTTCGAACGACACAGCTATAGAAGTGCGAATGATCAGCGCCAGGACCAAGCGACACGAAGAGAGTCAAACTCACTTTACACCATCTCTTGCGAAGACAATAATCGACGAGAATAGCTCGAGGTTTCCCACATACGTGACAATTGCGTTGCCAGATGAGACTCGTGAGTTGTAAATCGTTGATGTCGTTCGATTCGAGTTCGGGCAAGTGGACTGAACGTTTGACAATGTTCCATAACCCTTTCGAACGAGTTTTCGAAGCGAACAAGGACCTCATCATTTTGTTCGCTCTTCCCAGATTCAAGAGTGAGAGAGGGTCCAGATCTTCGGCGACTGTCGACCCCAGAAGTGTGAGTCACTTGGGAGAAGGAGGGAAGAGGGAGAGGGAGGGAAACGAACTTGAGAACCAAACATCGATTGGGAGATTCACCATTGATTGTAACTTTCCAGCTCTTCCCCTCGATACTGCTTTCCCTTTACCTCTGCTCTTACTCTTCTGCTTCGCTTCTGGAATGAACTCTTCTATAGAGGGAGAGCGACAGAGAGGGATCCGAGTGGGGTTTCAACAAAGAGAAGAGGAAGAGGGAGAGGGAGAGGGAGAGCACGACTTACCTTCAGCATCCTCTACATAGGTATCCTCTTCCATCTTGATACTCCTCTTTGATCCAGTACTAGCAGTTTCCTCAAACTCTGATGATTCAACTTGCATCTCTTCCTCCTCTTCCTCTCCCTCTGAACCACTCTCCTGTGCATAGCTTTTGACCTTGAGAGCTGTAGACCTCCTAGCGCGGGCCATGAGGGTGGTTCGAGGTTGTCGAGGTTGAAAGTGAAAGTGACTTGGAGAAAGAGAGAGGCTCGAGTTTTCGCAACTTCGAATTTCTTGTCTCGATCGCATTTCCATACAGAGGCAATGCAGGTAACACGTTGCGGGCGAACATGTGATCAACCTTCGAAATTTCCTCAATAATTCGAACTTTCGAAAGCGATCAAATTTGCTCTTCGCGACTCACAGCAATCGATGATCCTGCTCACTCTGATGCCCCCGAGAAGACTCGAGCGCACCACGAGACTGTATGTGATTGGCTGTGCACCGGTGTTCGAGAGAGCGAGCTGTGAGAGGGAGATTTCGGATCGTTTCGCAATTGCAACGAAAGAAGAATAAAAGAACGATCTATCAACAAAGCTGTCAAGTGCGGTTCATCTAGTAGAGTAGGCTCGAAGCGTCGTGTTCTGACAATGAATCATCCCGAGAGGTTACCTTGTGAGGATTGCGAGGATAGGAGGGATAATGAACTTTGTTTGACCTCGAGTAGGGCTTCCTTTCCCCGAGTCCGTCCTATGAGCGACAAACCCAATCAGTCAGTAGCGAGACATCGGGATGGCGGAGGACAAGAGGGTGGTTTACAAACCTCGCGAGTGAAGAACGAGGTGAAGTATCGCACGACTTCCAGATTCTCCTCATAGGCCAGCTCGTAGGATCTCTGATCCCCCTCAATGCCCCAAGCGCTGCCTAGAATTCGGTTCAACTCATCCTTCACCTGCACCAGCCATTCATGAATGTCGATTCTGACGTTGTCGTCCAAAGCTTTGTTGATTTCCGATTTGCTCTGATTGAATCCGAACGGTCCTTGGGTCCACGAAGCCGCTTTGTGCTCACGTAGGTGAGGTCTCATGAGTTTGTAGAGGTGATATAGAACAGACAGGGCTTCGAAATTGGTTGATTCATGCAATTCGTGGTCGAGAGCACTTCGAATGGTTTCTGCGCGTTGTACTCCGTCATCCGTGTTGCGTTGAGCGGGAGAAATCTGCTCCCTCTGTTTCCTCTTGTACTTCTTTCGGATGGCCTTATGCTGCTCACAGAGTTTGTGTGCGAGGTAGGCGAGCAAGAGAGGAGGATCCGCCACGCGGACTTTGGGATCGTGGAGGTATCCCTCGAACCCGCTTGGCAAGCTCAACTTAGTCGCTGGATCATTCGCGTCGTTTCCTTGTCTCAAGTGGACCAAGAAGCTAGAGTTGCGGGTTCAGTCGAGAGACGAGAGGGAAGAGAAGGGAAAAGATGAAGCTGCTCACCGACTTCGACCAAAGTGGAACGGATCCTCAGCTGTGCCGCTCAATCATTGGTAAGAAGATATTGCCATGTATGATTGGGATGTAAACTCACTTCGTGCAAAGATAGCTTCGAGTATAGCGTTTCTACCGTCAGTCGTGAATCCTTCGCAACCTCGAATCATAACCGGGATGGGCTGCTTGTCAAGCGTCAGCGATCCCTGATTCTTTGAGCTACTCTCTAGTGACTCACCATGTCCTCGAATTCGCGCGGTCTGAACCAAAGACCTTGGATCTTTTCGTGCAGATGGTGGATCTCGTCCGGTACACCACCCTCTTCTTCTTCCGCAGCGGACGCGATAGCCTCCGTCCAAAGAGCAACTCCAAGACGACCTGTAAAAGAACTTCAGAGTTTGAGTGAGGAGGATGAAGCAGAGCGAAGGCGAACCTGAGAAAACTGCTTTCAGATCGACCTTGAAAGACTTGCCGACGATCTCGAGATGGCTCAGTAACTTGACACCTTCCGTGATGTGCGCTTCCATATCTCCGACCATTGCCTCTTTGCGCATCGACGTCGTAACGAGTGACTTCGAGAGAGAGGAAGACAACGCTGAGAAACTCGGGTAAAGGAACTCGATACTCCGAAGACCTCCGCGGTCAATCTCGAGCTTGCCTTCATCGGGGACGCATCTTTGCGAGCGCGTATTGATGCAGCATACATGAAGCATAGGCGAGGGAAAGACGAGGCGGAAAAGTCGTTGAGTCTGAACATGAGATTCCACACCACCGTATTCTACTTCTTTCCACTCTTCTTGATCTGCGCAGAAGAGTCAAGAGAGGTCAGCGACGGGTCACAAGCCGAATCGATGGAGCTCGGAAGCGCGGAAAAACTCGAAGAAAGACTTACTCCAGATCCTCCTAATGGTCCTCCCTTCGCCGCCCTAGCTTGGAGATCCTTCAACTTTGCTTGTTCAGCCTTTTGCTTCGCCTATAGATAACAACGCAGCAGTAAGCTCTCGCGTATTTCGCGATAGAATAGTGGATTTAGGCGGAAAGGTCGATTTAGAGGAAAAGGTCAATTTACTTTGAACTGCGAGTGAGGAACACAACAGATCAATAGGTCAGTTACTCTGGTGCAAGACACAAGGATTCCGAAATTTCGACTCACGGCAGCATCATCCTCATCCTCCTCATCTTTAGGACCCTTCTTCGCGGCCTGTCAAGATTCGATCATAGTCAATGAGAATTCTCAGAAGAAGCTCGGAGACAGTATGGCGTACCTTCAAGGGCTTGAGTTTACCTCCCTGTGCAGATGGAAGGAAGTAGAGCGATGAAGAAGCGGAGGAAAGGTGAAAGAAAGAGGAAGGAGGTAGAGGGAGAAGGAGAAAAGCGACAACGACATCAGCTCGTATCCTCAAGAATCGGTGAGATCTTACTGTTGACTCCTCGGTTAGCTTGACCAGTACCCGAGATCTCTCCGTATAGTTTTCATCTTCACTCCCTAAATGACCCCTTGCAAGCGGCGAGCACTCATCCAAATCTACTACAACAAGCTTCCGGGCATCGAATCCTGAGTTGCTATCCTGTTCAAGCAGTCCCCTTGTCCCTCCGGGTTGTGTAGATCGATAAAGATGAAGAATGATAAAATGCAGTTGAAGTTACAGCTCTTGTGTAGTGCGCGGACGGTCGCTAGTTGAGAAAGGGAGTGTAGTCTTACTTGACGTCCAGACATGATGCTATTCGAGCAAGGGTGTGTGGTGAGAGAGAGCGAACCTTTCCCTCGCTCCTTCTTGCTCTCAACCTCTAACTTGCCTCTGATCTCTCCCTGAACTCGTACCGAATGGCTAGATGACCCCACCCATTTCTAGTCCACTCCGAGTGGATCCTAGGAGAGAACACATTCAAAGTGAAGCCTCTCCCTCTCTCCTCCTCCTTCCTCGCTCTTTTGTTGACTGACACGAAATCACTCTTCTCCCAGTCAATGTCAGCACAGATTCGACCCCTGCAACCTCAAGAGACTCATCACCGGCTAGATCCCTCTCGTCTAGGTTGATCCAGGTCACTCCTCCAACTCAAAACACTTTCGATTTGAGATCTGGAGGTTCAGGTCGAAACTCGCCAGTTACTCCAGCAGCTTCGACGAGGATCTTCACTCCTACGACCACTCCGAGAGTCACTTCTACATACGACAGTATCCGAGGTAGAACGGGAAGTATCGTTAGACAAACTTCAGGAATCTTCGTCAATTTGGGGAGGAGAGCGTTGGACAGTTTATGGGTACAAGATCAACCTCAACGCAAATCAAACACTCCTCGATTACACAAAGACGATGATTTACCTCCTCACCTTCGATCCCCTTCGTTGGACTCGACAAAACGACCATTGAGTCGTTTTGGTCAATTCATCGTTCTCTGTTTGTTGTTGCTTGGTTTGAGGGAGTTGATTGGAGTAGGCAGCAGTAGAGATGGTCAGAAGAGGAAGGGAAGCATCAAAGTAGAAGGAAGGAACCCCTTTGCGGTTCTCAAGGATCTCAAACCTCCTTCGTCGAGGTATTCCACCTCGATCCCTGCCCTCGATTCGACCTGGAAAGTCGATACTCGCACCTCGCTCAACACAGGCTCCCACGAAGGAAATCTAGTGAAAGGAGACGTTACGGCTGTGATACTGCATTGGAAACGAACGGAAAATGTCAGAGTCATTCTCGCCTCGCTGTGTCAGTACGAGTTCATTGAGTCGATTATCGTATGGAACAACAATCCCGACATAATCCTCACTTACAAGGTCCGTCTCTCTCTCTCAAGCTCGACCTTCACTTTCTCCTCGAATTTGCTCACCTCTCCCTCGGTTTTCAATGACAGTCATTCTCATCCTCACTCTGTCCCGCCTCGAAACTTCGAATTCACAACTCTCCTCGAAACCTACTCTTCTTCGCTCGCTACCTCGCTTGTATGCAAGCTTCGACTCCGAACTGTTTCTTTCAAGACGACGATTGGCTGGTTCAACCGATGAGGAGCTTGTATGCTCAGTTCAAGCGGGATCCGGAAGGGAGTGTTGTCGTCAGTACGAATAGTGAAGTAGCTGTATTGTATGGTTTAGAATGGTGTTTCTTTCGTAAGCTTTCGGCTCTCTCAGCAGATCGACTCGGTTTCGGAGCTGATATCCTGATTGTTCGCTCGAAACGACAGAGAAACCGCTTCACACCTGCTTCACTTGGGTTGGAACAGGAGCTTTCACCTCTCGATCCCACGTTGCTCACTTCCTCCAATCGGTCTCGACCCTCGATTACCCTCGAGACGAATTGGCTCACGCCGACAACTCGTTCACTACTTTCTTGAATCGTCCACCGTATGTCATGAGTCACGCTTTGACGGAGATGAAGTATGGGAAAGGACATAGTGATGGAAATGGGATTCTCAGAAACAAGGATTACATCGTACGCTCCTCGACTTTCTCGCATTGACTTGCTCAGTCCACGGATCTAATACGATGTTGAGATGCACGTAGCAAAAAGGATTGCAACACTTCGTCAAATACACGAATGCGAACCTCTCGACTCTACCCTCGACCGCACCTCTTCCCTCGACTCCCTTCTCCGTCGATATCTCGCCCTATCGTTCGACTCGATCCCCTCCCCTCGCACCTCATCCGTACTCTCATCACACGCGGTCACCGTGTCTTCCCTCAGATACCTGTTTCTTCCTGACGAATCTCGCACTCCTCCCTCCTCCGGACGCGACCCCTTACCCAGGTCCGAACCGAGTCAAATCGTTGACGCAGTGGGAGAATCATGTTGGATTCGTAGGGAGGGGGTGGTTGGAAGGTGATACGACAGAGATGTGGAAGGAGGAGGAAAGGTGGAGTTTGGATTGGAGTTATGAGTTTGCCGTAGATGGGGATCCGAGAACTGCTTTCAGGAGTACTGATGGTGAGTTTGACCTCTCTCGCTCTATTGGAGCTTAACTGCGAATCATGCGTTAGTGGGAACTGATGAATTGGTGTAAACTCGATCTACAGTCGCGAAGAAAGGAGATTACGTTGGATTAGGATTGATCAAACCTCTAGATCCAGTTTGGACACCGACAGTATCGCTACATTTCATACTCGAAGATGTCGAAAGCTTCTTACCTAGATTGACAATCGAAGTTAGTTTCGATGGATATCACTGGGTGCGTTTTCGTTTGCCGCTTGACTGATCGCTCGAGGCAGCACTGACCACTCTACGTCGAGCAATCGATCAGGTGCAAGCTACTCTCGCCAACACCGGGAGATCGACATCTCCGTGGGTCACGACGAATCTACGCTCGAGTCGACCAGATCTCTCGTTTCCGAACTCGCGATTGATTTCGCCTCTCGCCACTGCAATTCGACGACGAGAGCAAGAATCGAACTCGTCAAAGCTAGGAGAATGGTGGGAAAGGCGAAAGAGACGAGGGGAGAAGTTGAGGGAATGTAAAGTCGAGATCAGTAGTGAAGGTGGAGACGACGGTAGGGGCTGGAATTTCGTCAGGCTCGTTATCGCTAACGATGCTGATGAAAGAGAGATCAAGAAAGGATGGGGAGTGTACGAACTTTGGCTGAAAGCGGGAACCTCGAATTTGTGGTGAGTTTCTATCGGTTATTGAACGAGATCTCGTGAATCATCTCTCCTTCTCCCCTTTCTCACGTTTACGGGAGCTTCCATTGACTCTCTCGTTGCTTCCAGATGTATAGCTTGTAATTACCATTCAGCTCCAACATTCAAAACTACGAAAGACGGATGTCTCGTCGAGTTCCCTCGATCTCATTCGGCGATTCAAACGCACAGTCTCGTCCAGGCTTAGCACCAACGACCGTATCTCGGCGTCACTTACACTTTTCGCTGTTCGACGACGCGAAGTGATACCTCGCCCTTTTCTATCCGAATGCGCAACATTTCCCTCTTCCTTCAACATCGTCTTCCTTTCTCACAATCTCGACGATATGCCTACCTTACTAGACAAGATGAAGCTACCTCCCTTCCTCAAATCCTTCACCGTCAATGGAACCTCAACAGAACAATCCGACGACAGCAACAAGTCGAGCATTGTTTCGAAATCGCCCAAGTCGTTCTCGCTAGTTTCGACCCCTGTCGTCGACAAGAAGCCGGTTCGACCAAACTATTCTGCAGCTCTACGTACGGCAAGCTACCTCTCGGATCACTCGGCATGCACAAACTCTTCGACCGATACCTGGCCTGCTTTGCCCGTTCACGATTCGATGCCAGTTCGTCCGAAACTTCCGACGTTCCTCAGATCGACGAGCTATCGATCCGATCACAGCTGTTCTTCGAGGACAACTTCGAGGAGCCGTGATATCGAGAAGGGAATCCCACAGCTCAACGACTGTCTCGAACCGATCGTCAGTCTGCTCGTGCTCTACTCTGAAAATGGACGTTGTCGCTAACTCGATTGCTCGTCGATCCTATAGCTACTACCGACTCTCGACACTGATAGCGCAATCTACGCTCCAGTATCGCCATCGTTAGACTCGGGAGACGAGGGACTCGCTTTCGAAGATCTCGCCTCTCCTTCGCTGCGAGTCGTCATTGTCGGCACTGGTTTCGGTAAGCTCTCCATCTTGCTTCTGTAGAGATCGATAGATAGTAGCTGAGTTTCCGTTGCTGCAGCTGGATTGACCGCAGCGATCGCCTGTGCTCGTCAAGGCTTTTCAGTCACGGTCCTAGAACGGTCAAGCGGTCGATCTGCTCACGGAGACAGCGTGCTACTCGGCGCAAACGCTACACTCCTCATGCACAAATGGGGGATCGGAGAGGAGATGTGGAAGCGAGCTTCTCGAGGGAGTTATTGGATTCTTTACGACAAGCAAGGGAGAGAGGTACACAAGGAAGATTTGCGAGCCGTGTACGTTCAGTCTCATCGCTATGTCTCGCCGATATCTTGCATACTGACGCAGAGTCGAGGACCAGAGCTGAAAAGTACGGCGCCCCCATACTTCAAGGGAAACGATCCCATTTCATCGGTGTTTTGGGCACAGAGGCTCGTCTGCTCGGAGTCAAGATTCGTTACGAGACGGAAGTCACTGGCTACTCCGACTCGTCGGAAAGCCCTGCCGTGATCTTGGCAGGAGGAGAGATCGTTCGAGCCGACGTCGTCATCGTCTGCGATGGTGCAAGATCAGTCTCGCGAACTCTATTGGCGGAAGCCAACATTCCTCCAACTCCTCGGCGGCCATCAGGCTACTCTATCTATCGTGCTATCATCAATGCTGGACCGATTCGAGAGGATCCGATTTGTCGACGTGAGTTTCCAATATTCATATAGTTTTTTTGACCCGTGTCGCTCACAAATGGAGTTCATGACCAGACTTTCTCGACGGGTGCATTCGCTTCTGGTTAGGTCTGGATAGTCACGTCGAAATCTGGCCAATGGATAACGGACAACAACTCGCTTTCGTAAGTCTCCTATTCTCGTCTCTCGAGCTTTCTCGAATCTCTCTTACTCGATTCACGCGCTACAAAACAGACCTTCACGCATCCTGATGTCAGTCATAGTTCTAGTTTGAGTTGGAGATCAGTGTCTTCGATTTCAGCAGTTCTTGCCGAGCTCTGTGACTGGGATCCAGTACTTCAGTCATGCATCAAGAAGTTTCCGAAAGCGCTTAATTGGACTATCCTGGAGGATAGCATCCATACCGGTTGGCGCTCGAAGGGAGGCAAGGTGAGTAGTTCGCATCGTTCGTTTGAAAGTTGACTCGCCATTGATCACTTGCTCCCGCAAATCTCGCAGATCGTCTTCGCAGGAGACGCGGTCCATCCGCTCTCGGTACGTACATTGTTGATCTTGTATCGTTTGAACGACGTCTAATCTGCTGATCAACGTTTCTTGTCTATAGCCGGCAAGCTTTCAAGGCGCTACTCAAGCCTGCGAGGACGGAGCGACGATCGCTCAGTGTCTCTCGTTGGCAGGAGCCAGTCCAAAGAGCGTACATCTCGCTTTGCGGGCATTCGAGCTCCTACGGAAAGAGCGGACTGAGAAAGCTGGGAGACTTGGGAGAAAAGTACGTCGATTCCGTCGTTCTCTTCTCTCGACGGCGACGATCTGATCTCTTCATTCTCGCTTTATATAGCAACAACGAATCTTTCATACCTTCGTCGATCGTGTGAGTGGGTCTCCTCAACCTCTCGATCCATCTGCCTCGCCCAATTCCGCTGATTTCACGCCTCAACCGGACATTCTTCGACCCCTTGCTTTCCGTACGTATACAGCTTTCGCTACTCCGAGGAAGGAACGACAGGCTGCTGAACCGAGCTCTCTCGCGACTAGAATTATTCGATTTCGACTCTGAGAAGTTCGCTCAAGACAACTTTCACAAGGTCGTCGATCACATCAAACGAGAACGACTCGCCAATGCGAACCTGACAGGCGAACCGATCACTTCTCACTATTTCAACTCGGAGGGAGACTGCAAGGAGAACGGCATTTCAGTCTAGCATCGTGCACGCATTTGTTGTAAAGATAGGTCGATTCGTAACACGTTCGAGAGTGTTCGAGGGTTTCTCTGTGAGCATTCCAAAGTTTCGTTTCCTGTCTCAACGAGAGACTTTTCTCCTGGAGTTGACACGTCGATCCGGAACGATGTCTCTCCTGACTTTGACTCGATCCGGAAGAGTTCTCTTTGTTCCTCGCAAAGTGTTCCTCGAATGCCCAGCTGACCGCTCTACCTTCTCCCGGTTGTTCTCTACTACCTTCCCCCCACCCCTTCTCGAATCTAGCTGACAACTCTTCTTCGTCGCCAACTCTGAATCGCACCTTCGAACCGCCTCATTCAGCTCACTCGTCGCCCAGGATGAGGCTCTCCCCCTTTCCACACCTATTCGGCCGTCACGACGAGTATGGGAATCCCTTACCTGCTCATCGCATGGAAACGTCAAACCCTCCTCAACCTCCTCCATTCCTTCGCTCAACTAGCTACACCTCGGAGTTTTCGACATCGGATAGTTCAGCCTATACTTCCTCTCCACCGACATCAAGTCCGAGTTTAGCAGACGAAGACAGTCCAGATTCGGAGAAGGAGGACCCCATCGTTCATTCCCGTTGCGAGGAAGGGTCGACATGGATGAACGGAATCGAGGCGAGCTTCGCAGAGAGCCTCCCTCGAGATGAACTAGTTTACGACTTCGATTTCGACAAACCTCCAGCTGCGAGTCTTCGCATCGTAATTATCGGGACAGGATTCGGTACGTCTTTCATCGCTCACGACGATCTCTCGGAGTCACAGCTGACCTGATGACTACGGTCTTCTCCATCATAGCTGGACTTTCGACAGCAATCGCTTGCGCTAGAAAAGGGTTTTCGGTGACAATCTTGGAGAGGTCGACCATTCGATCGGATTCGTTTGGCGACAGCATCCTTTTGGCTTCGAACGCTACTCGACTGCTTCATCGCTGGGGGATTGGTGAGGAAATGCGAAGTAAGAGTACGAACGGGAAATGGTGGATCGTCAACGACAGTTTGGGAAATGAGCTACATCGTGAGGATCTCGATGGAATGTGTGTGCTCTTCTACGCTTTCGAGATTCGGGAGTCGGGACTGATCACACTGGCTAAATACAGCGCAAAGAAGTACGGGTCGGTTTTGTTACAAGGGAAACGAAGTCAGTTTACTCGAGTCATGTCTCGAGAAGCTCAACGCCTAGGAGTCGACTTTAGATACGGAGCAGACGTTACTGGTTACTCGGACTCGGAGTTGAGACCTGCTGTAATGTTGAGGGGAGGAGAACTTGTTCGAGGAGATGTGAGCTTTTCCTTCTCTCTTGACGATTCGCAACTTTCTCAGACCCGTTTCGTGGACTTGACAGGTCGTCGTTGTGTGCGATGGAGCCAAATCGACAGCGCGAGCTTTGATGGCGTCGAAGGACAGTGTTACTACTCCTCGGCAGAGTAGCGGATTCGCGATTCACAGGTCAATTATCTGCTCGAAACCGATTAGGGACGACCCGAGATGCTGTCATCTCCTCGACGGATCGATACGATTCTATCTCGGCGACAATGCGCACGCTGAGATCTGGCCTCTAGATCACGGATCTCAGCTCGCTTTCACCTTCACCCATCCAGATGACGAAGGAACCTCGACTCTGAACAAACGGGCGACGACTAGTATTTCGACATGTCTCGCTCTCATGAAGGATTGGGACCCTGTACTGAAAGCTGCCGTCGAGAACTTTCCCATCTCGCATCACTGGAAGATTCTTGAGGACACAGTCGAGGCTGGTTGGGTATCAAAGGGAGGAAAGGTACGCCTGATTATGCTCTGCTCCGCCAAAATCCTCGTCTAACTCTTGTTCGTTCAGATCGTCTTCGCCGGCGACGCTGTACACCCTCTCTCGGTTCGTCGCTGGTACTCCCTCTTTCGACGCTCTCGTTCGTCCTCGCTTTCGACCCCTCCGACTGACTCTGCCTTCTTCGTATACAGCCGGCAAGCTTTCAAGGAGCAACTCAAGCGTGCGAAGATGGTGCAACGATCGCAGAATGCCTCACCTTAGTAGGATCGACGCCTGAGCGAGTTCCGATCGCTTTAAAAGCTTACGAACGATTGCGTTGTGATCGCGCCGCAAAAGCCGGACAGCTCGGTCGTGAGGTCAGTAGCTCTCGCATTCCCTTCACACGCTTCGGAACTGCTGGCTGACGCTTGAGTGAGCTTGCAATTCAACAGCAGCAGCAACTGATGCATTCTTTCGTTCGAAGGTCGAAAGTTGAAAGTGCACCTCAACCGTCACCGGATCGACTCCTCAACTTTGAGATGTACGATTTCGATGCCGTCGAGCATTGCCTCGAGAACTGGGAACGAATCGTCAACGAAGTCGAATTTGAAGCGGCACTCAAACCGAAATCTACAAAAGGCTCTATGGCTCGCTACTTTGCGGAGACTGTCTAGCTATCACACTCGTTCCTCTGTCTGATCCACTCTGCCCATGCCTGCACATAGCGGTCCTCATCACTTCCGATATCACCCTTTTCTCTATTTTTGCATATTCTGTTTCGTGCGAGGGTATTTGTCAACTCTTCTCCGGATTACCTTCGCTCCTGTGTTCGTATGTTTAGATGTGCTGTATTGAGCTGTCTCTGCTGAACTGTAGGCCGACATATCGAGAGAAAGAGAGCTTTTCCCCTTTTCGAGCTCATTTTCGCCTTCGCAAATCCGTAAACTCTGGGACTCTCGAGGCACGCTCTCCTAGAGTGGGTAGGCCAATCGCCTGTAGCGTTTGTGCGTTCGCAGCATGCAGAGAAGGGTAGACTTCTACAGGCTTCTCTGCACGAGCCTTTGTCTCCATTCGGTCAAATCTATTCGAGGTCTCTCTTGACTCTGAACACTTCACTCTTCTCTCATTACTTGCTTCGTCCGACGAAGTCCTCGATCGGATTGACCCCTGTGCCCGCGTCTCCAGTACTTGGCACATTTGATCAATATTCTATTCTTTTCCGCTCACCCTCCAGTCGACGATTGATGAAGCTCGCCAAGTTGTTCAACCGCAACGAAGACACCAAGAGGAGCAAAGCTACGTCAGCGAGTGGAGGCAGTAGTAAACGCACCTCTTCGTCGTTTGAAGGCTACAAGCCATTACCGAAACCGCCCGAAGAAGACGAGGCAGTTTCTAGAGTCGTTCGTTGTTCCCCTTCGTCCCTCACAGCCACTGCTAATAGCTGAGTTGGACCTTTCCATCAGGTTCTACTGCCGAACGAGTCTGCCTTCACTCCATTACCGTATCCCTCGATCGAAAACAGACGCCTCTCTCTCGCTTTCGACAATTTCCCGGCTCAGAATTCGCTACAAGTACTAGTCATTGGTTGCGGATTCGCGGGGTTATCGTCAGCTATCGCTTGCGCTCGTCAAGGATACGATGTGACTGTCTTCGAACGATCAACGGGAATTTCGCAACATGGCGACAGTGTCATACTTGGGTCGAACGCGACAGTTCTGCTTCATAGATGGGGTTGTGGTGAGGAGCTGTGGCTAAAGTCGTCTAGGGGGAAGTATATGGTTTTCATGGAGAGTCAAGGGAAGATTTTGTACAAAGAGGATTTGGAAGAACTGTACGCTCTCTCTCCACAAGCGAAACCCTCGCACGTCTCAGATTTACTGACTACATGTCTAAGAAAGCCCTTCGCGCTATGGTGCTCCGCTACTACAAGGCAAGAGATCGCAGTTCCTGGCAACGTTAGGAGTTCAAGCTCGATTACTCGGTGTTCGATTCGAATACAATCGAGAAGTAGTAGGGTACGACGACTCGAGCGATCGACCTGGAGCTATACTCGAGAATCGAGAGTTACGACGAGCCGATGTGATCGTGGTCTGCGACGGGATCAATTCGACTTCTCGATTGGCACTCCTTTCTTCGGGTGATCAGGCCTCAAGTATCCGACGAAGCTCAGGATATAGCATACATCGAGCGATTATTGATTCTGATGCGATCGCTCGCGATCCAGCATGCAGCTGTACGTACTCTTCACTCGTCTCTGGAGTTAAATCGCTGACTTTTCGAAATTCGGCAACAGACTTGCTCGAGTTAGTCCTCTACTCCTCTACTCCTCTACTCCCTGATCTTCTATAAGCTAGTTTACTGAGATATCGACCTATAGCGGCGATATACGAACTTGGATGGGAGAAGACGCGCATGTTTCAATTTACCCGATTGATTCGGGACGACAAGTCGCTTTCGTAAGTTCTGCTTCTCCGTGAGACTGTCTCTCGAGCAACTCATAGAGGATGTCGATGCAGACATATACCCACAAAGACATCGATGTATCTTCTTCGCTCAACTGGAGAAGCTTGTTGCCAATTTCGACGATGCTCGACAGTTTGCAAGGATGGGACGAGAGTTTGACGAAGGCGTTGAGCAATTTCCGTCGGGTTTTGCATTGGCAAATACTCGAAGGAGATGTACAGGAAGAATGGGTGAGCAAGGGAGGAAAGGTAAGTAACGATCTTTGCGCTTATTCACCTGAGTTGTGCTGATTCGGTTCATCGAAATCGTCTCATCTCATCGATAGATTTGTTTCGCTGGAGACGCCGTGCATCCTCTTGTGGTCAGTAATATCGACTTGTCGTGCTTCTTTTCGTCTCGAATGAATCCCGACTGTCCGCTCACATACTTGTACTGTTTATCCTTGACAGCCTACGTCGATACAAGGAGCATCTCAATCAGTCGAAGACGGAGCTACGATAGCACTGTGTCTCTCTCTAGCGGGAGGTAATACAGAAGGGATTGGGCTAGCGTTAAAAGCTTACGAAAAATTGCGCAAACCCAGGGTCGAGCTCGCTGCCAGATTGGGAAGAAAGGTAAGCTTCCTCCCTACCCTCTATCTCATCGTCAAAAGCTATGCTGAGCGACTAGGAATGGACAGCAACTTCAAATCCTTCACACCTTTACGCTCAGAAACTCGCTTCGAAACTCGCCGTGTCGCGCTTCTCAACGGTTCTCGTGGTACGAGTCGTCTCCTGTTCCTTCAAATACATCGCTTGAGGAAGGTGGTCCGAATCGACTCTCAGCCTTCATCGCGAACCCCTGTATCCTTCGCCCTTTGTCGTTTCAACTTTACGATTTCGATGCCGAAGAGTACGTTCGTTCGAGCTGGGATGATATCGTACGAGAAGTGATTCGAGGTCGTCAACCGATGACAACCGGGCTGAGTAAAGATATGGAAGCGGCGACGAGGAATTGGGCAAACACGATCAGAAGTCGAAAGGATAGTTGTTTAGCCTTTCCTATTGAATCTTTCACCAAGCTTTCATACTAGAGTTTGTAGTTTTGCTTTAATCTTACCTCTCTGGCTTGACTATTCGCACAGGCTCGAGTCGACCGATAGAGTTGTGAACGAGAGTAAAGTGTCTGTAAATTCTGAATGAAAGGGTATCAACGTATAACGATAAATGAGGGGGAATAAATAGGAAATGCTACTCTGAGAGTTGAATGCGAGAGAGGGAGAGAGATAGATACAAAGTTCACGACGACGAAAGACAAGCTTCGCTCCATCCTGTACTGTTCTCCGAATGCCACGCGTCGGGATAGTCGCATCCTTCGATAGGGGTATGCCAGAGTCGTTGAGGTGTCATGGTAGAAGCTGGAGCTGGACCGGGTAGAATGACGGGAGAAGCGATTTGGGTATATCGAGGTAATTTCGCAACCTCGAGTTTTGGGGTCGAGTCATCGAACGAAGAAGGTGCCGACATCGGATCGAGGTTGAAGTATTCTGGAGGAAAGGGATACTCCCCTTGATCGATCTCTTGTTCAGTCGGAATGATTCGTTGATCCTCCGAGAGATAACGACCAACTTTCCAACCCTCCATCTCTTCTTTCGATTTCCTCAACCTCCTTCGAGGCATTCCGGACATGAGGTGATTCTCTTCGGCGTAAGCGTAGCAGAAGTTCGAGGAGAGTCGAGGATTCCGAGGAATCCAACCTTGCTCGAGTCCGAGAGAGTAAGACCAGAGAGGATTGGCGAAACGTGTTGGATCGGCGAGTGAGGGTGAAGTCTTCCATCTGATCGAAGTCGACTCCTGTCAGCTTTCTCTACGGCCGGAAAGAGGAGAAGAGCAGAAAGAGCATGCGTACGTCCAGTAAAACCAATTCTGTATCATCGCGGTATGGAATCAGCGAAAAGCGAAGATAGCACCATCGAAAGAGAAACCACAGGCGTACCTGGAAAGTATCCATTTGAGCATAAGCTAGATCTCTCAAGCTAGCTTTGAGTTCTTCATCCCAACTCTCGTAGTCCTGTTTCATCGGGAGCCAGTCCGCGATCAGTACCCGTCTTTGACTGAAGATTACTCACTCTTCCCCACCGATGCGGACGACGGAGGAGAACAGTCCGTCAAGAGCACAGTCTCGACCGTCGAAGAGAGAGCAAGGCTTACCTCCCAAAACCGACAACTCCCTTCCTCAGCGATAGCCTCAAACAGAGGTTTCCCAGTCGCTTCATTCAAGAAGGTGCCCTCGAGTCGAGTCCCTTGGTTGACATTGTTGAGGAACCTAGAATCAAAGTGAGAGAGTCGAGGTTCATTAGTTCACTCCGACCTATCCTAGAACAAGGAAGAAACCTCTGAGCTTACCGACCGCAATCATTGACAGCTAGACTGAACTCTCCAGCGACAGGGATCCCGAACCCGTTGAAAGTCTTGTTGAATTCAGGTGCCCATTTCTGACAAGGCTGTTTCATCGAATCGCTCCGATGATCAGCCAAACTGCCTGGGTTCTCACGAGATCGCCCGAGCAGGTAAAGAAGACTATGGGCTCACCTTGAGGACCTGTTCTCTGACAGATCTGAGATCTGGTTCCGAGAAAGCCAAATAACGATGCGAGTCGATCGCTACTCTATCCATCCCTCCCGGCCCAGCTCGTTCTCTTCCATATCCTCTATAAGAATCTGAAGTGGTCGTACTGTTCGCGTCGATTGGGAAATCTTGGAATGATGTCGAAGAAGGGAAATCGAACCATCTTCGAGTTCCTTTGAATCCGTCGTGAATCGCAATCACCTGTGAGCACCGGATCACGTTCAGCATGTGATCGAGGAGATGTAGCAGAGAGGGGACCGGGTACGCACAGGTCCAGCTCCCTCGCCATATCCAGTTTGATCCCTGATCGTTCGATAAGCTTTCGAATAACTATCCTCGCATCAACCGTCAATTCCTCTGCTCCCACTAGCTTCGAATATCGAATATAATGAGAACGTACAAACTCCTCATAGGATCCATCCCAATCACATTCATCATTGGTTCATTCAACAAACTAAACATTTTCACCACCTACAGTTACAGTCCTCCCCCTCAAACCCTCGTCAGTTTCCACTTCCCCTCAACGACTAGCAGAAAAAGTAAAAACGTACCTCTGCGACTTTTGGACGACTAACGAATTCAGCAATCGTCGAAATGTAATCCAAACTTCTCTGAGCGTTCGCGAGTCCCATTGTAGAATGTAACCAATTAATCGATCCTAATCGACCTGAATGATTCCAACCACTACTCAAATCCACACACACTCAATCAGTACGATCACGAGAAAGAGGGAGAGGAGAGGAGAGCAGAACGAAGCGTACTTTTGTGATCCGGGTACAGAATGAAGATCTAAATTGATTCGCAACCCGTATTTTCTACTCCATTTCAAAGCTTTCAAGAAATCTAGACTCGCACTCACATCAGTAACCTCGCACACAAAATCAAGAGGAAAGAGAGAGAGAGAGAGAGAGTGTGTGTGTGATGACTCACATTCCCAACTGGTTTTCTCCAAGAATGGTTCTCCCTCCCATTTCGAAACGGCCCAATACGGTACTGGGATTCGAATCCAATTCAAACCACTCGCTGCGATCCTAGCCAAATCTTCTTCCGTCTATTCTCACACCTCTCTCTTCTCTCATCAGCTCACCGTTTCGAGTTGGAGGGAAAAGGGAGGAAGAAATTGGAGAGAGAGAGGAAACTTACGATGAAATTCTCATAATGATTCGTTAGAACTTCTGAGAGGTATTCTTCACCACCGATAGCGAGTAGGTTTGAGGAGAGGGTCCATTCGTCGACCGCTGGTGAGGGAGTTGTCGAGTTTAGAAAGGGTTCGAATAGGGAGGGAGTAATGAAGGGTTCGACAGTCAACCACCTATTTTTCCTCACTTGATCAGCTGAGTAAGAGAGGAGGAGAATGAGAAAGAACTGAGACGTACCCGCCAAGATTCACCCCGCTTATAGTTTGCGTCTCAAAATCCCATGGTTCAGCAAGAGAGGGCGTATCATTCTGAGCTTGAGCTGCTAATGAACCCGAATCCATCGATTTAATGAAGGTTCCACCACTGTACCCCTTATCCCTTATCTCAGCTTAATCGCTCTTTTGAAAGGCTGAGATGAGAGAGATAGGTGTACGTACAATGGATTACGATAAACGAATTCTCTTCCATTCTCCATCCTAACCACTTGTCCATCTCTCCCCAACTCCTCCTCCTCGAGTACATGGTCCCCTCTTATCCGTCCCGTATCAACTCTTGACTGATTCGTTCCAACCCCTATCCGACTCAAAACAGTATTCAAACCGTTTCCTTCTTCGTCTTGCTCAATTAAAGAATCTCCTTCTTCCCTAGTGGTTCTCCCAAATACGATTCTCCAAATCAACCAAACCCCTACTCCAGCAGCGACTAGAAAGAACCCTATCAAGTTGAATGAAAGCGTAGTAATGGGTTTCCTCGTTGTTTCTTCTTGCAAAATTCGATTCAGTCTCTTTTGTCGATAATTGAAAGGTAACAACATTGGTTCTTCCTCCTCTTCGTCGTCGTCTGATTCATATTCATTCCGATTCCCATGATCCCTAGCCCGGTCACTCTGATCATAATCGGAGGAATGAGAGAGATCTATCGAAGTTGATCTACTCTTGACCACCTTCCTGGGTGGTGTGATTCCTAATGAGTTTTTTCGTCTTTGAGGAGAAGGAGTAAGTTGAGAGGAGAGGATGGGGATTATGTGAGATGAAGTTGAGTGATGAGGGGGATAATGAGAGGATTCGACGAGTTGTAAAGGGGCGGGTGGGAGTGCTCGTTGTTGTTGAATTGGGAGGGAAATGGAGGAATTGGAGGAGGGAGGAGGAGGAGGTGGTGGTGGAGCTAGTTTGGGAGGGACGAGAGGGGGAGGACTACAAGTCATTTCTGCCGTAGATTCTTGTGAGGCTGAGTATAGGGAAATACTCAGATCATTCTATTGAGCTTCCGATGCTAGCTAGCGAGACTAGTCGGAGTGTGAGGAGAGAGAAGAGTCAGGAGTTGCATTCCGCGAGATTCTTCCATTTCAACTTCGCTTCTTCCCCGCTAACTCTTACACGAACCTTTCCACTATCAAGCAATAAATACAAGACTAATCAAGCACCTACACTCCAGAGCTTCTAGCAATCTGAGCGACTTCAATACTCCCAATTCTTATCTCATCTCATCATCTTCCTTTCCCTCGCTCCCTTTCCCTTTGCTCCCACCTTTGATCTCAACCTCACCACTCTCCCTTTCAGCATGTCCTCCTCGACTCCCCCCTATCCAGCTATAGAACCCTCCAATTCCCTCTTCCTAGCCTATCAACTCCGATCGAAAACTGTACTCCTCATCGGTGGAGGCTCAGTAGGTGCCTCACGACTCTACCACCTCTTGTGTGCTCAACCTCAACGAATCATTCTCATCTCTCCCTCGAATGGATTATCCGATGAAACTCTATATCGATTAAAAGAGGATCAAGGCAAAGTTATTGAATGGAGGGATCGAAATTATCAACAAGGAGATGAGAAAGGAATGGATATGGTTCTCACTGCTATAGATGAAGCAGGATTAAGTAGCAAGATTTGCGAAGTGTGTAGGAAAGACAAAATTCCAGTCAATGTTGCCGATGTTCCAGGGGAATGCGATTTTTATTTTGGGAGTACGATGAGGAATGGTTCGTTGAGTGTCATGGTTAGTACGAATGGGAAAGGTCCTAGAATCGCTGCTAGGTTGAGGAGGAAATTGGAAGCGAGTATTCCTGGGAATGCAGGGAGGGCTTTGGAGAATGTTGGGAAATTGAGAGGGGAATTGAGGAAAATCGCGAATGGAAAGGACAAGGAAGATATTGATAGGAGGATGGAGTGGATGAGTAGGGTTTGCGATAGGTGGAGTGTGTCAGAGTTTGACGAGATGGATGATAGGATGTTGAGAGGAGTTTTGGATGGGTGGGAAAAGGGAGAGGCGAGGGGTTATTGGGATGTCAACAAGTCGAAATGGATGGGATTCGGTTACTTCTTGAGTTGGACGAGTTGGCTCGGATTGGGACAGTGTCCGAAGAAAGAGAATAGGGATGGCAGAGCTTCAAAGTGCCCGTTTGTTGTAGGAACGACGGGCATGTTGGTGGGAGTCGCGGTCACAGTTGGAGCGATCAAGGCTTTATCGTACTCTCGAAGGAGATGAGGGGAGAAAACTTTTGAGGAATCAACGAATAACTCTGAAAAACTCTCAGCTCTTGATCTTCTCTGTGTTCGTCTCTCCTCGTTAGGCATTCTGCGAACAGCGGCGAGAGATGTATGAGCTGAAGCGAGGTCGCGGTGCAGCTCTCTCGATCAAGAGACAGAGTGGAGTGTAAGAACTGGTATAATTGAATATGCGAATTTGAGTCTGTTCTACTCCGACTCCGACTGTTCCCCCATTCCTCCTGGTTCTATCCCAATTGCCGAGTCCCTCAGACGTCTCTCAAACCGATAGAAGGAGCCCTTCAGACTACTTTCGGTGCTGTGGATTGAAATTAATCGCGAGAAAACAAAGTCAGCTCCTCCAATCTGTACATTTTCCCCTTCTTCTCCGTCCACCAGTCGTACCCAATCACCTCAACCAGAGAAGAGAGTGTGTGTGACATACCTAAACTAACGATTTTACCCCAACCTCTCGCCCTCAATTCCGCCGCGACGACTCCACCAATCCTATTCCCAACCATTTCCTTCTTGTTATTGACCAACACGGCAGCGTTATCATCGAACCTGACGTATCTCCCATCTGGTCTCCTCGTCGGGTACTTTGTTCGAACTACTACTGCTCTTCGAACGTCTCCTCTTCGAACTTTGGGAGCGGCGGAGGATTGAGTCGTTGTGAGGGAGATGGGACGCGCTCGTTTGACTACTACTACTATCTCATCTCCTGTACACTCTCATACTCTTGTGTCAGTGGGATTGAGAGAGAGAGGGAGAGGGGAGAGGAGAGGAGAGGGACCTCACCTATCCGAGCCATTCCATGACCAGTTTTGGTCTTCAATACGTTTACACATTCAGCAACTAATGCTCCAGAGTTATCGATAATAGCCTAACGTTGTCGATTGAGAGAGATAAAACGAATGTGAGATGAAGGGATATTGATGAGAAGACAAACAGCGAAGGGACAGGATCAGCTGTGTTTGAGGAGTGCTAGAGAGTAAGAGAGTGCTTACCATGGTGGCTTTGAGTCCTAACATGATCGGTGAAGTCAAGTGAAGAAGTTGACCTCCTGAAATTTCGAAAGGGAGAGAACTTGCTCTCTTACCATTCACTCTACTTTGAGAACCTCATTCGATAGCTCAAGAGCTCAATTCTAGCATGACTTTACCCAGCTAGTGCTTCTTCTTCGCTCTCTCGGGTTTGCACAATCTTCTCCTCCTTTCCAAGTTGTTCACTCTTCCTGACTGCCTCCCCTTCTCTGTCTCCTCAGGATAATTACGTAGACCCCGTGAACTCGTAGGCTATCGGTCGGCCTGATCGCCTTCCTGCACCCGAGGTCCGCGGGCTCGGATGTCAATAGCTTTCATTTCGACGAATCCGCTCCTCTTCCTCCTTCCTCTCCCTGAGCCAACTATCTTCAAGAACTGAAATCCCATGGAGGAGGCACACCAGCAGCACAGATCACCAT
Organism: Sporobolomyces roseus; assembly: GCA_016617785.1. NCBI lineage: Eukaryota > Fungi > Basidiomycota > Microbotryomycetes > Sporidiobolales > Sporidiobolaceae > Sporobolomyces > Sporobolomyces roseus. The sequence goes on from JADILM010000001.1 coordinate 3,870,227, forward strand.
TTGTCGACTTAGAGGAGGAGGCAGCTTCAGACCACTTTGGGAACTCCTCGCAAGACGAAGCTTCACTTGATCCTGACCTCTCTCAAGCCCTTCATTCTCCCAGTCCAAGCTTCATCAATCCAATTGCTATCTTCTACGATGCTGGTCATGCATCACCAGACGCAGGGACGGCACCAGATCACTCGACATTCTTCGCCGAACCCTCCTCACCTCAATCTCCCACTCCAGACGATGTCGATTCGACTTCCTTTCTACCCACGTCTCCCCCTTCTCCCAGTCCTGCCCCCAGTAATCATCGATTCTTTCCTCGCAATCGCAAAGTGTCATCTTCAAAGGATCGATCCTGTTCTCCCTCTCCCTCTCCTTCTCCTTCTTCCCCTGCGCTAGTCCCCGAAGAGCCAGAGCCGACGAACCTTTCAGACACCGGGTACCAGCCAACCACCACATCGCGTCCTCAGCGTCGTCGCCCGAAACCCTCGAAGAAGTCCGTGCCAACTCGTTCCTCTCGACGTACCACTATTCAATCGTCCCAAGTCATCACCCCAAACCTCTCAGATCTCGAACACCCCGCTCTTCCTCGTCGTCGTGGTAAACCCGCGCATCTCAAAGTACCTCCCCCAAATCTGACCCGCGAGGAATTGGAAGTTTGGCATCTAGCAAAGATTGAGCGTTTGAGGAAGCATCATCAGGAGTATATGGATCAACATACGAGAGGTGAAGTGATGAGGTTATCTGAGAAAGATCGGAAGGAACATAACAGCGAGAGAGATCAGAGGATGTCGCATCTGAGAAGGGCGAGGAATAATTATTCGGATTTCAAGAGTGAATAGGAGTGAGTGGAATAGTACGTGAACTGGGTGGAGGTGGATTTTGGGATTGGAGCAGCGGGATTGAAGTAGACTGGTAGCAAGCGATTCTTTCATCCAAGCGAGTGGGAAGCGTTTCTCAGGTCAGCATCCTCTCTCTCTCAATCGCACCGTAACAGACTCCCTGATTCCACTTCCAGCTTATAGAATGAAACCGAGCTGCACTGTCTCAGCATTCGACGCAAAGAAGGCTCAAACGTATCACTCGCTTGACTTTCTTATTCTCGACATCTCGCTTTCTTCTCGAGTCGCTTCGTCTCTCGATTGAGACGGCTTTGCTGCTCTGCATCTCGTTATCCAGTTACTGCGCAGGAAAAGTCCGATGAGCTCCGCGGCGGAATCGGCAAAAGGACCTTTTCTTTCTCGTCTCTCTTCTTCCTCTTCCTCTCCCTTTCTATCTCTCGGGTAACATCTCGATCAACTCCATGGCCCCTCAACTTCGACGCCGACCAGCCTCTATCAACACACGTAATGAAGCTGTCGAGGACCCTCAGGATCTGGGAGAACCTGTCAACCTCGACGATTACCCGATCAACTCGATCAACTCGCCCAACTCGCCCAACTCGCCCAACTCGCCCAATTTCGATCCTAATCTCCCCTCTTATCCTGTCATCGCACCTCCTCCTCGTACGGGGTTAAGCGAACGCTTCATCGCTCGTCCTCGTCTTCCCTCTCCTTCGCCCTCTCCTGCTCATCCTCCTCCTCTCCCGCTTCACGATGATCACATCTTCAAGAATCCTCGGGCTCCAGAGAACTACCTCGACCCTTTCCCCTCCGATAACGAAGCGGACGATGAACCCGAGAAGGAGCAAAATGATGAGCTCTTGTGGCAGCAAGTTCGGAAACTACCGTTTGAGGAGCAAGTCAGTTGGCACAAGAGAAGGATTCAGAAGCGCAAACAAGAGTATCAGGACGTTATGGATCAACCAATCAAAACTCAACGAGAGCATCCGCACATGTCGGCGCAAGAGAGGAGGAAGGCGGCGACGGAGCGCAAGAACTTGCTGAATAAGAAGCAGATGCAAGTCACTCGGGCTGAGGCGAGCTATCGGGACTTGCTAGCGAGACACCACCAAGGACAGCATCACTCTCGTAACTCGCCTGGAGACCAATTCAAATCTTCATTTACGGCTTCCTCCCCGATTACTTCGTCGCAAAACCGATTCTTCCCCCGTGGTCGACAACTCGGTTCGGATCACTCGCCCTCTTCCTCTCCATCCAGTGAGGATTCAGAGGCGGGCTCGTCATCGGAGAAGGAGGAGGAAGGAGATGCTGGTGACGGCAGCGAAACGTCTCCTCGAAGCAAGCATTCGACTCGTCCTCCAGCAGTGTCCGGTTCTCGAAATCCCGGAAAAAGTATCGTCTACTCTTATCGTATTCCTCCGGTTGGTGCTGACTCTCCCTCCTCACAAACTCTCCGCAACAGGCAGGACCGAGCACGAGGCAATCATGCGAGAGCTTGACAGCCAGATGGAGAAGCTCAAGGCGGACAGACAACTAGAGGTCGCGAAGAAGGAGAGAGAAAAGCGCGAGAGGACAGAGGAAGGGAGATTCAAGCAGAACACGAGCAAGAAACGTGATCGTAGGAAGGAACCGGATGCGAAGAGGTACAACAACGCTCGGCAGACAATCTACCTTCGAAAGAGGAGAGCGGAGGACGCCTACGAGGAGGACTTTCCAGACTACAGTGAACGGAGGACCACGCCAAAAGAACTTCAAAAACACAAGTATATCCCCAAGGTGGGTCGAGGAGCCGCTGAACGAGCAAGACGTGGCAGGACGAAGTGAGAAGCAGCTGGACGACTCTGGACTGAGCTTTCTTCCTATTTCTTTATCTTCCCTTCATTTATTAGACGATTCATTCCTATTCATACACAACTTTGTTATCTAGCTCTTCGTGATGATATCTACACTCGTCTTCTCACTTGACGGGAAAGATTCATCCTTCGAGAGTCGTTCGTTTTCTGCAAACATGAAGACTGACCTCACGCCAACTCTCGGAAGTCAGATTGGGGAGACAGGAGGAAAGAACTCATAGTATGACAGAAGCTGACAGAAGCTGAAGGTACAGAGAGTCTATGAACTAGGCGAAAAGAGGGACAAAAAGAGAGCTAATCGGCGAAATTCGGCAGAATGAAGAGGTTGCTTCAGCTCCTTACCATCAGCTAGTTCCTTCGTAGCGTAAACGCTGGCGACGAGTGAGGTATTTCGCGAGAGAGTGACGAGGAGATGAGGCTCGACTGGGATTCTCACTTGTCTGCGGTACTCGAAGACGAGGTTGAACCGAATTCGGCCATCCCTATCGTGCTCTAACTTGTGACTCCAAGGGTCAGGGAGCACTGAGTGGAGATCGCGAAAGGTGCGAAAGTTCTCGATCTGCAATCAAAACGAGTCAGCTTTGTCACATTTCTGTGTCGAAAACTATAGACCTACTCCTGACCAACGCGACCACAGACCATCTAGCTCTGTAGCTACATCTTCCTCCTCCCAGGCCCTCAAGACTAGGCAAGTATCGCGATATATCCTTTCGACGAGATCGCGAATTTCCGTCTCGAAGTCTTGTTCAGTCTGTCGGGCAAAGTCTCGGTGGTCTCCGGTATCTGTGAGTCGTAAAGTTGAGTACCAAGACATACTCGTCGTAGCAAGGAACGTACCGCCCTGCCTGATCCTGATGTCTTGGACTCTTCGTCTCCTTTCGTCAAGGTTAGCCCATTCGAGGTACGATGCTCTGGCTGCCGACGGCAGAATGAAGTCAGTCACGTGAAGAGAGGATAGCCTGCGGAAATGAGGCGGTCTCGCCAATGCATACCGGCTCGGAGTGAACCTTGGGAGCGGATAGAGAAAGGGTAAATCAGCTCGAGAACGACGAGACGGGAGATCGAGGGAAGCCCACCTTCTGGGAGCATACTCAGCAGTTAGAGCGAGACTCAGCAAGAACGGCAGCGGGAGCGACAGAGTAAGAAAGGGAAGCAAGCGATTCAGAAACCTGAGCACGCAAAAGGGCGCTGAGACAAACTGAACTCCGCAGGAGAAACCGGACCAACGCCAATGATAGGAGAAGCTAGAACAGGTAAGAGACGCGATGATCCACGCTATAACTTGCGGCAAAAGACATCGCAATCTTTGCAATTCCGATTCGATGACAGACCGCCCTCCACAAGCTTGACGCCCTCTCACTCCCGCTACAAAGATGATCATGACCGACGAGAAAGTCGAGGTGTTGTCGAGCCGTCGTCCGATGAGACTCCATTTGGGCTAGTCGGAGGTGAAGGAGACGTCGAACGGCGCTGACGATATCGAGGGTACGGTGTTGGTGTACGAGGTGAAGGACGAGGAGTTGGGGAAGGGGTAGGAGGGAGTGGTGGAACTGTCACCATTCCGTCGAGACCAAAGATAGCGTTTCGACGACGCAATAGAGCTGGTCGTTGGGTCGGCGAACGACGTCCTACGTAGAAAGGATCCTGAGACGGAGTCTGTTGGGGGCTATCGATGAGCCGGAACGGTGTTTTGGCTTCGATGAAAGCCTCCGTGGTCGGAAATAGTGCTCGATCCTGTATTTTAGTCTCGTTTAATCGCCGCTTCGCCAGAGTAAAGCTCAATCTCACTCACCTCATCACGCATTCGGCTCGACCATATTTCATTTGCCAGTCTTACTGAATCTTTCGCATTCTGCGAGCGATTGACGCTGTCTTTCGCGTTTTGAAGGAGTCGTTGTACGGCTAGATTGGCCTTTGTAAAATCCTCTCGCGCACTAGAACGCTGCCAATCTTCCCCAGTATCTACCACGGTCTCGAAATGGTCAGCTTAACTCCTCTACAGCTGCAAGGAACATGCCCTCTCACCTCCGAGTTCTGCGACACGACGCCCCGCCTTATCCTTCTGCCGCAATTCTTCGAGCCACTTGTCGGCGAGTTTGCATACTAACAAGGGAGATGTAGATGGTGAGCGAAGCACGCTTCAAGACGAGTTTCACCGCTTACTCTCGAGATAGAATGCTGCAAAGTAGAGGTTAATCGAGAACTCCACTTTGAGGTCAAGTGGAAGTGAGCTTACCACTGCCGCCGACCATGCCTTGAATCCTTCCAGTTCTGGCCCTGGGAATGATGGAGAGAGAAGACCAAAACCGAATTCGAGCGGCCTGCTGCAACTGGGAAGAGGCGTTAGCTTGCCGCGGAGCTCGGCTGAGAAAGTGCCGATAGTTCCGTCGAGCGAAAAGGGGCAATCGGATGCCCTTTTTCCGTGAAGTGGGCGAAGGACAGGAGATTGAAACTTCGGAGTTCTCGATTTCATCGTCGTTTCTTGTCTACAGCAGTCGAGGTACGAAGAGCTCCGACGATATGAACGTAAGAGTCGTACATCAAGTAGAGAGGAATGACGACCCATCTGTGAAGCATCGAGAGTCAGGTCAAAATCAAGCGAGTTCTCAAAGTGTGAGAACGTACAATCCATTGAAGAACAGAAGATAGACGTAGGTGTAGAGCCAATGCGAGGTGTTTAGTGCGGAGGAGCCAGTGATCCATTCGGGGAAGAACTGTGGGAGTGTAAGAGCTGAGCTCAGGATGCGAAGGGAGAGGGCAAGAAAAGGAGGCTCACGGTCATCATGCCTCCGTAGATCTCGGCAGTGCTGTCAACGTCGACGAGAATGATCAGTCAAAATGTCACGCATGCTCACGCAGAGCAAGGAGCTGAAGCGTTGCGAGCAGAAACTTGCGAAAGAACGACGCTGTTTCGACGATCTTTCCGTCAGTTTCCCTAAACATGCTCGAAAGTAGGAAGGGGAGCTTACATCCAGTACCTCCAAGCTTCGTTTTGTTTCCTCATCATATCCATCAGAACGACACACAGAGGCCCAGCCATCAAAACCGTTATGATTTCGATTGAAACGACGGTGGGGTCAGAGGTTCCCCATCGCGTGTCGGCTCTTGCGTATTCTTGCCATAGTAAGGCGAGAGGACCTGGAGAGTCGGTCCAGCGACAGAGGGAGTGGAAGAAGGAATGTGAATTCGAGAGAGAGGTAAACAGATTCAGCTTCATCTCAACTGGAGACCGCAAAAGAGAGTATGGCTTACCTTTGCTAGTGTTCACAGAGCTAGTGGGAGGCGGGAAGCTCTGATAGAGGAAGGAACCCTCGAGAATACTTCACTCAACACATCATCAGCTCTCTCCTCAACTCGAAGAGGGACGCCGCAAAAGAGTGACGTACAAGTGGGTAAGAGCATCAAAAGCTAGCCATACGAAGGTCCACTTTTGAATCCTGTCGTGGTAGATGCGGGTTGGGAGTAGAGATCTAGCGAGGGAGAGAGCAGCGAAAAGAAGGGCGAGAGTTGCTCCTAGCGAGAAGATGGTCGTAGTATTGAGCAGAGTCGGAGGTGGACCCAAATGCGACATGATTCAGGGATGGGGTGTTGCAAAGGACGAAGAAGCGAGATTTCGCAACTCGAAGTTCTCGAGGATTCGCAGAATCTATTTCATCGTTCGATACCTCCTCGATTGGTCGAGATATATATGTTTCGAAGCGTTGAAGATGCGTCCGAGCGAGGAATCGAGCGAGAGAAGGGACAGCAGTCGAAGCGACTCGAATTTCGCTCTTCGCAATCAAACGAAAGTTGCTCTCTCTCTCTCCAGTTTCGACAAGGTGAAAAGCGTCAAAGGTATAGTAGATAGTGCAGTAACAAGCGTATACGTAGGTGAAGCAAGTAAACAAGGAATCCATCGAGGCGCAAAACCAGTAAAAGCTTCTCTATTCGTCCTCCTTCCTCCCCGATTTTACTCAGATTCCTCATCCCCCGAAGACGAATCCTCAACAACAACTTCTTCTACTTTCTTCTCTTGCCTCTCCTCTTTCGCCTTCTTCTTCTCCTCGTCCTCCTCATCACCAGCTTCCAAAGCTTTCAAACATGCTTGAAATCGTTCCTTGACGAGAGCTGGTTTGGCCGCAAACGCCTCCGCTTCAACGAGTGCTTTCTCCTTCGTCTTCTCTCCGCTGAGACCCATCTTTTCACGAGGACTCTGAGTCGACGACAGTTTCGCCGAATGATGTTCTATCGACAGTTCGTACAAGTCTGGTTTGACACTTAAGCGGCTTGACTTCAAGGATCAGTATCAAATCAGCAATGAAGATGATGGGAGGATGCTTACTAGAACTTGCCGCCAGGAAGAGGAGCGACCCAGATTGAATCCTTTTTCACGTCGATACGAAGGACCTGAACAATCATGCCACAATCAGCGAGGTTTCACGAGGAGGGCGCGAGAGCGAGAGAGACTCACAAGTGATGGCCAAGCAGGGACGGGAATTCCATTCCCCGCTTTGAACACGACTTCTCCAACTTTGTACTTGCACTCCTTGACTTGAGATCCCGTTTCGTTGGCTGATCCACTCCTAGACGATCTCTGACTATTTGAATCCTTGACCTGAAGAGCGGAGGACTTTGATGTTCGAATAGTGGTCGATTTCTTTGAGTTCTTCGCGAGTGAGGGTTTCGAAGATGAACCGGCAGAGGAAGACGAGGGTGCTTTGTTGCGGGTGGAGCGAGTAGTCGAATCTGATTTGGTGGGACGGGAGATGCGAGTCGAGGGTTTGACAGAGGCAGAAGAAGCGGGAGGTTCAGCCTTGACGACGACTTTCATTCGTGCAGAGCGTCGAGGAGATTTCGATTTCGACGATTCGGAGGATTCGTTGTCACTGTCATCTTGAGCAGGAGCAGGCGTCTTTGATCGAGTGCGTTTCTGGCCAACGGCCGGATTTTTGATCGATTTCTCCTCCGAAGAGTCCTCGCTACTCGTGTACTCCCTCGAAGCCTTGCCCTTCTTCGTCGTAGGTCTCTTCTTGGTGGCTCCTCCTCCTCCTTTCTTCGACTTGTCGACCGTCTTGACTTCTTTGACAGCAACTTTCTGCTTCTTCTCGGTCTGACTTGCTGCGACGGCAGAAGCTTTCTCCTTCCTCTCTCGCTTCTTGCGCTCGAGGAGATCGTCGTCGTCCTCCTCCTCCTCCTCCTCGGCAGATGAAGACGGAGGAAGCTCCTTGTCTTGCCCTTTCCCTTTGCCCTTGCCCTTTCCTTTCCCCACCTTCTTCGTAATCTCCTCCTCGTCTGAACCTGACTCCAATTCATCGTTCTCACCTTGTCTCATCTCCTCCTGTTTCAACCTCGATTTCTCTTTCGCACTCAACTTGCGTTTCTTCGCTACGACGGGAGAAACGACCGCTTTCGAGCGTTTCTTGTTCTTCGTTGATGATTCCTCCTTCTCAGCCAACTCATCCGAAGCACCATCATCTTGATCTTGTTGCTTTCCTTTCCCCTTGTCTTGTCCCTTCGATTTCGATTTCGTAGGTTCCTCCTCCACGATGATGTCGACGACTTTCTTCTTTCCATGTCCCTTCTTCGAGTTGCCCCCCTCTCCCGCCTCCTCCTCAATCTCCATCTCACTCTGTGCCTCCTCCTCGTCATCGTGATCCATTGAGCCGAGTTGATTCGAAGGAGGCATTTCCATTCCTACTCTCTCTCCTTCCTCCATCTCCTCATCCTCTTCTTCTCCCTTCAGTGCTTTCACAGCCTCCCGAGCACCACCGTCCTCATCTTGATCAACTGAAGTGTTGGTGGATCCGGTCGAAGGACGAGGTTTCGAAGAGGTTGAAGTCGAGGCAGAGGTTCTGCGGGAATCGGTTGTCGTGCGAGATGGAGGAGAATGGGAAGACTGTTTCTTGACTGTGGGTAGTAAAGCAGGTTTCAAATTGTTTGATGAAGGAGGAGAAGCGCTATCGGTCGATTGTTGAGGTGTCAGTCCGAGATTTCGCTTGCAAAGAGCGAGAGAACAAGGGCAACTCACCTTGTTTCCCTTGTTTCCCTTCTCTCCTGAATCATATCCTTGACTTGACTAATCACCTTGTACAGGGTCTCAACTTGATCCGGCTTCAAACCACTCCCCATCTCCTTAATCGTTCGCTCAACAATCAAGATCAATTTGCCAACAAACTTGCGATTGAGGTCAACAGTGGGGTTCATCTCGAGGCCTGGAAGAGCTGGGAGGAATGTGGAAGGTTGAAGAGCGCCACTAGGCATCTCGAGGAAGTAGGCGAATCCACTAGGTTCTGCATCTTTTGGGAGGTTCTGGGAAGCGGGGAGGGAAGGGAGGAGGTCTTTGAGAGTAGAGAGTACCGTGTTGAGTGATTCTACTGATGGTGCCATACAAGCTGTACGAGTTGAATGGAGAGATCAGTTGATTTGGAAGTGAAAGGTAGGAAAGAGAGAGAGAAAAATGACATCTTACCCGAATCCCATCGACACACAGCAATGAATCTGAAGATAACTACAATCGGCTTACACGTAGTCACAGAAGCTAGCAAGGACGCGACGCAAGCGACCTGAGCGCACTTTCAGAGAGACTTTTTTCGAGTCTCGCAAAGTAGAAATCGCGTCTCTCAGACGGACGAGGAAGGCTTACCTCTCTTGCTAGACGATGAGGATATATTCAACTTCTATAATACTTGCCCTGATTCATACATTGTACAGTTCCCCTCCCCTCCCCTCTCCTCCTCACTTCCCTCTCCCCCTATCAATTCAGCTCCTACCGTTTCACGAAAGGTAACCCTACTCCCGACATCAAGGCCCTTGCCTGATCTTGTGCTCCCCTTCCCTTCGCCGAAGTGATACAGAAGATATTCATGCCAAACGTTTTCGGGTACTGATCCAAATTGATTTCGATTTGAGGGAACAAACCCATGGCCTCTGGAGGTAAACCAAACGAGACGACTCCTGAAGTTGCCGAAGTAGATTGACGAGGTTGAGAAGCGGGAGGTAGAGGGATTCCTTGGAAAGTTTTCAATCGAGGTAAGACGAAATCGACGAGAGTTTCGAGGAAAGTGTACATCGGTTGTCCTTTCAATTCGACTTTGACTCCCGTGGGTGCACCAGCACGGATCTTGAAGGAAGCGGATTTCTTGGTTGAACGAGTAATGACTAGTCCTTGACCTGAACCTGGACCATACGCTCCTGGATGCTTCGATTGGGGTGGTTCTCCAGTGACGGCTTCGAACGCCATGAGGAGGGGTAAGAGGTTGGATTTACCAGCGAGAGCGGTTTTCGACATGGATTCGACTACGATGGATTCCAATCGGGGGAGGGATTGAGGAGAGACGTAAGAAGGGTTAGGGACGAGGTATCGATTGCCTTTGGGTCGAGGAGGGGCACGGTTTTCAGCATAAGGGTTGTTGGGGGACCAGATGGGAGCTCGAGAGAGAGGATTAGGAAGGGAAGTAGAGGAAGAGTGGATTTGGTGATTGTAAAGGAGGTAGAGGAGATCGTGAGAGAGGGATTGGGTGTAATGATCTTGAATTCTGGATCTCGCTGTATCACCGTAAGATACATTCGCGAGGTGTTCAGTCGATGGGGGAGCGGGAGATGAGGAGGATGGAGAAGAAGAAGAAGAGGAAGCGGATCTGATCGAGGAGACGAGGGGTACAGCTGGAGAGGTAGTCGCCCGAGTGACAGTCCTTGCCAGATTGACTGCTGCCTTCATGTTGGAAGTGGTTGGACTGAGGAGATGAGGACTCTCGGGACTTTTTTCGAAGAATCTTTCTCCTCTTTCATCTCTCAACCAAATCAAACAATGTCTCCTCCTCCCGCCGGTGGTAAAGATTCACATGCTGCTCGTATCTTGGGTTCAGGTACTTCAGGTTAGTCTCTCCTCTTTTCTCGCTTATTGCTTTTATCGATTTAGGAATTTGCTCAACCCAATCTTTCCTTATCGCTTGACTCGGGTAATCAGGTATCGCCGAATTGATCATCTTCCATCCTGTGTGAGCTCACCTACACTCTCCTCACTTGTATTCGAGCTAATGCGGTTGGATCGGGTAGTGATACCGTCGCAAAGCGATTAATGTCAAACAAGGTTACCGGCGTATGCTTATTGCTCTCTTTCTGTTCACCGACGACGAGAGCTGACTAGACGAGATTGAGATATACAGAAAGCCATCTCGGAGATCGTCTTCAGGGAACATGCGAAAGCCGCTGCTGGACAGAAATTCCTTTCCCTCTTCCCCGGTCTCGGTTACGCTGCTGGATACAAAGGTAAGCCTATTCTAGATCCGTACAAGATGTTCATTGGATGCTGACACAGGTTCGAGTATACAGTTCTGCAGTGAGTTACGATCAGGATTCTGTCTAATTCCCATTTTCAGTTCTGATTTCGTCTATTCTTCCTCTCTTTCCTTCTCTTTCTGCAGGCGAGTGTACAAGGTGAGCTTCGACAGTCGCTCAGCGTATTGTACTTCTCATGCTGATAGTTTGTTGTCGCATACAGTTCGGAGGACAACCTTACTTCAACGATTTCCTCTCGAAGAACTTCAAATCCAACTTCACTTCAGCGTTCGGAGAGAAGAACGGAAAGGCTATGATGGCTGCTACTGCTGGATCGTAAGTACACTACCGCTTCATCCTTGATGAGTGAACAAATACTGATCGAATCGTGAAATAGCTTCACTGGTATCGGAGAAATCGTCCTCCTTCCCCTCGATGTCCTCAAAATCAAGCGACAGTACGTTCTACGATTCTCTTAAGCTTTCTAGTGTTATGTAAGACAGAGTGCTGAGGGAAATCGTTCGATCTGTACAGAACCAACCCCGAAGCGTTCCGAGACCGAGGATTCCTCCGAATTGTCAAGGATGAAGGATTCTCTCTTTACCGAGGAGCTTCATGGACTGCTGCTCGTAACGCTCCCGGTTCTTTCGCTGTACGTTTCGCTGTTTTTCTCTCTCACCTCACAACGAATCCTCTCTTCTCGTGATTGAACCCTCGCTGACAGTCGCTCGATATGATGTGTAGCTCTTCGGAGGATCCGCCTTCACGAAAGAATACGTATTCGGATTAGAAGATTACCGTTCTGCATCTTGGTACCAAAACTTTATCGCCTCTATCGCAGGTTCCGTAAGTCCTCCTCCCTTCCCCTCCTTCGCTTACTCCTACTGATCTAGATGTGGGGGTATAGATCTCTTCAATCGCCATCTCTCAACCTCTAGATGTAATCAAGACTCGAATTCAAAACCAAAATTTCGAGTCGAAAGTTGGAGGCATGACGGTTATTAGGGAACTCGTCAAGCATGAAGGGTTCGGTGGATTCTTCAAGGGTCTCACTCCCAAGATCTTGTACGTCGTCGTCGTCGTTTCAGACTTTCTCAGGATTTCTTGAGAAAATTCATACTTAAATCGTTACTGACGCTATTCTCCTTCTTCCTGCAGGGTCGTCGGCCCTAAGCTGATCTTCTCTTTTACGCTTGCCCAAACGTTGATCCCAATGTTTTCCTCTTTCCTGGAAGCCCCGAAGAGAGACGGCCTCACGAAGGCTTAAAAAATCGCCTCATTTCATTCGCTTCGCCCGCCCCCTCACGTCTCCGCCCAATAGATCTCTCTCCCCTCCCTTCGACCCATGCCCTCCCACTGCTCCCCTCACCCGCTCTACTACACCCTTCTTTCATCGTTATCGGTTCATTAACGCTTACCCTTTTTCTTTCTTCCTTTATTCCCTTTACTCGTCGTACCCCTCTCTTATCGCCACCCTCGCTTCTCCCACTCCTATCCTCTTATGTACTTATCCCTTTCAGTCGGTCGTATCGGTTCTTTCATACCGGGAAAAGCAATTCTTCTCTCTTGCGATGGTTTTTGTATTTGCAACCCAAAAAAGCACCATTCTTCAGCTCACTTTGTCCTGTTGCTCGTACGGGCGTCACCCCGCGATCAATCTATGGCAGAGACTCCCTCACGAACTTGGAGTCGTTGCGAAATTTCGAGTTTCGTCTGAAATCGAAAGTTGGAATTCTTCATCTTCTCCACCTCACCCCGAACCGCCAAATACTCGCTCAAGTGCATCAAGGAGCCGATAAGACCCTGTACAGCCATTCGTACGCACTCGAATCGCGTTACAATCCTCTGAAACCCTTCATCAAACAAACGTCTCGGCAAACTTCCCTCTTCCCTTCGCACACTCTAAGATGGAGGACTTCTCGCGTTCCGATCAACTCAAAGCAATTCTCTCTCCCTTCTGCTGCTGTCTTAACCGGAATGGAATATCTCTCTCCCCTTCTTCCGATTCCCTCAACAGTCAACTCTCGGATCCATCCTCTTCCCCTCACAACCGAGATTGGATCAATCAAACGCGTTCAAGGGATCAAGAAGGTGATTCGGAATGGACAAGAGCGAACCGAACGAGAGAAGACGATTTGATGAGTTTGCACGAAGGGATCGGGAGAGGAGGGGAAGGGTCAAGATTGAGATTGAGAGGGAGAGGGGGAGATGTCAGTGGAGGTGGCGCTAGTGAAGGATCGGGATTGACTAGGTGGACCTTGTTCAAGAGTTGGTGGAGAGGTGGGGTGAAGGAGGGGGCGATTCGATTGGATGAGGACGGAGAAGAGGGTATTCTCGACATGGAGGAGGAGGATCACGAACGACAAGAGGACGAGCGGCGAAGCGGGCGAACTTTCGCACTCGAGGAAGACGAGCCGAGTGCTGTAGCTTCGAAGATGAACGAATTCGAAAATGGTTCGAACCGGTCGCAAAGCTCAAGTCGATCCGAGGGGACCACAGTCGTTGGGAATGTCCCGAACGAAGATCGCGAAGCGCGTCGAGCGAGGAGAAGGGCGAGAAGGAGGGCTAGAGAGTTGGGGATATCGACGGAGGAATTCGAACAAGGAGTCCCAGCGGAACCGAACGAACTTGAATCGACAACCAACTTCCTCGACGTGCGGACGGGATCGCACCATCGATCTGGGAAGTCGCGGAAAAGTAGTAAGGCGAGCTCGAGAACGTCTTCGTCGGATTCGAGGTCGAGGGAATTCGATCATGAGCCTCATCAGTCCTTGCCTGTCTTGGAGGAGGAGGAGGATCGATACGGCGATGGACGGGTCAAGAGAAGTCGAAGCAAGAAAGGGAGTCATCGCAGTGCCAGCAGTGAAGGAGATCGACGCTCGAATGGTTCTTCTCGATCTCGCCGACATCTCGCAGAACAAATCGATCCCCATCTCGTCCCTCTTCCCATCTCTCCTCGACCGGAAGTGGCTCATGCATCATCGCACGACAGTCCGAAACGTCCTCGACACCGTTCTCAACCTTCGACTTCGACCGTCTCTTCTTCGTCCACTTCCCGTCGACCGAAGAAGCAACCTCATCTCTCCCCTCTTCACGACTATGCCGAAGAGCCTATCTACTCATTACAAGGACAAGCAGTCGAGTACTATCAAGACGAGCATGGTCAACTTCGACCGTATCTCCGCGAACCCGAATCGACTTCTTCTCGTCCGATCGACGATCCTGCCACTTCTACTCCCTCCTACGATCACATCGGTCTCCTTCCTCCGTTCTCCCCTTCAGAAGAGCCGACAGATTCCATTCCCTCGAACCCTTGAGCGAACCTCAGCAGAACCTCTTCGCCTCTTTCCTCTCCCTCGTCTTCCTCATCGACCTTGAAGTCTTCGCTCTTTCCTTCTTCGTGCTTATCTTTATGAAACCTTATCTTTATTCATGCCAGTCTGTCGCAATCGGAAGTCTCTCAATCTTCGGGTCCGAGAGGGTTGACTTTCGAGAGAGTCGCATTTTGAGGAACTGATTGCACTGAGATTTCGGAGAATAAACAGAGATATTTGGGGTAACACGACCAGCGTGTGGAGGGTACAGATGAGGATAGCTTGCAAAGATGCGAAGAAGGAGAAGGAGGCACGAAACGCTAGTTCTGCAGAAACTTCACTAGTGTTGACCCAGCCAGATTCTCGAAACAGCGACGGTCGTCTTGCATTGGAGCACTTCGTGAATTGAAGTGGGCTGTCGTACGCGCGAGGTGAGAGTGGAATCAGCGTTCGAGTTCTAGCTCAGAAAAAGAATGGAAAAGAAACGAAGACTCGATTCTTACCACTTCACCCGGGATTGGAAGTTCTTCAGTCTGACTCAGTCGTTGAAGATACTCAGAAACGATGTTGTGCGAGCCTGCAGAATTTGCGCACTCCAACAATAGTGCGTCGAGCGTCTTTCGAACCTGCGCACCCCAATCTCCTGTTGGGTCGAAGTTCTCGTATCTGTCGACAACTTGGTTCGCCAGCTCCTCCAGAGTGTCTGATGGCCTTGCTGGTCGCGTGAAGCTGAAGATTCCGGAAGCATTGACCGCTGATTGACGTCGAAGGTTGATAGGTCGAGTCGTCGAGGGTCGTCGAGCTTGCGAGTAGAGTGAGCTGATCGACGACGACGAAGGATGAGCAGGGTAGGGAGAGGCTGAGGGAGGTAGGGCGAACGGAGACGGTATTTCTTGAGAGAACGAATGAGAGAGGTGAGGCGAGAAGTTAGGAGAGAAGTTTGGGGACGAGTGGCCGAATTGTTGAACCTGATAGTTGGTGAGAGGTTGAGGGGCTGTACTGACACGTTGAAGAGGAGCGAAGGGAGGTTCGGCGAAGGCGGACGAATCGGAAGAGGAAAAGGAATGATTGCGATTCTGTGCGATGAACTGAGGAGAATGCAAGATTTGACCTGGAGTGAAGGACCCAGCGAGCCCATCTACTGACGACGCAGACTCGCGATGCTGGAGATGTCCTGCGAAGGAGTGAGAGCTTGAAGTCCTCCGAGGTTCGAGCGGAAAGTTTGGTAAAGAGTGAGTCGAAGATGCCAGGTGACTGAAGGTGGGAGAAGGTTCGGGCGAATCGAAGACTTGGGAAGTCGGCGAAGTACGAGCGTTTGGGAAGTCGGACGAAGGGAGGAACGTCAACGGGGCGAGATTTGAACGAGAGGAATTTTGCGAGAGAGAAGAATGTCGTTTCGATGGTCTCTCAGGCGTGTCCTCCTCCGCCTGTCTGCGTGAATGTGCGACGTGAGGACTGTCAGCTTGATGTGCGAGATTGGCTGTTTGTGGGAGTCTCCGTGCTTCGAATGCCGCTCTTTGATCTCGCTGATCTGCCTCGAAAATAGAGGCGAGATCGATGCGACATAGATCCTTGAAGGTCAAGGCGTCTGGCTGCATGACATCCGAGCGTGAGCTCCAGAAGATTGTTCGGAAAAGAGGGACTCACTAAATAAGAATCAACCAGCAATTGTGCTGACACTCCCTCCTCTCGCCTCCGATCGTAGGTTCTGGAGACAGCAGCGTAACATGCACCCAGAAAGCTGATAACGGATACCTTCTCGTCCTGGATTTCGTCCATTTCGTCGACCAGAACTTTGATAGTTTCGAGCCATCGGTAGTAACGAGCTTGTCGAGACTTGTCAGACGTCTCGTGAGCGACGTCGAGAGCGTCACGAGCCGTTTCCAACTTGGAGAAACCAGCGACTTGGAGGGATTTCAAGTGTTGCGATGAGTCTCCTTGATACTTTTGTAGGGCGATAGCGAGACTGTGAGCATTGCGAGCCGCAGACAGCTTGAGTATCTTCCTCTACGTTGAATGAAAGCTTGAGTCCCCGATATCGATCAACGTAACCGAGGAGAAGACTTACAGTCTGTTCCCGAAGCCACGAGTTCTTTTCGACGTAGGTTGGCCGCCTGATCACAAATCCCATCGTACAGAGCTGCTCAATAGAAGGCTGAAGGGACGGATGAAATGAGCGAACTGTAGTTGAATCGAGGAAGCATTGACAACTTACGAACTTGGGATCGAAAATATCGGCTTTGAGCTTTTCAATTCTGGTACCGCCTAGGATCGCGAACGCATTTGCCCTCTGTTGGTCACTACACTTGGATTCCCACAAATGACGCGTGACGTGAATTCTAAAATGCGAATTCCATGATCTTGCCGTCCAAACTCCGTTGTTGATTGTGTCCCATCCCCATCGTAGAGCGATGTTGTCAATTCGATTGAGGAAATCTTGATAGGGGTAGTTGAGAGGTTTCGCCATGATTCAGAGAAGAACTGAAGAGCAGGCAAGAAAAAGTGGGAAGAGAGTAAGTGAGAAATAGGAAAGAGAAAGACGAATTTACGCCGATTCGCATTCTCAGGAGGTGAGCTGAATAGAGCCGAGGATGAGCGATTGATGGGCGGAAAGATAGGAGGGACCGCGAGTAACGGTAAGAGACTTTTTCTCGGTAAGAGACTTTTCTCGGTAAGAGACTCTGATTCGCTCAGATCAAACAGAATTTTGTAGCGATTGCACGAGGAAGTATAGATTTGAGTAGTAGTAGCAAGACGAAGGAGAGGCAGAAGGAAAGAGAGTTTGGTAACGTATATTGTTCGAAGATTGAGTTTTGCGACTGAATTCTGCGATTCTTGAAATCCTTAGAGCTTGCGGTAATCAGACGATGCTAGCATCTGTTCAAGTGTTTCGGGCTAAGGGTATTTAACGATATCGTCAGAGATGTTCGAGAATCGGAAAAAACGAGTAGAGAAGACTGACCAAGACGTAAGGAAGCTGGTGTATCGTTCGACGCTCGAGTCGCCTCAGATAATCGACTACCTTTTCATCTACTACGTTCCCACTCGTAGCTGCTTTGCGTAAGCTAGTCAGACGATCTCGAGCTTCATCCTCCGATTTTCGGTCCATTCTTCCGTAGATTCGAGCGATCGCGTCGATGACTTTGATCATTGCCTCTGGAGTATCTTGACGCGAGACAGCGACATATGCGCTGTTTGTCGGGAGGTGCGCATGCGACGAAGAGGCGACAGGGTTGACCGAGGGGTGGAGAACCGAAGAATCCCCTCGTCGTTGATCATGACGGGAATCGACGGAAAACGCTGTTGAGGGCGCAGGAGGAGGCTGCGAGATAGACGGATGGCGCTTTGGAGGTCTCCCAGCTTCTTCGGCATCGTCTTCCTCCTCGCGAGGGCGGACCTCGCGAGCGTGTTGCTGAGCGCTCGAGGCAACAGCGTGTCCTCCTCCCTTGATCCCACAGTGGGTTCGGAAACTGTCCTCATTCGGCTATCCTCTCACCTCGTCTCAGCGATTGTTGCAAGAGAAAGGGAGAGTCAACGTACGAGATAAGAAGCGACGACGAGACTGGCTCGGATACCGACCTCCTCCTCACGATTGTAGGTCCTTCTGACGATATTGTAACAGGCTTGAAGGATGGCTACGATCCGTCTATGTTTCTGATCCTTTCCATGTTTGAATTCTTCGAGAGCGATTGACTGAATCGTCTCGCACCAAGTATTGTAAGGAAGCTCTTCCTCGGCTGGAATCGCGGGGTCAGAATGTTTGCGCGCGAACTTCAGCTTCTCGAGCACCCTGAGTAAAAGAGACTTGAGATCTGGGTTCGGCAGGCGGGAGAGGTTTCGCTCCTTGGTGGCGGCAATGCGTATGAGCTCCGTCCTCTGTTGCTGAGAATGTATGAGTCTAGTATGCCAATGCTGAAAGAAGGCAGTGTAGCTCACGGTCTGTCTTCGAAGCCATGAGATTTTCGAGTACTCTTCTTTCCCGAATAAACAGCCCAGGTCGACTACACGGTCAATGCTCGGCTAGCAAATAGAGGCTTGTCGTCAGTTCGTCCGGAAAAGGCGAGAGAGAAGCACTTACGAAGTATCTGTCGAAGATATCTGGAGCAAATGGGAGATTGGGATCGAAGACTGAGAGTATCGTGTCCATTTGTGCTTGAGTGCAGGTTTTTAGGCGCGTCGCTGTGATGGTCTTCTTTGTGTAATTCAACCAATTTCTGGTTGCCCACAAGTCGTCATTGTGATCCCCCCAACCCCATCTGGTTGCGATTATCTCTAGTCGACTGTGCAAATCATCGAAGGCGAGATTTGCATATCCGGGCATTAAGGCTTAGTCGATGTTGGGCGAAAAGGACAAGAACGAAAGAAAGAGTGGATAGTTGATGAAGAGGTTCACGCCCGGCGGCCCAACCGCAAGTCGGAGAATCGTGCTTTGACGTTGAGCTGGAACGTTCCTCCGGACCGGGAGCAAAGGAATAGAGAAACGGACGGACTGTCTCGGGATTAGACGAGACTTGAGCAATCGAAGAAAGTGGGTTGAAGATTCGAAGCTCCTGACGATATCGCTAATCGCAGAGAAGACGTGTGAGTTCGTAGATGAAGACCAAGAGCTCACCTTCATACCAGAGTCGAGGACGAGGAGAAGAATAGCGCAACCAATGATTCTCTCTTCTTTTCCGATGCTAGCATCTGATAACCTTCTTGATTCCCACTTTGTACACGTCTAAACCCATCAATCTACGAACCCCGCTTTCGATCATCGAATGCTTACCCACTTTTACCTCTAACGGAAAGATTTCATCGACCAAATAGACCTTCGAGAACGACATGGCTCACGTTGAACCCTAGTAGACTGACGATGTAGAAGGCGAAGAGGAGTGCGACGGGGAAGAGGAGGAGTTCGGATCGGATTAGGAAAGGGAGAGCGTTGTAACCGAGATCTGCGAATCAACGAAGAGCAATGTCAATGAGGTTCAACTCGCAGCAAACTCGTCGAGACAGAGAAAAGCGATACGAACAAGTCACATAAGCGTATTGAGTGAACTAGGAAAAACGAAATCCTGAATTAGTTCTCAAATCTCGGTTTTGAAGAGCAGGAAAGCGTACAGCAGCGAGGTACAGCGTGTTTCCGACCCAGAGACACACCCAATTACTTCTTGTTACGACGGGAGCGAGGACGAGTTGAGCGACGTAGAGGGTCAAGAAGAGAGGGAAGAAAGAATTGGCATGAACGTCGAATGCATAGGGCCTATCGGGGGAGGGCGTTCAATTCAGCGGGTAGTATGGAAGAGTCGCAGCGAGAGGGTGCGTACCACTCAACCTTCTGATCCGTCGCATGGGTATGACTCGCATGAGTAAGGTATTTGTTCGACAACGCCCTATTTATGGAGTTTGTGCGATACGAGTCAATTTGCGCTGCTACTACAACCAGTAGATAAGGAGAAGATAAAGCGTACCATAGAGCTGTACTGATGATGAGACCGACTCCGAAGAATTGTATCACGATGAAAGAAAAGATTGTTTCGAAAGTTTTCGCAATTCCATGGTGAGCGTACAACACAGACCAGAGAATCGCTGCGACTGCATACCGAGAGAAATGCCAAGATCAGTATCGCGTCGTACGATGAGTTCGCGAGATCCCTCGACGTACCGAGGAGGGAAAGGGAAATCAGGAGGAGAACAGCAGGATCGTCTCGAGCCCAAGTGTTTTTCGTTTCTGTGCGAAGGGTATATATCAGCCAGGATCTGGAGATAGGTCGAAAGGATTAGACATACGTTTGTGATAGTAGACGTTTCGATATCTTCGAAAGCGCAACTAAAATCAGCGAGTTGTCGAGTTATCGAACAGCACGAATAAGAACACTCACACTCGCCGCGGTGCAATACACAGATAACAAAGTTGCCAGATCGCCAATTCAAAGTCCTGTCGAAGTAAATTGACGAGCATGAGATTTGAGAAAGCGAGAATGAGAGAGGGAAAGCGAAACTCGCCATTTGTGGTAATCGACTCAATCTCCGTAGCCAAGTCTTCATTCCACCGTTCCCTAACCGAGGGAATCCATGTGCAGAGCTACAGGAGTACGAAGGAGGGTGAGCGAAAGTTCGGAATAAGAGGGGAAAGAGAAAGAGAGGACTCACTTGAGATTCGCAGTAGAGCTACCATTACGGCCTCTCGATGATGGCAGCATCTAGTTCAGAGCTTCGGGTCCTCTTCAGCGAGTGCAGGGAGTCGAGAGATTGAGCGAGGCGGGCGAAAGTCGATTTCGATGAGGAAGGAATGGATTGAACCAAGAGCGCTTCCGAGCTGATTGTAGGAATGTATAAAACTTGACTTAGAGGTCTACGGGAACAGGCGAGGTAATCGAGTTCGAAGTTGTTGTCGAAGAACGAATCCGAGTCGTCTCGCTTCTTGCGCTCTCCCACTTCACTCAAACTTCGACCGGAATAGAGTAGTCCACCAGAGATGCATCAGGAAGACGAGCTCGACTTTGACGAAGATGATCTAGTACCTCAAGCCTTTGCAATCCCTTCCTCTTCCTCATCTTCTTCCCTCCAATCTCGATCTCAGCCTCACCAAGCAGTACCTACAGCTCCCCTTACCACCACCACGATCAAAGCATCCACTCCAGCTTCGACCAAACCTCCTTCTCACGATACTTCACTAGATTCACTCGGAAGAAAGTTACCTCAAGGATGGGTCTCACGCATGAGCAACACGACTGGAGAACTCTACTACCGCAACACAGTCAGTAATACGAGTAGCTGGGAGATCCCGACAACTCCCGCTGTCGAAATCAAGAACGATTCTCCCCCTCCTCCTTCTTCTCTTCCTCAAACTGCACCTCCCGCTTCGCAACCTATTGTCCAACACCAACAGCCATCGCAACAGGCGCAAACTACGGAAACGAGAACAGGAAGAGAGGTGGAACAGAGTTTGCCGAAGGGACCAAAGCTAGCGACTCATCCAGATACAGCGAAGCTCGTTCAGTCGATTCCGTCTACCTCTTCTTCAGGTGATTCAACCTCATCCTCAAACGAGTATCGCTCTATACTGACTCTATTGATCCTCGTATAGTCACTGCAGCACTTCCTACCGGTCCTCGAGCATCGACTCAAACAAATTCGAATCCGCCTCGACAACCTATGGCATCTACAGCTGCAGCAAGATACCCTCCTCGTGCAGCTACGTCAAGCACGTTGGCTCCGGCGGTTTCGCAATCACAAAAGTTGGAGACAAGTAATGGTGAGCTTTCGTCCTATCAACGAATTCAGTCGATCGTCTGCGCCTTCTAGAAACTCGGAACCGCTTGGAAGAACACCTCGAAGCTCCAGAGCTATCACTAGCTCGAGCCGAATCTTACCTCGCCTCGAGCCGTCCTCCTCGACCTCCTCCCTCCGTCGAGATTTGCCTCGAGAATCACTCACAGCCTGTTCCTCACATCGTTCAATCGCTTACCTCTTTCCCTTTCCCTTTCCTTTGCCTCCTCTTACTCATCTTCGCCATCTCCCTACCTCGTCACCCACTCCGTAACGCTCCTTCTCGCCCACTCTATTCCATCACTTCACACTTCGAAATCCTCCTTCCTCCCTTTCCCGAATCACAGAACCTTCCAAGTCTTCTACATCGTCCAGTTCCACTTCTGCTGAGTTACCGAAAGGTCCAAGAGCTTCTATCGATCAACAACGTGAGTTTTTATGTTTCGAGGGGAAGAGATCTTGGAAAAAAGGGGTAGATGAGAGTATGGCTCGATTCAAACAACGGACTGATCCTAGTCAAAGCGAGAAGAAGGAAAGATAAGAGAGGCTCAAGTCGCATCGGGATTGAGGGAATTGGAACGAATGAAATGCTGGAGAGGCTTTCTTCGCCCGGCAAACACGCTCGCCTCGATTGATCACCCTTCGAACACACCGCTTACTCCTTACTTCGCTTCCCTCATTCTCCCTTCCCTTTCACCCCTCGCTCTCATCGCTCGACAACTCTCGCTTCTTTCTCACTCACTTCGACCTGTCCTCCGTATAATCTCCCATTTCCCTCATTTCCCCTAAACTTCATTCTTCAGGTCGTCAATCTATTCCATCTCAACCCTCAGCCGTACAGTCTTCCACCACTCGTTCTTCCCGTGATCCGCCTTCCGGACCTGCTCCTCGAAACCCAAACCCAGCTCGATCTGTCAACTCCATTCCTGTCGCTCCTCGCAATCCTTCAGCCCCAACTGCTGCATCAGTCTCTACCGAGCCCACACATACATCAAGATCGATCGCAGATGAACGCAGGAGTTCAGTAGCCTCGGCAAGATCGAATGGAGAATCAGCTCGAGGGACCGCTGTGATTCGACCAGATCGGTATGCTTCCCTGTTACACGCCTCATACCGTTCTTCGCTTGAGCGAGGAAATCATCAGCTGACTCTCGTTCTCGCTATCTCCATAGTGATTCGACCAACCCTCGCGCTCTCTCTGTCGTCACTTCCCTCCCTCGAGGTCCTCGTCACGGACCTCGTCACTCTGCACCTATCCTCCCACCGTCAAAACCTCTCGCGACAGCCGACTCGAAGCGAAACGGAGACAGTTCGGAACAACGACGTTCTTCGATCAGTAATGGTTCATCGTCGAGGATCGTAGAGGAAGAAAGAAGATCTCGACCTTCACCTCTAGCTCGAGAAGATTCGAGTTCCCGACCTCGATCGAGAGATACCAGTCCTCGAGCACCGCAAGATCGAGAGTCGAGGGCTGGTGCTGGAGGAAGAAAGGAGGAGACTTCTTCGAGGAGAGTAGAGGACCTTGATCGAAGTTTGGACGATTACAATAGGGGAAGGGAGGGAAGAGATAGCGAGAAGGGAGATAGGAGAGAAAGGGAGAGATCACCGGTTCGCAAAGAGGAAACTAGGAGGGAACGCTCGAGATCGAGGGATAGATATGCTAAGGCTTCAGAGAAACGGCGCTTAGATGAAGGGAAAGAGAGGGATTCGAGGAGAGGAGAACGGGATGAATACGTCGACAAGATGGATATCGACTCACTCTCTTCCTCTCGATCTCGACCCCTCCACGACGACTCGACTGCATCCAAGCGAGACCTTCCGCCTCACGTCGCTCTCCAACGAGTACCTTCATCATCGACCGCCGATTCTCACCGACCTCGTTCCCTTCGCGAGTTGTCGAAATCACCTCCTATTGCTCCTAGTCCAGCACAGAGGCAGAAGATGAGGGATGAGGCAAGGAAAGAACAACAGAGAGGAGTGTCTATCGAAATCGGAGGAGGAGGAACGAGAGGTGAACGAAGTCGGAGGGAGGGATCGAGACCGGACAAGGATGCTGGTCGCTCGAGGGACTCGGACAGAAGCGATCGGGAGAGGGCAGCGAGGGCAGCAGAAGTCGAAAAGGAGAAGGAGAGGGTCAGGCTTAGAGCGCTCGATGATGCGAGGAATCGGGAACGTGACATGGTGGAACGTGAGAGGGCAAGAGGGAGCTATAGAGATGATAGAAGCGATAGGGATGAGGACAGATATCGTGACAGGGGAAGGGATCGACGAGAAGTTTCGCCGCCATTACTCAGATTCGCTTCTTCGACGACACCTTTCCTACCACCTCCTTCTCCACCTCGAGCTTCCAGAACTCGTACTCGATCACTCTCACCTCCCATTCCTCGTCCACCGGTCTCTTCAGTCGCACCATCAACGAGCAGTCGAGGAGGAGGGGGAGGCGTAAGAGGAGCGATTCACATCGAAATCGGTGGAAACGCTATCGTCAAGACACCCGCAAGTTTCCGTGGCAAATACAGAGTACCGGATAGGGAGGAGATCTTGGGACACTCGATCGTACCTTTGATGAGGATAGTCGGTACCGGATCAAACGGTCTCGATGATTTGGATGCGAGAGAAAGGCGAAGAGAACGATCTCCTCCTTTGGCATCTTATCGAGGGGAACGATCTCGTGACGCGAGAGGAGGATCAAGATACGCCAGGAGTCGTTCACCGGTACGAGAACGTTCTCCAGTACGCTCAAAGGCCAGGTCACCAGTTCGGGAATCGATCAATCGTTCGAGCGATCTCAGTTCAGCTCTTCCTCCCCGACCTGTGCGTATCGTTCTTTCGTTATCCACGGGTCTCTCGCTCTCGCAGGTGTACTGACTCTCAAGTTCTCCTCGACGATTTCTAGACTGCTTCTTCACCAAAATCGACCACACCTTCCCTACTTTCTCGAATGTCTGGACTTCCCGAACGACCTGTCTCAGCCAGTCCAGCTATAAAGGACCGACCCTTATCGATCAACGGCGCTGCGAAGAGGATACGAGATCCCGAGGAGGTCATCAGAGAGGCGGAAATGAAGAAAAGACGAGGATGATGAAAGCTCTTACGTAGCTCACATCGGTGAGAGTCGATTGTCGATGTGCATTGCAACTTACGCCATGTCATACAGACTTCTCGCTGCCTACTCCGAGTCGACTTTCGACGAAACTCTTCAAAACCGACTCGAGTCTCGGCTCTTCTCGCTACTCGCATTCTGCTAATCGCTTCGCAGAGCCACACGATATAAAGCCCAGTCGAACGAGCCCGCAGGAAGTGATCATCTTTCTCGAGTCTCTAGCCGGTCGCCGCGGATCAATTCGGCCTCAAGAACCGCTTTGCTTTCTCTCTCTCTCCCTTCTCCTTCTTCACTTCACCTCAGCTCACGTTGCTTATCACAGCCTCGCCCTACCCTGCGCAGAGCTTCACATGCCGAAACAACCTCGTTCTACAAAACGAGACCCTCAAATCTCGAACGGCGTCCGTCAAGTCCGTCCGCAACCTTACCACAACTTCACTGATGCTGTCGATCGCATGGTCGCAAATTGGGGAGGAGACGTTGAATATCAGCCTGGGTTCACCCCTCGGAGTTTCGGCAACAACCTAAAAGCCAGGATCACGGGGACAGTTTGGGACGTTCAAGTCCCGACTTTGCAAGCTGCGATCATCAAGATGATCCGTCTCGCAGAGCCCGACATCTATTCTGGAACTTTCGTACGTCTCGCATTTCACGACGCCTTGACTGGTCTACCGAGCTGAACGGCATGGTCGTTTCAGCCATCTGTTGAGAGAATCGTAGTCAGAGGTCTTCGTAAGATGCCAAAGGGAGAACACCCTTCTTGGGTCAAACCTGTTGTTGTAAGCGAAACTTTCGATTTCGAGCTGAGCGCATATATCGGACTGAAACGACCACAACCGTAGATCCAGGATATCGCTAAACGCTCGCTTGATAGGATCAAACACATGGAGGACGCCAACTTCGAAAACAATCTCGAGAGCTGGTTCACACAGGTCAATCACACCGTTGAAGCGATGCACTCGCTATTTCCGAACGATAACAACTACGGGCAATGGCTCGAGACGATGGAACGAATCGTCAATCAAAGCTACTACGAAATCGTTTACAAGATGCACAAAGGTTCAGACTTTCTCGGATACTTGGAGGGAACTCTCGAAGCTCTGCAACTACTCAGGAATGGATGGAAAAGTGAAAAGGGAGAGCCAATCAAAGTTCCTCGCAATATAGTGAGTCTCTATCACGTGCGTCCATTTCCCTCCTTGCCGTCTGTTTCCTCCTCGCAGCCTGACCTTCATCTGTTGGCTAGCCGAGCGTCTACGATTTCATGAAAATGGTCGGCATTGCACCAGCTGCTTCGTGTATTCACAAGGAACTAACGGACGAGAAGAGATG
Organism: Sporobolomyces roseus; assembly: GCA_016617785.1. Lineage (NCBI taxonomy): Eukaryota > Fungi > Basidiomycota > Microbotryomycetes > Sporidiobolales > Sporidiobolaceae > Sporobolomyces > Sporobolomyces roseus. The sequence goes on from JADILM010000001.1 coordinate 3,896,169, forward strand.
GAACACATTCAAAGCGGGAAATCGTAACGCGGTGAGACCCGTCGTACTTCGTCGTTACCACGCTGTAGAAACGTTGTCTCGGCCAGGTCTTTCAAATGAGCTGGTCAAACTTATTGAAGCCGTGGCGGAGAAGTACAAAGAGTTCTTCGCGGATTGGGGATATAACGTAGGCGATCGTCTTCGCTGGCTATACCATGATGTTCGACAAAACGGAGGCTACGAGCTGATGAGGCGGTACTTGCAAGAGCTCCTCTCAACCGGAAATACCTATCTCCCTTCGCCCGAGCATATCGTGAGCAGTTTCTTTCTGAACATCTGCGTTCCTCAAAGGCTGACCACCTCGACCTGAATTTGGATTGCAGATCTCTACTGTAGCTCAGCTACGTGCTTACTCTTCCGTTTATTAGTTTGACCTCCCCTCCCCTCTTGCTTGATAAAGTATTGTCCTTCGTCGTTTTGTCTATTACCGATCGTCAATTTTCGACTCTTTCTGTTTATACCGGTTCTACTTTGCTTATCGATATCGCGAGACTCATAGTTGAGTAATCGGGGAAAGGAATCGAGAGCTTTCAGAGCGCTGAGTGCCGCGGTTTCTACACTCTGCTCCGTTATCCACGAAACTCAGACGGAACGAGCGATCGTGCAAAAGCTCTCCTCCTTTCCCTACTTCTCTCTTCTACGCTACTATCATTCCGACTCATCGTGTTCGACGCTACCCCGACTTAAGCATAGGAACACGTTAACAACGGCACATCCAAACCTTGAAAGTCGAAACCTCGAATCATGCCCTGGCCACTCGCCTCATCCCTTCCCTCTCAAAATCCAAGTCTTCACACCTTTCAGAGTGGCGACCGCTTGGAACCAGGAGCGCATTTGACATACCAGTCTTTCTTGAACGCCGTCAAAGAATTGGTCGAATATTGGGGACCGGATAGAGAATTTGAGCCGGGCTGGACTCCTCGTGAATTGGCAGAAGACATCACACGAAGATTCACAGAGGATCTCTGGAATCGTCAGGACGATCCCTTCCGAACTCGCGTTCTCGAGCTTTTGAACGTTCGTTCAGCTTCGCACGACATCTACTCTCCTAACTTCGTACGTTCTCACCCGAGCTTCGCTAGCGTCCGACACTGTTCTCACTTCTTTCCTTCACCCTTGCACAGCCCTGCTTCGAGCTTTTTGCCGCCAAAGGCATGCGTCGAAGAAGCAACGAAACAATCAATTCGCCTTGGCTCAGGGCGCAGGTGGTAAGCAACGCTGCTACGCCGCCTCTCAGGGTCAAACAGCTGATGTCTCCCTACCAGGTGAAAGATATCTCAGGAGTACGCTTCTGGACAAACCTTGACAAAATCAGGCCCGCCGCACTCGCTTCGAACTTTGAGCTTTCACTCGAATTATTGGACCGCTTCTTCAGAGCACTTTCAGCCCTATTCGGCAAGTACCAAGAATATCAACAATGGGTAAAAAAGATGGATTTGGCGCTATACAGGAACTGGTATCGGATCTTTTTCGAAGAGAAGAAAAGCGAGGTGGTCTTCGCGACCATGAAGGGTTGTCTCGAGGTCTTGGAGCTGATTAAATCGCGATCAAAGGGAAGCTATGGACCAGGGAAGATGCTTGCATACTACCACGTACGTTTCCGCACTTTTCCCATGCGAGCTTTTCGATTCGAAACCATTTTCCAGCTCACTAAGACTTCTGTTCTGTCGCAGCCGACCCTCGAAGGCTTCTTCAAGATGTGCGGTCTCCTCCCTACCCAAAGCTATGTCCAGAAAGAGCTCGAAGACGTCGACAATTGGCATCGCTTCTCAGTTCGAAATCGAGAATCTGCGCAACCTCCCGTGTTCAAAGACTCGAATCGTCCTTCGCATCGGCAGCCGCCCAATGCTACGGATTGGAGGCAGCTCTCGATTCTCGTACTCACAGTAGCTCAGAGGTATCGAGCTGATTATGGAGACTGGGGACACTTTGTCGGGAATCAACTCAACGTTCTCGTTGAAGAGTCGAAGTCTTCCGGTGACGACCAGAGCTACCACACTCTTGACCACTACTTGCGAGAGCTCCTAGCTTGTCGCGTATCCGAGCTTCCCTCACCGCAAAAGATCGTAAGTATCCTTGATTGCGTTTTCTTCGATCTCGAAGCTGACTCGACCTCCTCGTCGCTGGATCACTCAGCCTCCTGCGATATGGGAGATCGGCGTGCCTCCTTACATTGTGCCGCGCGTAATCTAGCCTTCCCTGTGTCTTTCGCTCCCTCCCTTGTCAAGAAATGCGTAATATACGTTACAACACACCCTTCCAAACGTACGAGATGACCTTTATCCTTCTTCCCTACATCTATGATCTACCTGAGATAGACCTTCTACTGCTCAAACATCGTTTGTAAACTTCCTTTTCCCTTTTCTCCTCCAGCTCCTTGCCTCCTGTGATCACCTTGTTCCATCGTCGGTAGCTCGTCTCCTTGTTCGAACTGTTTGGGGAATTTCAATCCGACCATGTTTGCAGATTTCTCTGCTCGTTCTGCTTGTGTCATATCTTGAGTCGAGTTATACCTCTCCACTAAAGCCTAGCAAACTCCAACCTCATCCCCAATCAGCTCGCGCTTCTTCTAGGATTTAGTGAAGCTGGTAGCGTACCTTGTGCACTCGATGGGCCTTCATGAAGACGACCAAATTCTCGACATCTTTCCCAAATTGAGTCGCCTCTGGCGTTGAAGGTTGAATCTTCCTACCCGATTCGATGAGTAATCGCAAGTGAGATGGAATAGTAGGAGATCTAGCAGCTCTCGAGTGAATAGACTAGAGGGAAGAAAGAATTGAGATGAGAATCAATGCAAGATGGAGAGGCAAGGAGGACTCACGTTTTGTACGAATTGCTTCAGGACTGATCTGTATAGTTGAGGTAATGAGGACATGCTTTGCTTTGCTTTTGATCGCGTGAGTGAGGAAGTGGAGGTAAAAGAGAGGAGAGGAAACTTCTTTTTGGTTCCCGACACTTCACTTTGACAGCTGAGACTCGACTATGATCACTCGAGCATTGAGAATAGCTGGTATTCCCCTCCTTCGACCTTCACCTCGGCTCATCTCGACTACCTCAACCCTTCGAAACGCTTCACCGGAATGGGAGTCTCTCATCGGAGGTAGAGCAGGAGTAGAACGTAAACGACAGCTATTCGAACAAAAGTATCAACACGTACTGGAAAAGAAAGCGAAAGAACAAGGATTGACAGTCGAACAATTGAAGGAAAAGGCGGCAGGGTTATTGAAAGCGAAAGAAGCGGTCAAGAGGGCAGAGAACTTGAGTAAGAAGGGTCCAGTAGAAGCTGGGAGTGTCGATACGAGGAAGGAAGGCGAAGGGGAGAAGGGCAATGTCACGAAACCTCTGCCATCGTCTCAAAAAGGACCGTCACAAGCGAAACCTGCTTACAAGAAGGGGGAAAGCCCTGTCAAAGTACGTTCATTCACCTCCTCATATAGCTCGGAAGACCTCGGCTGACGACTTGGACTCTCTGACAGCCCTTACACGAGATCATGGACTTGTCAAAAGTACACGATTTGAACTCTTCTGCACTCTCGACCCTCTGGACGACTTACCATCAAGCGAAAGGGTTCCTCTCAGCCGCGATCCCGACAGAGACTTACCTGAAGATGATCTCGAGCGCGAGGAAGTACCCTCTGTTCATTCTGCCATTGCAGAGGGACGTCGTTGGAGAAGCGCCAGATGGAACTCAAACACCTCAAGCTGTCGAAATGCATGTACTCGTGAGCTCAACATCCTCCCCATTTGACTACCATTCTTCCCTCGACGCGACTAATCGTGTATTTCAATCTCGTTAGAATTGGGCACTCTTACCTCCTCCTTCCAATATCACTGAACCCGTTCCTCCCCCTTCCACCGTCCTCTTCACCCCTCTCGCCGAATACAAATCTCGACAAGAATACGCTCAACCCTACCTAATCCTTACCCACTACACCGACCTCTCTTCTTCCCACAACGTCGTCCTCATGCGTGGAGAAATCACGCCAAACGTTTCCCTCAACGATACGGAAGCTCAAATCCTCGCGATCAGGATGCAATTGTTCTATCACGATAAAGGGAACGGGAGTAAGATGGAGGAGGAGAGGAAAGAGTTGTTGAGGATTTTTCATATGGAACCGGATAAATTCGAGTGGGAGAGATTGATCAAAGCTGGTGAGATTACAGAGACCAAGTAAACGTAGCGCCGTTTAGCTGGTGTAGAATGTATATATTGGAGTTTTGAGATTCCCCGCGAGACTTGCGAAATTTCGAACGAGACGAGAGAGCGAGGTTGACCTTTCCCCTCTAACCTCTCTTACTCGCTCAATCAGCCTCACAAGCAATGCCTACTATTTCAGACGACTTCAGTGACCCAGAAGATCTACCTCTAGATGATTCTCTCCCTCCTCCAACCGCTTCCACATCCTCATCAACCCCTCTCCGCTCTCTCCCAAACGAGCCCATTTCCGCTCCTCAAATCGGTCCAGATGGTGCACCTATGATTCCCAAAGCAGTGAAAATTGGTCCAATGGGTCAATTGTACAAAGTAGATCAAACAGAATTCCAAAAGTATGACTCTCTCTACTCCTGCCCCTTCACGATGAGCTAGAGCTGATGAATGCGCTTGTTTAGATGGGATACGATTTATCCGATCTATGTGGACAACAAACACCCGCAACAGGATGGAGCGAGGAGGGTTTCGAAATCTGTCGGTTTGGAATGGCCTCTCGCAGAACCTATCGCGAGAGTTTGCAGAATGATGGGATTAGAGACTGTTTACGAGGTACGCACTCTCTCTCAGCTCCAAGTTCAGGGAAGAAGAGCTTATGAGAGGTTTTGTGCGGAAATTAGCCTTCGAAAACTCATCCGAAAGATTGGGCGAATCCTGGTAGAGTACGAGTCCAGCTCAAGGGAGAAGATGGAAGGTTGAAGGTATCGTCGATTCCCAACAGTACGTCCCGTTGTATACTTTCATCACGGAGTTGTTTCGCTGACCTACCTCGCACCCCTTTCTCTCAGAACGTGTTCTCCTGAAACGAATCTGCGATACGTTACGACCCCACCAACCTCGTGCAATCCCCCCTTCTTCCCTTCCACCAATCGAACAACGTCTCCCTCCCAACTCGCCCGCCGTTTCTCTCGGTACACTCGATCAAGCGTTGAAAGGTGCTGGACCTCTCGGAATGTTAGGGAACATGCTTGGAGGTGGGGGCGGAGCGGGCGAGATTGAGGATGGGAAAGAGGATGAAGGAGCAGTGACACCGAAGAAGAAGGAGCAGCCGAAAGTGATGAAACCTCGCAAGATTCATATGAAACGGCGGTAGAACGAGTAGCATTGGGAATCATGTAATTATCAAGTGATGTCGAAGTATCATTGACTGATGTGATCAGGGCGTCGAGGCAGAAGTCTGTTATTTTGCGAACCGGAGACGCTCAAGATTCTCTCTCCAATTCCTAAGTGCGACGTTTCCAAAGATTCAGATTCAACATATACTGATTCTTGAACTACAGCTGACTACCCTTTGGTTGTAGATTCCGACACTTTCACCAGCTAACTCCGTACTTTTTCTTGACCCATTCGCCTTTCGTCCACGCTTCAACGATGTCTCTTCCTGCCATACCAAGCTGCACAAAGATGGCTAGCTCGAGGAAGTGATCCTCGTACAAACGACGTCTACCTCGAACCTCATGTCCAGTCACACACTGATTGTCCCGCAAAGCTTGCCTGACAATTTCTCGGACGTTCTCGATCGAGTAGGTCTTGCGAGGGAGAATTGCAACGATGAAGTGGATGTCGGTAGAAGTCGAAGTATTGAGCATCGCTGGTAGCGAGAAACACGGTAAAGCACCTGGGTCGCACGTGAGATAGCGTTTTTGAAGTCGGCTGTAGGCTGATTGCTGCATTTTCGACATCGCAGACAGCGTCCTCAGTCCATGCAAGCCGACCAGAGAGACGTGAATAGATCTCGTTGCGACTTACGATAGCAGCGAAAGTCTCTGGAGGCAGGTTCAGCCACGAATTGTCGAGCGCGTAGTCGATTCTCGTCTCTTTGTTGTCGGAAACGTTGAAGTCCTCCGGGTTCATCAAGAGAGGCAAGATGTTTTCGATAATCATTCCAACACATTGATGCTGCTCTCCAGGAATGTTGAAACGGTAGAGTCCGTAGACGTGAGGAAGTTCGAAACCTTGAAGAGCTTGATAATTCCTTTCGCCGTATCCTGCCTTTTTCAGTCTCAAGCGGTGACAAGCGCAGACAAGTCGGACTCACGAGTAGAAGGCGTAGTCTTTCTCCAAGAGGAGTGCGGGACTCGTCGAGTGAACGGCAGCTTCCTCAGGCGACCAAGTTGGAAGGAGTGACGGTTTTGCGACAGAGAAGTACACCTCAAATTCTCGCGTTCCGCCTACTTGTCGTAAGGTAGCGAAGTAAGCGTGAGTGAGAGATCCGGAACCACCGGCGAGGAACTTGTCGATGGTGAGGACCCAAGGAGTTGAGGAATGAATCGGTCCGTCCTTTGCGAGCAGGGCTTCGAAGCGAGGTCGAGCTGGATGAGTACAGTCTGGCGAAGGAGTAGGGGGATAGGTGCAGTCTGAAGCTTTGTCGACGAAGAGAGAGGGTCCATTGAGCGCGAGAACGGTCCCTTCAGGAAGATCGAAAGGTTTGGTCGACATGTAGAGGCTGTACGACGATACTCTGCGTGGAAGCTCGGAGTGTCGAGGGTTGAGCGATACCGACGAGGAGAAGATAGAGGCAGAAGTCGAAGAGAGAGAAAGAGCCGCTTTCGCATTTTTCGCCATTTTGATCCGCGGAATGTCCGAAGGGAAGAATTATGAGAGAGCAGAGACGAGTGCAAAGGAGTAGAAGAGACCCCGGTAAAGTGCTAGAGCTAAAAGGTTCTATTGGATTACTGTCGAGGTACTGAGGAGAAAGACAAAATGAATATGGGTAAAAAGAGGGTGGGGGGGTAAAGCAAGTAAAAGTACAACTTCTACAACGAGAACGAGAGGCAAAAGATTTCGACCAGCGAGGATCTTGCCGAGAGAGCCCGTTTCGTATCAATCAATCAAGGAGGAGAGGGAGGAGAGATGGGTCTAGTCGAGGTCGGCGTATGATCGTTTCGAGGGAGCAGTGGTAGGGACTGCGGTAGCTGAAGCGTCCGAGTAGGTGTAGGTCATCTGCAGAAGAAGCGATAAAGTCAGTTTTTCGAAAAAAAGAACGAAAGAAGAGAGGGAGAGAGACAACGTACAGCTTCGGCAGTAGCGATAGCTTGAGATTGAGTAGCAGCCATACTCGAACTCTCGGTAGCGTGCCAAGCTCCAGAAGCGTGAGGTCCTTGTCCCTCAGTTCCTCCGTGGTGTTTCTTGCTCATCTCAGAATCGGGTTCAGCGTTCTCTTCACCTCGACGAGCCAAAGGAGCGGGAGGAGGGGTAGCGGGTTCTTCAGTGTCGGAAGAGTCCATGTCGGAATCCTCCCAGTCCTCGTCGTCGTCAGAGTAATCGGAAGCCGAATCGTCCATCGAGTCAGAAGTGGGTTTCGCGGCTGAAGAAGATGCGGTCGAAGATGCGGCGGGAGTCATCGAGGAAGCGGAAGAGGGAATGGCAGTGCGCTTGCTCATCTCGGCGGCAGAGGTCGAAGAAGGAGTTTCGGAAGTCGAAGATTCAGCGGGAGCTCCTCCTCCAGCACTGATAGCGGAAGCGACAGCCTCGGGGGAAGCGATGGCGAAAGTAGGAGTAGCTCCTCCTTCATCCTCAGCGGGAGCGGCACCTGTATCGGTGGTCGTTTCGTTTGATCCTGCTTGAGCTTTGAAACCGTAAGTGCGACCAGTGACGGAACTAGCGAGGTTGTTTGCAGTCGAGGATTGATCAGGGATAGCTGCTTCGATCTGATTGAGGAGACGACCGGTAGTGCCCGAGGGAAGGAGACCGTATTGTTCAGCTTGAGCGACAGTGAGACCTTGGAGAATCGAAGTCGCTTGTTGGACAGCAGCAGGAGAGGGGGTCGAAGAAGTGACAGTGTCGGCTTGTTGTTGGATCGCACCGGTGGCAGAGGAGAGGGAACCAGTGAGGGCGGAGAGAGGGAGACTGCCGAGTCCTAGACCTTGGAGTTGACCGAGAACTCCAGCGAGTTGAGAGCTCGAAGCACCGGCACCTTGAAGTTGACCAAGGAGACCGTTGATAGTCGAGCTGCCGGAATCGAGGGCTCCGCCGAGAGGAAGGGCGGAAGTGAGACTACCGAGGGGAAGAGCCGAGGTCAAGCCTCCTAGTCCTCCTAGTCCACCAAGGGCACCTCCAGCTCCTCCAGTGGCACCGAGGAGACTATCGAGGAGTTCACGCTTCGACTTGGGCTTGTTGAGGAGATCAGAGACTCCGACAGCTAGAATCAAGCGATCGACGGTCAGCTCGAGTAGAGCGGTATGGAATAGGCTTTGAACGTACTGCCATCGACCGTCTTTACCAAACCTCCGACTGGGGCTCCTACGACGGGAAGACCGTCGACCAAACCTTGAACAGTAGGAATGAGAGGGCCGAGACCTAAGAATAGTTGAAGAGAAGTCAGCTATGGTAGGTCGCGAGAGGGTCATACTGAGGCATAGAGACTAGATTGCGAGTAAGAAAGTGATGCTGAAGAAAAGACTTACCGAGAGGCGCCAAAGCACCAGTCAAGCCCAACTTGGCGACGACAGACTCTCGTTTGGCCAGGTCAGAAGCCGAGTTGGGAGTGAGAGGGAGACCACGACGAATAGCGTCAGATCCAGTGCGTTGAGAATCTGAAGTGAGAAGAGTTGATCAGCTTGGGAGACGTTGGAAGAGTGGAGAGAATAAGAGACTTACCACGCTTGCGAAGGTTATCAGCGATCATCTGACCAACAGCACCAGTCTGTTGATCGATTCCGAGAGCTGCCGAGACTTCATCGACGAGTTCAGCTTCGTCTTGACCTTCGAGCAAGTCGGATGAAGCAGCGACCTCGGTAGAACGCTTGAAGCGAGTAGGGGCGGCGAGAGTGGAAGAAGAGGCGAAGAGAGCAGCGCCGACGAGGAGGGAAGAAGTGACTTTGACCATGTTGAATTAAAGAGAGTTTAGTTGAGTGAGTGAGGGAGTGAGAGAGTTGAGTTGAGTTGATTGATTGGAAGTTGTAAGAAAGCTGAAGTCGACCGGCGACGTTGAGAAGATAGAAGCTGAAGGTTGTGAAAGGTGAGAGTGTGAGAGTGAAGAAGTGGATGAAGAGAAGGGAGGAATAGGGAAGAAGTTGTTTCGAGGTTTTTGTAGAATCTCCTTCGACTCGCCATTCGATCATTAAGAAATCGACTGGCGAAACGAAATACACTCTTCATCGGCTGGCTCGAAGTTGGCGTGGAGAGAAAGTTTCGATCTCGACTAGGTGAACTCGAATTGATCGTCGGTAAGGGCAGCTGTTCGAATCTATGCAGTCACCTTCGACTCGGTTAAAGCACACCGTTCCGCTTTCGGAGAGCGAGCCAGCTTCGAACGAGGTGGAGGAGTCAAGCCACGACGACAATCTACGAAAACGTCTGCGAAGGTCAGCGAGCGAAACGACCGCAAGGAGCCGAGACTGAAGAGGACGCACGCACGCAAGCTCGAGAGCACCCAAGCGGGCAAGACGTCGAGGCGAACGAGATGAATGCGTAACGACGAAACTTGCGACGCTGTCAATTCTAGAGTACAATTCCCTCTTCCCTAACTCCGTCGCTCTCTCTAAATCCTCGCTTATCTCCCTTTCCCCTTCTTCTTCTTTCCTTTCTTCTTTACCACCTTGACCCCACTACTAACCGCCAACCCTTCAACCGCTTCCTCCGATTGTTGTCGACGAGGTTCCGCTTCTTCTTCTGCCTGAACAATCCTTTCTTCCTCTTTCGGTGGTTCAGCTTTTCCACCTCTATCCTTGTCTTCCTCCTTCTGCTTCTGCTGTAGAGCTCTCGCTTCTCGTTCCCCTAATACGCTCAACCAATTCTCCCCGACTTCTTCCCTCAATTTCTCAATCTTCCTTCTCAACGCTTCACCACCTCCTCCTCCTTCACCTCCAGAAGAAGTCGCTTCTCCGTGTCCTCCTCCTAGTAGCGCTTCATAGGTCGATGCAGAAACTCGTTCGCGACGACTATTGATTCTTGATTTCGTAGGAGAGGTCGAAGGTCCGAGGGAAGCGAAGTCGTTCCGAGCTGGAGAGATGCGAGTGTGGGAAGGGGAAGAAGCGAACTTCTGATGATGAGAAGAAGGTTGTTTCCTTGGTGTAGTAGGAGCGGTCGAGTTGCTCGAACTTGAAACTGGTTCTTGAACCGTTGCGAGCGAAGTAGTCGCTCGTTTTCCTCCGTCTGGACCTGAAGAAGTCGTTGTCGCATCCGAGTCTGACTGTTGTTGAGTCGAGGAGGAAGCGACTGGTGGTATTCCTCCAGAGAGAGGTGCATCGAGATCAACAATTCTTTTCGGTTTCCTCCGTCTGGCAGGTTTCGAAGGTGACAGAGGGCGAGGAGGACCTCCAAGAACCGGCGAGGTCGATAGAGAGCCTGGTGGGGATGCTTCATATGCAGTTGAAGAGCGTTGCCGAGAAGATTGAGCCGACATGGGAGCGGTAACGACTCTCCTCCTAGGTTCGACGACAACTTTCTTTGGTGCAACTCCCATTCCCAATCCCGCTCCATTTGAAGTTTCACCTTGCGTCGAACCGAATCCGGTACTAGCTCTCCTCCTCATCGTACGACTCGGTAAGAATGCCCCTCCAGATCGTTTCGCAACTTCGGCTTCGACCGCTTTCCTTTCCGTTCTCCCCTCGATCCATCTCCCATCAATCCTGACTCCTTCCTCTTCCGTTTCTGCCGGATCACCCTTCAATAATCTCTCCTCATCAAAGTAAGCGAGACATTTGATCCTCCATCCTTCTTCACCTCCTTCCTCCTTCAACCGAGCAAAGGGATTCTCCTTGATCCAAACTTCCCTCAAATTCGGCAACCTAGCCAACCTCGATACTTCCAACGCCTCGTAGATCCTGTTCCCTCTCAAGTCGAGTCGTTCCAAAGCCAGTAATCGATCCAGACCAGAAAGGTTCTCAAGTCGATTTTGCGAGAGGTTGAGAACTTCGATCGCACCGAGAATGGTTGGGAGGGAATGAAGGTTATCGATCATGTTATCGCGGAGATTTAGGGATCGAAGGGAAGTGAGGGTTGATAAAGCGGGAGGAACCGAGATGAGTAGATTCGAGGAGAGGTCGAGGGAAGTGAGCATGGGTAAATGGGAGAGTGGAGGTGCGGGGAGGAAGGTGAGGGAGTTGTCATGTAATGATAAGTGTCGTAAGGAAGACCAAGCGAGTTTTGAGGGACTGGGATAAGAATCGTTCGAAAGAATCCCTATCGAATGGTTTGATGCGTCGTCCAATTGACCAGAACTTGTTGAACCTTCCGTCCTTTTCCTCCTACCTTCTCCTACCGTCTCATTCGCTGATCCTTCCTGAGCTCGTTTCCTCTTACTTCGCGCCTCATCCTCGACGACACAATCACAAATCAATTCTCCGACATCCTCGATTCCTCCTCGAACTACTTCCAGTTTCTTCAGTTGAATCGAAAGGACGTCCCATCCTGCGAATGCTCGTGGATCGAGATCTTGTAGGTACAGTGAAGTGAGCGAGTGGAACAGGGAAAGAGGAACGCAAGTTGAAGGGGGAGGACAATCTTCGAACCCTTCTACTGCTTGACTCGGTGGTCGAGAGATCGAAGGTGTTTGACTTTGTGAAGAGGGAGAGAAGATGAAAGGGGAGAGTTTGAGTGCTGGTAACTTTGTACATGAAGAATAGATGTGTCGAACGTGAGTAGGTTCATCAGATTGAGGTTGATTCGTTGACCCTCCTCCTGCTAATCCCCACCAACCCGATCCAAACGAGAAACTGGATTTCCCACTCATGACTGATCTCGTATCATCTTGTTTCCTACTACCTCCTGATCCTGATCCTCCTCCAAACCCGAACATTCCAGCGAGTAAACTAGGAGTAGGAGCAGTACCTTCATTAACGATGTCGATCATTCCAGCCCCTTGTGCAGCCGTATGATCGACACTCATAGGTCTCGCATGACCCCCTTCAACTTTAATATCCAATTCATCTCCGGTCGATAATCCCAACTCATCGAATTTGAGCAAGATGTAATATAAATGATGTGGATCGAATTGAAGGACTAAGGGATCTTTTCTAGGTGTAGCTGTTGGTGGTGTAGGGCGTCGAGAGGAGGAAGAAGAGGAGGAAGAGGGAGCAGCAGGAGAATCAGGTAAGATACCTAAAGTGAGAATCGTTCCCCAACTTGGTCCTCCTCCTCCTCCATTCGTACCTCCTCCATTCGAAGCGGAATGTCGTAGTCGAGGTGCGTAGTATGCTGCGAGAGCTGATTCATGGGTAGTGATGAATTTCGAGAGGGCCGAGAGGTACGCTGGACCAGAAATTGATGCATGAGGAGATTGAGTTGGAGCGATTGATGGTTCGGGAGGGTTCGCGAGGGAAGGCATCTCTATGGGATGTGTAGAGTCAGGTGGCAGTCTCTTGTATGGTGCAGCTGAGAGACGTACCGAACGTTCGCAGATGATGGCTCGTTCAACCTCGAGTCAAACTCGGGGAAGACGCAGAGGGAAGCCGGAGTTGCTTCTCAATACCCTTTGTGACTTTGTGTGCGGTTTGTGAGCTGTATGACGACCTGTTGAGGGTTGGTCGACGCGATTCGAGTTTGAGGTGGGGAGGAGAAAGGGAGAGAGGAAAGGGACAAGGCGATTCCTGCACGGCTAGTTGAGACGAGTTGGTTGCTTTCTGCAGTTCGAGTAAGGGGTCGAATGAACAGAAAGAGCGAGGGTTGGAAGAGGAAAGGACGTTTCAGCTGCAGGTTTGGAGACTAATTTCCGAGTCTCCTCAAGCTAGAGCAGGAATGGTAGGACAGTAGAGTGTCTAATATAACGAAAGCAACGTCGCCTATGGGAAAGGACTGAATAAATTGCCACCTGTTCGTTCAGAGAGAGCGAGTCCCTTTGATTGAACTCTCCTCTCCTTCCATTCACTACCTTTGGCTCTACAGCTACTCTTATCTGCAGGACAGATCACCAGACCTCTTTGATCACTCTCTACCATTGAACCAAAGAAGAACAAGTCACCCCTACTCGTCTGATCACCTCTCTCACTCTCAAGGATGACGGATCAAAAACGTCAACACACTCAAGCAGCCGTGACTGCCATTCGCAACAGGAATGCACGATTACCTTCGATCGATTTCTCAGTACACACCAACGATGAAGGTCAAACTTTCAACACTCAAGAACGCGTAGTCAAGGAGGTTCAGGCCCCCGCTTTCACTAAACCGACTGATCAACAGTTCTATTCGGATGAATCAAGACAGAAACCTGATATCGCTTTCTTGAAGAATCATTTCTATAGAGAAGGGAGGCTCACGGATGAACAAGTTGAGTTTCTGATTTCCCCTCCCTCCACTCTACAGCTATCTCTTCATTCTTTCCTCGAGATGCATTCGCGCTGACTAGTCTCCATCTTGATTAGGCTTTATTCATTCTAGCTGAAGCGACAAAGATCTTACGGAACGAACCAAACTTGCTCGAAGTTGATGCTCCCATCACAGGTAAATCTTCCATCTCTCTTGTTCTCTTCCGTCCTTCTATGCTGACCCTCCTCTGTGCCTTTGATAGTTTGCGGTGATATTCACGGTCAATACGTGAGCTCTACTCGAGAGATTCACTCCGTCCTGTTCGACATAAAGGACTGACTGAGTTCTGAGGATTTCTCACAGTTCGATTTGATGAAGCTCTTCGAAGTTGGTGGAAACCCTGCTGATACGAGATACCTATTCTTGGGAGATTACGTTGATCGAGGTTACTTCTCCATCGAGGTGAGTTTACCCTCTCCCTCTCTCTCTCTCTCTCGACGAAAATTTGCGAAAGACTTTGACAACTAATCTACTCTTTTTCTGAATCACGATAGTGCGTGCTGTACTTGTGGGCACTCAAGATCTGGTACCCAAACACTCTTTTCCTCCTTCGAGGTAACCACGAATGTCGACACTTGACCGATTATTTCACTTTCAAACTCGAATGTTCGTCTTCTCACGTCTTACTATACCTCCACACTCAGAATGGAAGCTCATAGTGTGTCCTCAACACGAACAGGCAAACACAAATACTCTGAGGAAGTTTATAACGCTTGCATGGAATCTTTCTGTACTCTTCCCCTCGCCGCCGTGATGAACAAACAATTCTTATGTATTCACGGAGGACTGAGTCCTGAACTAAACACGCTCGACGATCTACGAACTGTACTTTACCCTTCCCTCTCTCTACCTCTTCAAACTATGACTGACTACTTATGAGAAATCGATCGGGTGTAGATCAATCGATTCCGTGAACCCCCTACACATGGATTGATGTGTGATTTGTTATGGGCCGATCCACTCGAAGAGTTTGGAAACGAGAAGAATAATGATGGATTCGTTCATAATCACGTTCGAGGTTGTTCTTATTTCTTCACGTACGCTCAACCTTCTCCTCAATCTCTGAAGTAGCTTTACTGATTGATAAACGATGTCGCGTACAGATATACCGCTGCTTGTCAATTCTTGGAGAGGAATGGATTATTGAGTATCATTCGAGCTCACGAAGCACAAGATGCAGGGTACGTTTCTCTTTCTCTCTTCTCCTCCTTTCATTCTCTTGCTGATTCCTCCTCAATGATAGATACCGTATGTACCGAAAGACGAAGACTACAGGATTCCCATCGGTTATGACCATCTTTTCAGCACCCAACTACCTCGACGTCTACAACAACAAAGCCGCCGTCCTCAAGTACGAGAACAACGTTATGAACATTCGACAGTTCAATTGCAGTCCTCATCCTTACTGGCTTCCCAACTTTATGGATGTCTTCACTTGGAGTTTACCGTTCGTTGGAGAGAAAAGTCAGTTCCACTTTCGCTCCTTCTCATCGATCTATTGATAGAAGAGCTGATGAGGAGAGTGAACGTCTGACAGTCACGGATATGCTCATTGCTATGTTGGGTATCTGTAGTAAGGAAGAACTTGATGAGGAGGATGAAGAAGCAGAGGAAGAACCAGTATTGGCAGAAGGTGAAGAAGCTGAACCAGAGTTGACGGGTATGCTTCCCCTCCCTTGTATCTCGCACGACCTCTTTGCTGACGCTCTTGATGTTCGCAGAGGAAGAAATCGCAGAACGAAGAGCTGCTATCAAGAACAAGATTTTGGCAGTTGGTAAAATGTCGAAACTCTTCTCGGTTCTTCGGTAAGTTTTCGCCCACTACCCTCTCGACGAGATTCTTACTAATTTGAACGTCCATCCAATAGAGAGGAATCGGAATCAGTTTCCGAACTCAAGAACGTTTCTGGAACCACTACTCTCCCTCACGATGCCCTCGCGAACGGTGCCGACGGAATCAAAGAATCGATCACCAACTTTGGAGACGCTCGCAAATCCGATATTGACAATGAACACTTGCCTCCCGATCTTATCGACCCTGAGGATTTCGCCGCCGCCGCTGCAGCTCATCACGCCGCTCTCTCTTCTGGTGAAGAAGATGGAAGTGATGTTTTCGGAGACGTCATTTCACCTGGTGCAGGATCTACAGCTCCAACTTCACCCGACATGGTCGCTTCTCCAGATCTCTCCGCTTCAACCGGTTCGAAAGATGGAGTACCAGGAACTCCAACTTCAGAAAAGGACGTTTCACCTCTCGGATCTCCTATTGTCGAGAACGCCGGTCAGGCTCAATTCAGGAGACATCACAGACGTCAAAGCTCGTTGGGTACGACGAGAACTTCTCCGTCGACGAGGAGGAGAAGTTTGGAGAATACGATTTCCATGATTCGGGAAGCGATGAGCAAGAACGACGAATCAATGGGTGAGCTTAAACTCGTTTCCTTATCGACTGAGCTGTGTCGCGAGACTGATGGAATGTTCGACGCTCTGCAGAGGAACTCGCCGAAAAAGTAGCAGGAAACGAATCTCCTCGATCGCCTTCTTCCCCTCGCAACTCGATCTCTGCTGGATCAGGTGCTCGATCTCCACCTGCCAGTCCCACTCCTGCGCGTTAAAAAAGCCTCTCTCTCTCTCTCTATCTCTACGTTTTTCGTTTCCTCCGTCGGCCCAAAATCCCTCTCCCTCTTTCCTCACCAACCCTGTGATTAGTTTTACTCTGATCTTCCCTCTCTCTCGGTCACTCCTCGTTTGCAACACGCATGTATCCTCCTCCTTCTTTACCATTCTCTTTTTGACGTTCCCTTTTTCCCCTTCGCACCACCAGTATTTTCCCTTTCTCTCTTAGTTTCCGACTCTTTTTCAACGGTCTAGTTTCTCTCTGTTCTTTCGCTGTCTTGAATTGTAAAAAGGGTGTTCTCACGATGTGAAGAGCGCTACTCTGACGAGAGACAATGAGAAACCGAAATAAATCCGTTACAACAAGACACGACGATAAAACACTTTTTTTGCTTCTACAAATACTTATGACGAGGGAACGTGACCGACACAGTGCTCCATTAACGCCTCCCTCGTAGGTAAAACGAGTCCACAAGAAGTTGGAAGAGCTGACGAATCCGATTGGGTTTCGTCCCTCCACTCGCATCGGAATCCACCACCTTCGACGATACTCGATTGTGTCGATACAGTCGACATGGTGAAGTCATCAGGAATGAGTTTGACGACGGCGGTAATCGAGGAAGGAGGTGTAGGAGATTTCTTGCGTTCACCGAGGAGAATTTTCGAAACGATTTCTTCTTCCGAATCGAGATCTTCTTCGTCCTCCTCCTCCTCCGCAGGTTCACCCGCTTCAAGACGCAATCGACGTTCTTCCTTCTTGTCCGCCTTGATCTTCCTCCTCGCAACCACTTCATCCCATTTCCCAGCTTTCTCCCTAATTCCTCGTTCATCCAACTTTCTCCTCTCAGCTCGAGTAAACTCAATTTCCTTCTTCATTCTCGAGACCTCCAACTTCCACCTCGCCACCTCGGACTTGTAGAACAAATCCTTCTGCTTCAATCCCTCCGAGAGTAACCCTTGTAATCTCGCCGCCTCAGTTTCAGCGATCTCCGCTTCCTGAGCCCTAGCCATCGCAGCACTCGACGCAATACTGTATTGTTCTTGAATGTACGACATGTCTTGTTGTGCTGAGTCTCGAGAGTTCTTCAGGGACTTGTTCGATGCTGAGAGAGTTGCAACTTCGGTTTTGAGTTTCGTATTTTCGGCAGAGACGGTTGGTAGAGTTGCTAGCTCAGTCTCGGCGACACTGAGGCGAGATCGAAGAACGTTCACTTCTGCTTCAAGTTGTTCGGGAGTCTAAAGACGGAAAGAGCAAGATCAGCGTTTTCAGCGAGAGAAAGCAGTCGAGAGAGAAAGACTCACCATCGCAGAGACGGCGAGGGGACCAGTTGATACCGAAGTAGACGATTGAAGTGTTGGCATGGCGTCGACTGCTGGAGTAGATCCTCGAACTCGAACAGGAGCGTGAACGAGCGAGCCTAGACAGAAACGACAAATTCAACTCGACTCGTCGAATTCGGAGATAAAGGTTAACGCACGAGCGAACTCAAACTTGATCTCGTTAGGTGACCCTCGCTTCAACGAGAATCTCCCTTCGCGAGTATAAAGGATGATGAAGTCGACTTTCTCGCCTCCATCGAGCATTTGCCGACGAAGTTCGAACGCCCAAAGATCCGAGCGAGCCAACGGTCGATCTGAAGGAAGAGAAATAAGTCAGCGAGAGAAGCGGTAGAGAAGAAACAGAGTGTGAGAAAAACTCACCTCCGTAACTCGTTGGATTCCTCAAGAATGTTGTGATTTCTTCCTTCGTTCCATCGTTCGCTTCGATATGAGGCGAGTCCCTCACGAGTTCAATCAAGGTATTGACGCCATCGAGATCTGGAACTGGTGAACTGATCCTATCTTGAGGTGGGAGAGGTTGGAGGGAAGTGAGAGGTGAAGGAGTTCGATTCGCGCTATTCGAAGGTTGATTTCCGTAAGTTTCGGCACTTTGCACTCTTGCGATTGAGGGTGAAGTGAGTCGACCAGGAGCCGCAGCAGAGGTAGATCCGGAAATGGGTGCGGAAGCGGGAGGAGGAGAAGCCGCAGCGACCGAGACGCTTGGCGCTACTGGTTGAGGGTGAGGAGATGGGTTGTGAGGATATCCAGTGTTGTAGATGGCTTGTTGGATTGGAGGCAGCTGGGAAGAAGAACGAGAATAGTCGGAATGAGATTGTGGAGGGGGAACGGTTTGCATAGGTGGAAGTCGAGTGTATTGTTGTTGCTGAGGCTGACACTGATGGTGGTATGTCGATTGAGGAGGAGGAGCTTGTGAGTACTGTTGCTGAGGAGGAGGAGTTGGTCGGTTTCCGGAAGGAGGGTAAGTGGCGTGAGACTGAGGATAAGAGTAGGCTTGTTGTGCATACTGCTGAGGAGCGTAATGTTGTTGTTGTGATTGCTGGTAGTACTGCTGTTGCTGCTGTCGATACTGCTCCTGTTCCTGATCTCTTCTCGCTCGTTTCGCTGATTCTTCTCGATCCTCCTCGTATTCTCGTTTGCTCGATTGAGCGTGGGAAGATGAAGGCTGAAGGTGCGAAGGATACGGGTGACCTCCTCCTCCTCCATTTCCTCCCGCATTCCCTCCTCCTCCATAACCATTTCCAGCATAAGAATTCGAAGATCCAGAAGTTAGGAAACCTGGAATCGGGCTCGCTTGACCCTGATTCGATTGTTGTTGCTGTTGCTGTTGTTGAGTGTAGTTCGATGGATAGGCCGAGTAAGGGTAACCACCTCTCGATTGTCCTCCTCCTCCGTTCGAGTTTCCACCTTCACCAGCATCGACCGCTTCAGATTGCGCTCCTCCCGCGACATCTTGGCTCGCTCGTTCGTAGTCAACGACATCATCGAAATTGAGCGGTTCGCTAGGTGCGAGTAGATCCGAGGTGAAATAAGCCTCGTTGATTCCTCCTGGACTCAGGTCGTCCAAATCCAGCTCAGAATCCGATCCATCGAGATCGGGAAGAACAGCTTGAGGTACGTTGACAGCAGTAGTAGCTACCCCTCCTCCTCCACCACTTTCAATTTCGAATGCGATAGGAGCGACGATAGGTCTCGAAGCTGGACGTTTCATGGTTTGCGATGAGGATACAGGTCGAGGAGTAGGGTTCAAAGGAACAGGGTCGGAAACGTAGGAAGCTGCAGCTGAAGCATTAAATTCAGCTTCGAAAGCCGCCGAAACCTGAGAGAAGATCTCGGGTACGTCGTCTTCGGAAGGCCCCAGTTGTAGTTCGATTCGACCTTTTCGAGGTTGAGGGTGTTCGAAGGGAGACTGAGAGCGAGCGAAGGAGAGATGGTTGTTGTGTTGTTGACGGGATCTGAAGGGGGAAGAATCGGGATCTTCGATAGGGTCGAATTGGGATGATTGAGGCTCGGAAGGGAAGAAAGCAGAGGCGGGAGGAATGGGAACTCGATTCATCTGGCGAGATGTCGATGCGTGTACGGGTCGAACAGGGGAATAGTATTGAGTATCGTGCTGTTGGGTTTGCAGTTCCTCCTCCGCCTCGTCGTCGTGTTGCGAACAGTCGTTGAAGATCGGGACATCGTCATCTTGTGCGTGATCACTGCCGAGTTCGGAATGGGTGGTAGCTGGAGAATTCATCGTTGGGAAGGAACGGGGAGGAGGAGGTCGAGAGGGTCCAGCGATAGCATTCGATTGAGAAGCGTTTTGAGTGTTTTGAGGACTTTCTTCGACCATGTGAGACCCTCCTTCGATGAAAGTGTAGTCGAATGCTTTCGAGGGTGCAGGCTGAGAATCGGGAACGATTGAATTCGTTGATTCGTTGGAAGAGGCAGCAGGCGCTAAGGGTTCCTCCTCCTCCTTTTCCTTGTTTACTACGACCAGCTCGACGTTCTTTCCTTTGTCGATCGTCTGAGGAGCGGCAGCTGTAGTTGAAGAAACGCTGATCGATTGATCCCTGGTACCAGTTCCGACGGTGAAAGTGACTTTCTTCGATGATACGACGTCCGCTTTCCGTTTCTTCGATTGCTGAGCCTCGGACGGAGCTGGTGAGGTGTCTTCTGAATCGGGGACTGCCAGTCGACGCTTGATTGGGCGAGTCATAGGGAGTTGAGGAGCTGGACTGTCGACAAAAGAAATCTCTCTAGATCGTCGAGCACGCTTCAAGTTCTTCTTCGTGGGCTGACAGTAACGATTGAAATCTTGATGAGTGACGCTAAGATCGAAGCTGAGGAGATGTGGGCTCACCTGAGGATCCGGAGACTCTTCTTTCAATTTCATAATTTGCTCTCCCTGCACCTTCTTTTGTTTCGCCGTAAGCTTCAACGGTTTCCTCTGCTGTTTCTTTGATGACTGGCATTTCTTCCCTGCTTTCTTGTCTTCCCAAGCCTGCACCAAGATGGGGGTCGCATAGTCTTTCGGTTCCTAATGGCGATCCCAAATTGAATCGCAACGTCAATCACGGCCTGCGTGAGTGCGGTACGAGATACGATTGACAAACTCACCCAACTATCTTCCCATGGCTGTCCATTTTCATCCGTTCCCGCCCATCGAATCAAGTATCCTTTCTTCGCAGATTCTGCTACAATCTCAACCGCGTCCCAGAACTTTTGTGAGCCTTGCTCTGATTCGGCTTCTTCCTCTTCTTCACTCGCTTCATTACTACCATCCGACTCGGAACCTTCATCTTGAGATTCGACATCTTGAGTATGTGAAGGTTCCACAACGAGTGAATCGACCGGTTCCGCCTTGACAGATCTGCAACACTCCAATACAGGTCAATACTGAGCTCTAAGACCGCTCGGGAGCGTGAGATAGAATAGAGGGAGAGTTTGTTTTGATGAAACCGGAAGATGGGGAAGAGGAAGAGAGCGGGAACTCACTTGGGTTTGCTTCGAGCCATCTGAGCTATCTACAATATTTCTTGGAGCTGGACTGAGCCTGCCTCACGACGCTCTTCGGAGAGTTGGATTTGATCGAAAACAAACACAGTCGGATCTAGGTCGAGGGGAAGTTGCGGCTTCTTAAGGTGACCGATTCGCAGCTAGACTGAGTGTATGGCTCTAATCGGAGCTGTTTTGTGCGACCCGAGATTGTGGAGTGGTTGAACGGAGAAGAAGCGAATTATTCGCCAATTCCGCTTGCTCCTTCGCAACCTCTGCAAGCAAGTCTTCAGCGACCTTCACCAGCTGACCAATGCTTCGTATGCGACTACAGAGGCTCTTCGAGGCATCTTGAAAATACCGCTGAAAATTCGAAATCTTTCGCAAAGTCGGGAGTCGAATCACTCAGTTCTACCTAATACAACAGTGAGCCCTGTAGAGCAGCTCCGCTGGGCATCTCTGTTCGTCCCTCGCTTCGACGAGACGATCTAAGGAGGCCCTGATCAATCAAACACACTCCCATCATCCTCTACTTTGGGTCTCTTCTTAGCTTTCTCCAATTCCTTCCTATCCTTCTCTTCTTCTTCCTCTTTCTTCCTCTTCTTATACCTGTCCTCTCACTCTCTCGATCAGCTCTCTCCTTCCTTCGGCGCGACATAATGAGAGAAATGCGTCAGTCGACTCACAAAGCGCTAGATGGATCTTTTTCCGGATTCCTAGCCCACTTCAACCTCTTATCGATATCCTTAACTCTCTCTTTATCAATCCCTTTACTCTCTTTCACGACCGCTCCAATCTCATTCAACAATCTCTCCATTTTCTCCACCTCTACTTTTTGGGTTTGAGTGGGTTTCGAGTATTTTGAGAGAAGGTAGGAGTGAGATAGGGATGGGGACGAGAGGGAGAGGCAGGATAAGGCGATTTGGGAGGGCGTGTAGAGGAGTTCGAGGGATGTGTGACGAGAGGCGCGTAGGTGGGATTGGGCTTTCGAGGCAGAAGAGGCGATCGTCGAGGGATCGATCTCGGGAATCGTCTTGATTGAGGGGGGATATCAGCGAGGGAGCAAATGAGAATGAGGCAAAGAGGTGAGAGAGCGTACTTGTAAATCTAGTAGAATACCGTTGAGTGCTAAATGGGCATGATGTACTTTGTATTCGAATTTGAGGGATTGGGAGACTAGGAATTCGAGCGAGAGGATATCGGTTGGAGGGGTCTTGACTCGTGAGGAGAAAGTATCGATTGATATTGGGAAATTCTCAGTCTTTGTCGCCAAGAAAACACATGTTAACCTGTGCAAAACATCGACATTGCTCATCAGCGCCTTCTTGTGACGTGCAGAGAAACAGGAGAGAGGTTGCACATGACATTTTTGGGATGGTAATCCATGACTGTGTTCCCCAAGTAAAACCGCTTCAAATAACTCATACTAGTAGCTTGAACCATCTCTGGGAACCCGAATGCACCACACATCGCTTGAATTTGAGTCAGGTAATAGGTCACCAAAAGTTGTTCGTCTTCCAGGGTCAAGTAATCGATTTCGGAGGTTGAGGCGGGAGGGGGAGTAGGGGCTGCAGAAGGGGGATTCGAGGAGGACGCTTCGGATGGAGTAGAGTTGGAGGTCGTCGCTTGTGTTGCCTAGCTCTTCACCTCGTCAGGATGACACATGGGACAGAAGAGGAGATGATTGGACTGACTCGTTCTTCTTGCCATAACGTCTTCATCCTCTCTACTGCTTGTTCATTCAGTTCCCTCCTCAGCTTATCCAATCCTTGTTTCGAGTACCTCCAGTTTCTACACAGGTCTGGATCGTAAGTGGTGAGTCTGGGAGGAGAGAAGAAGGCAGAGACGAACCTGTACTGAGAGGATTGATGATAGAGTTGTATTGGCGGTGCCGGGGTTGAGCTAGCAGCATCAGAAGCTGGTACAGCCATTCCAAAGCGAGATACGAGCGGTTGGGGAGTGAAGGGAAAGAAGGAGAGATGAAGGGTTGAATCTTGTTCTCCTACAACTCACTCGACGACTCAAACAGACCAGTCGCGCTCTCGATCTACTCGATACAACCGCTGAGACTACCTCAGGCCATCGCAATCTCCAGCAGCCTCTCCCCCTTGATTGGAATTCAACTCATTCAACGTTCAACCTCTCCCTTCCTCCTCACCTCGTCCCCCTGATCGCTAGAGGATCCAATGACCACACGCTCCGACTTTGATCTCGAACGAGCTCGCCTAATTTCCGAGATTGCTGAAGTACGTTACTTCCTTCCCTCCCCTTCGCTCTCTCACTTCCCCTTCTCACTCGCTGACTCAGACAGAAAGTGTACAGAACCTCGGCAAATGTGTATCATCCGTGAACCAATTGAACCGAAACATTGAATCGGTGAACTCAGTAGGAAGCTCCTTTGATCAAGTATCTGGATTATGGAATCAATTCTCACAAGTCATGCATCCCTCCTCCTCTACTCAAACCGTACGTCTCTCTCTCTGTGTATCTGAAATGGAATTCGAGCTGAGAGGAGTTGGAGTGAGAGGATATAGGAGGAAATGCCGGAGAGAGTTTTGGAAAGTCATGAGAGATTACCTAGTGGTGTAGTACCGGGGGGTGGGGATCCTATATTGAGGGCTTCGACTACTTCGAGTCAAGGCTGAGTGGAAGGGAGTACTTGCGAGGTTAGGAGGAGCATTTAAGGGTGGTATCGTAATTTGTTCATTTGGGGTTTGTTGTAAGGAATAACGGTCTACGTTTCTCGATCAGTGATGTAGCAGAGGAGACTCGTGAGGGTGAAAAGGGTGCCTCGAGCCGGCAGAGACGAGATGAGACGCGAGCGAGAGGAGAGTCGGCGTCGAGGTAGGTCGACTCGGGCGGATTCAGCAGAATCTTGCGTACTGCTCCTCATGAAACAGCTGGGTTGTGATCCAGCTCACTTTTGTTGAATGCAGGATTCTGCTGCTTGGCTTCGAGTTCAGCGAGACTGACCTCTCTCGATGTCTGATGAAAGCTCAGAACGAAATTTAGATTGACAAAGGGAAGATTAGACGGCAGGCAGAGATGGACAGTAAAGAAATGAACAGAAAGTGGGTTGAATCGGAGTAACGAGGCTTCAAGGGAGAAGGTGAGAACCGTATCGATGAAGCTGACGAGGGGAGAGATGTTTCGCAAGAGAATGTCCAGTCGTGCTCGGCATGTAAGGGGAATAGAATTGATTCAGTGATGGATTGTAGTAATTGCCTGAAGGAGGTTGGAATGTCTGAGATTGCTGGGAAGGAAGAGCAGACGGGACGAAGGAACCGTGAGGGAGGAACGGCTGTTGAAGATTCATCTGGGTTGGGGGAGGAGCAAAGTTTGTGGCTGGAGGAGGGTAAGCTGTTGGGTTCCAGACGCGATATACCGGGTCCATCGAGTGCGACATCCCCTGGAATGGATGCTCAGTGGCGATCTGAGGGTCGTTCAGAGGAGGAAGATTCGCGGAAACTTGTTGAAAGTTTGTAGGAAGGGGCTGCTGGGAGGCTAGAGTGGGCGGTGGGGGCTGATGATACTGCAGCGTAGGGTAGAGGGGACGAGTAGCGTGCTGTACCCTTTCGCTGGGAGCTGCAGTCGCTACGGTGAGCGTTCGTTTGAGCGCTTGGGCCGCAGCTGCGAGCACCTCCGGGAACATGAGATGCATCTATAACCCAATCTTAGTCAGCAAGAGCGCTAGTGAGGTATAGCTATAAACTCTACTTACAACATCTTTGCGAACAGGAATTCTCGGATCCGTTTCAGTCCAAATCCATCCGCCAAAGAGTGCGTTCTGTTCCTTTTGGACAGGACAATACTCATTTATGTGGTCAACAAAGTCTAGTCTGTAATTGTTGACACACAGCATGAGTCCTCCGATTGAAACGACAGAATTCGTGAAGGAGAAAAATGGATTCACTCGAGATCAAAGCCGGAAGTTCCACACTTCGTGCATCGAAACCTCATGTCCGCGCGTTGATGACAGATCTTGATGTGACGTCTGACATCCTAGTGTGGTCGATCTCGAGTCAGCTCCGGCCCTGCAGCTCAAGATCCGCTCAAAACGAACCTTGACGTTTCGTCGACAGTAAGGACACGGTCTGGGAGGTCGCTTTGGGATCTCACCCATTTCGCGGCTTCGTACCCGCTCAAAGTGCTTCATCATACTCTGTCAAGCACGGGGGAATTCGTCAGCGAGGATAGAAGAGAGAGAGGAGAGAAAAAGTCAAATTACCTCCTCCCATCTGCTCCGATCCTTGGAATGGGGTATGAAACCACATCCATCACAGCGCAAACGATTGTTTGGATCTCGCGTGCAAGGGCCAGTTTTCACCCGGTGGAGATATGCCTTTCTTGCTTGTCGACTCGCTGTAGTCTCCGACATGGCTGTGAGTGGGTGTGACTAGTCAAGAGTCGTGATTTGTAAAGTCTGTTGAGAGGAGTACTTGGTAGAGCGAAAGAAGAAGAGAGAGCAAAAAAAGAGCCATTGATGAAAGATCGGGTTTAGACTTTGTCACGGACTTCCGTCGGAGTATTGCTGCGGTCATTGTTTGCTTATTGGTAAGTCAGAGCGTTCGCCGTCAATGCTACAGCGAATAGAGTAGACTCCTCTCGAAATCGCACACGAAGCGAGAAAGAACTTCGAAACAAAATCTAGATTGACAAAGAAGAGACTGTACATGCAGCATCGTAGAGCATTCAGCAAAGAGAGGTAAGCAAAGAGAGGAACGAGCTAACCGAGAGATGCCTCAAGCGAGGTACCGACGGAGCCGACGAGGGGACAGGTGTTTCGCAAGAGACTGATTGTGGGTCGAGCTGTAGGGACCGAAGGGGGACTCGTATACATTGTCGAGAGGATAGTAGGATGTTGAGACGTCACCTTGAGGGTAGAGGCCCGGGTTGAACGAATTGTTGTGAAAGAACAACTCTGACGAATTCCCTTGAGTAGGGAAGAGGTCGGCTGGAGGTAGATAGCCTTGGTAATTCCAGTTATGATGATCCGGAACAAACTGAGTTGGCATCGTTTCGAAGGGGTAGGCACCGCGTTGAAGGAGGTTCAAGGGTGGGTGATTTGCGAAAAGTTGATCAAAGTCGGTAGGAAGGGGATATTGTCCGTCAAGGGGAGTGTGATTTAGCACAGGAGGGGATGGAGCGGAACGATTATGAGGATGAACCGGATTGAAGGGTTGAAGATCGGGAAGAGAGGAAGGGATTCTTCGTTCCGCTGCACGCGTGGCTTCCAAGACTTCCGATAGATCGCGATAGTTCTGTGGGCTGTGATAGGTCAGTAACTTTGCAAGCGTGCGAGAGTTGCAGAGGTTGACGCACAACATCGTTGCGAAGAGGAATGCTCGGATCTGTCGCACTCCAAATCCAGCCATCAAAGAGTTCCCGCGTATCTTTGTTCTTGACCGGACAGTAGTTCGTGACGTGCGTACGCATGTGGTCCCTGTCATAAACTCCTCCGACCATGAGTTCCGGACTTGCACGAGCCAGAAACCCGCGGGAGGAAAACGAACTTACTTTCGGTGAAAACTAGCGCTGGGACATTTTGGGCACGGAATTTTGTTTTTCAGATTCGAGTGGAATCTGTTGATATGCTCATTCCTGCTCTACATTGCGCAACCAACGTCAGCTTGCCATTGTTGGGTAAAGAGAGTGAAGATTGAAAAACTAACGCCAGCTTGCATTTCACGCCGACAGAACCCACACCATCCACGTCTTCTCTCCATGACCGTGCCAGCAACACGATCTTGATCCAGTGCAATATGCGCGTTCAGGTGCTGTCAAGGAGGCAAGGTTGGTGAGTAGATCGCAAAGACCGACGAGGCTTGAGCTGACTTACCGACGTGATTCGCCACTTGGCCTTGCTCTTTGGTCGAAATCCACAGACACAGCGAGATCCATCTTCGGTCCGGCGACAGCCTGGGGTTCGAGACGAAGCCGAGAGATTTGGTGCTTGTCTTTCCGATGAGGTTGAGATGTATTCCGACATGCTAACTTGCGCGCGATTCCGTCACAGCTTGTGAGACTAGCCGAATAGAAGGAGAGGAGCGAAGGAGGAGAAGAGGGAAAAAGAGAGAAGAGCGGTTGATGAGCGAGACCGGATAAAGACCTCGCCGCTGACAAGTCGTGGGAAATGCTTCCACGACTTCCAAGAATCGAGGAGAGATCGACACAAGTACCTTCGGCGTTCGCAGCGGGTCTAGGAGGGGAACAGCGATTATAACAAAATGAAAATGAAGTGAACCCTGCGAATACTCCGTCAGTTCACTACTACTGAAGCTAGTCGCAGCGAGAGAGAGAGAGACCCACAAGAAGGACTATCTCCAATGACCACCTGCATTTATAGCATTCTGTTGCTGATGATACTCCCTCTCCCTTTCCCTCTCTCCTCCGTACCCAACATTCGCCGCCAATTGTGCTTGACCCTGTACTTGACCCATCGAGTACCCTTGAGCCGTCAATTGACTCGCCATTTGAGGTACTCCCGCTGCCGTCGTCGATGGAGCTGAACTAGTCGTCGTTGGTTGAGTTTGCGATTGTTGTAAATGATTCGCCATTTCCCTAATACCCTTTCCCCCTAATGGTCTCCCGACACTTCCCCTCCCAATCCTCTCATGACAAGTACTCGAAAACCCCGCTACAACCCTCTCTTCCCAGTCCCCATACTCATCCAAATTCATTTCTTTCTGTACCCTCATCTCTTCCCTCGTTAAATTCCCCTCCCCTCCTTCTTTCCCCGTTCCAAACCCAACTGAAATTGCCATTCCTTCTTGTTCCCATATCCCTCTCGTCAACGCCCCCAATTGAACGGTAGATAAATCATCCGGATCGATAAAAGGTTTCTGTTTCGTAGCTTTCAAAATCGTCCTCACCACTCTTGCAGGAGGTTCTGGATGTGGTCCATGATAATAAGCGTCCGATCCTAAATCCGGTGTCAAATCATAAACTAAATCATAAGTATGAGCCAAACCATCCGTCATTTCTTCCTTCCTCCTCCCTCTCTCCCCTTCCTTCAAACTACACAACATTTCCGCAGTTCCCAATACTTCTTCCTCCTCCTCTGACTTGGACGAGGGTTCTTCGATTGAAGGATCCCATTTGAATTTCTTTCTAACTTCGAACAAATCTCGAGAATCTTCAATAGTTTGATCTTCTTTCTCGATTAAAGGACTACTACCTCGACGCCGTCTTGCTCTTCCACCTCGACCCCGAGAGGATTCGTAAGCTGCAGCAGATTCGGCTGCGAGTAGGGAAGTCTTGTAGGCGTAGAGATGACGGAGTGAGACGAGTTGGTGGGAACGGAGATAGTGTGAGAGGAGGGAAGGATCCGAGGGGAGTAGAGTTGGAGGTAAGGGATCGTGAACAGTGGGTAGGGAGGGAGATAATGGTCGAGGTGGAGCTGTGGAATCCATCGAAGCGGGAAAGGAGGGAGATGAGAGAGGAAAGGGAATAGAGGTGGGAAAGGGCGAGGGGAGCTCGAGGGGTGCAGGTGAGCTTGTCTAGTAGACTTTGAGGGGTATTGGAGTAGTCTAGAGCTGTAAACGAGTTGTTCAAGTGACGTGTCGTTGGTCAAGAGGAAGCGAACTTCTCTTTTAGCTTCTTACATTCACTTAGCTCGCATCTTCTCGTTCTTGAGCCGGCTCTTCATACTTCCAAAGCTCTTGTTAATCTTCTCTCATCACCATGGTGAGTTCCCCTTTCGATCTCGCTCATTCATCCTCTCCTTCTCCCCGCTGATTGATCGACCGTCTCCCTCTCTTCTCCTTGCTAGGCTTCCTCACTCTCCGAAGCATGCAACGCACCAAAACATCACTACGATACATGTTTCAATCACTGGTTGAAATCTTACCTCCTCCTCGTCGCACCTCCCCTATCAAACCCATCAGACTCGCCAGCCGGGATCAAGGAGAGAGACAAGAGGAGTAAAGTGTTGGGAGACAAGAAGGAAGAGTTGGAGACCAAGTGCGGGAGACAGTATAGGGAGTATCAGAAATGTTTGAGCGTGAGTTTTTTCAACGACAAACCGAGATTTATTCACGAAACGTGCGAGAGCTGATGAGACTGAGGTCGGGTTGATGACTGCAGACGGCGATAAAAGGTGTCGAAGGATTACCGGAACTGCTGGCGGGCGCGAGGAAAGAAGAACCATTAGATGGATGGGGAGGAATCAAACTAACGACGTGAGTTTTCTCTCTTTTCGCTCTCTTGCGGTCGAACCTGTTCTCGAGAGCTGTTCGCTTAGCACCTGAGATGAACACTGATGAGACTTCTTGTGCACTGTAGTGAGGACGATCTACGGTCATGAGCGAAGGGAACAAATAACGAAGCATTTGTTGAAGAAGGTTATATTCCATGTTGTACCACTCGACCTGTAAACCCATTTCCATTCTCCCTTTACATGCGCATGATTCCCTTGGAGATCATCTCATCTCGAAGCCAGGAGTCGAAGGCAGCCGAGAGCAGAAGCGATTCCTCTTCTGAATCTCTCCCTGCGAAACGTCGAGCAATTTTCTCCCTAATTCAGAAGCTCACGTGCGATCGGTCCAATCTCTGTACGACTTTCATATAGTCCTCGACAGAATCCCATCATGTAGAGAAAATGTTGTGATTCCCTCGAATCTTCGAAACGTTCTTTCCTCCTCCCTCCGACCACTTACTCGTATTCGTCTACTGTCCACCCGAAACAGCAGACTCACTCGTAGACACGGTGGCTTCTACTGATCAAGTGACCTCACAAGTCTATTCTCTCCTCAATTCTACACTGTCCAAATTCGAGGGATACACAGAGAAAGCCTCTCTCTTATTGAACCAAGTCAAACAATCAGACAATCAACTAGTACAACAACTCGTCAACCTACTCAGTGAGTCTCCCCTTTCCCTTGCTTGGAATTGCTCCTCCTCTCCCTCGTCATTCTTTCACTAACCTCACTTCCCCTCTTCTCTTCTTTTACTAGGTCATCCCACCCTCCTCTCAGCTTACAACACTACTACCTCTTTCCTCCTCAAGAACGCACCCTACTTGATCTCTTTCATCGGTTTAATCCTTCACCTCTTGATCTCTCAGCTCACTCACAAGAGAACTGAACGTCAAAACCAATCGAGAGCATTACAGTACAAGGCAGATATGACGGATTATGGACTAGGTACTTTGGCTAGGAACGCTGTCGAAGGATTGACAGGTGCAGCAGGAGGAGGAACGAAAGAGGGAGAAGGGTTTGGACAGGTAGAGGTTCAATGGGGTAGGGAAAAGTAAGTTCAAACACCCACTCTAATCTCTATCGAGACTTCTTTTCGCGAAAGCGGGAAAGAGGAGTTGCGAGCAAAAATGAGGCTGATCGATTTGGCTTCGTTCTTTTTCCTGAAATAGAATTCGAGTACCTTTACCACCCCCTCAATCACCATTATCCACTCTCAAAGCCGCCTTATACAACATCACCGGCGTCCCTCCTTCCCACCAGAAACTCATCTACTCGGGTGCCGTTCTCAAAGACGATCTCGCACCTCTCACCTCCTACAACCTAATCGACGAATCTACCCTTCCCTCTTCCTCCGACTCCCCCGACTCCTCCGACGAACCGACTAAATCTAAATCATTCTGGGATTCGTGGTCCTTCACTGGGAAGAATTCGAGTAACAAGAAATTAAAGAAATTGGTCATGCTTGGATCTAAAGACGTTAGTGCGGTAGTAGACGATCGATTATCCTCTAGAAAGGACCTTCAAGAGTTGAACAAGCAAGCGACGAATGGAACGGTCGTTCATCAAGAGGAAAAGAAAGTTGAAAGTCAAGAATCGATTCAAAAGAAGATCAAACAAATCTCGACTGAGAAATTGGCGGAATTGGAACCTCAAGTAACTCAAGTCGAAGGATGGATTACTCAAAAGAAAGCGGAACCTCCTGTCGAAGGAGAGGAGAAGAAATCAGCAGGACCACCACCAAGGATCTTGTTGTATTTGAGTGAGATCTTGTTGCAGGGGCTTTTGAAGTTGGATTCGATCGAGATTCCGTCAGGTTATGAGGATGCGAGGAAGGAGAGGAAGGAGGCGGTTAGACAGGTACAAGATGTGTTGGATCGGGTGGATCGGGCTAAAGAGGATTGGAAGAAATCGGGATTGTAACGAAGAGGTGCGGGAGGAAGGACGTTCGGGAAGTCGGATGGGGGCACAGAGAGAGAAGAAGGCGGATGGAGATTGATTGGGGAGTCGGAAGCGGACGGGGGCGAGCGAGGAGTATATATTTCAATCGCAAGAAACAAAGTTTAGATTATTCATCAGGGTCGAATGGCTGGGAAACGAGAGAACTATCGATTCACCCTTCATCGATTGCCTCTGCTTCAGGGCCAACCATTTGTGAGATCGTCGTCGGTTTGAACAAGGTTTGAACAGCTTCGTGAGAAGAGGACCGGTTCAATCGTTTCGAGAATCAAGTCGAGCGGGTTACAAAGAGATGTCGTCTGCTTGTCCGCGATTCGGCCTCTGTACTCGATTCATCTTGTCTCCGTGTTCGTGAAGGGAATAATTCTGAATGTGCGAACTCTTTTGCGAGAAGTTGCTCTCTCTCTCATTTCAACTTCACTCCCTCAACTTGATCGGGCAATCGCACTCCTCAGCTCTCTCGTTATGAGCTCCACAATACCTTCTATCCCGCTGTCCGGTCCTCCCTCTTCCTCTCGCTCTTCTCCTCGCTCTTCATCTCCCGCTCTCTCAACACCTTTCACGACGGCCCTAATCTCCGGTGGACTAGCCGGTACCTCAGTAGACACGTTATTCTTCCCTATCGACACTCTCAAAGTCCGATTACAAGCACAACAAGGGTTCTGGGCTGCTGGAGGTTTCTCCGGAGTTTATAGAGGGTTGGGAAGTGCAGTAGTTGGATCTGCGCCTGGTGGTGAGCCTCACCTTCAGCTATCAAGTGTATGAGACGCTGATCCAGAAGAGGGGAGGAGTACAGCCGCCGCGTTCTTTACGACCTATGAATTATTGAAAGGAACTGTTCTACCTCAATTGTTCCCTGCGTTGAACACGAAAGAATGGGCTCCTTTATTACATATGCTCTCTGCATCAGGTGGTGAGATCGTGAGCTTTCCACCTGACTCTCGCTGCTCTCCCATTTCGAAAAGAAGCTGATTTTGGATTCGTGAATTTTGTGCGTTGTAAGGCAGCTTGTATGATTCGAGTACCTACAGAAGTGGTGAAACAGAGATCACAGACGAATACTACGAAGGGACAGAATGGGAGTTGGATCGTTGCCAAAGATGTTTGGAAAAAGGGTGGATTGAAAGGGTTTTATAGAGGGTTTGGGTCGACCGTTGCGAGAGAGGTGAACTTCTCACACTCCTTCACTCCCTCACATCAGAGCTGACCTCTGCGAGTGTTCAAGTAGATCCCATTCACGTGCCTACAATTCCCGCTCTACGAACGACTCAAACTGTTATTAGCGCAACATCGAACCACCTCAAAACAAGTATCGGATCTACCAGCTTACGAAGCGGCAGTGTGTGGTAGTCTAGCAGGAGGAGTCGCAGCTGGTCTGACAACACCGTTAGACGTCGTCAAAACTCGAATCATGTTGGGTCAAAATCAAGGTAGCTCGGTACGTCTCGTTCTGCCAGTAACTTCTCTCTCTTTACACCGAACTGACTCGTTACTGATTGCGATGATGGTACAGTCTAAACCAGGAGGGATCTGGTCAACAATGCGAGCGATCTATACTCTCGAAGGACCGAAATCATTGTTCAAAGGAATCGTGCCGAGGGTCATTTGGATCTCATTAGGAGGAGCTGTGTTCTTGGGAGTGTATGAGCAAGGAAAGAAGCTACTAGGTGGGGAACAGGTAGTGATGGAGCGAGGGGAATAACGATAGAGACAGGACGATAGACATATTAGATTATCGAAATCAATCGTTTATCGCGAGCGAAACCCGCGGGATCGGTACGATTGACTCCCTCTCATTGTCGAGCTTACTCTCACGTCAATCTCGCCACTGACTTGCGCGGGAAAGAACTGGGTGCTGCAACAAGCTTGATAGACGACGGACAGCGAAAGAAAGTCGGATCGCGGGATCGGTGCTTGCTCTTCTTCGGCTCGCTCTTTCTGGGTTCGACCTCTCGTTAAACTGAAACGGTCTACGCTTTTGCAGAAACAAGATGTGAGCCGCCTAGCAAAATCGCTTGAATTTCGTTTCTTTTCCCTCGACCCTTCACTTAACTTTCAAAGTTCGAATCCAGCATCACAAATTGGTCCATAGAGTCTATATACCTCTCGAAGCATCCACGCAACCCCATCAAACGACTTTCAGTTCCTCTCATCTCCCAAACCGTTTTCATCTCTCGACCGCCCTCTCTCCTCTTCAGCTCTTCCGATACCATCAGAAGTCATCCTATACCCCGAACGAGCTACTGAGAAGTACACAGGTGAGTCCTTGTTACGTCTAGTGCTGATGTGACGAGCTGATTCTCTCTCCCTTTAGTCTCAGATTCCCACCCTCGCCCTCGACTCGAAATGATCCCTTCCCTACCTACCGAACTCTTACGAATCATTTTGGAGAAAGTTCAAGGAGACCTAGACCTCGCGAATTGTTCTTCGACTTCGAAATCGTTCTTGTACATCGCTCGTCCTCTCCTTTACTCGACAGTCCGATTCTTCGTGCGCGACTGGGATGACGAATCTTACGAAGACGAGATCGAGTACCGTCTTCTGGACCTTCTCGACGAATCGACGTGGTATCTTATCGAAACTTTGGCAGGAACTGCACATCTACAAGTACTGGTTCGCCGGATCATCTTCACAAGCGGCGGGAGCGACAACGATGTACCAAGCATCCCCGTCGAGAGCTCGTGGATATGTAACGATATGGAGTACTTCAACTTCCTCTTCCGCTTGTCGTCTTTGGAGGAAATCGTTCTCGAGGATCCCTATCGAATCGACAAGGTCGACGAAGTCATCTCGAAATTGCAAGCCCTACAGCCGTCGTCGTCCTGCAGCCGCCTTACAGCCACTCTTCGTCTAGTCAGAGAGCGGCATCTCAACGAGTACACCAATGCTTGGAATCTCCAAGCTTCCTACACTTCTCTCGATTTTCGCGGCACCACTGCTTTTTCGACAAGCGCCGCGACCTTCTTACTCGCATCGTCCTTGAACACTCTACAGACGTTGTCGATCCCCTTCGACGAGACGGCACTCCTTCCAGACTACTCACAACTTAAACATCTCGAGTTGACTTTCCTTCTACCCGTCTCTTCATACACCGAGCTTCAATCCATCGCACAAGAGCTCTACGAATCTCTCCCGAAACTTCCAGCACTCGAAACCCTCGTTCTATCCGACTCTATTCAGCCAGACTTGCCAACTCCTTTCCCGACTGAACCTCTTTCGTATTCTCTACCACCAACTCTCACTTCCCTTTCCCTCGAAGGCCATTTCGTCCCCTACGATCTCTCAGATTTCATCAGAACGCTGCCGCGATCGTCGAAACTTACTCGATTGTACGTTCAGGTGAACGCGGAGGAGGAGTCGAAGGGTGAACTCGAGGTGGAATGCGCAAAGAGGGGAATCAGGTTGACTCTCTATGAGGTGTGGGAGAAAAAGATATGAGCTAGATTCGTTGTCGAAGAGAAGTAAGAAAGGTACGTTTCTCTTCGTTCGTTCTGTTGTCGAAGAAAGGACGAAATTGCTGATTCGTCTCAAAACAGATTTGTAACACGTTTCGACTAGTCGCTTGCAAAGATCGTTCACAACATCAAGCCTGTACTCTCGAGAGGTACATCCGAGACTGGCAGTTCGAGGGCGACTTCATCACGAGTCGAGTCGAAAGTCGAATCGAGTCGAGGTCAAGTCGAGTCAACGCCGAGTATGATATATGATTTGAGTATGATGGTCGAAAGGTGGTCAAAAACGAGACGAGGAATCAATTGCAGTCGTACGTCAGAGGGGATTGCCGGTGAGTCATCTGAAGTTGTGGACCGCGGATTTCTCTGGATTTCGGCAAGAGACGTCTCTCTCTATTCGACAACCTCCTCTCTCTCCCTCTCCACCTCTCACTTTCCCCTTCGCCGACATCGAACATTCAAGCGATGAGTCAAGCGCGCCAAGTTAAGCCAGGAGCATTCTATCAATGCTACGGTTCAGCACCTGCAACAGACGGTTTGAGCAAGGGTGCGGTCAACATTGCTCAGGATGGTTGGGCCGCCGCCGAGAGGCTCATGAGGTATAGAATGCCCGACAGTCGAGATCAGACAAGGAGGGAACGAATCGCAGGGATCCTGCTAAACAGACCCTTCATCTCTCGAGAACTCGTCAGTTCAATCTCTCGTACTCCCAATCATGTTTGGACCTTCTACTGACCACCATAAATGATGATCTCGAAGGTTGTGGAATCCATCGCTTTCCCAAAGGAGCCCTTTTCTCTCGATAATCCGGCTTCTTCGCTAGACAAGTTCAAATCCGAAGTTTTGGTCAATTGGCGCGAGCTCTGCTCTAATCAGGTAGAGCCCATTCTTTCGAGGATTGTTCTGGCATCGCAGCTGACTGATTCTGATCCGCACCAGCACCAAAGCGGTGGTTCCCAGGTCATCATTTTTCGTCCAAACGGAGTCATTCCCCCTCATGCCGCGTTCGATCATGTGCAATGCTGTTACCCAGACGTTGAGATCACCGTAGTGAAGCCGCCAGTCTTGCCCCTCAGTAATCGCGGAACAACTCGTTTGGAGGATGAAACTTTCGTCGCCTCGATCACGACCTTCTGCGCAACCCGACTACATCTCCTTCAGACGTTCCTCAAGCAAGGCAAGATGGGACAATTTTACGACCAATTGATGTGCCTGTGCCTGTATTTCGCTGCCGTCTCAACTGGCGACGGAAACGTTTCTCCTCTCCGATTCGAAACCACACCCGAAGATTGGAGCGCGTTCGCGAAAGACAACAACGTGTACGACGGTGAATCGATGTTTGGAGGATCTGGACGATGGAGAGCATGGGATTTCCTCCGAGAACACGAACTCGACTTTGAGGGTTGGTTTCAGAACGCTGCAGAGCGGTGGTGTCCTTACGACCCACGCGATCAAGCGACCTTGATTGCTGCATGCCGAGCAATGCAACGTCCCTTGTATCGACTTTACGAGCCCATCCCGGTAAGCACAGCTGTTTTCTCTCAATTTCGGAACTTCGTCGTTTCGCTGACCTTTTCTCGCATGTCGGCATCTCTCACACTTCAGCACGAGCTTCGCAAGTCTATCCGAAACTCGCCTGAGGCGCAGATCGTCTTCGCTCGACTCAGGACGTCTCCCTCCAGACCCTCGATCGCTGCCCCTTTAAACCATCCTCTACCCTCGAAGCCCCCAAAGCCACAATTCATTCCCGTGATTCGAACTGAATCCAAGCGGAGGCCTTACCGTCGTCGTGGTCGCAAATAAGTGACAGCTGTACCTCGTCTTTACTCGTTTAATTGCTGATTTTTATTTTATTCCCCTCACCTCTTTCAATCGAGTTCTGAACGTTTCTACTCTCCTAGCCTCGCTTGACGTTGTATAGTGGCCACTTGTACGGAATAGACACTTTATTGCGACCGAACGAAAACCTCGGATGTTGTTGCCATCGATTGAATTCTATCGGAGCTTGGAGCGTGACTTTTCTGCACCGCTCTTCCGATCATCTGCACGAATGCGAAATAGCATGGAGGTCAAGTACTCTGGTATACTCGCTTTGTTGCAGAGCCACAAGCAGAACAAGCAGAGCTACCCTCGGAACCGTAGCCGAGTGAAGTCAATTTCTGTGGCCGCGAATCGAGACTCGCCGTTTGTACGAACGTTGAGAGGGTGCACGGAGCGAATCAACTCAGGTATAGCAGTAGTAGCGGCGCGCTCTGAAAATGGGACGAACTAACAGAAAGTGACGTCTACGAAATCTTTATATCCGTCAAAAGCAAAAATTGAGCGCAAACAAAGGAATCAAGGGGAATCAAAGACTACTGATCGGTGATAGCGTCAGACTGGGAGGAAGGGAAGAAGCACGGAAGGGCAGCGTGAGCGACCTTCTGATCGAAACGAAGGAGTTGAATAATACTCACCAGAAACGACTTGACTAGAATTGCGAAACTGTTGGATCTTGACTGTTTAGGTGCGAATCATCGGATTGATTCTGAACCATCGGGCTGACTCTGAGCCATCGAGCGAGTAATCCGGCGAGGTGGTCTGGTCGAAGCTCGTCGTTTCCTCCCTCCCGAAGAACCGCGAATTGCTTTGGCACTCTCTGCGAGAACGCGAGGCTCTTCTCCCGATGAACGATGCCTTGGAATCCATGCGTTTTGCGTGTTGTGAGGCTATCATGGAGAAGAAAGGTCGATTGAGAATCCGCTCGTCGCAAGGGAAACTGAGGAAGAAAAATGCAAACGTACATTAGTAGTCTCCCGATCGTTCGACACGACGCGGAACCGATGTGAGCGAGATGTCGCGGTATCTCCGGGGCTCGAGTGATTGTCTAGTCCAGCGAGTTGGAGAAAGCTTGCGAGCGAGAACTAAAGATTCGAGTTTGATTAGCGATCGATTCTGTCACAGGTACATGGAAGACCGTACGTAGAGTTGAAGATAGTCAGTGGTGGATCTCTTGTTTCGATTTCTGAACTCGGCAATGTTGGCGTAGAAGGCATCCAAGATATTCAGCTGAGCTTGAGGAATGATTCTGCTCCAGCCTTGATAGATCTGACTTTCCTTGAAGATCGCGAGCCACTCGTTCCAGCCTGAGTACACATGAGCCACTGCTGCAGCTTCGTCAAGAGCTTGATCGAGAACCAGTCGATCGATTGCGATTGTCCAGTGTTCGCGCTTTTCGCTGTTTTGAGCCATCTTGAGTAGATCGTAGCCTGAAGGCTGTATGAATCAAGATCAGACAGACTGATCATCAACAGTGACTCGAAGGATAGAGGGAAGGGAGACACATCAGACTCACAATCTCTTGCGACCATCGTTTCGCTGCTTGCTTCCACCGCTTTTGACCCTTCTTCAACTCGTACCACTTCTTTCGGTCTTGGAAGATGCCGTTGTAGATCTGCATCATGTAGTTAAAGATGACTTGACGAGCTTGGTGATAAGACGAGTCGACCCATAGAGGTTTGAGCGTAGCAGTGTGTTTGACGATGCGACGCCTGGCGCTAGTGGGATCGCCGAGGAGGATCTCGACGGCATAAAGTAGTCCTCGCATGGTACACCAATCATTAGAGTCGACAATAGGTCGAGCTTGCTCTTGACTGGAGATGGAAAAAGGAGGGATCTCGGATGACAAGCGAGCTAATCTTGCTTCATTGAGTTTAGGCTACTCAGGGAATGCGTGCGGATTTCAGCCACCATGTCAGCCTGAGGGGACTCGCGAGAAGGAAGGTTACGTACAAACGATCTCTGCTCCGACGGATCTGGATTTGTTTGTTTGCGATAGACATGCAAGATTGCTGTCACCTGAGCCAGCGGTTTGAGCTGCTCCCAAGCTTCACGAGTAAATACGCCCTCGACTTGTTTCTTCCAGGCGGATGTTGTTGAGCCCCTTCCCGCTAGTTCGACAAATTCCGTCAGCACTCCGACAAAGATTGTGTACTCGATGTTCCATGTCCAGAGCTCCGAGTCCCGAACGGTTTCTATGATTTCTTCCACCGAGGGCTGTCACCTAGGGCGGGGAATTCAGCTGGATCCCGAGCGGCGAGAAGCTCGAAATGACTCACAATTAGCCGAATGATAGCTCGTGGTATCGTTTTTGGCTTTGTCTCCTCAGTCTGCCCTTCTGCCCTACGTTCCTCCTGAAGTTTCCCAACAATGTCGCTCGCTGCTTCCCTATAAAGTTTGTAGAGCACCCTCCTAGTGTTGAGGCTGAGCTGTTTGTCCCAGATTGGCGAGAGAAGATCTCGAATTTGTTTATTTCGACCTAGCGCGCCTCGATCCTCGTTGAGTTCTCGCTTGAGATTTTCGAGCAAGTCATCCATTCCCAACCAGAATACTGAAGTTATCGCGGACGAAAGCGGAGGTTCTGCTCTAGCGTGCGTCTCGGTCGATGTGTGATGATCCATCGTTTGGAGACGGTTTGAAACTGTTGAAGATTGGCGAAAACGAGAGAGAAAGAGGAAAGAGAAAGTCGAGGGAGTTGACCCCGAGTCTTGAATGCCGCGGATCGATTGAGATCCACGAGTAAACCGGCTAGAGACCTGAATCGAAAAAGTTCAATGAGCGACAACGACGACTCAGCAATTGTCTCTGACATCTGTGAACGCCTGATATCGATCGAAGCCGACCACCAACGGAAGATGAATTTGCGTGAACAGGGTATTTGCAGTTGATTCGAAACGAGATTCGGAAAGAAAGGAGAGAGATGTTGCTACAAAGGGTGGAGTAGATGGAGGAAGGGAGATAGGAATAGTGTTATGTACTAGTCTGTGACACAAATCTTCCAATCTCATCAGCCGTTGGATAAACAAGACGATGAAATGGAGGTTTGACCCACGAGAAATCGATACCATTTTTCGAGAATTGCCACCTCTCCTTTAGAATTGGGGCACGAGGAGATCACCGAATTGAGAGATGAATACGATTGAGGCAGCGAAGGTACCGAATGCGGTAAGGACGATCTTGTTTGCTGACCAGGATTCGGGATCTTGGTATTGGGCTTTGAGGAGATCACTATTCATTCGATCGAGGATCAGCCGCATAGGGAGAGAGAGGGTCTTGGAGAGCGTATAGAGGCGTACGTGATGGTGATCTGTTGAGTAGCGGGAGACATTTCTATGAGAGGAAGAAGCGGAGGAAAAGTCAGCGATTTCACTCTGTAGATAAACCCACTATAATCTGATGTGTTACTGTGTCTCTCAACTCCCTCCTCCAATTTATTTCAGCCTCTCCTTGAGGTTGTAGCGATATCTTGATTGATGAGATGAAAGTCGAGATCAGAAATTTGATCAAACTCGTTCAAGTGGTCGGGAGTGGTCGCGAGATGGCTGGGAGTAGATCTAGAGTACCCTAGATGCTGGACTTACTGTGTATTTGAGTTCGGCTGAGTCAGGTGGAGGTCAAGGGCTGAATCCGAATCACCTCATCGTTGCCTTGCGTTCTACCTCTCACTCTCCTCTCAAGCTAGCTCAAGATGTCGCTACTGAGAGCTTCTCCAGCTCTGCGGCAAGCGTTCAAGTCATCCCCACGAGTCCTCCTCCAACACAATGCGAACACTTCCTCTTCCTCTTCAATTCCGATGCAACCCCATCCCCACGGTCTCCCTTTGAACGGTTTCATCGGTGCAATCGGCAACACTCCTCTCGTAAGCTCTGTCTTCTCTCCCTATCAGTAACCGCCGAGTTAAATGAGTGAGATTGAATAGATTCGAATCAATTCGTTATCCGAAGAAACTGGGGGCGAAATCTTGGGGAAAGCAGAATTCATGAACCCTGGAGGATCCGTCAAGGATCGTGCTGCTTTGGGACTCGTACAATGGGCAGAAGAAACTGGTACGTCTTTACTCTCATCTTCCCGCTTCAAATTCGCAAGAGCGAGAGAAAGCGAAGTGTTGACCGTTGAGGGAATGAATAGGCAAGATTGGACCGGGAGGTACGATTGTCGAAGGTACGGCGGGTAACACGGGCATTGGATTGGCGCATGTTTGCAGAGCGAGAGGTTACAAATGCGTGATTTATATGCCAAACGTACGCTTTTCCTTTCCTTCCTCCTTCTTTCGGCCCCTCCTTCCACCTTACAGATTGTACGACTGATGATTGGGAGATCGTATATAGACACAAAGTCAGGAAAAGATTGATTTGTTGAAAATGTTGGGTGCTGAAGTTTACCCTGTACCCGGTAAGTCTCCCACTCTGCCGCTGGTTCGTCCTCTCAGTAAGCCCACTGACAAGAACTGAACGATCTGTAGCTGTGGCTTTCGAGAACCCTGAGAACTACAATCATCGTTAGTCGTTCTGTCTGCTCAGTTCAATGTCGAGTACAGAGACAAACACTGAGAACCTTCTTGAATGGCTTACAGAGGCGAAACGACATGCTGAACGATTAGATAATGCTGCATGGTGCGTCATGATCGAGATCAGCCGTTTCTGTATCGCTCGTGACTGATGCTTCCTTTCTTGTTCGCACAGGGTCAACCAATTCGAGTGGGCTTCTGATGGCTTCAGCCTACGTTAACTGCGCATGACTAATTCCCTCAAATTGTTCACAGTAACTACGAAGGCAACCGATCGATCCACATCACTACAACCGGACCCGAGATCTACTCTCAAACGAAACATCTCCCAGGCGGTTTAACCGGATTCATCTGTTCTACCGGAACTGGTGGTACTCTCGCGGGAGTCACACGAAGCCTCAAAGACTTGAGCGGAGGGAAGATTCAATGTTGGTTAGCGGATCCTCCTGGTTCTTGTTTGGAAGGATTCATCAATCGAGGGACTTTGGAGAGAACCGGTGGATCGATCACTGAAGGTCCGTCATACTTCCCTTGCTCTCAATTTCAAGATAAAAGCTGAGATGGAGGAGAGAGTAGGTATCGGACAAGGTCGAGTAACGGATAATTTACAACAAGACATCAAACTTCTCGATGGAGCTATTCATATTCCCGATGCGAAAACCATTCGAATGATCTACCACCTCCTCGATAAAGATGGAATCTACGTCGGAGCCTCGACGGCGCTTAACGTCGTTGCGGCGAAAGAGTTGGCGGTCAAATTAGGAAAAGGTTCGAGAGTTGCTACGATTCTTTGCGATGGTGCTTACAGGTAAGATCTAACTTGCTCTTGTGAACGAGGGATGGGATTGCTGATCAGAATGAGAGAGAATACAGGTACCAATCAAGGTTGTTCTCGAGGAAATGGTTGGATTCAAAGAAACTTTACGAGGAATTACCGGAACACCTTCAGAAGTATGTCGTATTGCCCTAGATTTACTCGAGGGGGGCAGGGATGTAAGGCTTGCGTGAAGGGACTGAAAGAGTTAGGAAGCCATTTTGTAGCTGTCGTCGAAACTTGTGAAGAAAAAAAGAAAGAATCAGTATATCTTTTCTTCATTGATTGAATTGGCTAGCTCGCTTCTCAACGTGTGGAGCAGTCTGGTCGTCTCGCTCTGCAACATCAGCGAGAGTAGCTCGGCAGAGTGAATTCTTGTTGTTTCATCTTCTCCCTTCTTCCCTTGTTCCCTTACACTGCCCTCTCCTCCAGAGGCATGATTTCTCTCCCCACCATATCACGTACAGCTCCGATAGGTCCCCCAAACTCAGCCGTACCCCTCACTACTCGAATAGCTCGTTACTATTCTCAACCGATCGGACCTCCTTCCTTACCACTCAACAACGTATCTGGTTGGGTTCAGGACGCACAACGAGCTCTTGAGAGGGTGGGGACAGAGTTGGATAGATTAGAGCTACCACAAGAAGTGGAGGGAGAAGGGGAGGGGAGATGTGGGTAAGTCTTCTTGATATTCACTCTCTCACTCTATCTCTCTCGAAAGCGGACTGCTAATGGTTCGAGTGGTTCGTTCAGGGTGGAGGATCTTTTGGGCGAGAGTAAGAAATGGTATGAATCTGTTTATTATCGTACGGAATT
Organism: Sporobolomyces roseus; assembly: GCA_016617785.1. Taxonomy (NCBI): domain Eukaryota; kingdom Fungi; phylum Basidiomycota; class Microbotryomycetes; order Sporidiobolales; family Sporidiobolaceae; genus Sporobolomyces; species Sporobolomyces roseus. Next base: position 3,938,659 of record JADILM010000001.1, read on the forward strand.
GAAACAATGGTGGGAACACCGACTGTATGGAGAAGCTTTGGTAGCTCATAAACGATCAGATGCACAAGATGAGGGAGACGAAGAGGAGGAGCAAGATCAGGAGGGAAGGGAGAAGAAGAAACAGAAGAGAATGAAGAGTAGTAGCGGAGCGAGGGGGCAACCTAGAGAGAAGAGTGAGGGGAAAGGAAAGGGGAAAGGGAAAGAGAAGGTGGGTGAGGAGAGAGAGGTGGAAGGGCAGGGTGAGGATGGATTGATCATGGATAGGGAAGCTAGAGCTTTTACGAAAGAGTTGGAGAGGGAAGATTGTTTAGAGATTCTAAAGTGAGTACTCCTTCTCTCTCAGAAGCTGTACATTAAAAGAGTACGACGCTGACTCGAGGGAGCTTCGGCTGCTTACAGACCTTGGGATTCGGGATTCTATTTGAGAAAGACAAAGATTTCAGACATGAATTGTTTACCTGAAATCGTATGTTCCGTCCTCTGTCTCTCTCTTTCCCTTACTCACGCTGACTCACTCTTACTGTAGAGGACTTCTACACTCTCGACAACCTCTCCTTCCTCCGATCCCCTCTCGAACGTTCTTTATACAATCACATTTCACGCAATCTCGAAAGTTCAAGGAAGAATTCATACTTCACCAGTACAACAAACGCTGATCCTCTTGGGCTCCAATACACTCTACGATCTCCGCTGTTCACTCAATGCAGGCGGTGACGCGATTCCCGTCGAACTCCCGTTATCGAGAGTAGAGGAAGAGGAAGAGGAGGAAGGGGATGAAATGGGAACGATCAGTGCTGCTACGAGGGTAAGGATTAGTGGGACTTTCGGAGAGGAGGGAGCTGGGGACGAGGACAGGAGGGAATGGAAGGAAGAGAGAAGGGTTACGGGGAGTGTGTTTGCGATCGAGGGAGTACTCTATCCTGATCTCAAAGGAGAAGGAAAGAAAGATTACGCAAAGTAAGCCTCCTCCTTCTTCATATCTCTCTTTGATAGAATAGTGATGCTGATGAAGGAGAACGAGGGAGCAGGATGTTGTTGGAATCGATAGACCAAGTTGAATGGCCAGGAAAAGGAAAGAAACCATCGCGCAAACCACGGAAAGCTACTCGAGCGACCACACCGGCCTCCCCAGTAGATTTGACGAGATCCAACGATATCTCTGTCGATTCTACACCTGCTCCTCAACATCATCATGGAATGATAGAATTGGATCCTTTCGAAAATATCGATCCTTCATTACGAAACTCTTTCACTCCTGAACCCTCTCACCAATACCAACAAGAGGAAGAGCTCGGGAACGAGGAGGAGGAGGAGGAGGAGGATCATAAACCAGAGTTTGTGAGGGGGACTCAAATGGATCAAATCAAGTTGGGAGACGTACCTCTGAGTGTTGGGAAACCTTATTGGTTCATGCATCAAGGGAATTATGAGCACGTTTGGACAGTCGATTCTATTCGGTACTGTCATCTCTTCCTGCTCTCAAAACTCCTTTTCCAAGACTGACGACAAACTTCTGTTGATAGTTATCGACATCCCTCTGATCCTTCTCCTTCGAAAACCTCTTCGAATCCCTACCCTTTAACGACCTACCTCTCTCGTCAAATCGCACAAAAATGTCACATTTGTGATCGAGACCCCGGAGTCTTGTTCATAGTCAACGATTTCACCGCTTCTGAAAACCCATGTTATTCATGTCAAGGATGTTTCGATGCGCTTCATCCGGTGTTACTTAGTAAGAGGGAGATGGAGAGGAAGGAGAGGAAAGAGATGGAGAGGAAGAAAGAGGTTAGGAAGAAGAGGAGGAGGAAGAAGAGGAACAGTGATGGTGAAACTACGGAGGGGAGTCAGAGTGAAGATCAAGGTGAGGCGCAGGTGCAGCAGGAGCAGAGTGAGAGTGAGGGCGAGGAGGAGGAGGAGAGAAAGAGAGAATGGATGGAGGGAGTCAAAGTTATACCTACTGTTATCGAACGCTGAAGAAGAGAAGTTTTGCGAAAATGAAGGAATTCACCTAGTTTACACTTGTTCATTTCATTCAATGGGGAGCGATCGGAGTAGAGGTGGTTCCCGATGCAGCACTCACTGAAATCGCAAGCTGTACGGAAATGCAGCTGCAGCGAAGTGCTAAAATTGCCCATCGACGAGGCTGTGAAAAGAGTCGAAGGAAAAGAAGGGTTCGCTTTCTCGCACTACCGCAGCTGAACAAAGAACCGTGATTCCCCCTTATTGGGGACTCTACATGGACAGTGTCCCTCTCTACTACCCCTCATCGACTGTACACCCTTCTCTCAACTCCTTAGCCGAACTCGCCAAAGAAGAACAAGATCTCACAACTCTCGACAACCCTCGACAGCCTCGAGATCACCTCGAGAGTACTTCACAGAGCTATAGCAATACTCTAGACACCTCACCTGCACCTCAGATAGCTCGAGAATCAAGATTGAAACCTTGTTCACCGCTTCCCTTCGCCGTCCCTTCCTACCCTCCTCGACCTCCTACTCAGTTCGATTCAAACTCTTACGAAGCACAATCAGACCAATCCTACTCGTTTGGAACTCCAAGTTATACTGCTGCAAGTTGGAACTCTGATTATTCTCCTTCATCTCGAGGTTACTCCCCTCCTCCCCTCCTTGCTTCTTCCTCTCAACGAAACGAACTCGGTTCTTTCGAGATTCAAGCACAACAACTCTCGCTCAATTCGGAAGAAGGAAATCAATTGGAAGAAGAAATGGTACCTTTAACCGATTTTGAAGAATCACTAGCGACGAATGAAGGAGGTGGAGGAGGGATGGAAGGACAAGCTATGGAGGATCAAAGAGGAGATGGACAACAAGAGAGGGAAATGACATTGACTATGCCGTCTGTTCCGAGAAGAGTCGGATCGCAAGGAGCAGGAGGAGGGATCAATTCGAATTCGAATCCAGCGACAGGAGGAGGAGGAGGTCAACGACCCTACGCCTACACTCGAAGTTCGTCAGGTTTCGGTTCGTTTCTCAACTATGCAAATTCACCAACGGATCGCACTAGACCCGCGACTCCAGCTTATTCAGCTACGAGATCGACCGTTTTCGATCCTACTCCATCAAGATCAGGAGGAGGAGGATCAGTCAACCTCTCTACAGAACAAACGCCAAATACGAGTGCGGGAACTTTTGTACCTCCAGTCAATACCGCTACTTCTTCCTCGTCGAACACTCCTTCATTGGCGAAATTGGAGATTCCGATGGCTCCTATGGTCAGTTTGACGGGTCCTACTCCAGAGACGGCGAAACCTAGACCGAAAGGCAGAGGTACATTGGAATTGGAAAGAGTGTTGGGTTTGTGGGCTGCCAAAACTCCTGTAAGCTTTTTGAGCAAGTCCGAAATCCGAGAACGATCGTTTGCTGACTCCATCTTGGAAACCCTACTAGACCTCAAGCTTCCCTAGTCTCCCTCCACTCTCTTCGATCCGTCCTACCTCACCTTTATCTTCTTCCGCACCCTCTTCATCATCGAATCAACCCCTCTTCGCTCAAAGTATCGTTTCTTCCGAACCCGAATCTTTCGTCCCTTCTCAATCGACCAACACTTCATCCTCCGGACCTCACAACGAAGGAACCCCGACTTCGAACAACACTTCATTCTCGAGTCGAAATTCTGGATTCCCCGAATTCCCTGCTCCCAACACTTCCTCTGCCAATTCGACGATGAACTCTGGAACTCAATCTTCGGGAGATAGTCTCGCACCACCATCGTTCATGCCTAGACGTAGGAGGTCGAAATCGGACACCGATGTCATGAGGGTCGATAGTTTGGGATTCCCTCATTCGAACCTACCCGTTGGACCTTATGTCGATCCTCCTCCCATCATCACGGATCGACCTACGTTCACTACGAACATCGCACCTCCGACTCCGGTAGACGCTCCTGGTGGATACAATCAACAGTTCGCGATGAATCCGACAGATAGTTGGAGATCTCCTTTCCCTCCTCCGAACAATCCTTACAACTCTACTCCTTCCTCTTCAACCTTGAACGATACTCAACAACAACATGACCTTTCTTCTCGTAGCCGATCGCCGCATTCGAGTCGTGTACAACGTGGTGGAGGACCAGGGTATCATGAAGCAGCTTTACTAGATATTCCCGGCGATGGATCAGGAGGAAGGAATCGTCGTTCAAGAAGTCAAGGAGCCGGACACCGAAGTTCCAGATCGGATGATTTCTCTCACTTCTTACCGACGATGCAACAATCGATTTCACAACCCATCATGTCGACCTCTTCGAATGGATTACTCTTACCTCCCTCCGACGCTGCTTCACATTCCCCAGTACCCGTAGCAGCGCCTTCCCCTGTCCTCAGTCATGCAGGTTCACCTTATCAACACCCTCAATCTCTTCCCGCTCCTCCGCCTCCTCAGAACAACGCTTCTCCGTATTCTTCTCATCACGGGTCTCCCTACCCTTCGCAACAACAACAACAACAAGACAATTCACCTTATCAATCCCCGTTTCCTCCTCAACTACAAGGTTTTCCTCCCCCTCCTCCCTCTCACTCGTATCAGCAACCACCAGATCAAGGTTATTTAGCGAACCAAGCCGCCCTCCTCGCTAGTGCAGCACTTATCGCTTTCAATCCTACCGATCCCGCCCACGCCGCCGCAGCAGCAGCAGGTTATCTCCCCCGTTCGAATTATCCCCAACATCCCTCTCCTTACTCCCAACATCCTCAATTCCAATCTTACGGAAACTACGCTCCTTCTCAACCTCAACCAGATGGACTTCCCCCTCTCCCACCTCATTATCAGCCCTACCTCTCTCCTAGACAACCTCAAACTCATTCACCCATCCCACCACCTAATCAAGCTTCACCCCCCGAAACTTCATCGTATAGACAACATCCAGCTTACGTCTATCATGATCCGATTGGTCAACTCCCTAGCCCGCCTCCAACAACAACAACAACGAGGAAATCAGTGAGCCCTGCTTTGTCGGGTCGATCAAGGAGATCAGTAATCAAGCCGAAAATCGAGGATGGAGGTGATGAATCAATGGAAGTTGAAGAAGATGCTGAAGGTGAAGTTGAGGAGGATGATGAGGAAGATAGTTCACCTCCTTTGAAAGGGAAAGGGAAAGGGAAAAAGAAGACTGGTGGTGGTTCAAGTAGGGGGAAGAGACAAGTTAGTGAAGAAGGGTTTTCGGAGAGGAGTAAGACTACTCAAGCTACGATTGATGCGGCCAAGAGGAGGAGGAATGCGAATGCAGTTGCTAAATTCGTTTGCGAGTTGTGTGGAGAAACTTTTACGAGACGTTACAATCTCAGAGGTGAGCTCCTTTTTTCTTCTTTCTTCTAGCGAGTGAAGAGTGAGAAGCTGATGAGAGGGGGAAAGGAGTGCAGGTCATCAGAGAGCTCATACTGGTGAAAAACCTTACAAGTGTTCTTATGACGGTTGTGATAAAGTGAGTCTCACTCTCTCTATCGTAAGAGTCATTGGCTGATCAGCTGAGAGTGTGTGTTTAGGCGTTCGCAAGAGCTCATGATTGTAAGAGACATGAATTGTTACATTTGGGAGTTAGAAAATATCACTGTACGTATTCCTATCTCCTTCACTCTCAGCACTTCTCAAAGATCACAGTCGCTGAAGTTGTGAATTGGAGTACAGGCTCTCCTTGTAAGAGGGATTTCGTTAGATTGGACGCTCTGCATCGTCATCGTAAGTTTCCCCTTTCTCCCTTTCACACTTGTTTCCGATCTCGAGGCTGACATGGCATGAGTGATTGCACGTGTAGATCGTAGTGAAGTAGGACAATCATGTGTCAAACAACTCGAGGCGGAAGGTTATGTGTTTGATGAGAAAGGTGCAGTTACTCTCTAGAAATCGGACTACTTTCCTCCACTCTGCTTCCCTACCTCTCGCTCTCTCTTTCCCTCTTCCGGTCAACGCTTTCGACGTCGACTCTCTAGATGTACTAGAACTCTCGAAATACTTTGTGTATCACTCTTCTCTCTATGAATGTAGAAAAATCGCTTTTTCGAAATAAATACAATGTATCTATGTTCTACCGACTGCGCCGCCAGTGAGAGCGATTCCTCTACGTTGCGAACTGCTGTCGAGGGGTGTAGGTCCGAAGTGATTCAGATTTTATTGATTTGAAGTTGCGAAACGTAAACGACAAATTCACCGGTTCGAATTCTCTCCTCCTCAGTTCAACTCGCCTCTGGTTCGATTCCACGGTCACACTCGTCAAGGGAGAGCGCTCGCATCGTCCAATCAACCTTCGAGTACCTCTAGCCGAATCTCATCATCTCCAAACAGGAGTCCTCTTCATCATCGCTCGTTTCCCTCAACACCACAACTCTATCAACAAAGCCAGATATACAGATTCAGACGTGTGCTCAGGCAGTAACACGAAACACGAACTCGGGCTCATACCGCAACACCACTCGCCAAATTCGAGGGTACCTCTGATCGGGACGAACCTCGCAGCAATCAAGGCCTCCCTCCCTCTTCAAAGGACGCTCTACTCGGTACTCAGGAGAGCTTCAAATACAACGAGCTAGCTACAAATCTCTACTACAGTCGGAATCGCTCTTTCTCTCCTTCTCACCTCCCCGCTTCCTCCCCCTCTCGCTCTTTCCCCATTTTCACCGCCTCCCTCTCTTGCTCTTCCTTCCCCTCTAGCCACCTCTCAAGATGTCCTCCTCAATCTCAGCAACTCTCTCAGCAACCGCATCAGCCTCAGCCTCGGCCGTAGCAGACCCAAATGCTTCTCCAGCCTCTTACAAAGTTATTGGAGTGTTACTGGCAGTGGGAAGTGGGATTTTTATTGGTGGGAGTTTCGTTTTGAAGAAAAAGGTGAGCCCTCTACTCGCTCTCCTCAGGGTGATGGGCGGAAACAGCAGGAGAATCAAAGACGAGGATCCGCGAAATCTTTGGTTTTCAGGGCGTACGAACGATTGGCTGACTTAGATTCGACGATGTGACGATGTGCAGGGGCTGCTGGCGGCGTATGGGAAGTCGGGAAAGACGGCGGGTGAAGGTGTACCATATTTGAAATCTTGGATGGTGAGTTTATCGACGTGAACGCTTGATGTAACCAAACGCTGACGTTCCTGCCCTTGATTCCTCACAGTGGTGGGCAGGAATGATCATGATGATCGTCGGAGAGCTGCTGAATCTCGTAGCCTATTCTTTCGTCGATGCCGTAAGTTTCTCGTTTTCCCTTCTCTGAATCCTCTCCCCAGCTCGACTAACCCATTCCCGACCATATCGTAGATTCTCGTCACACCCCTAGGAGCGATCGCCGTAGTAGTCTCGAACGTACTCTCACATTTCTTCCTCAACGAACGACTCACAACATTCGGATGGCTCGGTTCTGCCCTATGTATCCTCGGAGCAGTCGTCATTGCGCTCAACGGACCTCAAGAACAAACAGCTTCAACGATCAAAGAGTTTCAGAAATTGTTCTTGAGTCCGGGTTTTTTGGTCTGGGCGAGTTTGACTATCGTTGCTTCGTTGGGATTAATGTACGTTCTCAAATCCTCACAATATCGGGAACTGAGATGACCACTGATACTGGAAGATCTTGATTCGTAGCTTCTTCGTCGCACCAAAGTTCGGAAAGACTCATATGCTGGTTTACATCACGATCTGTTCTTTACTCGGAGGACTCTCAGTAGCGTGTACTTCAGGACTCGGAGCATCAATCTTGACGTCGATTCGCGGTGAGAATCAAGTCAAACATTGGTAAGCACGATGCGCTTCTTCAGACGAGTCCCTCGCTAATTTGAGTAGTTCATTTGAGTCTACAGGTTCTTCTGGTTCCTACTCGGATTCGTCGTGATCACACTCGTGTCAGAAGTGATATACCTCAACAAAGCTCTAGCTCTGTTCAATACAGCAATGGGTAAGTCTCTCTTTTGCCTCTCACCAGTTCTAGACGAGCTGACATTTCGTTTTCTTCCGATAGTCACACCAACTTACTTTGTACTCTTCACGAGTTGTACTCTTATCACTTCAATCATTCTCTCTAAGGGCTTCCACATCCCTGCGACAGACATCGTCACAGTCATCCTAGGTTTCCTCGTTATTTGCGTTGGGATCAGTGAGTTCCCTTTCGTTTCGTATTCCGCTCAACATGTATACAATTTGAAGGTCCGAGTTTACAGCCCTGCTTCAACTCTCCAAGATCGATCCGAACGAAATCAAGTCCGGAGTGCTCGATCGACGTTCTACAGTTCTCCTCTCCGCTTCTCGAGCCGAAGCATCTCATCACGACGGACTCGACTCACGCGAAAAGGGACTCGACATTGAAGATCCCGGTATCGACACCTTACGAGGAACAGCAGGAGCGATCGGTTCAATTCATCGAGCGATTTCAATGCGACGAGGAATGTCGAGGGCATCTTCGAGAGCTGGAGGAGAGTTTGATCCGAGTGAAGCGATCAGGAGGAGAGGAGCACCGGGAGCTTATGGAAGTGGACCGAGGGAGACTGAGATGGGAATGCAACAGTTGACGAGGCATCAACTTTATGATGAGCCGATGCCGTTGGATGCGGCGGATAAACTCTCATTCCATTCGGGTCAGCCCTCGCCTGGATTGATCCCGAATCCTCCGAGATCTGCTACTCTCAAGTTTGCAGACGAGGACAGAGTTCATCAATGTGCGTTTCTGCTTTCCTCACGTTCTCGAGCTCGTCGAAACTGACATTTGCTCGACTCGAACAGACGGAGCACGCAGTGGAGACGAATACCATTCGACTCAACTACGAGCGGATGGATCTCACATGCATCTCCCACCTCCCGTTCCCGATTCAGGAGATCTCTCATCCGCAATCTTTACTTCCCCTCCGATCCCTTCCCCAAAATCAACTGAATCCGGTACCTTCTCCGCCGCTCGAAGTGGCTCAGTATTCTCCACCTCGGCATACGCCGACCCCTACTCTACTATTACACCTCAAGAGAACTTGGGTCCAGGTCATTTCCCTCGTTCACCAGGTCGACATATCCTCCCCTCTTCTTCTACACCAAGGGATCAATCTCTCTCATCCTCTGATTCGACTAAGTCAGTATTAGCAAACGCGACAAGTCCAACTCGACATCGATTCGCACTACCTTCTTTCCCTCGAACGAGAGAGAGATCGAGAACAAGGTCTGATAACAACAACGATCATCGAGGGAATCGACCAAAGGGACCTGCGGACTTAGAGGAGATGGAGAGTGAAGCGTTGGTCAGCTCAAGGGAAGAGGATGGCGATGATGAAGGAGAGGATGGGAGCGAATTGGGAGGGAGATTGGAGAAGTACGACACGAGAGATCAGCTCTAGTGTGCTTCTCTCCCGCAACAGACACTATCTCGCAAAACCTATGTATCTATCTGCTTGCTCTGTTATCACTAGCTTACCCCTCCAATCTGACCTGTTCCTCCTCCCTTCTGAACCTTTGTCTCTATATCGCAAACCGTTTTCTCTCTTCTCTCTTTTGTACTTGTGTGGCCGCAATCGAAACAGACGCCCTAGATGGGTATGAATCAACTGGAAAATGCGAAAGCAGAGAGTTTTACAGGGTACGATATACGAAACTACATTGATGCGAAAGTATTAGTTTGGTAGTTACTAAGTGATAAAAAGGGCAGAGGCAGGCAGGTATTATACGACAGTAGATTCTAAGCGTAACTATTCGTTAGGTGTAGAGTAAGAACAAGTTGGAAGTCTCGTCTGATGCTGACTTAGGTGATCCTCGAACCGCTCGATCCGTCTTTGACGTATCCTTGCCATTCTTCTCGCCAGCTCTTCATCTTTGTTCTCAGTCCCTTGAGGCGGAGAGTCTTGCGAATCCAGCGAAGAAGGGCGTCGTCCGAGTCGACATCGAAGTAGGAAGAGAGGGTCGATAGAATGGATTCGAACGAAGCGTTGGATGCGGTAAAGTCATCTGCGAGTCGATAAAGCTGGTCAGCCATCGCTACTAAGCGAAACTAACGAGGTAGAGGGAAACTCACGCTGGAAATGCCAGATGATAGCGAGAGCAGTGACGATCAAAAAGTCGAGACCTTCGAGAAGTAAGCCATCCCACAGTCTCATCTGAGTTGCGAAAGGTACAGAGTTGGCGAACAGGGTGATGTACCATTTCGTAGCGTAAGCAGAGGTCGAAATGTAGTGTTCGTTCTGTCGGTGAATGATCGTGAGCTCAAGATGAGAAGCGAGTATGTGAATCGACTCACGAATGCTTTGTGAACATCGGGCATGAGTAGCTCGATCAACCGCTCTTGGACATAGAATGCCTCCATCAAACCGGGGAATCCTGGTTCAAAGATGTTTTCGAGTTGATATTGATCGAAAAGACGGCAGAGGCCAGCATAGGCTCGCTGCAAGTCACGAACGATACAGATCAGTAGATGTAGAGATGATCAGCAGAGTCAGTATGGCTTACCTCTGGTTCGAAGTAGCAAAGTAACGTCGCAGCGATAGGACCCATTCCTTGACAGTAACCTCCGACATTCTCGCTCCGTAATCCGAAAGCATGCAAAACGTGGAACAGCGCTCGTTGACCTTGTCCGTAACGAGTGTGGAAGAGAACGTGACCCGAGATCGTTCTCGGAACGTCGAGATCGATTTGTACATCCTGAGCCGACGGTAAGTCGAGGTAGTGTTCGTACTCTCGCTTGAGCTGTTCGAGCGAAGGCGTCCCTCTCCCTCCAACTTCTTCTACCATCTTCTCCATCAACAAACCCCAAACTGCTCTTCTCCATCGATCCGGAATTCCCTTGAACACTCTTCTCTGAAATCGTCGATATTTCCCTTTATCTCCTCCTCCACCTCCCGGTAGCCGCCCACTCCACCACATCGCAGGGGAAACAGTCCAGATCTGAGCGTTTCCACCTGGATCTCGTTTCCCGACTGCAAGCATGTCTGCCCATTTCGCTATCCGTTTCGTTTCGAGTTCTGCTTGTTCTGGAGAGATAGCGCTCGAAGGAAGTAGGGAGACGGTCGACTGTCGATTAGGATGGGAACGACTGCGAGGAGAAGGGATTGGAGGAGTCGAAGCTGATTTCGAGGAGGATTTTTTCGGGGTCGAGCCGCTGAGAGATGGTAGATTCTGAAATGCGGCGGGGGAAAGAGTTGCGAGTCGGTTGTGCTGACAAGCTACAGCTGAAGGGTGTGATTGAGAGAAGAAGCCATAGCTGTCCGCAAAGCAACAGTTTGGTCAATTTCGCTGGTGAGACGAAGTATTGTGAATCAGAACTTACCGATCGACCCGTCGCAGGACTTGATCCGCTCTCGCTTCCTCGTCCTGGTTGAGCGGGATCGCAACACCTTTGCCCTTCTCCGGTGATCGGATCGCACTCTGACCTCCCTCTGCTACTTCTCGATTGATGATTCCATCTCGTGTTCGCTCCTTTCCCTCGTCCCATCCATCTCCTCTTACTCCCTGTGCGTCCAGTCGAGCGTAAAGCATTCTGATCAACCCTGCTGTGACTTCAGGATCCGAGGTGAAGGAAGAAGTCGAAGCAGGATAGGGTGAAGATTGAGGGACCGGAAGATGGGAGGAATTCGAGGTCGCAGCAGAGAGGGTCGATTGGGCAGAGAGGGTCTTGGAGGATGTGTCTCGACTCGTAGCTTGGAAAGTCGAAGAAGCGGGAGAAGGGTTTCCAGAGGTGTTCGATATCGAAGGGAAAGAATTTCGAGGACTTGATGTCGATGATAGGTTGCTGCCGACAAACTTGAGACGCTGTGGGGCTGGAGATACCGTGGAGGGAGAAGCTGGAGAGGACGAAGGGAGAGTCGAATCGAGAATAGGTGGGGGTAATCGAGCAGGACTCAGGAGCTGACCACCGTTCCTGTTGTTGAGGATGGGAGAGCCATTCTCGTTTGGAACGTTGAGACTCGATCTCCGACTGGCAGACCTGACGGAAGGTGCAGGACTTTGATTAATCGAAATAGCCCCGACGGAATCCCTTCTCGGCGGTGGTGTAAAGGTTTGCCCTCGCACATTTGTACGTACTGCTCCATCTTCGATAACCTCCTTCTTCATGCTGTAACTATTCCAGCTCAGGTCCTCTACCGAAGTTGAAGGAGTGATCGTCCCTTGTCTTCCCTTCATTCCGTTCCTTATTTGCCCAGGTACTCTGCTTTCTTCTGTGACTGCTGCTTGAGCTACTGCCGACATCCTACGGCGAGGACTTGGTGTCCTGGGAGCCGAGGGGTTGAGCGATTGATCGTGAGGCGTGGGCGGAAGTTCGAGGGCTGAGGAGAGCTTGACAGCCACCTTGACGTACTGCTAGCGAGTTGTATGTGCTGCCAAGTTCTCTGAAGGAGAAGAGGAGGTCGAAGGAGGTTGTCTAGAGGAGGTGTGGCCGTTGAAAGTGGGGAGGAGATGAAGGGGGTTTCAAGCGATTATTGAGCCGCTGAGGGATAGTGAGCGACCCAGTGAGGCTCTTATCGAGCTAATGACACTTTGGCGATGTGAAGAGAGAGATAGCGGAGAAGAAGTTCGAGTGCGAGCCATTTCTCGCTTTTTCGCAATGAGACTCGCATTTCGATAAAGGCTTACGAGTCGCTTGGGAGACTTTCGTATGGGCAATTGAAAGATAGCCAGAGAGCTCGACAGTACTGCTTCCCAATTACAGCGACGGAACAGACAAATACGACAATCGCTTCGCAGAAAACACAAATACATTCGACGATAACACTAAGCCCTGCTTTCCCCTCTTGAGATCCTTACATCTTGAAGCGGAACCCAGGGTGCTTCTGCCCGAGGATAGCGATCTCGTCGGCAGTCTTTCCGTCGAGAACGTGATCGTCGTGACCCAAAGCTTTCTTTTTGTTTTGACGAGATTGATAGATGAAGAGAAGAATCGAGAGGATGAAGATACCGGAGGATGTTCCCAAGTTGATACCGTTGGCTCTCTTGTAGAGGGGCGCGTCGCTGTACGAAACAAGCGTCGTCAGCACAGAGATTAAAAAACGCGCTTCATACGATCCAATGAGGTGTAGTACGTACTCCGGAAGGAACACCCACGTAGCCACTAATCCTCCAAGGTTTCCAGCGAACACAACGGTGCCGAGGGCTGAAGCTTTCGAAGTGTCACTCGTCGAGTTGATCGCAACAACGCTCGTGCACATCGCACCGAATTGGAAGGCTCCGATCGCCTGTTGCATGATCGTTTGTGTTAGTTGTTGTGGTATGTGAAGGGATGTTGTGGTATGTGAAGGGAGGGAAGACGAAGGAGGAAGCGGGTCAACCGGAGGAGAGAGGGAGAAAAGTAAAACGTACCACAATGAAAGCAGCGGCGTACTTCGTGTTGAGGTCGGCCGGACTGCGACCAGTTGCAACAAACATAACGTAACCAACAATCATAGGTACTGCCGACCCAATCATGAAGACAAGGCGACGGTTGAACTTCCAAGAGAAGAATGGAACCTAAGAATCGAGAACTGTCAGTTTCTTCGCTTCCCTAGTCAGAAGTTGCTTGATCAACTCACAGCAAGCGTAAAGAATGCTCCGACGATATAAGGGGGAACCGTGCGTAGTTGTAATTGCACAGTCGTGCGACCTGGGAATAACGTTCGAATGACAGTCGGAACTGCGAAAGAAGCGAATGTTAGCTTGAAACTCATCTTCCGCTTACCGATTGAGACCAGTGCAGAGTATGAAAGATTCTGAGCTTACGGAAGAAACCGAGACCTTGTACAGTGATGTTGTCGAGTAAGAAGATGAGGGAAGTGATGAGGGTAGTCGGATTTGTCATGCCTTGAATCATGGCTTTTGTGGACAGCGAGTCGATGACCTTGGGCATACCAACGTTATCAATCTTGACACGAGCGGCGCAGAGAGCTGACGAGAGTGGAAGCAGGTCAATGAGCTACTCGGAATATCGGAATAGGACAGAAAGCAAACCTTTTTCCTCCTCGTTCAACCATCTAGCTTTCTGAGGGTCATCGCAGAGTACAAACCAGGAAGCGATAGCGATGGCCATCGTGATCAATCCTTCAATCTAATGGCAGGAAGCAAAGAATTAGCGAGTTCGAGAAGAGACGTCGACAAGAGAAACGTACGAAGAAGATGTTTCGCCATCTCGAATCAGCATGCCAGGTGTCGATGGTCAAGATACCAGACGCAAGGAGACCTCCGAATGCGCCTGCCAGAGGTGCGCAAACGATGTAGAGAGCGAGACGGAAAGCCAATTCGGAGTTGCGATAGAAGCGGGACAAGTAGAGCGCGATTCCAGGGAATACACCTCCTTCAGCGATACCGAGGACTGCAGGAGACCGAGATATCAGTATGCAGCACGTTCACAAGTCACAAGAAAGAGTCTCTCTGAACTCACGGAATCGGACTGCGATACCAGCGCCAAAGGTATCGACCCAGGTCATAACGAAGGAGAACAGACCGAAGAGTAGCGTCCAAACCGAGATCATCTTCGCGACTCCTAGTTTCTTGTTGAGCCATTGACAGGGCAATTCGAAAGCGACGTACTGTGAAGGAGGCAGGATTAGTATGGAGCAGTTGGGACGAGGAACAAACGAATGACTTACAGCGACGTAGAAAGCGGTGAGGAGAATGTTGTAATCATATCCTGCCAATCCCAAATCTCTCTCCAAACCTGCTAGCCTCGCGTTTCCCTATAGCCGCAATGTCAGCGCTTTGCGAATGCCTTGAACAGAGAGAGACGAGAAAACGCACGATATTGGCTCTGTCGATGAAGCAGAAGAGGTAGATCAAAGCGACGGGAGGGATGAGAATCATGTCGAGCTTTCGTAGGAGTCGTTTCTCTGCTTGCTCGTCGATGTGGATCAAAGGGTTTCCATATTTGTCGGTTGCGACGTGACCGGATTCAGCGATCTCTTCGACTGTTTCTAGCAGATCATGTAGTTAGTGAAAAGAGTCACGGTTAAGATGCGAAGAAAGGAAGACGAACGATAGTGAACCGAAGCTTTCTCGTTGTCAACTTCGCTTGAGCTCATTGTTGAAGTTACTGGATGAGGTTGCATTTCCCGAAGCGAGAGCAAAATCAGAGTTTGAGGGAAAGAAGTAAGAAGAAGAAGTAGAAGAAGAGAGAGAGTCGCAAAACCCTTTGAGGGGGGAATTCCTGCTTGTTCGATCTTCTCCTTCTTTTCCACCACCCCCGCTGCACCACATTTCGCCTACTCCGCAAAAGCATTCAAGCGGACGGAACGGAGACTCTGGTCGATCAATCAGCTGATTCTGGACTCGTTGAAATTCAATTTACCTTGGCTTCAGAGTCGTTTCGCGGTGATTTCGACTTGAAAAGGTCCGATACGAACGATAGAGACCCAATTCGGACTTGGGTTCCGCTTCACGTGAGTCGTCTCCATTGAGAGAGAGCTTTGGGCAGATAGTATAAGCGAGAGTCGAGAGTGGTTTCGGAATGCGAAGGCCGAAAAACGATCAAGATTCAAGAGAGACCAGTCCTCTCGGGCTTGTCGCATGTCGATGGCCTGGTATCATTCGAAATTGTGTCAGGGCGTGGAGGCCACGATAGGCGGGAAAAGTTTGATGCAAGAATGGGACTCGACGTTGAGCGGGGAAAGAAACGACGATCCCTCTCTTTCGTTCGAGAATGTGTGAGCTACGTAATGGTGAAGGTGTACTCGTTGCAATGATCGTCTCGAATACAGAAAGACTGTCAAGTGAGAGCAAAGCGTGTCATTTTGAGGAAGAAGTCGGATTTCGCAAAATCGCAATGAGCGAACCTACTCGAGATTGACTAGACGTTGATGAGTCGTGTCGAGCCTATCGAGACGTGTATGGTATCTGTCGGGCACTGGCGATGAGCTCAATCGACTGGGATAGAGATGCTCTCGCTTACCTTTCTCATCGCCAGCTTTCGAATCCGCTTCCTCCGCTCTGTCGTTCTGATCAAACGCTCGCCCTCTCCTTGTCGAGTAGAGCATAGCTTCTTCATCTGATGTCGAGGTCTCCGATGAGCTGCTTGCGCGCTTCCTCTGACGCCGATTTGGTTTGCGCAGAGATTGTGACTTGCGAAGCGAGTTCGACGATGAGCTTCCTCCACAGTTCACCGCTGAGAATGCGATAGAAAGCTGGAGAGAGCCGCTGATCCCCAGCCACTGTATGAAAGAGAAATGGTCAGTACCGCCAATGCTACAGAACGAAAGACGAGTGTCTTCATTACCGCCCAAATGATAAAATCGATCCATGCTTTGTCGCAATCGAAAGTCGGCGTGTTGAGCTTTCCCGATATCGAAGACGCTCCTGAACTGTAACGGTGATGGATGAGATAGAATTAGAGAACCGCCTCAAAGCTGGATCGCTATTTCGAGCAAAGTGTGCGAAGTGACGTACCAAACGTTTCCGATCGTCCCATACCAGCACCAGGCGGCATAACATACAGCATCGACGACACTTGCGATCTGTTTGACATGTCGTTTCTTCAGCAAAGAGCAAACTATACTACCGAAACTGGCAAAAACAGTCGACGTACTGAGCAAAGGATTCCGAGAATGCAAGCGTTCGACGAGCAGTTACAGCAACTCGCCATGAGGAGCGCAGAGAATGCCGCAACAGCAATCGTGGAGGATATAGCTCCCGCAGTCATGCTGAGAGAGCTGATATCTGCTGAAACTGAGAAATTCGTGATCGAATCCCATGAATTGTACTAGCGTTTTCGACGAAGCCAGTCTCGTCGTTAGTTCGAGGTGTGGGAGGGAGTACGAACGATAGCGATTGGAACGAGTGGGACCAGGAAAGTGAGATTGAACACCTCATGAGCGCAACACCAGAATCAGCGACAACGTCAATAGATATCTGTCTGAAGTTGGGCGCCACTCACCTGCTCCGCTACACCACAGCCCATCTTGCACGGTGTCGATGTCGAGGTGAAGAGTGGGAGAGAAGCGGCTAACGAGGCTCGAGGCGTCCTTCAACTCCGATTCTGTCCGCGGTGTCTCAAGCTTTACTTGCACGATATCCAGAGTATATTAGCTAGGGATATGAGAGAAGAGAGAGTACGATTAGAGGTGATGGTGGGGAAGAAAGGGGGCTTTGTCGAAATTGAGAGAGGAAATATCGTCAAAACAGCATCATATCAACAGACATTGGACTTCCAGACAGTACAGAGCAGGTTGAGAAGCCAACAAAGGTCTCTCAGAAGCCTCAAAGCGAGCTTAGCGAGAGATTGACGTTGAGAGAAGAAGGGAGAAAAGGGGCGATTATTCTCTCTCCTGAACCATTCACTTCACCCTCAAGCAGTGACAAGAGGAGCTCAAGACTAGGCTCTACAACCTTCTATATACCCCTTGACACCCTCAGTGAACTCGCTACTGAGTTCTCTCCCACTTCTCATTTCCCACTTCTCCACTCTCATCTTTAAAGCTCTCTCACACAACAACAAACAACATGGAGGGTATCGATGAAGCTTTCAAAGCCATGAGTATGACTACTCTAGGTACTCCAGGTCAAGGTGGAGTCGGTGAGTCCCTTCCTTCCAACTGCTCGCACCCCCTATTTCTACCCCCTAACCCACTAACTCTCAACTCCCTCTTGATAGTCCTCGCAAAGCGTCCTGATGCTGGAGGAACTAGCGGAAAGAAGTTGCAATTGCTCGCCAACGTTTATCGTCTTCGCTTCAAAAAGTCAGCGGAAGCGGGAATCTCTCACTACGATGTCACTATCAAGTTCGTTCCTGGTGAACGTGAACCCGGCGCTCCTAAAGCGAAAGGAGGAGATTCCGCCATCAACCGTGAGACTTCGATCGCTGTTTGGGACAAGTTGGTCACTTCGGATCCCGATGGTCTCGGTAAATCACTCCTTCACGCTTGTTTCGATTGCAAGAAGAACGCTTTCACTCTCGGAAGGCTCAACATTCCTGGAAACGTCAAGAATTTCCGTGTGGTACTCGATCCTGAATCTGAAACTCGTGCTGGACGCGAGTTCGACGTCAAACTTCAACTCGCTCAAGAAATCGACCTTTCGATTCTCGAAACTTTCACCTCTCTTCGCAAGGCTAGTAACCTCGATGATCAAGCTGCTACCGCTATCATGGCTCTCGATGTCCTCCTTCGTCACTCTTCGTTCCGCAAACCTGGTGTCGTCATCGGAGGTCAAGGTCGCAAGTTCTTGGACGTTCAACAAGCTACTCTTCTCGGTGAAGGTGCTCACGTTTTAGGAGGTCTCTTCCAGTATGTTTCTCCTCTCTTTTCCACTAGTCGGCATCTACTGACTCTGCTCTCTCTCTCTCTTTGTGAACAGATCCGTTCGACCTACTATGAGCGGTGTCACTGTCAATCTCGATACCGCTTTCTCTCCTTACCTCGTTTCTGGTAACCTCCTTCACGTCTGTCGCGCCATTCTCGATCACGATCAAGGAGGAGCCGGAGGAGGAGGAGGTCGCGGAGGTCGAGGTGGTGCTCGAGGTGGTCGAGGAGGAATGAGGGGAGGTAGAGGAGGGGGAGGGTTCGGAGGTGCACCTGCTGGACCTATGCCTACCTCGTTCACTCCAATCGAAGTTCGCGAACTCAAGCACAAGCTCAAGACTGCTAAAGTTCGTCTCACTCATCGGTAAATCTCTTCTCTCTTTACTATCTTTCTATTCTTGACTCAGTGACTGACCCATTTGTTCCTCGCTCAATCGACAGTGCCGACAAGCGCGTCTTCCAGATCAAGGATTTCGGTCAACCCGCTGGTCAACATTCTTTCTCGCTCAAAACTGATCCCAAGGCTAAAAAAGGACCCGCTCCTTCTCCTGTCGCCGTTGCTGCTGCCGCTGCTAAAGGTCAAGTCATCTCTACGAAGCGTGCCGAAGCTCCTGGAGAACGCGTCACTGTAGCTTCTTACTTCCAGAAGCAATACGGTCAACGAGTCGATCCCGTTAGTTTTGTCCTGCTTTCTTACTTTCCCTTCTTCTCGTACTAATATCTCTCTTCCGACAGAACATGCCCGTCGTTGAGCTCAGCGGGGGCCAGTTCGTTCCACTCGAATGTGTCGAGGTAAGCCTTTCCACCGATCTCTGTTTCCTCCGAGAATCTCGAATTGACCTCATCATGCTTCTCTTCTTAGCTTCTCGATGGTCGTGGTATCCCTCCTACTCAACTCTCCTCGAACCAAGCTTCGAACATGATCAACATCGCCGCGAAGGTTCCCGCTGAACGTCGTGCCGCGATCGACAAGATCCGTCAACAACCCGAATTCGGACCTGGCTCGAAAGCTGCAGCCTGGGGTCTCGAGATTGAACCTTCGATGATGCCTGTTAACGGTCGTGCTCTGCCTCCTCCTCGTATTCAGTACCACCCCTCGTCTGGTCGAGGTGCTACTCCCTCTGTCCAATTCGGGTTCGTTCCCTTTTCTTCTTCCTCTTGCCGCTCGACTCTCCGTTGACACCTCGTCATCTCTCTCTCTCTCTTGCTTCTCATAGTGCTTGGAATCTCCGTGATTCGAAATTCCTTCAAAGTGGAAAACCTCTCGAACGTGAGTTTCGACTTTTACCCTCAAACTTTTCCATGAGCGATCCAAACTGATCCGCTTATGGCTCGCTTAGACTGGGGAGTCGTTGTATTCGCAGGTGAATACCTTCTTCCTCTCGCCTCGTGTGAACCCTTGCTCATCACGAGAATGTCTTCGTTTTCGATTTCGCAGGCACTCCTGATCAAGTCATTTCCGGATTCTTCTCGCAATTGATGAATCAAGCTCGCTCTCGTGGTACGTTGAATAATTGCTTCATTGTTGCCGTTGGATCTAACTGACGAATCTTGTTCAAAATCAGGAATGAACATCAAGAGTCTCGCACCTCGTTGCATCATCAAAGCTGATCAACGTGAAGATACCAAGTCTGCTATCTCAAGAGCTGCTCAAGCTATCGTCAACGATGTGAGCATCACTCCTGAGATATGTCTTGTTGAGCATTCGCTCATCGCCTCTGTTTCTTGATGTTCTACAGAAAGCGAACCCTGGTCGTGCTGCACCTCAACTCATCTTCTTCATCTTGGCTAACCCCAAGATGTACAACGCTGTCAAGAGGAATGCTGCGTGAGTCTCTCTGTCGCTCCCATAAGTATCGAGAGCTGTTTGCTGATTCGATTGCGTGCTCTCTCGCTAGTTTCGATTTCCCCATCGCTATCCCTACTCAAGTCCTCCTCGGTTCGTCTCACTCTCTTACTCGATCTCTCTCTGGTTGCTGATAGTCGGTTCTGTCCGTTATAGCGAGCAAGCTTACGAACCCCAAGGGAGTTGATCAATACTGCGGAAACGGTGCGCTCTTCTTCTCTGCTCCTCTTCGTTAATCCTCGTCGCTGACTCGTCCTCTCAATGATTAGTCTGCTTGAAGCTCAACCTCAAGCTCGGAGGAGTCAACTCGACTGTCACTCAAGCCGATCTCCCCAAGTACGGAACCAATACGACGATGATGCTCGGAGCCGATGTCACTCACTCGACTGGAATGGGTACTCCTAAAGCTGGAGAAGAAGATGTCGCTCCTTCGATCGCTGCTGTCGTTTCCACTATCGACGGAAGCGGTGACAAGTACTCTGCTCAAGTCAGGGAACAAACGGGTAGACAAGAAATTATCCAAGGCATGCAAGAAATGACTTCGATTCACCTCAAAGAGTGGATCAAACAAATGAAAGGTCAGAAACCTCAACAAATCATCGTCTGTCGTGACGGTGTCAGTGAAGGTCAACTCGCCGCCGTCGTTCAGTCCGAAGTTCTTGCTATCAAGGGTGAGTCTCTCACTTATCTTTCTCAGTTTCGATTCCACACTCTGACGTTACTGTACTCCTCGCTCATAGCTGCTTGTCGTGAACTCGATCCCAAGTACAACCCCAAGATGCTCTACATCGTTTGCGCAAAGAGGTGACTTCACCATTACTTCCTCTTCTCACCTGATTCTCCCTCTGACCCTCCCTTCTCCTCTTGCAAATGCAGGCACAACATTCGCTTCTTCGCTGCCAACCCTGGAGATCAAGACAGGACTGGTAACCTTCGTAAGCTCGACTTTCGTTTTCCTTGTGTCTCTCGATCAATTCTGATTCGTACTGCTTGATTTTAGCTCCTGGTACTGTCGTCGACACCGGAGTCGTACACCCTTACCTCTTCGAGTTCTATCTTCAAGCTCATGCTGGATTGAAGGGAACTGCCAAGCCTACTCGTTACATCTGCATCCTTGACGAGATTGGATTCACTTCTGATCAACTCGAGAAACTCCTCAAGTACGCCTGACTATCTCTCAGCCCTACTCTGCCGTACGTCTGCTGAAGAGAACGGTTTGTTGTACAGCTCGCTCTCGTACAACTTCGGTCGTGCTACTCGTGCCGTCTCCCTCGTCCCCGTCGCCTACTACGCAGACATCGTCGCTGGAAAGGCTCGCTCGTACGTCGAGGACGATGACGCCTACACCGTCTCCTCAGGTGCTGGTCGTCCTACTCGTCGTGACTCGAAATGGATTCAACAACAACTCGAGAAGAACGGCGGAGACGGTTTCAAGCAGATGTGGTTTGTGTAAAGCTCTCGCCCTCAAAAGGTCAAAAGGAATCGCTTGAATGGATTGGTCGTGCACTCGTTTTCTCGTTTTTTTCGTTTCTCGTTCGGTATCAGTCTTTTTCCCCTCTGTTTCGTTGTACTCTCTTTTCGCAATGATTACCCCTCGCTTCTTTTCGTACCCAACTACAGCCCTCGCCCGGAGCGATGCCAGAGGAGGCTATGCCTCTCCTTCGCCTCGGACTATAAATTCTCGATTCGCTCGTTTCCACCTCTTGTTTCCGTTCACTTCACTTTTCCCACTCTCTTCTCTCTCTCACACACTTCTCTCCTCTCCTGTCCTGTCCTGAATCTTGCCACTAGAGGGAGCTCGAGAGGAGTTTGCTCGGGGGAGAGGGGTGTACAGTTTTCGTTTCTTGTAGCAATAGCTCTTCTTTTCTTTGACGATATTGCCAACCATTCATTCATTCGTTTTCTCTTTGTTCTGTGAGAAGACTTACGTGAGAGAGCTACTCGAGAGTGCTTGCGAAACGAACCGAGTTTCGATTCTGCGTCGGATTCGAGACAGAACCTCCTATCGAAGACGAGCTATCGTGTGTTCGACTTGACTGATTCAAACCTGAGAAAAAACAAGGCTTGATTGATGAGTGGTCAAACCTAATCCCTGAAAGGGTGTTTGCTGAGTTCGCTCGTTCCCTTATTTTTTTTTGACTTTCTTTCCCTACATCTCCTTTCTCTGAAAGCGTTGCAATTGAAGTTCGACAGCTGTCGTCAGATACTTCTCTCTGCCACTCGGGCAAATGACAAGGCTCAGGGATTACAACGTCGATTCAGAGAGGTTGCGAACGAATCGAGCTCGACCTGTTTTGTGGCCTGACTCGGATTCAGTAGAGACTACGGCTATCTCTCACTCTCTCGAGCTGACTAAGGAGACAGTATCCCACGGAATCTAGCGAAAAGCGAAACGCAGGTCGGCGACTTTGACGATGGCGTAAAATCCGGGAAGAGGGAATGAGAAAGAGCTAGATGCGAGTGAGACCTTCAGTCAGTAGGAGAGTCATAGACGAAGGAACTAAGCGGAAAGCAGCAAATCAGCATAGCGAGGCAGCGCACGACGATGATCGATCGATGCCTCGCGAACGATAGCAACGGGTCAACGAAGCAACGAGAGAGTCGGCACTCCCGGCAATCGTAGACGAAGTAAGAACAACCTAGTGCTTGAGATCTAAGCATATCCAAAGCAGCAGAAACAGTGAGGGCTCGAATCGAAAGTATTCGTTTTCCCTCGAAGTTCCTGCTTCCGCCTCTCCTCTCCCGCCTCCTGTTGACTCAGTGATGAATT
This sequence comes from Sporobolomyces roseus, assembly GCA_016617785.1. Taxonomy (NCBI): domain Eukaryota; kingdom Fungi; phylum Basidiomycota; class Microbotryomycetes; order Sporidiobolales; family Sporidiobolaceae; genus Sporobolomyces; species Sporobolomyces roseus. The sequence continues at coordinate 3,961,426 of JADILM010000001.1, forward strand.
TGAGAGGTCGAATACAGTACTGACGATCGTGACGAGTTCTTGTCCGCGAGGTGCACCCCAGATTCAACACCTGCTGGTGGTTCCGACGAGCCTTCCTGAACCTCCTGTCCCCTTCGACCTTTCTCGTGAGTTCCGTCAGTCCTACAACGTATAGTCGGCTAGTTGCGAGCTTGTTGAGCGCTTCAAATCGGCACCGGTAGGACAGACGAATGAAGGAGGAACGAACAGAGTTGAGCGAGTTGCGAGGTAAAGGGGGAAGGGTCCTAGGAGGCTGACCCGCGTGGCGTGAGATGCGAGCGTGAGAGGATAGCTTTGAGAGTGCTGATGACTAGAGTAAGTTAATTGCGAGAGAGTGATTGAGCGATCAAAGGTTGCAGTCGAGGAGTGAAAGTGATGGAGAAGTCGAGGGAACGATGAAATGGCGGTACCGAGTTGACGAAATCATCCGGAGTGGTTCGGATTCGTAGTGGTGGAGTGGTCCGCGGTGAGGCGAGGGTGAGGAAGAAGAGGAGACTGTTGACCCTTCGACAGTTTGAGGGCATTCTCGAAATCTTCTTTCTCGACAACCTTGAACTCCTCCACTACTCGCTAGATCTCGCCACTTAATCTTTTGCTCTACCCTCAAGCTCCTCTTCATGAATAATTCCCAACAAACTGCTCAACAACAGCCGAGTCCACCAGAAGAACCGAACGAAGTTTCGTATCCTCCTCTCCATCCCGCTCCTTCAACTACTCAACCCGTTTCCCACCGACCTGCGTCCTCGAATACGATCTCTATATCTGACTACACCATGTACCGAGTACCTGTAGAAGACCGGATCAATCAGTCTTCCTCTCGTAACTCGAATAATCTTGACAAGTCTTCCCTTTGTAAGTCTAGCGTCACATCTCTCGGTCGAGCGATTCCGCTCACCGCCAGAGCCGATAGTAGTGTCTACCGTTGTCGAGGAGTGGAAGAAGGCGACAGCAGAGGAGCGAGAGCGTTACGAAAGTCGAAACGAGGAGGAGCGAGAATCTGAGCAAAGTCATCAGACCGGAGAAGGACGATGACTGAAGGGAACGTAGGAGCAGCAAAGAGTGACCCTTCGAAGCGCCTGGAGCGTACCTGAACAAGGTCGAGCGGAATCGAAGCAGAGACGAAGGAAGGAACGGAGATTGAAACAAGGTCGAGGAGTTTTGATTGGGATTGAGGTGGACTGAGCGTGGAGGGCGATGGAACGATCCTCAAGGCTGCGCTTTTCCAACATCAGATCACTCCAGCTCGACTCATCCACCTCTTGATCCTTCCCCTACCGCCCCACCTTTTCCTTCTCGCTCTTCTCGCATTCCTAGTCACCTATCCTACCCTACTCTCTCCCACATCGCTTCCGGTTCGTCGTACCCTTCCCACAGAGACCCGGGTGGAAGCTAGGGCGAGAAATGGCCGAAAGAAGCGTGTTGAGAGGTAGAGACGAGGCAGAAGGAGCAGGGGCGACCACTATAGGGTGTTTGTAGGGCGTGATCTGCGGGCTGATGAAGGTGCTGTACGATAGGAGGGGATCAGGATCAGGTTTCAAGGTCGAGATTGGGGGAAGGTTAAATGAAAGAAGACAAAGTTTCAGAAGTCTGATCGCTCGTCACGATCAAACCCTATTACCGAAGCTCGCCAGATCACCTCATAGCGTACCTGGTTAAGTAGCTCAATATCTTGTAGTCGTGTTGAGGGTATGTACTGGAGGTGTAGGCAGCAAGGCTTGGATTTGAGTTTGAAGTTTTCTTGCAAAACCTCCGAATTCTTCCTTTGAATGTCTCATCACGTTCAAGACGACTCTCCCTACACGAGACGGAGTACTTCCCGTCTTCGCTTGGTTACGACCCTGGAAAGTCAAATCGACCTCTCGCGCTTCACAACTCTTCGCTCAGTTTCCGTCACGTGCTCTTTCTCTCACTCGATTGAACCATCGAAGCAGCAACGACGAAGTTTTATGGACAACTCTGTCGACCGTTTCTGAAGAGAAACGATACGGAGAGGAGACAAGGTTCATCGGTCAGAGCTTTGACACTGAAATCTTCCGAACAAGTTGCGACTTTGCTTCCTTATTCCGAAAAGCTAAGGCACAGCAAAGAGAGAAAACGGTATTGCAAAGTATTAGTGTCTATGAGCGTACGTGAGAACTAAGGAACGAATGGACAAGGGCAGAACTAAAGGAACCACGACTGATTTCCGACCAATTCTTCGAAAGTGTGCGAGACGGACGTGAAACCGACCGACTCAGGGAGATCAGCGAGCTTGGAGCAGTTTCTGAGCTCGATGAGCCTGTCGGAGGTGAAAGTTGCGCAAGTCTTGAATTCGTTCGATCTGACCAAGCATCGCTTTCCGAGACCATAGTCCCCAGTGGATTCGGACGAGCAGGCTGTACACTCGACATTCCACTATAGGTAGGTCAAAGTGAATAGTTAGCCAAGAGAAAGCAAGGGGAGGGGTAAGAGGGGAGGAAGACTTACAGTTGCAAGAGGGGATTCGCAAACAGTTGAACGAATTGTAGTACCGTCGGATTCCGGAGCGATACATTGAGCGAGTGGCCGGTCAGCCTCGTCATTACTCTCCTCTTTGGAAGCCACACTGAGAAAGCGGGACTCAGTCAATGGGGAACATAAACATCGACGAATTTAGTTTAGAACTCACACAAAATGATACTGGTCCGTGCCATTAAGCTGAGAAATGACCCAGCCGTCTGTGGTGATGTTAAGTTTGTCGGCGCTAAGAGGATACTCGTTGCTCTAAGACCCCAACGATCGAGAGTCAGCTTCGTCTCATCGCGCGCGAAGGAGAAAACTAGAGACGGACAAGGGTTAGATTTTTCAGTGATCCGTCAGCATTGTTGTAGCCAATCCAGGAAAATTCGATGGCATTATTGGCTGCAATGCCACTCCTAATGTGAGGAGTGAAGATCGGCGAGCACGATTTCGGCGAGGGCGAATCGCAGGACGACCTCGATTGGAGGGGAGCAGCAAGAGCGGGCGATAGTAAGAGGGAGAGTGTGATGAATAGTTGCGATAGCATCTCGTGTGATAGTCGAGGGAGGATAGGTGTGACGAGGGAGGTAGGGAAGAGAGAAAGAGAGAGAAAGAGACCTTGGAAAGAGGAAGCAGGTTTTGTATGTAACCGGACAATCCTCCCTTTCTCTCCGGATACGTAATACAGAGCCGTATTCGAGATGTACTGTACCGTGTGTGGACGCCGACGTACGAACTGACTCCTCCGGTTCTTAAGGGTATAGCGTCATATCGAGCTTAATGAGAAAGAAGGTCGGGCTAAACTTGCACTTGCAGGAAGTCTAAATCTAGCTCACGTGGAGTGCAGCAGGGAGTCAATTCTAGATGTCCATTCGAGGAGCGTCTGCTTCTTGCCTACGGATCGAGCAACGCTTTGGAGGAACACTCTCCGACCGTTCACTCATTCTCGCGATGAGCGATTATCGATGATGTGGGAGCTGGCGAATGACGATACTCGCGAGCTACAGTGATGAGCGCAAGACGACTGTATGGTCCGAACGAGGACGACTCAGATCTCGAACTGGAGAAGACGTCGACGTCGAAACGGAGTTTCCGACAGGTGCAGGGAGTGCGAGGGGACTCGGTAAGAGGCGCTATGAGCGAGAGATAGGATTGTGATGACATCATAAGCCGCACGTCCAGGGTAGACCAGACCCGGGTGAACCCTGTACCGCTCATTTCGAAACGGAGTCGAGCTTGACCAGCCGAAACCTCGAAGACTCGAAAGGTTCTGCAGTCCAACACATACATAAAGAGGGGAGTCGGAGCGATCTGTTCTGTCTTGGTCACATCGAAAGAAGCTCAGGATACGATGTAAGCAGAAAGTCGCGAAATCTCGTTCGAAAGGAATCGCTTTTAGGTCTCAATGTCGCAATGAAGTACGCTCTACGATCGATCACCTTGGTCTATCTGTCTCGATAGTCAGTTCGCAAAGAGTGAGAGAGAGCAGTAGTCTCTGCTGAATCCGAGTCAGGCCACAAAACAGGTCGAGCTCGATTCATTCGCAACCTCTTCAAATCGATGTTGGTATCCCCGAGCCTCGTCATTTGCCCGAGTGGCAGAGAGAAGTATCTGACGACAGCTGTCGAACTTCAATTGCAACGCTTTCAGAGAAAGGAGAGGTAGGGAAAGAAAGTCAAAAAAAAATAAGGGAACGAGAGAACTCAGCAAACACCCTTTCAGGGATTAGGTTTGACCACTCATCAATCAAGCCTTGTTTTTTCTCAGGTTTGAATCAGTCAAGTCGAACACACGATAGCTCGTCTTCGATAGGAGGTTCTGTCTCGAATCCGACGCAGAATCGAAACTCGGTTCGTTTCGCAAGCACTCTCGAGTAGCTCTCTCACGTAAGTCTTCTCACAGAACAAAGAGAAAACGAATGAATGAATGGTTGGCAATATCGTCAAAGAAAAGAAGAGCTATTGCTACAAGAAACGAAAACTGTACAAACCCTCTCCCCGAGCAAACTCCTCTCGAGCTCCCTCTTTACCAGAAGTCAGATTCAACCTTCTTGAGCTTGTCAACGTTCTTCCTGTCCTTGGCGATGATAGCCTTGTCCTTGTCAGCTTTGTTGATGTGAAGCTTGTTCTTGAACTTGAGCTCGTTGAACTTCTTCGTGTTGAACTTGACCTTGGCGTGTTCGAGAGCTTTCCTCCTCCTAGCGGCTTCGACCTCGGCGAGTTTGGCGAGTTTGGCGTTGCGGAATCGGAAGTTCTTCTTGAGTCGACGTCCCCCGTAACCGAATCCTCCGTACCCGAAGCCTCCTCCACGTTTCTCGAGTGTACCTTCCTCCGAGTCGTCGTCTTCGAGTCCGGTAGCGTCGTCCTCGTTCGAATCGGGAGAAACGTCTTCCTGAGATTCGGGAGAAAGTTCTCCATCCTCCTCCTCGGCAGCATCCTCGTCGAATTGACGCTTCGAGAGCTCGGTAGTAGGTTGAACATCGGGAGAGACTTCGGATTGAGGGTTGATAGGAGAAGAAGCTAAGGAAAAGACCCGAATCTCATCAGTTCCACAATCAGAGAAGAGAGAAAGTCAAAGAGGAAAGAGTAGAGCTTACCAGGTTCGACTTCTTGACCATCGACAGGAGAAGCTAGAGTATCAGGAGATAGCAGGATCAGTCTCGAGTCCAGAAAGAGAGAGAAAAGAGAAAAGTAGAGCTCACCAGTTTCGTCTCCATCAGCAGCAACCTCTGGAGAAACTCCCTCGGAAGCAGTTTGAGGAGAAGCACCTCCTGCACCTGAACCGAAGAAGTCGAGACCTCCACCGTAGAGACCTCCGTCGTAGAGATCCCCATCAAAATCATCGAATCCGAATTGACGTTTCTTCAAGAACGATCCTTATTCCGAGCCGACTAGATCAAACTCAGATACGGGTCAGTAACGACCCCACATGAGAATGAGAAGAGAAGACAAGAAGGGGGTAGCTCACCGAGAGAACTTTCTCCAGTTTGACCTTGTTCTCCTCCAAAGTAACCAATCCCTCCATCGTAAAGACCTCCGTCGAACCCACCAAAATCACCACCAAATCCTCCTCCTTCGTAGTAACCTCCATCGGAAATTCCACCTCCCAATCCGAAACCATCTCCCTCGAATTGCCTCTTCCAGAAATCTCCTCCCTTCCTCAACTTCTTCCTCAAATCCTTCTCCTTTGCAATCTTTGCAATCTTGACCTTGTTGATCTTTGCGTCGTCGAACTTGCGATCCTTCTCGGCAGCAAAGTTGGTTTCCTTGTAGTTCTTCGCAGCGAGGGCTTGATCCTTGTCGAGGTTGAATCGATGTTTGCGTTCCTTTGCGAGGAGAGCCTTGTTCTTGTTCTTGCGGAAACGTTCCTTCCTGAATCGATCCCTACCGACTAGATTCCAATCTCGAGAGAGAGAGAGTCAGTTTCGAGTACGAGTCTTCGAAAGAGAGAGAGAAAGTTTGAGCTTACATCCTCCCCATCCACCTCCGTAACCCAATCCGATTCCTCCGTATCCCAATCCACGTTTCTCAACCTCTTGAGTAGTAGTCGAAGGAGTAGAGGGAGTAGGAGAAGCGAAAGCGAGAGGAGTGAGTGCGAGGAGTGAGATCAAGGTTGAAGAGACCATTGCTTGTTCTTGCTTGCTTGTTGTTGTTGAGGAGAGAAGTCGAAGTTAGGAGAGAGAGAGAAGGTTGTCGAGTGTAGGAAGTGGAGAGAGTGGGAAGTGAAGTGAACGGAAACAAGAGGTAGATGTGAGCGGACCGGAGTTTTGATTTCCTCCAATCTCCGTCGCACGCCTGATCTCCCATCTCCGCCCTTCCTTCGAGCGATTTCCCTGAGCGAAAGAGAAGAGGGAAAAGATCAACGAGAATGACACCGATATTGAAACCGGTCTTTGATCGTTCTCGAGGTAGCCACCATAGTCGCGGATAAATGTAGAGTGTATAGCGAGGAAGCGAGGAGAAAGTACCGCGAGACTGAGGTTGCGAAGGTTTCGATTCGAAAACTCGTTTCTCTCCTCCCAGCTGAAACCTCAAGCTAGGAATGTCGAAGCTATCACGTACACCTCACAAATGAGTCAGATCGTGTGTGAAGCGAAACAGCGAGCGCGCGAAGTGAAGGTTACAGACTCACGCTTTCGAGAATACTCTTTTCCTTCGCTCGTGACTCTCTAAAGTTTCATTCCCCCTCCGATGCCTCCTACTACTCTTCCATTCCTCCTTGATGCTCCAACCCCCCCAGCGACAGGATAGAGAGGAGCAGGTCGACCGATCCCTTGATAATTGAAAATCGAAGGTACTTCGTTTCCTCCTCCTACGTAGCTCATTCCATTCGGCCATGACTGAGGATGTTGATATTGTCGATAAGAGTACCGTTGAGCGAGTGGAGGTAGAGGAGGTCGAGAGAAAGCAGGAGGAGAGATGAATCTTTGTGAAGGATGGGAATGAGGGTAAAACAACGACGAATCCTCTTCTGGATCTGATGAGAGATAAGGTTCCAGCATGTCTTGTGGTTCTAGATTCAGCTGTTCTTGATCCGGGTTACTCGAGTCGGAATCGGATCGTCGAGTCTTGAATTCTGGTCGAAGTATTCCTCCTCCTCCAGTATAGCCCGCTCGACCGTTCGAGAGCCCTCCTCCTCCTCGTTGAGTAGTGAGGACTTGTACTGTCCTCATCAAGTCGCCCATTTGCATTCGCATTCCGCCAATGACATTCCTCATCGAGTTGAGCTCTTCGACGAGATGTTGAGTCGTGTGAAGCGAGTCGGTGTGAGACTGAGTGAGAGTTGCGAGCGAGGAAGAGAGGGAAGCGTTGCGAGAAGTGAGGGTAGCGATGGTCGAAGGTGAAGGAGGCTGAGGGATCGAATCGTTCTTGCTCGTTGACGGTTCCGGAACAAGGTAGTCGCCTAATGAGTACTTTGTGCCCCTCAGTAGCTTCTCGACATCCTCCAATCGCTCTACCAATCCCTTTACTTTCTCCCTCAATCTCCAATTCTCTCCTTCCCATTCCCTCTCTTTCTCTTGGAATCGCTCGAAACACTCCTTGAGTGGCTCGTAGGGACATTCAGTGTCGAGGTGATCTGAGGCGAGAGTGGAGCGAGGACCGATATGAAGGCATCCGAAGACGGCGTGAGGACAGGGACTTGGAACAAGAGGACAGGAATTGAGGAGGTGGGACGCGAGGGACTTAGAAGGGAGTGAGAGAGAGCAGTAGCGACACGGTCGAGGGATAGCTGGACACGATACCGAGTGGGTCTGCGTACAAGAAAGCAAGTTCAGTTAGTTTCGATTCGAAAACAGGCGAATGCAAAGAGCTCACCTCGATCTTCGTCGACCCCATCGGCTCATGACAGTCTGGGCATCTGAACATAGCCTCCTCGTCTACTGCTACTCGCGAGTCGCTCTTCCTGACCCGTTCATCCTCGTCGTCCGCATTCGAATTCTCCTTCTTTCTCGCTTCGCAATCCGCCTCATGTCTTCCATAATCGTCCCTCTTCATCTCCTCCTTACAGTCATTACACCTAACCCTCAGCTCGCCCAACAACTCCATTACAACCCTCGGCGCTCCTACTAAATCCTTCTTCCCAATCCTTTCCCTATCAATCGGACAACTTATCGACGTCTCCATCGCCCGCTCCAAGCATAATCGACAGAATAAATGCTGGCACTTCGAGGGCATAATCGGGTCGACTAGGGGTGACCTATGAAGGAGGAACCGAGAGTTTTCAATTTCCAAAGTGGGGAAACGAAGAGGGAGAAACAGAGGGACTGACCGGCAGATTGGACATTCTAATGAAGGAGACACTGAGTCTAGGTACTCGTAGGATAAGTCGGTCATCTTGCGAGAGTCGGAAGAGGAGTGGTCGAGAAGTTGAGCAAGCGATTCGACTAGGAGAGCGAGTTTGACGCTCGGCTCAAGTCAGGCGACCCCTGATCGGTCGATAAGTGCGTTGTGCTTAACAGGTGAGCAGCGGCTGAGGTTGTCGAGGCGTGTGAGCGGGTTGAAGACGTGGTAGTTGATCAAGGGTTTCCAGCTGTTTGACTGAGCGTACGAGGCTGTTGTAACGCTTTGTGGAAAGCGAGAGAGCTACTCTACTCAGTTGAGGTAAGCCGAGTCGAGCCGATCGAGGAGATGTATCGTAGAGAGCAACAACTGTGAAAATAAGCGAAAACATTCGCAAGTTCACTTCATCTTTCGCATTTATAAGCGTTTTCGAGATACCCACGAGAGAAGTAGCGCGGACGGATCAAGAAGTACCGACTGAACAGAAAGAATCGGAAGCTTCTCAAGGTCTTCGTTCGAATCAAGCTCTTGTGAAAACCCGCAAAGCCAGCGTCAACTCAAATAGGTGTAGCAATAAGATGTAGTACAGATAGATCCGAAAGCAATAAAGGATAAGGAGTAAGGCTAATAGAGGAGTAAAAAGGGTATAGACAGTCTTGAGAGGGAAGAAACAACGAAAGTAAAGTCATCATAAAGAGTACAACAGTTGAAGTCGATCACTAAGAGAGCAGTCCGACCATCGGTGGAGCGTGATTGAGATAGGCGGAGGACAGCTGAGAAGGATGGAAGCGGGCTGGAGTTGGAATGTTCAGCGACCAAGGTGTTTAATCTTGAGATCCTCTTCCGCCTCCGTCATCAACTGGGTAAGTTTCTCAGTTCCAGCAGTCATATGTTCCTATTAGTCACCCCATGACTCGCAATCAGCTCACCGAAAAGAAAAAAGCGAGAGGAACAGAGAGAGGAGGTTTACTTTGTAACTCATGAATGATTCGATTGAGCTTTCTAGTGCAGCTCGACTCGCAGCTCTGATAGAAGATGTATCTTGATTGACTTGACGACGTCTGTACGAATTCAACGACTTCCTCAGTCGCTGCACGTGGGGACAGTGAATGAGGGTTAGAGTGAGAACGTACTCGAGAACTCGTTGATCGTAACGATGGGTAGCGAGGAGGAGTGCGTGATCTGCTGTTGAAGATGCGGCGTGGACTTGTTGTTGTAATCGATCGAGCTCAAGATTCGTAGCGTGCATTTCCCGATCAATTCGCTGCAATTCAACATCAGAGTTTGAGTCAGCATTTGTTCCTGGCAGAGAACGATGTAAGTAGTGATGAAAAGGTGAAAGAGCTCACCTCGTTGAGATCTACTTTCTCTCTATCGACCGCCTCAAACTCGACATCCAACCCAGCCATAACATCACCAAACTCCTGTAACACTTCCCTAATCCTCGTCATTTCCTCCTCCAACCCCACCTGCGCTTCCCTCAACTGTCTAATCTCGTCCCTCGTCCCTGCCCTCAATTTCTGTAATGCAGGTTTAACCACGGTCGAGATTCCCTCTGGTACTGGATTCTCAGCAGCTCCATTCACTTCCTGCCCAAAGTAGACGACTTCTTCCATTCCTGGTACTCGAACTGGTCCATCAAGAATTCCGAGAGGAGTAGCTTTCGATTCGTATTCGAGGCATAATCGAGATGCACTATCAATTTCCCTCTGCAAGTCGATCTCCAACGACATCTTCTTCTCCGTGACGGCACGATATCGAACCGAAACGTCTTGAATCGCTTTCGTGAGTTGTTGACGTTCAGTGTTGAGGGACGAGATTTCGAAAGGAGTGAGTTTTTGATTCTTGATTTGTAATTCCAATCGTTCTTGTTCTTGTTGTTTAGATTGTCTCTCCTCGACTATAAGATCCTCACTCACTCAATCAGTTCTCCTCTTCTCACGAATTCAACTTACTGAAGGAAGTTGGACGTACGAGATTCTTTGATGACCTGTTCCAACAATTTCCTCGTATTAACATAACCCCCATTCTTCTTGTGCATATTGACGCAATAATCGTTCAACCTCTGAATATCCCTCTGTACTTCTTCTTTCTTGTTCGTGAACGCAACCATCGGATCCTCAGTCCTATTCAATTCTTCCCATTCCCTCTCTAAATCCTCGAATTCCTCACTCAAATCTTGTACTCTACCTCTCTGAATCGCTGATGCTTGATCTGTTCACTCCCATCACAACTCAGCTCATACATTCGGAGAAAAGGAAGGGAAGAGGGAAAAGGGAGAGTAAAGGAACGAACCTTGAACAATTCGAAACTCTTCCAAATCTTGTTCCCAACTATCTTCTTCCTCTCCAGCAATGAATTTGTCATAACTATTCATCAAGAACCTGTACCACGCATGAGGAATGATTTCGTCTGTCGTATTCATCGAATTCAAGGCTCGTTGATTCAAATCGTGTGCTGGCATTTGTAATTCCGGATCTGAATTGAATGCGATTGTTCGAGCCTACATCGAGTTCTCATCAGTGAGAGTACGAGAGGAGGGAGAGGAGGAAAAGGGGAAGGGAGGAGAGAGACGTACTTCGATAACCATTACTAACCAATGCAACATAGCCAACATGTTTGGCCAAGATTGCATACTACCAATACTTTGTAAATGACTCTTTGTAATACTATCCGTAAAAGGATACTGAACCATCCTCAAAGTATTCAAAACCTCATCTTCGAATTTTATTTTCGGTTGACCTTTGACGACAGGTTGATTTCCGAAATGAATTGACGGATCGAACAATTTCGTCAAGAATCCAAACAATTGAGAGAAATGGGATGAGGTCGGACCGAGGAGGTTCGCGAGGGATAATTGAAAGGGACATTGGTGGGAAGATAGGAATTGTAGAATGTCTTCGGCGTGTCGTTCTTGAGCTCTTTTGGGACGTACTTCTCGAGGATCCTTCGAGGGTCGAGAGAGAGTAGATGATGAGATTCCTCCTCCCGGAGTCATGAGGAGTCCTCCAGGAGGTCCACCGGCTGAAGTTGAATTGGGGAGGTTGGGCAGGTTGGAAGAAGTTCCCATGGTTGATCGTCGATAAGTCGAAGTACGTCGTTCCCTGTACTCTCACTCTCTTGATTCAGTGCGAGGTCCAGACTGAATATAGGAGAGTGGGAACGTACGAAGGAGGAACATAATCATAGATATTCCCACCAGTTGGCGCGATCGAACCTCTCGAGGAAGTCAACAAGTGTTGATTCCTCGCGACCGACATTGTTCCCAAATTACTGTGTTGTTGTGAAGTATACATATGACCCAATCTACTAGCGGTCATTGGAGGTTGTTGTCCTCCGATTCCTCCATGACCTTGACTAAAAGGTTGTGATTGACTTCCTCCTCCCTGATCATAGGTGGAGTAAGGTGCTATTGATTGTCGTGAAGTTGATTGTCTAGCTTGTTGTTGAGTAGTAGAGGAGGGGAGGAGAGAAGTACGATTGTTTGAAGGAGCGAGAGATTGTCGGAGGGATGCATTCGAGGGTCGGGGGATAGAGGAAGGGACTGTGGGAGGTTGTGAAGGTTGTTGGATTGTACGTCGTCGGTCTCCCATCGCTTAGTGAAGAGAGAGTAGGGTTGTTTGTTGATCGACTAGAGTTGAACGATGAGGGCTGATTGTAAAGTTGTGTCACTCAGTTGAGCGTGTAGTTATGGTTCTAGAGTATCTGTATATCGTGTGCTGAGTATAGCCGGGTGTATGGGGGAGAGAGAGTGAGAGACGTTTGTTCTGTTGTCGCGTCTCTTCCTCCTTCTCTTGCCTCTCCACTCTCTAGGTTGCTCTTGACTCCATCTTGAACGTGAATCACCTCGAACGTGAATGACCGCCCACTAGTTCCTCCAACGCTCAACTCTTCAAAGATCTCTAGCACGCGACTGTCTCCCCCGATGTCCAACTCGTCCCATTCAATCCCAAACCTATACAAAGGTATATATTTCTACATCCACGATTCACTACATCCCAAAGTATCCCAAGCTGTACGTCTTCCCTCTCCTTCTCTCTCTTTCTCCCCACTTTTTTGCTCACTTCTCTCTTCCCTCTCTAGCTATCCCAACTCTTACTCAACTACGGAGCAACTCAATGTCCACCTCCTCCATTAGACGATCCGCCCACATCACGATTCGATTTGAACAAAATCACTCATTTCATTACCCCTAATCTCGACTTCCCTGAATTCTCTCTCTTACAACAGATCAATGAGGAAGCGACGAATAATGACGACAATGATGGGAAAGGGAAAGGGAAAGGGAAAGGTGTGATTGCGAATGTGAAAGGTGCGAGCGTAAAGGATGAGAAAATAAAAATCGTACTCGTGAGTCGAAAGGAATGCTTTCTCCATCTCTCCTATCGAGCACAGGATTGATGAAAGATGGGTTTCCGCCTCACAGCCTTCGTGGGTCACTCGTTCATTCGATTTACAAGCTATTCAACAGTTCGTTCTCCCTTTCCTTTCGCAAGCTCTTCTCTTTCCTGACTGACCCCTCTCTTTCCTTGATGTAGAGCACGATTCTATTCCCCCGATCCATCCCTATTCCTTTCCTCAACCTGTATCTGTACAACTCAAGTACATCCTACCCTCCTCTACTACCCCTCACTCCTCTCAAAGAACTGACTCCCCCATCTCGTGTAATGAAACAGTTACCAGTAGCAGATGACTTGTTGATTTGTTCAGCGGTCGAAACGTTCGGTGGACAATGGAGGCGTGAATTGACTAGGGAAGTAACTCATTTGGTTTGTGTGACGGAACATGGGAAACCTGGGGACAAGTATGAGATGGCGATTAAATTCGGGACTGAATTGGGAATCGCTATAGTTTTACCTCACTGGTAAGCTTTTTCTCTCTTTTGTAAGAAGTGGGATTGAGCTGATTCAGGGATGAAGGGACAGGTTTGAAGAATGTTTGAGGTTGAATCGATTAGTCGAAACAGACATTTATAGATTCCCTTCCCCACCCTTTACTACCACTCTTCGCTCCACCTCCTCTTCTTCTTCCTCATCAGCAGCAGTGAATAAACCATTCGTTGAACGTCTCAACGAGTATTGGAAACAACGTTTATCAAACCAACCATCTACTTCTTCCTCTTCCTCTTCTTCCACAAACTCGACTCCTCCTCAAACCACGCCAAACACGTCTACTTACAAGATCTTGGGGTTGGAAGTGGGAGTACAAAAGAATTTGACAGAAGTTATGAGGGAAAAAGAGGGTTATTTTAGAACGAGTGGATTAGTTGGTCAAATCGACCAGGGTGTAAACTTGGTATCTCAATTGGGAATCTCTAATGGGAGTTTGAATACTCAACAACAATTGAATTCTCAGATTGCGAGTTTGGGAGGAGGAGGGAAGAAGAAGAAAGGAGGTTGTTTCGAAGGGAAGAAAGTTTATTTGGCTAGCGATTTGGGATTGAGTGAAGGGTTGTTGGGAACTGTTAGGTTTAGGATTGAAGAGTTGGGTGGAGAGGTCAGAGAGAATTATCTGAGTGGGGAGACGGTTGAAGGGAGTTTGAGTGCGGGTGCTAGTTTGAATACGGGAGGGGATAGTTGGGGAAGGAGGAGGAAAGCCGAGAGGGAATTGAGAGAGTCTGATATCGTCGTCATGAGGAATAGAGAGGGCTGGGAATACTGGCTTGTGAGTTCACTTACGCTTTGACCTTCACTCTTTGTAGAGAAATCACGAGACTGAGTGTGATTCGAGGTTGTGATCACAGGCTTACGAATTGAACTTATCGATCGCTACACCTTCTTGGTTATTCCATACGTTCCTCACTTCGACCTGTACCTCTCCCTTATCGAAACTCACCCATTACCCTCCTCCATCACTCTATGGAATCCCCGCGTTCAGGGACAAGACGATCACTGTCAGTAACTATACTGGGAGTGCGAGGGATTATGTCAGGATGTTGATCGAGATGTTGGGTGCGAAATACGAGGGGACTATGGGAAAGGGTACGGATTATGTCGTTACTGCTTCGTATGTTCTCTCCTCCTTTCTCATCGTGACGACCGAGTCAGCTGATGTTTTCGAGCGGAACAATACAGCGACCTTGGAAGCAAGTGTTCACATGCGAGAACTTGGTCGATTCCGTTAGTAACGCATGAATGGTTAGAATCTTGCGTTTTGACTTGGTCTCACCTCTCTCCCGCCCTCTCTCCTACCTACACGATCTCGACTGGTCAACAATACGGCATGTCGTATCCTAACTCACTCGGAGAGAAGGGATGGACGAAGGAAGCGATCAGGAGATGGGCTGATGCGGATGAGAGGAAAGAGGAGCGAGAGAAGGGGAGAAGGAGTGTCGAGGAATTGATCAGGATCGAGGAGGAGGAAGAGGGAGGAGGGAGGATGGTCATGGATGAGGGAAAGAGTACGGAAGTTGAGGGAGAGAATGAGGAAGAGGACGATGTCGAGATGGAAACGGAGGAGAAATCGATCAAGAAACCGGTTAAAGCTTCTACGGTCGAGGAAAAGGTAGTCAAGGAGGTACCGGTGATCGAGGTTCCGCCACGTTCGAAGGAGAAATCAACTTCGAAGAAGTCGTCGTCGGAAAAAGGCAAGGAGAAGGAGGTCTCGAAACCGATACCAAAGACCAAGTCGAAGAAACCTCGACCTACCGAAGACGATGCGATGGCCGTCGATCAAGGTCAAGATGAATCGACGCCAGCTCCAGAATCTGCTCGACCTCGATCTCGTTCCAAACCCGTTTCAAATCCCGCCAAAACCGTTTCTCCTCCTCCCTTCCCACCTCGAGCCGAAACTCCCGAACAACCGACAAGAAAGAAGAACTCTACGACAAAGCCTTCGAAACTTTCGAAAGAAACTCGTCCTGTCGAATCAACAAAGGAGAATCAAGACGAGAATGGATCTTCCGCCTTGTCCGAAGCCGACGATGACGACGACGGATCAAATTCAAGCTCTTCCTCTTCCAATCTACCTCAGTCTGCGAAAGCAATGTCGAAACATTTCAACCAAATCGATTCTCACAACCTCGTTCAGCCCGGTTCGAAACGTGCTGCAGCTGGGAAAGCTCGAGCTGCGTTACACGTCGCGATGGAGGACAAGAACAAGTTCGAGTTGGAACAGAAGAGTAGTGCGAAGAAGACAGGATTGGGACCGAGGAGGAGTAGTCAAGGTTTGGGTCCGAAGGAAGGAGGGAGTAGTCCGATTAAGAAGCGGAAAGTCAAGAGGGAAGAGGGGAGTGATGAGGAAGAGGATGATCTCATGAAGGATGTCAACGATGAGAATGAGGAAGAGAAACCGGTCATCAAGAAAGGGAGAGGAAAAGCGAAAGCGATACGAGAGGTTACGGAGGATGTTGAAGTGGAAGAAGAGATGCCGAAGAAGAAGGCAAAAGTCGCTGTCAACAAGAACCTGAAGAATGTCACGACTCAAGATGAGACAACTCAAGAAGGTGCTGTTTCAAGTTTCGATAATCCTCCAAAAGCTAAACCTGTTCCGTGAGTTTCGCTTCCGCTGTCACTCCTCGAATCGTTCGTGTGTGTTGACAGCCGCTCTCCTCGGGCACAGCACCAAATCAAACAAGTTGCGAATCATCTCGACAGGTCTCGGACTCGACAAAACTTCAACCGAAATCAAGGTGAGTCTCCCCTGACTTTTTCAGTTCCATAACGCATCTCGCTGAGTCTCGAGAGTTGTATCGTAGGCTCTGAAATCTCTCGGTGTCGTTTGGACCGATAAGCCGCAAGAGGCGACTCATCTCGTTGTCAAAGGTCTTTCTCGAACGGAAAAGTTCCTTTGTTGTGAGTCTCTCGACATCGTGTATACCTGCGTGATCTGACAATGCTGACTGAAACCTCTCGCGTTCAGGCTTACCCTTCACCCCATTCATCGTCACGAAGAAATGGATCGACGCTTGTATCGATGCAGGGACACTTGTCGGTACGCAAACATTCCTCTCTTTGATCGATGTAGTTCAGGTGACTGACGTATTCCTCTGACAGACGAAGCGCCTTATCTCCTCAAAGACAAGAAGAAAGAACTCGACCTCGGCGACACGCTCGAAGCCATTCTCTCCCGAGCGAAGAAGGGCAAGATGCTCGAGGGACGAAAAGTCTACATAACGAAAGGAGTGAATCCAGAAGTAGCTGTCATGCAACGCATCATTGCTGCTTGCGGAGGAATTGTACGTTTCACCTGTCTCTCCCTTCTCTCACCTCCTGATCTCGAAGACTGACTCTTTCGCCGTCCTTCTCCGATAGATCGCTCCAAACGACCTGATCAAGCAACACAAGAAGATCGTCTCGGATCCTACAGCACTCGTTGTCTCATCACCAGGCGATCGAAGGGAATGGGAGAAACTCTCGAGCGAAGGGATTCCGATCTATACAGTCGAAGCAGTCTTCGTCGCAGCGATGCATCAACAGGTCGAGAAAGGATTCTCGAGTGCCAATAGGGTAGATCCCCAGCTTACGGCTTAGAGGGTAGGTTTAGGGAAAGGAAGTCTTGTGTTGTATTCTCTGTTTTTTTCGAACCTTTTCTTGTCGAAATCATCGTTTCTTCGTGTACTCAATCACCAGTCCCGAAGACTCTCTCCTGTCGTATATACTTGATCTTTCCAGTGCTGAGCATGCTGCGTCCAGGTTCATTCTTGAAGAAGGCGAAGCCACAGGTCGGGACGAGACCGTTCTCGGTCGGGAGCTACTTGCGCTGATTGCGCGTCGATGTCTTTGATCTCATCTCGGTCCCTCAGCATCCCACGAAACAGAAATCCACGACAAGCGGTTGTAGTCTTTTATCCGGTATCGTTTATTGATGGCTCTTCCGCTCTTTCTCTTTCCTCTCTTCCAACGATCTGCTCCTATCATATATCAATCTCCCTAGTCGAGCCTCGGTGCAACCGCTGTCCTCTTGTGACCATGTCGTCGCACACCAAGAATCGAGCCAAAAGACGGAAAAAGTCGGTTCTTACAGCAGATTGTCGAAAAGATCCAGAGGACGAATTCCACTGCGAGGGCTGCGGGTACCGCGTGACAACGACGAAGTCGCAAGCTTGGGAAAAGAGAAGGGTAAGCGAACTTATATCTTTTGCCAGTGCTGTGACGTCTTCTCATAGATCGAGCGTCTCCCACAGCGCATGTGTCAGCACCTGGACCGTAGCAGGACGCTCGCTGAGCCTTGTCCGTACTGTCGAGGACCAGACTACGGAGTTTGTCCTCGTTTCGTGCTCGAGTTGGGTGTCAAAGCTGAATTGCCTCGATCGCCTTAGGACCTCAAACAACATATCAGAAACTGTCACACAGCACTACAAATGAGCTTTCGATGCAGAAACTGTGGCAACGTCGGCTTCAAGGCAGAGTGCATCTCCTTTTTCTAGTTGCGATTCGTGGTGGTTGAGACGGGGAACTTACGTTTGTTGGCTCATGCGACAGATGGGTATTAGATGAACACGTAAATGAGGCCTGTCCAGTCAAGGATGTTGAGACGAGGGAACTTTTTGACGGATGGATTTGGACTGAAACGGATCCGAGCATTCCTGTTCGCAAAGATGTTGTGAGTAGACCCTGTAGCTGTGCCTCACTAGCGCTCTGGCTGATTATGATTGGGTTATAGATGCATCTTATGTTCCCGGAGGTGCTCGCAGCGGCGTCTGAAGCGCTCAATCGAACGCAAAACGTAGCGACTCCACCTGCCAGCGAAAGGGTTCAGCACGCTACGCGTACCCTTCGCCCTCCGCCACAGTATCATCAGCCACCGCCGCCTACTCTCGCTTTCCAACAGCCGCTTCCTACAAACTTTGAACAAGTTTTTGCGAATCTTCCTCCTCCGAACAATCCTCAGATTACGACGCAGCATCCTGTTCGAGTGATATCGTACCCCACGGAGCCGGGACATCATGTGTGGAGCTCTACGGCTTACCCTCCTCCAGCCACAAACTTTGCTCCTCCTCCAACCCAGATGAATCTTCAACAACCGTTCCTACCTCCCGGTTCCTTCATCCCGCCTGCTCTTCCTTCTCAGTATCCTCAGACGATTCAACATCCTTCAGGCGATTACTACGATCCATCACTGAATCAATTCTATTCCCCTTACATGCCGAGCACGACTAGACATTCTCTTGCGAAACATCTCTCACCTCGTCAACTCCGTCGATACGGTCCTCATATGCTCCCTTGAATACACTTCACTCTACCTCTCCCGTCTCTGCCTTGTGTCTTTGCCTGCCGTTTGGCTCACCCCCAGTAAATGTAGATTCCGTTTCAAGCTTTCGTCTTGCAACAGTCTTGATATAGGCGAAGCAGCACAGCTTCGCTTCCCAACGGAGCGAGGTCACCTGCGCACATGGAAGAGCTTGTGATTCTGCCGCAGACAGGAGAACTTGAAGTTCCGAAGAGCAGCTGCAAGAGTATCTGCTCGCTGAGGAGCGAGAAGAAGCAATCACCGGCGACACTACTAGCTGAACAGAGACAGAGCAATAGTGATTAGCAAAAAAGAGACAACAAAAAACGAAACTAACGAAACTACCCCACGAGCATTACTTTTTCCCAAACACTCTCCGTCTCCTCTCCCTCCGTCTCTCAGCCTCCATCCCGCTCCCAACACGTTCCAATCCCATTCCCTTCGCTCCAGGTCTAGCTCCAGTCCCAACTCGTTTCCCAGCCTCAGCCTGTACTACTTTTCCAGCTTTTTCATTCCCACTTGGTCCAACTTTCGCCTGATGACCATCCCCACCATTCGCCGGAGCAAGTACTTCTTCAGGTTTGACCACTTTCCCACCCGTCCCAATCTTCTTCGGTTTACCAGCGATCGGTTTCGGTTGCCTCAATTTCGCTTTCTCTCCTCCTCCTCCTGATGAATCTTTGCGAGACTTGTCGTCCGATTCAATCTTGTTCGCGGCGTGATCTACGAGGACTACATCGTTATTTGGCGGTGTAGAATCGGTCGCATCGGTCGAAAAGGTTGCATCGTCGTCGCCAGTTGAAGTGCCGAGAGCTGCGAGAGGAGCTCGATCGACCGCGTCGTCCTCGATTGCGACCCTTGGTGAGTCCGCCAAAGCTTCTTCTTCCGCTGTGAATAGTGGCCTCGAATCACCCTTATCTTGACCTGGCCTTAACCGACCAACCTCCTCCCCATTTTCATCTCCAACCGTTCCAAACGGTCTCGCTATCCGTTTCTCTCCTTCTTCGTACTCGGCGACGAGAGCCCAATCGTCAAGTCCAGTTCCTTCTCCTTCATCGCTCGATTTGTCCTGTTCCTCGAGAACTTTTGGGTGATTATTGTTGACTTCCTCCTTACTTCCCGCGAAAGCTTCCGTTCCTCCTTCCGCTCTATCTCCATCCCCTACTTTCTTCCATTCCTGAGTCTCTGGTCTCCTCGCCGCTTTCAGTTCCTTCAACGTAAGTTCGCGTTCTCCCCGGGTTGATTCAATTTGACTACCTCCTCCCGAATTCCAACCTCCTTCACCATTCCAATACTGATTCGCCCATTCCCTCACTCCTCCTCCTGTTGTCTGTGTAGTTGAAGGTGAGGTCGAAGAGGTGGAAGAGAAGAAGATGAAATAGATGAAGAAAGTTGAACAAGTGAGTAAGAGAACTCCTCGTTTAGTCGTCAAGAGGGTCGAGACGAGTGATTGCTGATGGTGTCTTCCTAGTGGAGTGTATGACATGCGTTTGAACTAATCGCCTTTGATAATTCGAAAGAGTGGAGGTTGAGTGAAGGAAGGAAGGAAGGAAAGAAGGAGGAGAAGAAGATCGCCTGGTGAGATGTCTGAGGAGACGCGAGTATGAAGTATGAGAGACAGATTTCGAGAAGAGAGGAGAGAGGAGAGAGAGGGTGAGATGAGACCGGTCTCTGTGAATCGGCCACTCGAATGGGCTCTCCTTACTTGAAAAAGTTTTTAGAGTCTCTCTGGCTGCGAGGCGCGATCGACGCTAGACTTGTCAAGGTAAAACTTCCATTTCAATTACTGAAAAGCACTGACTCTATTAGCGCAATAGACCGACTGATTCGATAAGAGCAAGCAGTCAGTTCGTCAATCGCTCGCGACGAAGAGAAAAGCTCGTTTCTATCCAAGTCAGTTTTCGTGTGAACAATCCTCGCGAATAGGGAAGTGAGCACCCGACTCTCACTCTTCTCGCTGACGACGACGATAGCTGCAATCTGACGAGAGTTAGAGAAAGGTCAGAGGAGAAGGAGGACGTTAGAATTGTTAGTTCTCAATCTTTCGCGAGGTCAGTCCAGAGGGGAACGTCAGAGTACACAAAGGAAGGGAGCACAATATACAAAGGTAGAGAGAGAAGGGGATAGTAGTGAGTATTGGGGACGAAAGACTGAAAATTTGGTACCGATTTTTTTTGACGCGACGAGAATAGAATAGTTAGTTGGGTTAGTTGAAGTGAGCGTTAGTGAGTGTCGAGCGAATCCGATTAGTAGCCTCCAGGTTGACCGTAGCCTCCGTATTGTTGGGGTGGCTGTTGTTGTTGCTGGTAACCTCCATCTAAAGCGAAGATGGAAAACGACGACGATCAGAAACCCGAGTCGAAGAGGGAAAGAAAGCGAGACTCACATTGTGCGGCACTGTAGTTAGCAGTAGGGAAAGAAGTGTATCCGTTTCCTACTTGTTGACCACCGTAAGGAACAGGAGGAGGTGGGGGAGGACGAGCTTGTTGAGGGGGAGCAGTTCGAACGATGACGGGAGGGTTCCTAACAACGCGAAATGAATTGGTACCACTCGTGACATTGACGAAAGAAGAGATGCTCACCAATTCGAAGCGATCCTCCAAGGAGGAATTTTGTTTCCATTCTCATCGACAGGGTTCATAGGAGGTTGCTGACCATAATCTCCTCCACCTTGTTGAGGTGCGCCTGGCGGTCCACCTCCTAGAGGAGGAGCGGTAGTAGTCTCACCGAGTTCAGCCATGAGAGAAGCATATTCGGAATCGAATTGCTGAGCGACGGGGTTCGCTTGAGGTGCTCCAGGTTGTTGTTGTCCGAATTGCTGACCGGGTCCACCTCGTCGTTGGGTACAGTCCCTCGCCATGTGACCAGCTGAGAAAGAGAATACGCGTGAATATGGATCGACTAGGAGAAGAGAGAAACGAGACTTACCTCCTCCACAAATTCGACAGATGATGTTTGCACTCCAATTCTTCTGTTCGGGACACTCGTACTTGCGGTGACCTAGACCTCCACAGTTTCTGTTCGCAGACGATGAGAGTTAGCGAGGAACCAGACGAGGAGGAGAATGTGAGACTTACTGGCAAACTTGATTCTCGTCATCTCGAAGAGTACCGTTGAGAGCAGCGAGTTCACGAAGTTGGTTTCGCTTGTGATCATTCTGACCTTCAGGAACCGATGCAGCCTGTTAAATGCGCAGATATGAGCGAGAGTAAACGGGATTGAAAAGCGAAAAAACTGTCACAGTTTCGATAACCGTGTTGATAATTTTGACACAAGCTTGAACTTTTTCCTCCGAATCTCCGGTAACCAAACAATGAAGTTCATCGTTCTCATCATCATCGAAGTGACCCGGTCGACCTTTTCCTTCTTTGACTGAACCTTTTCCACGAATCGAAATCTTTGCACCACTCTCCCTCTCCATCTTCTTGAGCGAGTTACCACGAGGACCGACGAGTAAACCGAAGAAGTTGATCTCGGGGAACTCTTTGACTGGGATGTAGACTTTGTCGGAAGGTCGACCAGCGTTTTGACGTTTCGCCATGAGATAT
The DNA here is from genome assembly GCA_016617785.1 of Sporobolomyces roseus. NCBI lineage: Eukaryota > Fungi > Basidiomycota > Microbotryomycetes > Sporidiobolales > Sporidiobolaceae > Sporobolomyces > Sporobolomyces roseus. The sequence continues at coordinate 3,983,420 of JADILM010000001.1, forward strand.
TCGGTAGGAGGTTTGTAATTCGGGTCGTTCTTCATTTGGCGGTCGACAAGTCGCATACGTTCATCTTCGAGCTTCTTGCGGTATCGTACTTCTCGAGTGTTCGTTCGTCGACCGTGAGAATCATAAGTCGGAGGAGGAGAAGGGGAACGTTGACCATCCGGAGGAACGACTTGTCCAGTTCGTAAAGAGCGAGAGATCTCGTCGAGACGCAGTTGCACTACGCAAATAGTTTACGATTAGTAAGTGTCTAAGGAGTAAGCGAGGGAAGGAACTCACGAGCGTAGGCTTCGAGATCTTTTTCTTGAACTCCACCGGTAATAGCTACTGGCATCGCAGCGTTCTCCTGTTTCGATCCCCAACGACTCTTTCTCTTCCTTTCCCCGGGAGCTGCTTCCTCAGCTTCGGCAGCTGGAGGAGGGGGCGGTGGAGCAGAAGGCAAACCAGGAGGACCTCGATCATCGAATCTACTTTGTGGTCTTCCTCTCGGTTCCTCGTATCCTCCTCCGTAACCCTGAGATTGCTGCTGTTGACCGTAGCCTGCTCCTCCTGGTGGTGATTGTTGCCCGTAACCTCTTGGTGGTCCACCTCCGAAATTCCCAGGTCCACGATCTCCGCCCCCGTAGCCTCCTTGTTGCTGTTGCTGATACCCTCCACCGTATCCTCCAGGTCCTTGCTGTCCACCTCCGAATCCTCCCCCGTGGCCATTTTGAGGAGGGGGAGGTCCACCTTGTTGAGGAGGTCCAGAATCGTGTCCTCCTCCTCCCCATCTACGTTGAGTAGCTAAAGGTGCATCATTCGCACCCGTTTGCTTGTTGTTGTTGCGCCACATCCTCCGTGCGTCTCTGTTGCTGTATCGGGTAGAAAGTTTCGACGGGTTTCGAGAGATGAAGTTGTCTAGAGGGCGATTGAAACCTGTGGAAACGCTGTGGAAGTCAGTCATAGGCTCAAGAGAGGTACTCCTACCTCCTCGGAGGTTCGATGGTTGCTTACGAGTGACTTCGTTGAGAGGTTACTTTCAACCCTTTCTCTCGCTGTAATTTCGCAAGTCAAACTTTGACATTTCCGATCTCTCGTTTTCTCGCCCTCTTTAATCCTCAGACGAAAGCGTTTAGAAGAAATAGACAAACGGGTTGCAAAGAAAACGATAGTGCGAAATAGAGGAGACAAAAGCAACATAAAGAAAACGAGGACTAGAAAGAAGGGAATAGCAAGCGGATCCTGTTGGGGGTATCGATGAACGAGCGGTGCAGTACGATAAAAGGGTTCGGAAGGCGAGCGACGGAAACGCGAAAGTCGAGCGGGAGGAAAAGAAGACCTGCGATCATTTTCAGACGTCGACGGTTGACTCTCCTTCGAATGGGTTTGCTTGATCACCCTCTTCGATGTAGCTCTCTTCGAATGACTCCTCGTCGTCGACGCCAGCGTCCTGGTATTCTGCTCATGTCAAAGGAGGGAAAGACCAAGTTCAATGCTTAGACCAATCGAGGAGAAGGAGAGATGAGAGACGTACGTTGATACTCAGCGACGAGATCAACTGCAACCATTCGAAACCGGATATCAGTTTGAGGTGTAGAGCGATAAACGGAGGAAGGGACGCACTCATGTTTGATTCAGCTTCTGTAAACTCGAGCTCATCCATTCCCTCTCCCGTATACCAATGTAAGAACGCTTTCCTCCTGAACAATGCAGCGAACTGAGAATGCGTTCTGCGGAAAAGATCTTGTACGCAAGTGTTGTTGCTGATGAGGGTTCCTGAGACGGGAGAATCGAGGGCGGGGACGGAGCAGAGAGCCGTTTGCGATGAGTTCGGAATCCATTCTACGAAGAAGGAGCTGTTCTATAAGCGAAAGAGGGGAGTGCAGGGCGGAGGGGTAAGCGAAACGAACAGGTCAGCGCGAAACCCATGAGATTCGTTGCGAAAGAAGATCATCGATGTACTTTTCGTTGAACGCCCAGCATTGCTTCGTCCACTTCTCGACTTGAGATGTCTCTACCTCGAAGATAGCAAGCGACAGTCAAAAATCGACCTGAATAGACGTCGGAAGCTGCCATCTGATTCTTCGATTCGAGTAGATCCGAGATGATTTCGGGAACTTTCATTCTTTTGAAGGCGGTCGCGCCAGGAGCGTGTAGAGGAGCGTAGGAGGTCGTGAAGAAATGAAGACGAGGGAAGGGGACTAGGTTGGTACCGAGTTTGCGAAGATCCGAGTTGAGCTGACCGGAGAAACGGAATGGAGTCGAGATTCCTGACATGACTTTGGCGATGATGGCGTTGAGGGCGGGGTAGGAAGGGTTGTCTTCTTTGAAGTTGCGCTTGACAATATCGTACAAAGCCTCATTATCAAAATTCATCGTCAAATCGGCATGTTCGACGAGTTGATGGAATGACAAGACTGCGTTATACCTATCGCACATTGAATCGAGAGATCAGTCGAGGCACTCTGATTATAGGAGCAGTCGAATGGTCTGTGGTCGGATTGAAAAAGGAGGAAGACTCACGGCTCAACAACAGTTTCTGAAACTTTAGGGGAGGGCAAGACCGAGTAGGTCGCAATCATTCGATCTGGATACTCTTCGCGGATCTTAGAGAGTAGAAGAGTGCCGAGGCCAGATCCGGTTCCTCCTCCAACCGAATGAACGAGCTGAAAGCCTTGAAGCAAATCGCAGCTTTCCGCTTCGTGACGAAGCTGATCGAGAACTGGCTCGAGCAGCTCCGCTCCCTCGGTGTAGTATCCCTTCGCAAAGTTGTTCCCAGCTCCCGATTGACCGCAGATGAACGAGTTGGGTCGGAACAGCTTTCCTAGCTTGGAGTTTCGAATCGAATCTCCCGTCGACGGTTCGAGATCAACGGCTAATCCTCTCGGTACATACTTCTTCCCCGCTATCAGTTGTTGTCGTCAGCTATCCTTCAATAATCCATTATGGATCAGGCAGCTTACAAGCCTCAGAGAAAAAGACGTTCAACCTCTCTGTCTGCTCTCTTGTCGCATCGTCCTTGATCATTCCTTCATCGTTCAAGCCATGCTCCTGCAATATAGTCTCCCAGAACGCTGTTGCAACTTGATTTCCAGCTTGACCTGTAACAAAGGGAGATGTCGATTTAGCTGGGATGCGAGGGAGAAGAAGCGAAAGAGGCGAACCTGCTTGAATAGTGACTAACTCTCGCATGTCTGATATTGCTTGTGGTCTGTCTGTCTGTCGTCTTCTGAAGAGGTTTGGGAAGATGGAGTGAATGGAAACAAAGAGGGAGCGAGCGAAATCTTTTCACCATAAACCAACAACCCTCAAAGCTCAGATCGGATGGTCAACGCTACAAGAGATCTATCAAAGTATCACGAGTCTCACTAGGGAGGTGAGTTTGTCCTCAGTACGCTCCTCGCTTTTCTCTTCTTCTCAGTGTTCATTGATCAAGTCTGTCTGAGCCACAGCTTCTGATGCCCTACAACGCGTCTCAGACGGAAGGATAGCTTTCAAGAATGCCTCCCCGCCGCGAGGACGACAGTCAACGCGTTTAACGAGCGACGAAGACCTCGATCTCGTCGAAATTTTCGTCTCAAGCCGTTACGAGGCTCGATTCGCGCTCGCGGAACACGGCAAGTATAGCACACGGCACAGAAGCTATTCAACACCTCGTAGTGCTGTCCATGGAAGGATCGCTACGCCGTCGATCAAGTCGACTCTTCGCTATTTTCGATTCTGCGTCTCTCGCTCGACCGACATCGTGCCGGACGCCATCGGCCACTGCTCATTGTACGCTACATCGTAACGAGACCGCCACCTCAGCTCTGGCGCACTTTCCCGACAGTTCCGGAGGTGTCCGTCAAGCTCATTCCCATCAGCAATTTTTCTTCCTCGCCGATTCGTCGTTTCTCAACTCGTACACGCATTCCTGCTGCACGAAGGACGTTACAGAGTCGATGCTATGCTGGTCAGAAGGAGACCAGGCTCGAGGAGCTCAGCTGTACCTCACAATTTGTTCTTCGCAGAGTTTTGCAATTCTTATTTTCCTCTATCTCTTTCGACCGCATCCGGATCTCGCCGAGTTCTCTCTCGCCGTCGTGAGCGGAGTAGGAGAGCGTGCAGACTGTCGCTTACGAAACTTTCGGCTGCGCGTTCGCTCCTTTCCCTAGACTCCGAACTCCGCGTTTTTCGCTTTCTTCTAGTTTCTCTCTCCTCACACGACTCAAACCAAAACCTCACTTCTCAAGAAAGCTACCCTACTCGGCCAACAGCTGTGAACAGACAGCGTCAGTCAGCGAGAGAGAGGGACCTGCACCGCGCACGACTCCATCTTCCTTCTTCCCCTTTCTCCATCTCGTCTGCACACGCGCTCGCCCTACACCCCAGTCAGAAGCTATAGGAAGGATCAAAAGGAGCTAAGAAGCGAGATCTGTAGATCAGCTCGTGAGTCTAGGAGGAGCATCTCGGTACTTCATTCAGAGCTGATTCACATCCTCTTCCGGCGGGTCTAGAGATCTCCTACAGACCTTGGTACCATGGAGGATCCATTCGATACCCCGACAGCTCGACCTAACAATCCGATCAACGATGCATTGAGAGCTGAACCATCAAATCTTCTTCCTCCCTCTCGAGTGTCTTCTCCTCCTCTCGTCCCTTCTTCCCAACGATCAAGAATGCGATCTCCCGATACAAATCCGAGCCGCCCGAATAGTCGAATGTCGCAAGTCCGTCAAAACTCGTTCGTTTCTGTGCAGAAGAACGCGATTTCAAGCCTTCCTCCCTCTTCCTACGTTAAAGCCTCGAAAGGACCGACAAAGCGGCCTGCCAACGACCGTACGAAGCGAATGTCGATGGTGGATACCCAAAGCGTTCATTCCCAAGCACAATCTTCGCAACCTCATGCCCAAGATTTCGCAGGATACACTCCCGAAGAGCTCGTACGCTTTTCGGCACTGTGTCGTCGACAGTACTATGATAAGGACAACGAAGCTGGTTAGTCACTATTTACTGCAGGTATGATCGAAAGCTGACTAGTTTCGAAACAGCTCGCAAAGTCGGCGAAATATTAGCGAAACTTCCTCCTTCATCCGTCGCCGTCTTCTCTCGCACCATGGCCAACATTCGGAGCGAATACCACCGGGACAAAGAGATCGAACGGAGACTGCACGTCGAAACGACATTAGCTTCGACGCTACCGGGTCAAACGATCAGAATGGCGCTCGGAGTCAGTCTCGAAGATGGAATCGGAGGAGGAGTAGCCGCGATGCGATCCTCGAAAGCTCGCAAAGCTCGGCATCAAGCTTTCAAGGCCTTCATCGAGACGAACTGCGTGAAAGCTTGCCCGGGATTGCACCCTTTCTATCGTTCGCTTTTCGCCATGCTTTGGCTTCAATCGATCGAACCTACGAGAGGAGGAGCTGGACCGAGGCGAGTAGAGTGGGAGGTAGATGTAGCTGTATTCAGTGAAGCTGGAGGAGGAGACCTATGGGTAGGAGACGCCGTTGAAGCGCTGAAAGGAGTGAGTGTCGCTTTTCTCCTCTCTCTGAAGTATCACGAGCTGAGTTGCATGTCCTCCCTAGGTACTCGGCATGTCTGAAAGAGTCAAGGAACCTTCTCACACCGACACCTTTCGCTCGTCCATGAGAAGCGAGTCGATCAGTATCGCGAGTCACGAGGAGGATGCAACCGGTACACCAGCTCTCGAACCGACCCCTCTACCATCGACAAACGAGGGAGATCTAGAACCTCGCTCATTACCCCATGAGCACGATGCACTCGCCCCATCGACCAAGAAACAACCTCCTGCAGTTCCTCCTCATCGAAGTAGCTTGCGAAATCGAGCACCGAGCGACCCTTTCCTCGATCCCGGTGACAAGCTCCGAGCTGCCTCCAGTCCTCCAGCTGTCCCGCCCCGCGAACTTCCGACCTCTCCTACTGTGCCGACAGCAAATCTCGCTTCCCCTGACCTCTTAACTGCTACCTCCTCGACTCCCTTCCTCACCTCTTCTGGACTCCCATCACCCGACCCGACTTCTCCTTCTTCCCCTCCACCAGTCTCTCGACCACCTCTACTCCCCTCGCGCTCTTCGCAAGGTCGTCCTCTGCCCGCCGTCGAACCTCAATTCAGAATCTTCACTCTCCCTTCTTACCTGACCAATCCAGAACTTCGCTCCCTCTGTCGACTCTTTCCCGACTTTATCTCTTCCCCTGCCCGTACTGGTGCAAGGTTCAGATCCGCTTCAGTCGGTTCAACAGATCGGACGAAAGCGCAAGAAGATGCGGGAGTTAACGGGAAAGGAGGTGGACTCGCCAAAGTCGGACATGGCGAACTCAGGATTGGTTCGGGAGAGAGAGACGCTGGATGGAGAGGAACTCTGTGGGAGAGAATCCTGGCGTGGTTCAGAGCTTGCTTTGGAAGAGGTTGAAATGTTTGTTTTCCTTTCCCGTTTTCAGTGCTGTTGATTCACCCTTGATCTCTATACCCTTCATTTGATCAGTATGACCTCTCTCTGCACTTGCATTAATTACCCTGTTCTCTCTTGTATACCTTTTCCTCCCTCATTCTACTCTCGCACGATCGCAACTCCTCGCAACGTAGACACTGCCTTTTCTTGTCCGACGCGAGCCCTTCGTTGATTGACTACGACGAACGGTGATCGAGACTCAGAGCAAATTTGCGCTCTTGTGAAGAGAGAAGACAGTTGCGACTCTGCGAAACTTTGCTCTCTCTCCTTCACCAATTCGACTCATCCCAATTCCCTCTTAGCATGGCAGCACAAGCAACAGTCAAGCCTCAAACAGCTCTACCGACCAAGCGTATCGTCAGCAAGGCTCATCTCGATGCCTGGCTCACTTCCTCCACTCACTCTGAACTTGTCAACTTTGTCGAAGAGCTCAACGAGTCTGTAGTAGGGGTCAAACTCAGTGATGGGATAGTGGAAAGCGATGTAAGTCTTCCTCCCTCTCCTTCTAGCTGTTGGAGAGCAATCAGGGGACTGAACCAGTTACATCAATAATCCTAAATTTCTAGATCACGAATGCCTTAACTGAAGTACTAGATGGGGTAGGAGCTGTAGCAAATGATACACCACCCGTGGACAATGGCAAGTCGAGGTTCGGGAACCCTGCATTCAGAGATTTCTACGATAAAGTCGCTTCGGTTCGTTTCCCTCGCCTCATCTCTTCATTCGTCAATAAGCTGACTCGTTATAGCAACAGAAAGCGACTGATTTACACAAGAAGATCCCTGGACTCAAAGAAGAATACGTTGCAGAGTTGAGCGTGTATTTCTGTGAATGCTGGGGAAACAGGACGAGGGTTGATTACGGGAGTGGAATGGAGTTGAACTTTATCTGCTGGTTGTGAGTATCCTTCACTAGCTCCATGCACGAAAAGAGGTTGACGGCTAGAGGTCTCAATAGGTTATGCTTGAAGAAACTCGATATTATCAAATCTCGAGATTATCAAGCAGTCGTGATCAAGGTCTTTTGGAAGTAAGTCAGATGCTCGCTCAGTACCTAGATTCTCTCGTACTGAGCAGAGCTTGCGCCTTCCAGGTATATGAAGATTGCTCGATTGCTTCAAACGGAATATTGGCTTGAACCTGCTGGATCTCACGGAGCACAAGGTCTCGACGATTACCATTTCGCTGTCTTCAGTACGTACAGATTCTCGACATCAACAGATGAGCGATGTGCTGAGTCCAAGCTTGCGCACAGTCTTCGGCTCTGCTCAACTTCGAACTCACAAATACTTGCGACCAAAAGCGATCCACGACGCTGATATCCTCGAAGAGTTCTCAAAGGATTACATGTACCTCTCATATATTCGCTACATCAATTCTGTGAGTATTGTCGTACTCCTTCTGCTTCTTTCACCACTTGACCTCCTCTCTAAACGCTCTCCAGATCAAAACCGCTTCACTCCGCTGGCATTCTCCAATGCTCGATGATATCTCAGGTGTCAAGTCATGGGACAAAGTGAACAGTGGTATGCTCAAGATGTATCAAGCTGAAGTCCTCGCAAAACTCCCCGTCGCGCAACATTTCCTCTTTGGCCAACTCCTCCCTTACCCCGAAACCCCCGAACTCGAAACGCACCACTCTGAATCAGATGTGCACATCGATGAACACGGTCACTTGCATGTGAGGGGAGAAGCAAAGTTTGGAGATTGTTGTGGAATTGCGATTCCTTCGGCTTTCGCTGCGGCTGCTGAAGAGAAAAAGAGGGCGGCCGGAGGGTTGTCAAGTAGTAATTCAGCTATCAAACCTATACCTTTTGATTAGCTCACCTTGAAACTTTGAAAACTCGACTTTGCGAAAACGATCCACTCCGGTTAATTTTCTTCGATCTAGACCGGGACGATCTTTCGCTTCATCATCTTCACCTTTTGGCTTCGGTTCAGCTCTATCACCCATAAGAAGCAAGTGAGCACCTCTAGACAGTTCCTAGGCAGCGCTCACAAGATGTCATTCTCCGCTCTCGCCGGAGGAGCCGAATGTGGACCTGTCAATCCTCTATCTCAACTCTCAAAGACCTTCGCACACGATAGAGGAGCGCAACAGGTATGTAGTAACTCCCCCTACCCCTTGTTGAGCTCTCACCGCTCTAAGGGACGGAAGCTGACTGATGAATGATTTTTCAGGATCATTTCGGTTCTCATGGTGGATCTTCCAAGCAGGTGAGTTCCTCAAGCATCCTTACAGCTATCCAACAACCCTGCTTATCTAATCACCCTTCCCGCTAGTCCTTCCGCCACTCCCCTGTCGGCCCCTCTTCTTCTTCTTCCCTCCCTTCTGATCCTCAAGCCGCCCAATTCTTCCAGCAACACAACGGCAAATTCTTCGACTTATCACCTCTCAACCGCGCACTCACTCCATCCCATTCCCACACTCCTCCTCCTCCTTCTTCCGCTGTTCCTGCCTGGGTACAAGCGTTCAATCAGCATCAACATGCTCCACCTCTCGCCCATTCTTCTCAAGAGCAAGAGATGTTCTCACAAGCTTTCGGTCGACCAGCACAACAACAACAGAACGCTGTACCGGCTTGGGCGCAAGATTTCTCTCGAATGAGCGTTACTTCGCAAACTCCTGCATCTCAACAGAATCATCGATCGGAGGTTGCGATGCAAGGACAGAATCAGAATGCGAGACTGTATGGTTTGACGAATGGAGGAGCGGGAATGATGCAGAGTTCGATGAGGATGGGAATGCAAGGTTACTCTTCACAACCAGGAATGATTCGATATCAAGATTCGGATGTCGCGATGAAGCAGGGTGAAGGTAGGTTACTATCCATCCATTGAGCTCAGTTTATGCTGCACCAAGCTGACTGGATCTGAACTCTACAGCTGACGATTGGGAAACCGCTTTCCTCGCACAAGAAGCGACATCCTCGACTTCAACTGCTACGGCTCACGACGCCTCGACTTCGAGTTTCAGAGATCACGTCCTGGAGACTCGAGCTCTCACTCCTCCTCTTCGTGCCCACACTCCGATCGACGAATCGACAGCACGAGATGCACTCGCTCGAACTGCTGCCGCTCTCCTCTCGACCGTCAAAACCTCCGAAGATCAACGAGCAAGGACAAATGCGACCTCTCAAGAAGATCAGGTTCAGCAACGAGATATTGGGGACAAATTCGCTCAATCGAGTTTCATGGATCTTATGAGGAGGTTGAGGGATGGAGAAGTTGCAGTTGAAGGGGACAAAGTAGTCGAGCAAGTTCAACCTTACAGCTCCACGTCGAAGGGGAAAGCGAGAGCGGATGGGTGGACGAGCGATTTCTCCGCGACCAACGTTTCGAGAGAGGAAGAAGGGAGAGTTGGCGGGATGCAGGCTCCTCCAATCTTACGACCTGGTGGAAACGTCGCTGAACACACTCAGGCTCAACATCAATGGGCTAATAGACAGGCGAATTCGGCGAATCTCAAGCGAGAGGTCGAGGAGAGTTACGGTACGATGCAAGGGTTGTGGGAAGAGGAGGATCAGGTCAGGGCTAGGAGGGAAATGGACAAGGGGAAGGGAAAGGAGAAGGTGGAGAGGCCCCTACAGTTTCAAGGAGATGGAGGTGCGATGATCGATTCGGATTCGGAACAACAGTACGATACTCGAGTTCACCTCGCTCAATCTTCGTGGGAGGAGGATTTCGACGATGCGACAATGATCGTCGGAGGACATGCACTGGGGAGCCAGACGAAACGAAGGTCGTTGTCAGCTCAACAGAAGGAGTGGGATATGTTACAAGATAGTTGGGACGAATTCGATGTCACGGCTTCTGGTCTCAAACCAAAAGATCCCGCTTCCCTATCTCAACAGCAACAACCTTCGACCAGCTCTGCCGCACATGGCTACTCCTTCGCCCAGAACAACCCTTACCTTCTTCATCAACGAGAAACCGCTTTCTCGAACCAAACTACCCATCATCACTCTCACCACCACCAGGCCTCGTTCAACGACGCTGCCGCCCTCTCTTCCGCTCGCATTGATTCTCTCCTACAACACGAGGCGGACGTTCAGATCGATCCGAAGAACGCATCGGCATGGTTCTCCCTCGGACTCAAACAGCAAGAGAACGAACGAGAAGAACTCGCAATCACTGCACTTCAACGAGCTATCGAGATCGATCCGACTGTCGCACGAGGAGCAGCTCACCTCGCACTCGCGATCTCGTTCACGAATGAATCGAGACGTGGAGCAGCTTACGAACAAATCGACAAATGGATCGACGTGATCGCTCGTTCACCTTCAGAGGAAACCAAGATGTACTCGAACGAGATCTCTCAGTACCGTAACTTGTTTGGATCGAAGTTGCCAGAGACGTCGACGGAACGACATCAGTATTTAACGGGATTGTTGATCAGGTTGGCACAGAGTGGGACGGAATCGATGGATGGTGCGGTGGATGCCGATGTTCAAGTTGCGATGGGAGTACTGTTCAATTCGAGTGAGGAGTACGAGAAGGCGGGAGATTGTTTCGAAGCCGCTTTGGCAGTCCGCCCAGATGTGCGTATCCATTCTGCACTTTTCTACCCAACTTCGCACTGACTCGTTGCTACTGGTTCAGGATCCTCTCCTCTTCAATCGACTTGGCGCTACCTATGCGAATTCGGGCAAGACCGAACTCGCGATTCAATACTACCACGCCGCTCTCGATGTTCAGCCTGGCTACGTTCGAGCGCGATTCAATCTCGCGGTTGCGAACATGAATCTAGGGGTACGTTCGAGCTTCTACTGCACCCGCGCGTCACCTCGCTGATGCATCTGATCCTCCTCGTGCAGAACTACGAAGAAGCGATTCATCACCTCTTGACTTCACTTTCCGTTCAAGAAGCTGACTCGGAACACGAGCGTAAGTCGTGCTAGCACCATTCCTATCGACAGTGTACTGACTCCAGTGGTGTTCTCGTAGATCTTCTCGATCCCACGCCGTCGAACGCTCCTCAGAACGGAATCACCTCGCAGACTCTGTGGGATTCGCTCAATGTTTCCCTCATCCAGTGAGCCCAGCTCTCTCTGCCCTGACCCTCGACTTGTTGCTGACGACGACTCTTCGCTTCTGCTAGTATGGGACGTTCCGATTTGAGCGAGTTGGCCGTCAAGAAGGATTTGAGAGGATTACAACGTGAACTTGGAGATTCAGATTGATAGTGTTGAAATTGATCAAGATGTTGTTGTCGTCATTGTCAGTCAGCGAGAATGATTGCGAGAAAAGCGTTTTTTGACCGTGGAGTTAGGAAAGGGAATCCAAGAGGAGAATGAGGAGAGAGGGAGTTTGCTTCGTCTCTCAAAGGTTACCACCTACTCTACGCCTCCAAGAGCTCTAGACTAGCTACAGACAGCCAAAGCACGACTCAGCGAGCTCTTCCAGACTCGTACACCACCTTACTCGTCACCAAGTCTGATCAAGGTTTCCCCTCCCGCTCCTCCAACCCACTTTCAACCAGCACTCAACTAGATCAGTAAGGGGAATGGGAGAGTACCTCAAAGATACTCCAGAGTTTGTAGAACTCGAACTAGGGGAATCGTTAGTCAGTCGGACAGAGACTTTAGGTTAGTTCACACAACACTTCATCAGACACCTCATCACAACAAGGGAGACAGACCAAGAGGCCGCGAGATGTACTACGCTGTCGAGGAGTCAGTCTGCAGCACGTTGGAGCGAGGAGGATGGGGTGCAGAACCAGATCGATTCGTTAGAGAGAGCGGGTACTGATTCATCCTTGTTGTCGATTCTAGCCTCCTTCCGAGAACTAGGTCCTCCAGATCTATGTCATGTCATCAAGACTACCGGTAAAGCCGGTCAAAAAGACGTGAGTACCTCAATCCACTCTCCTTTCCGATTCTTCCATACTCGCAACTCACGTACTCTCGTTTGTTCGTCAGATGGGATCATATCACTACGTTTCTGGTGTCGACGCTTCGTCTTCAGCTTCACTCGCCGCCTACCTCAACTCGCTCACTTACACAGTCGAGGAAACTACTTCTTGGTTCTTTGGTTCGGGAGGAGCGAAATCAGCATGGAAGATCAGAGGAGGAGCTTTCTGCTCGTTCAACGCATTCTCAAGAGTCGACGTCAGGGTCGAGGTCAAGATTCCTGGAGGTGTAGAAGCTTATGTCGTTGATGTGAGAGGGGAAAGGTGCGTTATCAATGGATCATTCGAGCTAATCGACATTCAGCTGATCTCCTCTTTGTGAACGCAGACACGAAGCTACGCCTCAGATGTGGCAAGAAGTTTACCTCTCCGCCGTTCTTCGATCAGTACTCTACGCCGATGACGCGAATTATCGACTCGCCGGTTTCCGCAAACTCGACCCTATCACCTCACCTGATGCCGAACTCAAGTTCATCGCTGCCGCCGAACACGCCTTCTTCAAAGGTTGGCAACTAGGCTCGGAACCAGAGATTCAGGTCGCAACGGTCGTTTCGAATCACCTCACTTCGGGATTGATGAAGTACTTTGGAGACTCGTTCCGTTATGGTCCGGCAGTCAACCTGTTCGAGAAGCTGGTTGTAAAGGATGGAGAAGTTGCGTGTCTGCTAGCACAAAGCTATCTCGGAATGAGTAACTTTTTATTCCTCCCTTTCGCTCTATTCTGGTCTCACTGTTTCTCTATCCACAGACGAAGAAGTCAAAGCTGTTCGAGTGCTTCAATCGGCTCTTCAGAATCACCCTCAATCCTACTCCCTCCTTCACGTTCAATGCGATTTCCTTCGAACAAAGGGAAAGCACGAGTGGGCTCTCAAATTGGCGAAACAAGCGGTCAACTGCGCACCGAGCGAGTTTGTTACTTGGGCGAAGCTTACACAAGTCAACATCGAACTCGGTCGATACTCTGATGTGAGTCCCTCAAACGGTTTGAGTGATCTCGAATGTTTCGTTACTGATCTCTTCTTCTACAGGCTCTCCTCACCCTCAACTCCTGCCCCATGTTCACCTACAATGAACGCGACCTCCACCGAATGCCGACTCCTTCAAAATCCCATCTCCCCGTCAAGGAGTTCATCGCCGCTTCCGGAATCCTCGACGAAGAAAACTCTTCTTCACACTCAACAGACGCCGATGTCGCCCTTCTCCGTCTCCCTGCCCCCTCACTTCGAGGTACATTCGCGAAAGCCTATGTACTCCTCGCGAAACTCGTCAGTCAAATCGGTTGGGACGAACTCCTAAAGTGTCGAAGCCAAGTTTTCGTTATGGAGGAGGAGTACAGAATGCACCGCGCGCAGGATATGACGGGTGATAGTCCTATGGCACCTCCAAAGGATGGAGAGGGAGATGATGAGAGCGTTACTGAAGGGTTCGGACCACTGGCGATTGCGACGGATGAAGAATCGGATTCGGGATCGATTCGAAGGGATTCAAACGCTACACCAACTCCAGCTACTCTTCCTTCTACTACGTCTCCTTCTGCTCCTACTTCATCCAACAACACCGCTTCAAACGGAGTACCGATTATTGCGGTCAACGGCGAAACTTCGGATGGAGAACGAGTCGTCCCGAATAGTGACAACGAAGAGGACGGACCTTCTAGTCCCGGAATTCCGACGATCAAGGTCTCGACTGAGTCGGATGGTGAACGGGAACGAGAGGAACTGAAGAAGTTTGAAGCGAGTGAGGAAGGTAGAAAGGCTAGGGAGGTTATCGAGAAACCCGGTCAAGCGGCGAAGGAGGACGACGATGATGTAGCGCAAGGGCAGGAGAACGATGACGCTGCCCCTGCTTCGAAGGAAGAAAATGGAAACGGATTGGAAAACAAGCGATTGTGCGAGAGATGGCTCGACAACCTTTTCATGGTTCTTTACGAGGTGAGCATTTCTTGTCCTCAGTTCATTGTTCACGAGCACTGAAGTTTCGTTGACATGGTCACAGGATCTCCGAGTCTACACCATCTGGCGAGCAGAGGTCGCCCATTTCAAGGCCCAACATCTTCCTTACCGAAAGACTGGTACGGAATGGGAGATTCTCGGAGAACTCGCTCAACGTCTACACCACAAGGAGGAGTCAAAGGATGCTTTCCAACGTGCGCTAGATCAAAAGTTCTCCGCGAAGGCTTGGTTGAAATTGCTGGAAATGTATGCCGATGAGGGAGACGTTCAAAGAAGCTTGAACGCTGCTATCAGATTGAGCGTCTATCAACATCGATGGTACATGGAGATGTCTGTATGTAGCTACTCTTTCCTCATATTCGCTTGTTCGTCGCTAATGTCTGCGTTTTTCCAATCGAACAGTACCCAACAGCTGTCGCTCATCAACTTTTCAAGCTCATTCGACGAGATGGTCTTGCCAAGATCTCTTACTCTCTAGTATCTGTACGTAACTGTTCAGCTCGCGTCACCTATCGAATATTGAACTGACTGATCGTCTTCTCTCGTTTCAGATGAACGTACCTCAAGCGATTCTGAAGGGAGTCATGCAACCAGTCTTCTCGTATGCTCAGCAGTTCCATGGCACGTCTATCAATCCCTCTGCTCCACGATCTGAGTATTCGAACTGAATCCTTTTCATCGTCGACAGTCGAAGGTTCCGACTTCTAAACGAAGAACTTGACTCATCTTTCCGTACCCTATACCCTTCCTTGCCTCCTCTTTTCGATATCGACTCGATCACGACGTTCGAGCTCTCGACCACTACCTCCGCTCGCCCAAAAGTACCACATCCGCTTTCTTCACTCCTTCTTCTGGATGGAATCTCCTCTTTCTCACTATGCTCTTCTTTTTCTCTACTGAAGTACGTATCTGTTTATGCCGTATCCTCTCCTTCGTTTGCTCCCCTTTGCAAGACTCGATTCAACAGCAGATTTCCGAGGAACGCAACATCTGAGAGTTTGCGAAGCAGCGGCGTTCCGTAGTCGCAGGACACAGCAGACTGGCATGTCCACGATACTGTCGCTTTGTCTCGGAAGTAGCAGACTAGACAATGCAGCAAAGAATGAAAGTCATCGAGACCTGCGGAATGAATTCGAGCTTCGAGAAATTTACATCTTCCGACAATACCTGGTTTCGGACTGAAGCCCTCCTTCCGGGGACAGGACAAACTATGACTGTATCTGAGTGCCGCATGGTCGATAGATCGACGTTTTAGCGCCTGTGCAGAGATGAGAGGAGGTTCAGGTTCACCACGCGAGGTTTAACGCTCAAAGTTTCGAAGGAGGTGCAGGATATCTCATGAGTTTTGTTCTCACCAGGAGATCTGCATCGTCGACGAGTTGGAGAGGATCGACATAGCTTAGTGCGCCATGTTCCGATAGAGGCAGGAAAGCTTCTGCCAGCTTTCACTGAATCGTTTTTGAACTGATTGACGAAATGATCGCAGGATCTTCGACAGGGAGATTACATTCTTCAACTCTATTCCTTGTCGTCGTCGATAGGTCGTCTGTAGCCTCTCGTCGACGTCGCCGGGTGATAGCAACGGTCGAACGAGAGAGCTCACGAAGAAGGATCACACATTTCCTTTTGTACTGTACTGCAACCCGTCGGCTTGCGCTGCCGAGAGTCGTTTTGTTCTCTCCAATTTGACGTTGCTTGAGTCGCGTCGGTCAGTCGGTCAGTCGTCGCGTCAAAGTCCTTCTCATTTCCTTTTTTTTCTTCAAAGTCCTGCGATAGATTCCTTCCTGCTTTCCTGGCAATGATCTACGTCCTGCCGTTCTCGCTTCCTTGCGAACTCAAAGTACTCTACCTCCTGCTCGCTTGGGTCTCTCTTCTCTCTTGTCTACAGTATCCGAAGCTCCAAATTTTTCACACATCCAACGGAAATTTTTCGATTCACGTGTTGGCAAAAGCCCTAATTCTGTTCCCTTTTTCACCGCTTCTCTTCTTCACCCCTACACCGACCACCTACACCTGTCCCCTCTCTCTCTGCACGACCATCACGATTCTCTAACAGCTGTGCTGTCCCTCTCCTTCGTCTCTCTCTCTTCAATCACTCTCCTTCAACATCTCGATCTTCTTCCCTTCTCTCAACTCACCACGACGCGATTCATCCTAGATGAACTACTCAGCAGACTACTCTCCGGCAATGTCCTCCCCTCTGACACCCTGGAGCGACGCCCACTCCACCTTCAACAATTCGCCTTACCTCGATTCATCGCGCAACGGTAGTTCAACTTCACTTTGGACAGCTTCTTCAGTCAGTGATGGAGGTGAAGAGGATGATATGAGTTCAGAGTTAAAGTGTCTGGAGTTACTAGCAGAGTTGGAACGCGAAAAGAGAAGGAAATCTTTAGAGGAAAAGAGGGACCAATACTCGATGCAAACACGCGAGAATGGCTACAAACATTCAAGGGACGATAGCCTACCCGATATCGTACAGCCCCTCAACCTCGAGAAAGCGAAAGCTGCTCGAAACGCTAGATCTGCACCTTCGAAAGCAGTTCCTTCGTAAGTTTGAATTCTTTGATCGATGGCCTCTTTACTCGGAACATCGAATGCTGATATCGTCCGTACTGTATAGCCCGGTCCCCTCGACTTCGCGCTCAGCCCAAAAGACGAAACGTCAATCTCGCAGAATTTCTTTCACTTCGACCGACCTCTCCGAACTCGATATCGACGCGATCCTCGACGCCTACACTTCTGAAGCCCTTGCAGTGCCACAAACGTACCCCGACTTCTCCTCTTACACTCAGCAAGCACAAATTCCCCGATCAAAGAGCTCGTTCAACCTCAAAGGCGAAGTCCACTCTCCAGTCTTCCAATCCTCCCGAAGCTCGGCTATGTACCGGGACAGCTCAGCGCAGTCTATCCGATCAACTCGCTCAACTCGCTCGAATGGATCCCCTCTGCCCTCGAACGACGAACAATTCCCTCAACGAAGAACCGCTCCTTTCCCTACGATCACTCGTCAGCGAAGCAACGCGTCTCTCGCCTCTCGAAAACTTCCCTTCGATACCGACTCTCTCCCGCCTCTTCCCTCAGGTCCTCCTCCAGCTCTTCCCACTTCAGTCCCAATGTCGAACCGCACATTCTCTTCGTTCTCCCGCCAATCCACCGCTTCCTCGGCATCCGCTTCGAGCGCCCACTCCCTTCCACTCCGATCTCTTCCAGGCTCCCGCATGTCCTACGCCTCCTCAACGATGTCGCGTCAGACCAGCGCTTCTTCCGCCTCTGCTGGAAACAGCTTCCGATGGTCTGTCGCTACCTCCTCGACTGTTCCAACAATCCTCTCGGACGGTTCATCAGATTGCGGAGCGAGTCGACGTGGCTCCCTCGCCAACTCGTTCGGAGGAGGAAGCATCAAACAATCACCTCCTCCTCGAAGTCGTCGTCGTCCTTCTGCACCCTTTCCCGGTTCTCCCATCGAACAAGACGAGGATGACCGCTTCTGGGGACAATCACCTACGAAACCGGCGAGAGCGAATGAGATGGACGACGAAGAAGGTGATCTCAAGAATGGTGGATTGATCTCATGGGAAGATTTCGCAGATGAACTCGCTTCTCTCCCGGTCCCTACTCGCCCCACTCCTCGTCGAATGGACAGTCAAGGTTCTTCAACGTCCTCTCGTTCCCGAAAAACTTCAACCACTTCTTCCCTTAAATCCTCGACCTCTCCTTTCCCTTCCCGATCATCCAACAATCTAGTCTTTGCTTCACCCGAATCCCTTCGCTCGACTTCGACTCTCACTTCCCACAACTCAAGCTCGAAACCGTCTTCCCCCTTTCCTTCGACTCCCTCGCCAACGAACGGCAAAAGTAGTGGAAAGAAAGGTTTATTACAAGGGTTGAGAGGGATGCGATCAACGAGGGACCTAGCTAGTTCTTACAACTCTTGAAGAGACCTTCTTTGATGAATTTCTCTGCCTCTCTTGAATCATAACGGAAAAACCATAACCTATTATTTGAGCATCTACACCTTCGTTTTCTATCAATCTTGTTGTTTTACTATCTGATCACCCTTGCAATCCGCACTCATCCTCACCGGAGCATCCCACATACTTCTGAACCCTTGCGAATGTGTCTTTCGCCAGCGAAGAGATTTGAACGCATTGTCTGCGAGACTGTACAGCATCCCAATTCGTTTTGTAACAATCCTTCTCCTTCAGCAGATCAAGGCGGTAAACCATTCAAACCATTTCCTCTTTGTTTCGGAGCTCTCCCTTCACTACCTTTTCTTTCAAACGAATCCTCTCCTTCTCCTCCATCAAAGCTTCGACCAAACGATACTTCGCCTTTGCCTCCTACCTGCCCCTGCGTACTCCAATCGCTAGTCGTGTATTGGTTGGTCGAGTCAGGTGTTAGGCACATCGAAAGACGAGAAATACTATTCGATTGATCGAGTTTCGGTTTACGATTCCTACGAAAAATCGTATCGAGAAGCGATGAAGAACGACTGATCGTTGAAGAGGAGGTAGTAGTGTTGAAGGATGGTTGGGAGAGAGAACGAGAGTGTTGAGAGTGAGAGGGTTTGCGAAGTACTGAACGAGTCTTTTGGATTGATGAGGGAGAAATTGGGGGGAGGGGAGCGCGGGAGTAGAGGGATTGGGAGGTCGAAGGACGAGGAGGTTGATAGTGATCGAAGCTGGTGCGAGGGTGGGAGGCGAAGAGAGGTGCGGTGGCTTCGGCTACGAAAGATGGGGTTGGGGCGCGGTTGGGGTTGAAGTCGATTGATTGTGAACGATGGTGGGAGATTGGACGGAGATGAGAGTGGGAGAAGGAAGGCTGTTCGGGCGAATCGAAGGAGGGGAGAGCAGGGCGAGAGTGGAAAGGTCGAGTTGATTTTCCGTGGTGAATCGGAGTAGAGTGAGTTGGGGAGAGGGTATCGACTCCAGAGAGGTTTGAGTCGGCGAAATGAGGAGAAGGAGTGGGAGCTGCGAAGGGGAGAGAAGTAGATCCAGTCGAGGCTTCTCGAGGAGTGTTTCGAGTTTCTTCGTGTGGTGAGACCGCTTCGAAAGAAGTACTGTCCAGCAACTCTTCTCGTTCTTCGTCCTCCTCCTCGTCTCCACTGTCGTATGCGTGACCGGAGGGAGAGGTGGTGTCAGGAGAAAGAGGTGCAGGCGTAGGTTGCGAAGTTGCTGCATTCGTCGATTGAACAGGCGTCGACTCGGTTACATCTTCAGTATGTGCTGCTTGTTGTGGTGATTCAACACCACGACGAGCGCTGGGCTGGGAAACGCTCGAATTGGTCGGATGCATCGGATTCGTAGCGGGTTGATAACTTTGAAGTCCTTGATTGAGGATTCTCAGACGCTGCATGTCCGTCACTTCCTCTCGTTGAACAATTGCGTACTCCCATTCGATCGCTTGGTGAATGGCGTCCTGATAGGAATGAGCTAGAGTAAGCTTTGCGAAAAGATCCGGGAAATCGAGGGTTGCGCTGTGAGTAGTGGATATCGCACATGAGCTTGACGGCAGAGTACCCGCAAGAGCTGATCCAGACACTCACTTGGTAAGGATAGTCTGCTTCTGTTTATCCGTTTCAACTCCGACACAATAGAGTAGTCGTTCCAAATCGTCAATCAGGTGCTTGATGTTCTCCGTTCGCTTCCCTCGTTGCCTGAACTTGCGAGAGCCGAGTTCGATAGTAGCCGTGTTCTTCTTGAGTCTGTAAGCTTGACCTGCGTCGTCAACTTGACGCGACTTTGAATCGTTGAGAGAGGTGAGAGCTCACGCTTTCCTAACGGGATCATTCCATAACTCCCTACACGAGGCAATGGCGACATCGAAACGCGTTCTTTCGAAAGCTGACTCTGGTGTATTGTTTTGATAGGCGATAGCAGCAGAGTCTTTGAGGCTGAGGGAGAGGATTCGAGCTGATTCTTCGGAATGTAGTGGAATTCCTCGAACGAAGAGCCATGATTTGAGGCTGTCACAGCGATTTGGATCAGCAAGCGTCTCAGTAAGGAAGTAAACAAAGACTCACTTGGACTCGTGAAGTTCCCAATCCTCTGAGATACGGCCGCTGAACGAAGGGAGGTGCAAGCCATCTGCGTTGTCCTCCATCGCGTGTGATTGTCGATTCGGAGGGAGAGAAACAAGAACAACAGCTCAGAGTGGGAATGAAAGGTCCTCCATTCCGTTCCGCGGATGCTGTTGATAAGAAAGATAGGAGGTTTGGAAAAAGAAGGAAAAGATTCTAGAACCCTAAGCAGAAGCGACGAGTAGACTTCAAGGGTCTGGTAGAGCTTCAAGAGTCCTTAGAGCATTCTAAGAGCATCAAAGCGAGGAAGCAGTGAAGGTGAGGAGGTCAACGAACCTCTTGAAATTGTTTCCCTTCTTCCGCACTTTCACTCCACTCCTAACACCAGGATGAATCCACAACAGAACAACTATGTACCACCACCAGTACCTCAACCTCCACCTCCACAACAATACGCATCCCAAGCGATTATCTCCTCTCAACAACAAGTCCCACTGTCATTCCCGACGATTCAACAACCTCTAATCGATTCATCCGCGTACAGTAGAGCAACTTCAACAGATCCTGGATCAATGGGAATCATGACTGGAGAAGTAGGAACTCCGATGGGTTCAGAAGGTGCGAATGAAGATGGAGAAACTTCGGGTCCTGCTACTCCACTACCAACGGAGGATGATAGCGCGCCTGCTCAACCAGTCAAGAGATCTAAAGCATTGAACTTTTTGAAGAAGAAGGAAACCAAAGTCGTAGGTTTTCACTGCTCTCCTCTCTCGTTGTTTGTTATTGAAACTGAGCAATCACCCTCTCGCGATAGAACGTCAAAGGTACTGCATACAAGATTATAGATGATGAGATTCAATTAGAAGATGATCCAAGAGGAGAAGCAAAGATTGACGATAACGGTACCCTCTTGGGAGGTAAGTTCTTCACTCTCTCTGCGCTACTTCTCTCCCTCTCCTCACACTCTCATCAAACCAGGTCGAAATTGGAAAGTTCACACCTTCACCTCACCTATGCGGACCAACACGGAGAAACTCTACATGCTTTCAATCGACGCGGCTCGTTGTGCTGGATTCCGAGATTCCCTTTACTTCTTCCGACGAAATCCTCTCATTCATAAACTCAGTTGTTCGCAACCGGAGAAGGATCGATTGATTGAGTTGGGCAAATTGAGCGGGAATCTCAAGAGTAGGGCAGTTACGATGGTTAGTGCTAGAAACGTTTTCAAGGTGATGGGTGCTACTTTCGTCGCAGGTAAGCCTCACTTTCCCTTCATTGCGCTCAATAGTATGGAAGCTGACCCTGTGCGTTATGTAGACGGCAAGTATATTCTCGACGACTATTGTAAGTCACCTCGTTTTGCTCAATTCTTTGTGCATCTTCCCTTTACTCACGCCTCACTCTTCAAACAGACGAAGGCAAATCTCTAGCAGCTGGTCATAAACCTGGAGAACCCGCTTTCATCGAACCTTACGACCCGGAGAAAGATACTGGAACTCTCGCGGTTTCGAAAGGAAACGCTCCTCCCGGTGCAACCTCACTCGGTCTCAACGTCTTGATCGGTCACCCAGGAAAACCAAAAATGCCAGGATCCGAGTTCATCTCTTCAACAGTAGGAGGAGGAATGCATGCGACGTTCGGAGGAAACGGATTACAACCTTTCGGGAAGAGTTTCGATCCTGGTGCGAAGAAGGCGAAACCTGCTAGTCATTTAACGGTCGAGGATTGGATGTACGAGTATGCGAAGGAAGTGGCAGAGACGAACAAGAGGTACATTGCAGTGAGGAGGAGTCATGTCGGTCAAGTCGCGATCAGTTTGGGAGTCGAAGAGAAGGAAGAGGATTGTTGGGAAATGGTAGAAGAGGAGTATACGGATGATGAACCTGAACCTGTAGCACCTCCTCAAGCTCAAGCTTCGACGAGTCATGGCGTTCCTCCACCTCCTGCACCACCAAATTCAGGATATCAACATTACCTTCCCCCTCCACCTCCACCTCCCGCTCGTCAGCCCTCCCATCAGCACCAGCCACCACAACAAAATTTCTCTCTCCCTTCCACTTCCTCCCATCCTTACACACATCAAGCACCTTTCGATCCCTCTCAACCTCAACTCTACACCGCACAACCCACTCAACACAACAACACTTTCTCCCTTCCCTCGACCTCTACCCCAACCTCTTCCTCTTATCCCTCGTCAGCTCCTACTCCCGCCCCTGTTCCTCAACCGAAAGTCGTTCGACCAAAAAAGAAACGAATGACTAAACGATTCAATCCTATTCGAGGTTTTTACGAACCCGAAACGAACGTTCCACATGTGTATCAATCTACTCAACCTAGTTTCGCAGAGATCTATCGCTCAGACTCTACCGCCCATCTTTATCCCGACGAGGAACGAGGCGTCGATCGAGAGGGTGAAGAGGAGAAGAGGAAGAAGATAAAGTTGGAAATGGAGGCTACGAAAGTTGGAGCAGCGAGTTTGGAGTTTGTTAGTTGGGAGAAAGCGTGGAATTTGGAGGAGAACGAGGGGAGGGAACCATTGATTCCTGGGATTTGGGATTTCGGGGCGGGACCAGAGGGGTTGAGGGATCTCGTAGAGAGTAATTGAGGGTGAGAAGAGACAGTACATATAGAGATAGGGTGGAGAGTGGGACTTCTGTGAGAGACGAGAGAAGAGAGAGGGAGAAGGTGCAAAATCTCGAGAATGAGTTCCTCTCTTTAGAACGAAGCCGTTTCGTTTCGCCTCTCGGATCTAGCATTATCTATTCCTCTATAGCACACTACTACTGTCATTGTTCAGCAAGCGAAAGTCCATCCAGTCCGCGGAATGAGAGGCAGATCGAAATCTTCACTCTTCTCTTCTCTTCTCCTCCTCTCACTCTCACACTTTCTCGCTTCTCCTACCTCGAGATATGTCAGCAATCGATCAAGTGAGTCCTCTCAACCCAGCTGCAGCTCTCTCCACCCTCCTGCAGCTCAAACTTCCTTTCCCTCTTGTTGCAGATCGAAGCAGCTCAACAAGGTCTCAAATCTGCTTTCGACGCTTACGCAATCAGTCACCGACAAGCTATCGATGCGATCGATGATTTCTGTGGTTCGTCGAATTCCGACTTTCTCGCTCTTCTTCGAATTTTGAGAGGGCTGATATACCATCCTTTCCTCCGTTCTCTCACTCTCTACAGGCGTCAAGAAGAATGCTCCTGCGAAAGCCCCTCCGAAGACGAGGAAGCGCGTAGTAAGTTTTCGTTCTCTCTCTCGCAGAGAGTTCAAACAATTCATGAACGGTTGCTCCTACCTTTCCCGACCTTTCTCTCTCGCACGTTCTCTGTCTCTCTATAGATCTCAGTAGCTTCTGAAGGAGACGATACCGCCAAAGGAACCACTACTGCAGCGAAGAAGAAACAGAAGACTACTCGCAAAAAGAAACACCCCAACCAACCGACGAAACCAGCTACAGGCTACCTCCGCTTCCGTTCCGAAGCTTACCAGAGTATCAAAGCTCGTTACCCTTCGTTCTCTCCTACTCAAATCACGAGTCACATTGCCAGCCTCTGGAATACTCTCACTGATGAACAAAAACAGGTGAGTCTTCTCTCCTCTCGATTCAAGTCAGTGGAGCTCATCCGTTGATTGGATCTAGCCGTATAACAAAGAGTACAAACAAGCCAAAGTTCAATACGATATCGAAATGACCGCTTTCAAAGACAAACTCGCGAAAGAAGTCGAACAAGTCGAACAAACTCCTGACATTCAAGTCGAAGCTCCCGCTCCCACTCCCGTCGTCGAAGAAAAGGCAAAGGAGAAGGGAAAGGAATCGAAGGAAGAGAGGAAGAAGAGGAAGAAGGAAAAGAGGGAACAGAAAGAGAGGGACAAGGTTGCGAAGGAGAAAGCTCAGAAGAAGAAGAAAGTTTTGTCGAAAGAGATGGTTACCGCTAGTGACGAGGATGGAGATATCCCCGTCAACTAATCGCGTATGTACTGACTCTCCTCTCTCGTGCATGCCGCGGAAAACTAATCTGAGCTTCTCGTTGATCTCGCAGTTCAATCATGCTCTCGCTTGTCTCCCGCATCATACCGCTTGTCAACTGTTCTCATCTAGTCAATGTCGAACCTACATAATCCTTCCACGTCACTCTCCGAAACTGTAGTAATACGCTTGAAGATACCCTTGTCATCCTTCGCTGTAATTCTGGTCTCTCCTAGTAGTTCTCTGTACCCTCCCTTTTGAACGAAAATAGCAAAGAATTACACTTTCCTCATCTTTCTTCATGCTCTCAGATATCGCACATCACGAAGGGTCGTTGTTTCGCGAAGGACAGGACGAAGCATTCTTATTCTCCTCGTAATCTGCGCGTTCTGAACGATCACTCTCTCTAGCCCCACAGCAAGGAGAAGTCGGCACATTGTCAAACGTAGAAGGGGCATTGCAGTCCAGCTGCAAGTACGCTACGCTTGCGAACGTCGCGAACCAAGTAAACCTTTTCCCTCTCTCTAGGATCTCCGCCTCTCCTTCCTCGTCGTCCACGCTTCCCTCATTCCTCACACTCCATTGTTACCTCCTTTATCGCTAGTCGCAGTACTGCTATCGACTACCTGTGTGTTCGAAGGTGCGTAAGGAACCCTTGTCGAATTCGCAGGAGCGTCACAATCGATCCTGCACAATCCTCTCCGCCAACCTCGTCAGCTTTCCATCTCCCTCCGAGATTATGAGTCAAAGAGAAAGTAGGGATCGCTCACCTTTGGAAGAATGTTCCAATGTAGAAACATCGTTTCTTCATTCGTTTCTCAAACCTCTCCTCCTGGTTACCTTTTCCCGTCGACTTCAACACCCGATGTTCGACGGGTTCTGACCTCGGTTGGGCGGTCGAGTGATCGAGAGCTTGAGTAGTCGAGGAGAGAGAGGCAGACGATTGGGAAGAGGGCGGATCGATAGAAGTTGCGAGGACGATGATGAGGCTGAAAAGGAGTGAGATGAGGGAGAGTAGCATATTGACCTTCGACCGGCGAGAGAGCGTTACGTAGAGGAAAGGATGTCGGGGCACGAGGGGCGAAAGCTGTGTATGGAAAGAGAAGGAGTAAGTATCGAGAAATCAACGCAGGTAGATGCTGTGAAACGACTCACGATTGCTTCGTACCAGCGAAAGCAGCGCTTTACAAGAGAAGAGAAAGGAAAGCTAGAGGAGCAGGAAGAAGAGACGAGAGAATTCGATGAGTCGTCGAGAATGATTTGGAATGTTGGAGACTCTTCAGAAATCGTGTGCCTCAAAGTCTCCAAGATAGTAGTCGTCTAGTCACTTGCTAACGTTGATTGATGTTCAAGGTGAGAAAGATCGTGTAGAAGGGTATGCTTATGAACGCCTGAAAGCGAGACGCTGAATCGATGAGAATCGCTGTACTCTCGTCGCAACACCATTCGAGCGTGTCGCTTTGCTGAGAAAGGTGGAAGGTACTGCGTTTGGTTTCAGGGTTGCGAGTAAAGCGATGTACAACCTGCAATACGAATGCGGTTAGATCAGTCAAGGCAAATCGTGAGCGAGAACGAAATGAGGACTTACAAACAAAGTAGAAAGCGAGCCGATCACCGTGACAAAGCGTAGACCTCATTCAGCTTCTCCCTCGACCGAATCAGGATAATCTTCTTCGTCTTCCTCCTCTCCTCCTTCTCCTCCTTCGCCGGCTTCCTCCGCTTGTGATTGTGCGAGAGCCGCGGCCTCTTTCGCAGCTCGTTTCTGAGCACGCTTCCCAGTTGATCGTTGATGCTGTAAAGCGCTGCACACTTGAGCACTGACCGACCGAGTCAAAATAGTGCAAAAGAGTGAGGACTCACCTCTCGATATTTCGACAAATAAACCTTCATTACGACTCCATACTCATCGAACCCTAACGTATGTAACGCAAACAATATATCTTCCCCATTGATCGTTTTCCTCTTCTCCAAAGCACACCGATCCGCCGCTTCCGAAGTGATGAAACTGATGAACTCGCTCGTGCATTCTTGTACGCACTCTTTAGCTTCTTTCGAAACTTTCGTAGTTTCCGGTAAACACTTCTTCATGATTCTACCGACGTTCGCTATTGGTAAATATCGCTGCAATCATCCAAAAGGTAGGTGGGGTTTCCGAAGAAAGATCAGTTTCTCTCGACTACAACGAGCGATGAGGGCGAGGGCGAGAGAGTGTACATCTTGTTCCTTGTACATTTCTACTTCATGCTCTTCAATCTGTCTCGGAGGCGCCAATGAGCCGGAAACAGTTTCATCTTGATCATTAGTTTTCGCGGCCGGACGTAAAGGTGGGAAGGCGATGTCGGATTGAAAGTTGAGATCCATAGTGGATCTATCAGGTGTACGTGTTGGATTAGGCGATCGTTGTCGAATCGAGGTGGGAGATGAGGTTCAGAGAGAAGTTTGGGAGAAATTACTTCTTCTCCTTCACCTCTTCACTTGATATCGCTCCGTCGGCTTGTGAAGCTTGAGTACAGCCGTAGAAGATTGAAAATACTGATGCCGGTATGGTATGCCTTCCACAAATCGCGGAAGGCGTCATTCAACCTCCGCTCTTCGACTCCTCGCTCTGCCCAACCCTCTGCCCAGCCTACTTCCGATGATGCCGACAAGCTCACTGCTGACCCGATTGACGCCGGTACGGCTCCTCTCCCTTTGATTGTTGCACACTCCTCCTCACTCCTCCTCAATTTCGTTAATTTCGGCCCGATCAGACTCACCCCTTCCCTCCAATGGTACGATACTTGACAAAGGGATTCAATGGATGCGTGTTTGAAAGGTATGTTTCAGATAATCAGTATCTTCGCCCAGAAAACACGCTAATCTCGCGTTTCTTCCCCTTCTCTTCTTCTAGCGTTGTCCTGCAAGATGAAAAAGTGTGATGGAAGCGAAGCGAAGAACAAAAACAAAGAATCATTTACACCCTTCTCGCTTTGACTTCCTCTCAAACTGCACACTCCATCTCTCGACGCCGGATCGCTTGAGGAACTTCCGTCGCATCGACCCTTTCACGGCCGGTAGCTTTCATCGAGAGAAGTCGGCCTATCCTCACGACGAGGTATTGATCAAGTTAGGTGAGTGCACCACTAGCTTCTCCTCCTTTCGTTGCTTGCTGACTCCTCACCGAAACTTCACTAGAAGAGCGAAGGAAGAGAATATGGCTTTTGTTGAACGATCGCATCACGTCTCTCGGTACTCTTTCACCAGTACCGACATCTCCCAACTCGACATTGAATGGCTACTAGAGACTGCTCTCTCCTCGATCCAACCACCTCCCGCCTCGACTGTCACGGAAGAAGAAGATTCTCCTCCGAATTCACCCCTCGACAGAGGTTTCAATCAAATCCCATTCTCATCCCCTCCTTCCACCTTACCCTACTTCAATTCATCTCCCATACCTCCCCTCACGCCCGATACCCCTCGACCACCTCGACCATTAGCTCGAACGATCGACCCAATCTCCGAAATCCCGCTCGACCTCACAAACTATTCCTTCCCACCTCCTCGCCCATCCACACCTCCATCTCGTAGCTCTACACCCACTCCGACCTCCTCAATTCATTCCCACTCGATAAGCCAGAAATTCCCATCGAATCATTCAACGAAACTCTCAGTCGGCTCGGGCACAATCATGGTAGAATTGGACGATTTCTTCCCTCGCAAACCCGACACCACAACAATCTTTCCTACCTTCTCCACCCTCCCCTCCTCTTCCGCCTCCTCAACGATGTCAATGAGGAAAGGATCAGAAGCTTCATTCTTTTCGAATTCGACTGGTTCTTCCGCCTCGTCGAGTGAGTCGGGAAGATCGAGATCGACGTCGAATAGGAGTGGGGGGAGTGGAGAGGTCGAACTGAAGTACGCCGCTTATCCGAGATATGTTCCTCCGAAACCGCCGAAGGTTGAGGGAGAAGGGGGAAAGAAATTCAAGATGTTTGGGATCTCTGTGTGAGGGGAGATGTACGAGCGAGAGGGAAGCGAGCAAGGGGGAACTGTGTAGTGCGAGGATGCGCTGGAGAGAAATTGGAACAGGAGATGGAGGAATGGGGTGAGTAGGAAGGAGGACTCGGAGGGATCGTTTGGCGAAGCGTTTTGCTGTCGCTGCCTTCACGCCTATTACTGGATATATGGATCGTCCGTCTTCGTCTTGTTGTACTATCATGGGAATGGACTGCGCAAGGAATAGATCAGAACTCTCATCGACAACTTACAAGCTACCGTTGCGAAAGAAACCGATGTTTTCGAGGTTTATCGAATCCTCCCTCGTCCGTTCGAGCTCGCTTCTTCCGCTCGCCTCATTTTCAGTGATCCAGCGACCTCTCGAGTGAGCTTACAATCCGGACATTGTCGACTCAAATAGTTGACCGATCCAAATTCTCTGCTGCGAATTTCATCAATCTACGTTCAAACTTCTTCCATCACCTCCTACTCTGCTTGGGCTCCCAGCATCACTTCAAGGCAGCTCTATATGCCGCCCAGACAAGACTTAAAACTCCCACCACTCAAATACCTCCTCTCAGGACTCTGCGCATTCTTGGTTCTCTCCTTCCTCGCCGCTAGAGAACACAGTGACAAATTAGGAGGGAGTGGACGAATAGGAAGTAGTGGAGGACAGGTGGATAAGAGTACGGGAGCTTATGTGCCAGTGAGAAAGGAGAAGTTGCATGACGAGTGGAGCGGAAGTTCTGCTGTGAGTCTCCTTGTCCTCTTTACGAGGCTGTACTTGAGCTGATATAGAGCGGGAATACAGACGAATCGAACGAAAGCGAATGCGGCATTCGTAGCGTGAGTTTCAAGTTTCCTTTCTTTCGAAATCTCGTCGCAAGGAGGGCGAAATCTGACTGAACATCTCACATTCTCGATGGATCTATAGGCTGGCACGGAATTCGGATGTATGGGGCATCGTAGAATCGATCAGACAGATCGAGGATCGTTTCAACTCGAAAGGCTATCACTGTTCGTTTCCAATTCTTACGAGATTCCTCTTCTTCCTCTCGCTCACGCCTTCTCTCCTTCGTTTAGATGATTATGTATTCCTGAACGATGAGCCCTTCTCGGACGAGTTCAAACGATACACTTCGGGGATCGCAACGGGGAAATGTTCGTATGGATCAGTACCGAAAGAACATTGGGAGGAACCGAAATGGATTGATGAGGAGAAAGCGAGTAAGGCGAGGAAAGAGATGGAGGAGAAGAAAGTCATCTATGGGGGAAGTAAAGCTTATAGGAGAATGTGTGAGTCTCCCTTGTCATTCTCCGAAAGAGAGAAGTGGGGCTTTGTAATCGAGTACAGATTCGCTGACTATGTGGATCGCTCTGCTAGGTCGATATGAAAGCGGTGAGCGCACCCGAAAGTATACCTCTAAGTTTATTCGACTGATGTACTGCGATCGATCGCCTTCACAGGGTTCTTCTTCCGACATCCTCTCCTGGATCAATATGATTATTATTGGGTAAGCCTTCTCGCTCTACTTAGCGAGATAAGGCAGGAGCTAAGCAAGATTTGTGAGACATACAGCGTCTCGACCCGAGTGTCAAATTCTACTGCGATATCGATTATGATCCATTCCTGTATATGCAACAAAAGAAGAAGAAATATGGATGGACTGTATCGCTATATGAATATGCGGAGACTATTCCGACGCTGTGGGATCGAACGAAAGGTAAGTCTCTCACTCCGATTTCGTCAAGAACGAAATCTCCATCTTCCCTTCTCAGCCGAAAATTCCTATTTCTCGATCAAGAGACTGACTTCGGATCTGTATGAGTAGAGTTCATCGATCAGAACCCTCAATATCTAGCGAAACCGAACATGATGGAATGGATTTCAGGCGACGGAGGTAAAACCTACAACCGCTGTCATTTCTGGTATGCTTCTCTCCCCCCCTCTCCCCTATTGAGTCTTCCTGACTCTTCATGACGACATAGGTCAAACTTTGAGATTGCGGATCTCAACTTCCTGAGAAGTGAGGCGTACATGAAATATTTCGATCATTTGGATCATTCAGGTGGATTCTCTTATGAACGATGGGGAGACGGTACGTCCATTTCCTTTCAGTCTATCCTAGTAGTAGCTGATAGATCGTATCGAACGGACGTAGCACCGGTTCATTCGATCGCAGCAGCACTTTTCCTCAAACCTCAAGAGATTCATCATTTCGACGATATTGGCTACTACCACGCGCCGTTCTCAAACTGCCCAGCTGACGCAAGTGACCGGTGTGCATGCAATCCGAACGATGGGAACAACTTTGGTGCGTTCTTGTCAATTATCTCGCCTTTTCGCTCCTTTCGAGCTGATCCCGACTCTCTGACTTCACAGCTGCTCATAGGAAACATTGGTACTCGTGTTCAAATTCTTGGATCGAGAAGACAAAGCAGTATAACACGTGAAAACAGCGTTCGCCATCTTCGAAACATCGCAATAGACAATAATTCGCACGTTTTCGTCGGGTCCATTCGCTGGCGCTCTCTGATGCAATCCTCTCATCATCGACATTATGAGGGTGATGGTGTGCTACAAGCTAACCTGGGCCTAAGCCGTCGTCCGAGAGAAGCGAGAAAAGTACAGAGAAAGAGCGAGATTGATTCCGAAACCTAGAGAGGCTCACGTTGCGACTGGCGAGAGATCCTCTCATCTGTCGCAATACGTTCAACGATAGAGCAAGCTGGCCCCGCGAGGTCATCTATCGAAAGTCAAGATTGCGAAAAATCGACTTGCGATTTCGTGATCCCTGTTTCGGACTCAATCCTAGTCATCTCGGAGTCTTTCCTCTACTCTTCCCTTCGACTCTGCACACCTCGAGCAACTCACTTAGAAGGCGTCATCAGTAACGCTAGACCAAGTTCAAGTGCATAAAGTCGCAACTCTTCAAGTCACCCGACTCTAATCTTCATCAAACTCGACTTGATCGAGTAAGCCCTCTCTGAACCTCGACTCCCTCCCGAGTATTCACCGATAGCTCGCACATAGCCTACCTCTAGCTCTCAACAGCTTAACTACGCCCTCTTGATCGACTTGAAAGCGGCTTCCCATGACACTTCCTCTGCTACCTCATGGAGACTTGACTGCGTTCTCCTTCTCCCCCTCCTCGCCACCTAGTACATCAGGATTCACTCGAGATCCTCGTTCCTTCCCTTTCCCTTCCTCTGCATCGCCACCACCTCCAGATTTCCCTTCACATGTTTCTCCAGCTCTCCTCTCTCCTCACTCAGCCGCATCTACCGCTTCAATCGCTCAAAGCATCTCACAGAACCTAGGTCCACCGGGAAGTCCACTCAGACCAGATGATTCAACGATGAATGAAGCGGACCCTACCGGACGAAGAAATATCGGAGATACCCTCAATGTGAAACCTAATTCGGGAGGAGATTCAGGGATGGATGTAGAGGATGAACTGAGAAGAGGACCACCTGCAGCGGATATTCCAGGTGGAGATTGTAAAAACGTTTGCATTCGACATGCGAGAATGGCTAATGGTTCCACGAATTTGATGCTGCAAAAGGTGAAACGTCTCTATCTATCTCTTATCCTTCGTAGACTGACATCGAATCGTTGTAGTCGATCGAAAACCTCGCACCGAACGAACAACAAGCAGTCAACACGATTTGGTCCCTCTTCTCTTCCTCCCCTTCAAAACGCCGACTCCTCATCCTTCGCGGTCTCCTCACTATCGCCTGTCCCTCTCAGCTTTCCTTCCTACAAGAAGCACTCGCCCTCGAGATGAGACTCGATCCAGTCGAACTCTTACCTCGAGAAGTTACCCTCAAAATCTTCGGTTACCTCGATGCAATCTCTCTCGGACGAGCGGCACAGGTTTCCAGAGCATGGAAAGGAATGGCAGATGACGATCTATTGTGGAGAACGATGTGTGAACAGCACATTGAGAGGAAATGCGAGAAATGTGGTTGGGGTTTACCGTTGTTGGGAGAAAGGAGGAGGAAAGCGAGATTAGCGATGAATGCTTTGCCGGCGATGAAAGGTGGAGAACTAGGCGGATTCGGAAGGGACAAGGTTATGGAAGATGTCGCGAGTTCAGCCGCCGCCGCTCAACAGCAACACCAACTTCAACATCACCAAGCAGATCAAGATTTCTCGACCACTCCTCTTTCCGCTCTCTCTTCTTCCTCCACAATCGAAGGCGACTCTCATCGACACAAACGATCAAAGACGACTTCTCCCGGCCCTTCTCGCACCGCCTCCCCTCGAAACGCTTCTCCTCGTCCCGTTTCTCGCGCTCTCCTCCCCACCACCGATTCTTCCTTACTTCCTCCCCTCACTCGACCCTGGAAGCACGTCTACTGCGAACGACTCGCCATCGAACGCAATTGGAGACGAGGCACCTGCGTCGCAACCGTTCTCTCTGGCCATACCGATTCGATCACTTGCTTGCAAGTAGCTGAAGATCTACCTCATCCCGCTTTCCCAGTCCTCATGACGGGATCATGGGATCGAAGTGTTCGAATCTGGAACCTCGAAACTGGAAAGGAGGTTGGAGTATTACGAGGTCACACTCGAGGAGTTCGAGCACTCCAATTCGACGCTACGAAACTCGTTACGGGTAGTATGGATTCGACTCTCAAAATCTGGAATTGGAGGACTGGAGAATGTATGAGAACTTTGAGGGGACATCGAGATGCAGTCATTTGTTTGACTTATGACAAGCAGTTACTCGTCAGTGGGAGTGGAGATTCGACGATCAGGGTATGGGATTTCGGAACGGGAGAAGTGTACACTCTTAGGGGACACAGTGAATGGGTCAATTCGGTCGCTCTATGGGGTTCGAAATCGGATGGATGCGATCCTTCGCCCAACTCGACTGGAGAAGTAGGAGCCCCAACAAGTAATCCGGAACTCGCGAAACAATCGAACATGGGCAAATACCTCTTCTCAGCTTCGGACGATGCGACTGTTCGAGTTTGGGACCTCTACACTAGAACTTGCGTTCGAGTCCTCAGTGGTCACGTCGCACAAGTTCAATCTCTCAAGGTTTACGTCGTACCCGCCAACGAAACTCAAAAAGATCAATCTTCATTCCCTTCGAATCTCTTACAACCTCCCGCCAACACTCCCAACAGAGAAGATGGTCCTCTCGCTTCAGGTGGTCCTTCCTGCTCAACGAATCGCCTACCCGTCGGAATCATCTCTCTCGCTCCTCCAGCTTCGACGAATCCTCAACCCGATTTCGAGTTCAGCGGTGACAGGAAACCTTTTGTCGTGTCAGCTTCCCTCGATAATACGATCAGAGTGTGGGATGTAGAGAAGGCTCAATGTATGAGAACTGGATTCGGTCATCTCGAGGGAGTTTGGGATGTCGATGTAGACAAGTTGAGAATCGTTTCTGCTAGTCATGATCGAACTCTCAAAGTGAGTCTCACTTCTTGTACGGGATCGGTGAGGCCATGCTCACTGACATTGCCTCGTTCTTCTCGATAGATCTGGGATCGAGATACAGGTCGTTGTCTTCACACTCTCATCGGTCACAAATCTGCAGTGTATGTCTTTCCACTTTGCTCCATCTCTCCTCGATACTGATTCGCTCTGTTCGATAGTACCTCTGCCCTTCTCACCGATCAGCAAATCGTCAGCGGTTCCGACGACGGCGAAATCCGAGTCTGGTCCTTCGCACCCACTTCCTGATCCCCCTTTCCCGTCTCTCACTTCCTTTCCCTTCCTTGATCGTTTCCTTCCTTCCCCTCACGACACTTTGCAATACTCTACTCGGACACTACTCGTCATCATCATCGTCGATTTACTACTGTTGCTTCCAATTCTTGTTTAATATCATTCCTCTCTCTTTTTCGTTCCGAATTCGCTCACCATTCTCGTCGAGTAGAGATTCGTTCTTCTCTCAGTTGAATTCATGCCTCGAAGCTTCAACTCGTCACACGCTCTTGCCGCGGAAACTCCGTCAACGCTAAATCCTCCTCAATTCTCCCTCGTTTGGATTCGGTTTTTCTTCTTTCCTTCTTCCCCCTCACTTCACCCGCCCTGCCTCAAATCACGATGGCCATACCAGCCCTTGTACTCCCGAAGGGAACGCATGACAGCATAGACGAAGCCCATTGGCAGCTACTCACTCTCGTCTATCCGATGAGCCACTACAACGTCTACAAGGACGTCAAGGGCGAAGTGAAAAGTTACTTCAGGTGCTGCGCAAAGGGTGCATCGACAGAACTAGGCGAAGTTAAGAACTGTCCCTTTTCCGTTGTCGGCAGTCGACCGGACGTCAACTCACGTTGGACGTTGACGATCAAACGAGGCAAGCACAACCATGAAAAAGGACAGAAGCGGGAGCCTCCGAAAGACACGCACCTGTGGGAGGTGCTGCAAGCTCTTCGTCAGTTCCTCTACCTATCTACTCAGTGTGGAAAACTGAATAATGTGGAGACTCCGGTTCTGCAGGGCGAGAGGACTCCGCCGCAGAGAGCGACGACTCTGCTGGTCAGACACCACCAGCTCCACTGTCCCGAGAGGATCGTCTACGCGTGAGTCGTTCGCTGTACAAAGTCAAGATCTCGGACTTCGCTTACATCTCCTATTACAGCGTCGACATCCCAGCCACTTTGAGGACAATCTGGACGAGGACGCAAGGGAGCGTCGAGCCCCGCGGTCCCCTGGGCCTGAAGTCGAGGAGGAATTCGAAGAGGAAATGAAACCGCCAGTCGACGACGAACCAAACATTCTCGTCCTCTCCGAGAGTGACGACGACGACAGGACCGACTCCCTCATTACCTTCCTCGACTCTCTTTCATCCACCTTCAAGCTTTCGAAACTTGTCGACGTTTTTCGCGCGCCAGAAATCGGAGTCGAAACGAAGGAACAGCTTCTCGAAGTCGCTAGAATGGATTTAGGAGTGCTGATGGATGCTTTGAAGCCAAAGATAGGACTGGGACCGATTCAAGTGTTGAGGAAAGGGTTGAAAGAAGCGATAGAGAGAGAATTTTGATGTGGAGTATGGGAAAGAACGGAATGGGGAGGAGGGACTGAGGGAGAAAGACCGCTTGTACTGACCTTGGTGTATAGCAACTCTAGTCAAGTGATTGTTGATGATGAGAGATGAGTGCGAGCTCGTCTATCCAGATAAAGCTTTGTATCTCGAGCATTCCTCGACCTAGGTTTTTGTTTTTCTTCCGACACAACAACATTCCATCCTCTCTTCATCACCCTCGTCACTCTCATCTACTCCAACGACTCCTGGAGAAATGTACGACTTCCCTTCCCTCCCGTCTCCAACCGAACAATTCAAAGACCTCCGCAAGCTTTACGATCGATTACTTCTCTCCGTCTTCCCCATCTCTGCTTACACTCTCGATCGCACCCACGACCCGATCTTGACTTGCAACTTTCATTGTGCTCGAGGACTTCAGCGTCACGTCGGATTCGGAGCGTGCCCATTCGTAGTCAAGGCCGAACGAGCGAGCTTGAAAACCCCTTGGACTGTCGTTAGTCCTCTTGAATACGATCATGATCATGAACCTATCCCACTTTCACGTCCTAGGAGAGGTACGGCGCTCGCTGAGGCACTCGAAAAGTTTGGAGTGGGCGACGAGTTTTGGATGAACGGTAAGTTCGAAAGGTTCATTTCGAGCGTGAAACTTGTCTCGAGGGTTATTGATGCAGTCTCGTGTCCTCAATAGGAGACAACGGAGGAAAGGATGACGAAGATGGTGAGAAGGAGGAGAAGCCAATGGGATCTGACGAGGAGGGAGATGAGGATCAATTGGGACAGGCAGATTTCGGTTCTACTCCTCCAGTACAGGTTCGTCGCGAATCTCACTGGATGCCAATCAAGATACTTGACTGCTAAGCTACTCACGCACACCTTGATCAGGAGCAACCTCTCTCTCCCGATGGATTGCGCTATCAGAAACGACAGAAACTCAAGTTGAGTGGACGAGCACGAGAACGATCGTCGAGCAGGGGTCTGGAAGTGATAGATCTGACTGGAGAGGACGACGAAGAAGAAGATGAGGAATACGAAGCGGGATCAGAAGCAAACGAAGTAGAGTCAAACGTCGACGAGGCAGAGCAGGAGAAGGAGCAGGAACTGGGCCAAGCAGATGACAGCGGTGTTTTCGTTGGCTCAGACGTCGAAGAGGATGTCAAGTCGATCAATGAAGCGGAGGAAGAGGAACAAGAACAACGCGACGGTTCTGAAGAAGCTGTTCCCTCGCAGTACGCCCAATTCAAGCAGTATCTTGATACGCTGGACCCAGAATTCCGGTTGGGTTGGTGTGTCGATACATTGTGGGATCGACCATTCTTGATCAGGAGTGAGAGGCAATTGTTGATGGTCGCGAGGAAGGATTTGAAAGGATTAATGGAGCTGTTTACGAAGGAGACGGCGTTCGGGCCAGCTTGCGCTCTGAGACAGGGACTTGAAGATGCACTGGATCGAGAGTAGGAGGGAGGGAGGGAGCGGGGAAGGAAGGTCGAGGGAGGTTGAGGGGAAGTAAGGTTGTAGACTAGCGAGGGAAGGTTTGTAGAGTTGTTGGAATCGTTTGCCGACGTCTGTAGTAGCTTCAGATGGATCTAGTTGTTGTCTGGAGCTACTCTGTAAGATCGAGAGTTGTGGTAGGAAGCAAAGAGCGAACGAGAAAGGAATCGCTTTTTGACCCCCACCAACTACTCTTCAACTATGGTATTACAAGACTTAGGACGACGACTGAATTCAGCTATCCAATCTCTCAGCGCGGGTAGTCCGATCGACGCAACAGTTCGTTCCTCCTCCTCTCCCCTTCTCCTCGAATTCTCATCAACTAACTCTCCTCCCACCTCCCTTAGGCACTCGATACTGTACTCAAAGGGATTTGTACAGCTCTACTAGAATCAGATGTCAACGTGTTACTCGTCAAACGGTGTAGGGAGAGAGTGAAAGCTAAAGTGTTGCCTCAACTCGAGGAGATTCAAAAGAAGAGTCAAGGAGACGCGCTCGCGGGAAACAAGGGGAAACAAATCATTCAGAAGGTGAGCTATAGTGCATTCGAGTCGCTGGAAGGGAGACTGCTTCTACCCCTTTACCCCGCTTCGAAACCTGATCGGCTGACCTTGACTTCTCCTCCTTCTCGCAGGCTGTGTACGACGAGCTAGTAGCGCTAGTAGATCCTGGAGACGATGCACCACCGGCTTTCAACGTAAGCTCTCGCAGACCCACCAGAGACGACTCGCTGAACTGACATTTGATTCGTTCGTCTGGCATCGTGCAGCCTCAAAAGGGGAAGACGAGTGTGATCATGATGGTAGGACTACAAGGAGCTGGTAAGACGACGACATGTACAAAAGTATGTTTCACCTTCTCCTCCTCTATCGTATTTCCCAGGTTCGAGAGCTGAGTGACGATTCCCCTTCTATCTCGTCTAGCTAGCGACTCATTACATGCGAAGAGGCTTGAAAGTCGCCTTAGTCTGTGCGGATACTTTCCGAGCTGGAGCTTTTGATCAACTCAAGCAAAACGCAGTCCGAGCAAAAGTCCCATTCTTTGGAAGGTTCGTCCTTATCTCCCTCCTCCTTCCTCCCGCTCCTGACTGACAATTGAGCCGACAGTTATACGGAAACGGATCCTGTATCTATCGCATTACAGGGAGTGACAAAGTTTAGGTCGGAACGATTCGACGTGATTATTGTCGATACGAGTGGGAGGCACAGACAAGAATCAGAGTTGTTTCAAGAGATGGTACAGATCGGGGAAGCAGTCGAACCGGATATGACTGTGTTAGTATTGGATGGAGCGATCGGTAAGGTTTCCTCTCTTCGTTTGCGAGGTGATTGGACGAGCTGATGAAATTGTGTCGAGTTACGCAGGTCAGGCGGCAGAGGCACAGTCGAGAGCTTTCAAGGATGCGAGTAATTTCGGTGCGATTATCGTGACGAAACTCGATGGACATGCGAAAGGAGGAGGAGCGATTTCAGCGTTTGTCTCTTTCCCCTACTCTTCTCTCTTGCTCAAAACTGAACGTTTATCTCGATCTGAACAGTGTCGCCGCTACGAATACACCCATCATTTTCATCGGTACCGGAGAGCACTTACACGATCTCGAGAAGTTCGCTCCGCAACCGTTCATCTCGAAAATGCTCGGAATGGGAGACATGCAAGGATTGGTAGAGCGGGCACAGGAGATGGCGATGGCGAACCCAGAGAGACAGGAGAACATGATGAAGAAATTGGAGAAGGGTGAATTCACAGTGAGGGATTTGAAGGATCAAATGCAAACTATCATGGGAATGTGAGGTCGAACTTTTCTCTCATTCTTGAGCAAGATGCTGATGAGTCAAGGTTGATAGGGGACCCCTATCGAATCTGACATCGATGATTCCTGGAATGGGTGATTTGATGGGAGGTGGAACAGGAGAAGAAGCAGCGAAACGAATGAAACGAATCGCCTTCATTTTCGACTCGATGACGACCGAAGAACTCGACTCTGACGGTTCCCTCTTCCGAGATCCCAGGCCTACGCCAACAACACTGACGACGACAAACGAAAAGACACCTCAACGACAACCATCAGTCGAGGACTTCAAACCTAGAGAACCGAACAAACGAGTTTTGAGGGTTGCTCGAGGATCTGGAACGTCAGTGCAGGAGGTAGAGGAGTTATTGAGTCAACACCATACGTTTGCGATGATGGCGAAGAAGATGGGTGGGAAGAATGGTTTGATGAGCAAATTGAAAGGTGCGGGTGGAGCGGGTGCGAGACCTGGAGCTGGAGGAATGCCACCGATGGGAGCTGGAGGTATGCCTGACTTGTCAAAGATGTCGGGAGGTCAAATGTCTGCTCTACAGGTGAGCCTCACCGTTCGCTCTTTCGTTCTCGAGCGGTTCTCTGATTCTCGAATTTCGACTTCTGATAGAATATGCTGCCGGCTGGAGCACGAGATATGCTTTCGAACCCGAATGCGATGGCTCAGATGCAACAGATGATGTCTGGAATGGGAGGAGGAGGAATGGCGGAAATGATGAAGGGGATGATGGGACGTTAATAAAGCACTGTCTCCTGAATCAACACTCTTTAATCGACGCGTCTGTAAGTGAGAGAAGGACTTTGTCGATTCCTGTACGAGCGAAAGGATCAAAGGGAGAAAGAATAGCTACAACGAGAAAAGTGAAAAGGCTATGTAGACAGTTTGAGAGGGAGAAGAGAGGTAGTGATGGACATTTTCTAGAGGGTGTATTGTAGATTGTAACGACATGAACAAGGGAAGAACTGAAGAGCGAGGGGAAAGAAGGGAGGAAACAGAGAGAAAGGCACAGATTGGAAAACTATACAACCGAGAAGTCTATGAGGAGAAGTAACGAGTTCAGAGCTAGTCGTCCTTCGCTTTCGTGAAAGATAGACTCGGCTGTAGGGTCGAGGTTCTCCTGGGAGCGACTGGTGGAGGACCGTTGTGAACTTTGCCCCCTGCGAAATAATCTCCTCCCGCTCCTCCTCCTCCTCCTGCATCACTCTCAGCTCCCGGTGTCTGCGCTTCTCCATCTGTCGTATCTCCACCGAATAACGGTCCATCCAATCCAATCGAAGGAGCTCTGTGTCGATTCATTGATTTCGAAGAATAAGGAGTATCTCCATCACTCGCGCTCGAGATTGAAGCCTTCCTAGTTCTCGATCTTGATTTTGAGCGTGATTGTTTACGTGAGATCATAGTTTCGTCAATTGAGGGAAGGGCAGAGGTAGTTGAAGCTGGAGAGGAAATGGGAGAATTTGACGCTTCGGAGGAAGATGAGGAAGGGACGGAAGAATCATTGCCTCCGGGTGAAGAGGGAGAAATGAAGGCTGGTGGTTCAGGATCTTTGAACCGAATACTGTCATCAATCGAAGGTGGGTTCAGTTTGAAACGAGTTCGCCGATTTGAAAGTGGGGAGATTTGAGGAGGAACAGATTGTAAACTCACGTTGAAGCGTATCCCAGTGGTCTCAATACTAATTTGAAGAATGCCCATCCTATCACATCAGCCTGTACACAGTCAAGAGAGGTGAGATTAGCTTGTATGCGGAAGAATCAGGGGAAAGAGAGAGAGAGAGAGTCGACAGTGGCAAGGGTTACAGAGGGAAGGGGAACGTACCAATGCTAATGCAGCTACGGGTAAGAAGCATAGAGCAGCTAGTAGCCTGAACAAGGTAGGTAACACTTGAATGTGGTCTTGTAATTTATCGAGTTGAGGTTCAGTGTATACCGCTAACCAAGGTAATGGGTTCACTCTAGAGGCAAAGGGAATGGCAGATGCCATATAGTCGCGAGTTGTAGTCGAGTTTGAAGTGAGAAGTGATGGAGAGTGGGTCAAGATTAATTTCGCAAGAAATTTCGCAAGTCGAAGCCAAGTTTTCCAAACTGAATCCTGCGAATCCACCCGCAGCTCTAACCCGCTCATACAGTCTCAACGTACTCTCCTGTCTCGAGGGAGTATAGCAAGCTTTTCGTGAAACCGTTGATCGACGAAAACTCTCTTTCAGTTGCGAAGGGGGGTCATTATGAATGTTGGAGCTTGAGCTGCTTCTCCCATCTCTTATCGCAGCTCCCTTCCGACCCACGTTCGTTCGAAGCAGTCACCTTCCCCCAGACCCACATTGAATCGGTTCGCGTCGGAAGTGGTATCGCTGCGAAAGAGCTTCGTTTTCAGTTGTTTCGGCAACCTCGAATCTAGCTCGTAGCCTTCCGAGACGTGAGAGAGAGCAACTGAGAAGAGACGAGCTGGAAGTTGCACCACTGAGAGAGCTGCGCTCAACAGAGAAGAAACCGCTTCGAATCGCAACGAAAGAGGTAAGAAGGAGGGCAGCTATCGGCGCTGGAACGAAAGCAAAGTGTGAAGAGCTTGTTGAAGAAGCGAAGCATTCCTGTGTAGCGGTGAGCGAGGGAGTCAGCTTACACCCGTGCAAGTCCAGCTCAACGAACGACTCCGAGCGAATCTCGAGTAGGGAAGGAAGAAAAGCTCACTATTCGAAACCGTAGTTGCGACGTTGTCGATGAGAGAGTTGTTGGTGATCGAGGGAGTGTTGGACTGCTGTATGAGAAGAGCTTGAAGCAGGGTTGTACCGACTCTGTCAACGATTCGATTCAATATTCGCTGCGCGTAAATCGAGCTCAGACGGGCAGACCGTACCAGCTGATCCGCTCCAGGCAAGCGCGACGGGCCTCGCTGCGGAGTCCAGATAGGAGCAATGTCGATAGGACAGTCGGGATAGCGAATCTTGAGTTCTCTCGGCAATAGTTTGTTCATCTGGATTCGCACTTCCTCTGGCGTTTGCTGCGCAAGTACTCGCAACTTCAGTCAGCTCAACCGAAGCTGATGGTAACGTGGTAAACGTGACATACCTTGAGGAGCGTCAGTGCGTCGTTATAAGATAAAAAGCTCCGCTGATCGCGTAATTTTGAAACTCCGATCCTCACCCATCTTGCAAGCGCTTGAAGCTGTGCCTCAGTTCTCACGGGATTTACGGATCTACCAAATCCCCATTGGAGAAACGACGCTCCTAAGACCTTCCAGAACAGATTGAACTGCGAGGTCAAAGATGGCTTCTTCGCATTCGGGTGATTCTCGCACAACTGGTTGATCGCTTCGTCGATTGGTTGGAGTACACTCCGGATCTTGCCCTATAGAAGCGAAAGATCGGTAATCGGACAGCAGTTTCGAGACATGAACGCACCATCAAGACCTCCCAAGGTTGTATCGCCTTCATCAAAGAGTGCACGGTAGCCGGCACAGCTACGGAGAGCTTCTTGTTCTCTCGGTCTCCAAAATTTGGTATCTATTGCAGCTGTGTCAGCGCAGCTAAAAGGCGGAAAGATGGAATGAAGCTTACAAACTGGCTGCAGAAATCTTCTCGACTTTGTATCTCGAGATTGAAGACTCCTTCGCCCTGGAGTCGTAGGTAGACACATGTGGCGGTGACTGTCTCCATCTTGGTAGACTCAGTACGCAATTGACCCTCAAGCCTTTCCCACGTTGCCAGTTTCCACTGTCCAAACCAGTCATCCGAAATATCGTCGAGCCGAAAGTAGACGTTGCCTTCTCCGATGGACAACCAGACCGCTCTGCAAGTCTCGATGAGAGGGAAAGTGTTTGGGTCGTAGCATTTCGGCAGGTGGCGCTTCGGAGTCGAAGGAGCAGGAATTCGAGATGGCGTAGCTGCAGGGCGATCGTGGAGTCGCCTGTAGTTGAAGCCGGTCACCGGATCGCGCTCTTCGTCGTTACGATAAGCCATCGCGATAATGAAAAGGCTGAACAGGACGAAAGAGGATCGCAAACTTGGATGGCTATCTGCTCCGCCGGCGTCCGCGGCGTTGACGCTAATTGGAAAGAATCGGTCAGATCGAATCAGACTAGGGTTACATTTACGGCAGATGAGCGCTGAGCTGGGATCGAGGAAGGGAAGAGGGCGAAAGGAGGTGATATATACGAGGCGAAACGAAATTTGCAGTTTTGCGATGAATTGCGATAATCTGTACATTCTATACAAGTCTGAGAGTTTTGAGAAGCGTCAGCGAGCGTTATACAAAAGAAGAGAGAAAGCAGAAACTGACCTATAGACACGCTACAAATCGCTCTTCTACGGCATCGAAGCCAACCTAACCCTCTCCTTCCCCGCCACTTCATCTGCTATCCTCCTCTCCCGATCCTCCTCCGCCTGCCTCTTGAGTTCCTCCCACCCCTTCACCGCATTCTCCGCATCATGTCGAATGAAATGCCCTTGCAAAGCAGCCATACTAACCCTCGTACCTTCCTTCACAGCACTCTCGACCATCCCTACCATCTCCTCCTTCAAGCTTTCGAATCGCTCAGTTGAAAGTTCAGCTTGATCCGAGTAAAACCGGTGGAAGAGTTCTCGAGTTTGGTAAGAAGTCGCATCGTCGATTAATTCTTTCAGGTCGACTCGTCCCGGTCGGATCAAAGCGGGATCGAGCTTCTCGAGGTGATTCGTTGTGAGGAAGAGGATACGCTGAGAGGTCGAAGAGGCGACTCCATCGAGAGCGTTGAGGAGACCGGAGAAAGTTACGTTACTGTTGAAGCTGTTTGATCGAATCGTTCTCGAATCAGTCAGAGACTCTCGGCTTAGCGCTCTTTATGTGAAGTGAAAGACTCACCCAGCTTCACCAGTTTGTTGACGTTTCGAAAACGCCGCATCGATATCCTCCAACAAGACCACACTTCTCTCCGGTGCATTCGCGAGTAGATGGTTCAGCTTGTCGTCGGTCAATCCTCGTTCCGAAAGGTTGAGAACACAGATGTTGTAATCGATCGAACCGGCGAGAGCTTGAATGAAGGAAGATTTGCCAGATCCTGGTGGACCGTGCAAGAGGTATCCTCTCCGATATGGAATACCTGTGATGAGAGGGAGACATCAGTATCAGTCGAGAGAAAAGGGTAAAGAAAACTTACCTCGCTCAGAATACCATCTCCCTCGACTCATGAATGATTTGACATCGTCTACAACCCTCTCCTTGACTCCCTCATCCAGCACTACACTCTCCAATAACCTCTTCTCTCTCGGTCTCCCAAAAGGTCTCCATTCCGCTCCCCAAGCCGTATAAATCACTGTTCGACCAACTACCGCTTGTTGAGCCAATTTTCTCGCTTCGTTGAGGAGTGCTGGAAAGAGAGATCGATCTCGAGATAGTGTCGTCAAGTGTACTGTCTCCCAAGGTGTGCCCGAGTTGAGGTCGAGCATATTGGTCGCTCGTTCTCGTTTGACCTGTAACGAGAATACGAATTGGGAATCAGCGAGATGAACTCTTCGCAAGTTTCCAATTCCTCCTTCCTTACCTGAAACCAAGCGTCTTTGTATCTGAAGTAATGCGTCCCAGGTCCGGGCACGAGACTAAACTCAGCTGAAGAACTCCCATCTTTCCTCTGTTCATACTTTGTCTCGACTGCCAACTCGTGACTCTTGACCCTACTCGCCAACCCTTCGATCCCTCTCAACGGTTTCTGAGCAAGTTTAGCTTGGTGGGCTGATTGATGTGACATCCATTGAAGGAACCAGAGGTACGAGGGATCTTTCGAGGAGATTTCGAGAGAAACTAGTAATCTTCTT
Source organism: Sporobolomyces roseus (assembly GCA_016617785.1). Lineage (NCBI taxonomy): Eukaryota > Fungi > Basidiomycota > Microbotryomycetes > Sporidiobolales > Sporidiobolaceae > Sporobolomyces > Sporobolomyces roseus. Next base: position 4,027,756 of record JADILM010000001.1, read on the forward strand.
TGGGCGAGGGTTGCACCGTAGACTGCTGATCGTCGGAGGATTTGTGCTCCTACTCCTAATGCCTATCGATCTGAGTCGTTAGCTTGACATGAACGAGCACATGGAGAGGTTTGAACGAACCATGAGTCCGAAACCAGCGGAAAAGTAAGGACTTAAGGGGATGAAGGGAGTCAAGTCAGCTCAATCAGGATAGCGGAGAGCCTAGTAGAGCTTACTTTGAATCTAATGCAGTCTGTACCAATCCTCTTAGTCCTGTAGGTTTGTCTGTAATCGGATCCGATAAATTGTTGGAAGCGACATCTACTGAACTCGCTATCTCGCTTGATGGACCGGCTGTAGGTTGATTCATAGCTGTTGGTAAAGGTGGTGGCATAGTCGTATAAAGCAGAGCAGAGTGTATGGTAGGAGATGAAGCGATCACTTTCTCCCATCTTCGAAAGTTCCAGTTCGACTCTGGCCTCAACCAACCACTCACGACTCGTTGAAGAGCAAGAGGGGCTCGCTAGAATGTCCTCAACAATGAAATCAGCTCAACAAACGCTATCCCGGGCTGCCCCATCTCGTCAAGCGTCTTCCTCTAGCTCTTTCTTCCCAGTTCAATCCGCACCATCTCCTTCCTTGCTCGCCATCAAACCCACTCAGAAACCTCCTTCCTCTCAATGGTACACCGCTCGACCTTCCTTCAACGCTACCCTCGCTTCCCTCGATCACTCTCTCACTTCTGCTCGCGCTCACCTCTTCAGACAAGGTCTACTCCCTTCCATCTCGTCCCCTCTCAACGGTCCCGAAGCAGAATTTGGTCAAATCTTACCTCATCCCCGAATCAGGAGGTGGAAAGGAGCGAAAGAAATGTCGGCCTACTTGAGGAATGGAACGGATCTCAAAACTTCTCAATACAAACGACTCACTTCGGTACTCGCTACGATCGAAGGTTTGTTACCTTATGCACAAGTGGCAGATTCGATTCAAACTTCAGACCTCGAAACTCCTTCCCTCGTCATCGACCCCGTTGCAGTAGGAACGAGTAGAGCGACTCCGGATCAAGTTAGAGCAGACTCTGCTTCCCTCCGAAGACAACTCGAGGATATCCTCGCGAAATTCCAACAGACGGCGGCGGTATCCTCGACGGGAGTAACGGTGGAAAGGGTAGTTGGAAAAGATCGAAGGTTGGGGAAACAAGATGATCAAGAACGAACTTACGCCGTTGGACGTCGAAAGGAGAGTAGCGCGAGAGTCTGGATCGTACCCACTTTTTTGGCCTCGAAAGATCAAGATGGAGAAACTCAACTTGGACGAGTCTTGATCAATACTTTACCGATTTCGACCTACTTCTCCCAAGCGACCCTCAGGAACACGGTCATCAGACCGTTGACCCTCACTTCTTCCCTCGGTGGTTTCAACGTGTTCGCGATTGTCAAGGGAGGTGGAAGTAATGCTCAAGCGGATGCGGTAGCGATGGGATTGGCGAGAGCTCTGGCGGAGTGGGAGAGGTGTGAAGTCGAGAAGGGAAGGAGGAGTGAAGAGGAGGTAACTTGGAGGGATGTACTCAAGAAGGGTGAGTTCGAGCTTCTCTCACCTTAATCGATTGTCTGCTGGGCTGACGAAACTTTCGATCTCTCCGCGCGCAGCTGAACTCATTGAGCGAGATCCTCGAGTGGTCGAAAGGAAGAAGCATGGATTTGTCAAGTCTCGCAAGCGTCCTACCTGGGTCAAGCGATGATCAGATTGTTGGAGAACACGGAGGAAAAGGTCGCGAGGGAAGAGATCGAGAAGACGGATTCGAACTGTGGCATGTGGAGTGTGATACAATGGAGATCACGGAGATGTGGTACATACGATGCAACTCGCAGTTATAGAGACGAAGTCGGTACGTAGACTTTTCGTCCAATCCATTTCGCGAGAACGCAGGGACGAGGGGAGTATCTTGTCTTCGCCAGACGGGACAGTCGAGCAGCGTGCGAAGGGACTAGTTGCATGCTTCTGATCTCTGTCTTCTGGTTCACGCTGTCGTTTTCGATTTCGTATCGCTTTTGGGCTCTTTCACGCTTCGTAGCTTCTTTTGTACCTCGACTCTCAGCACTTGGGGCTGCTGTTGTCGAAGATCGTAGCGTTCAGGGCGGGGACGACGTATCTGTGATTAATGGTGAAGTGGAATTTCTGCTTTCGAAATCTCCGTCGACCTTTTGCTGATTCTATTCGTTTCAGTTCTGCAGCTCTCTCGACGATTGATACCAGGATATGGCGACGTCGACACAAGCGCAATGAAGGCGAAGTCGACATGGGAACAGAGAATGAGCGGCTTGGGAAAAGGATGAAACGAAATTGTGTAGGAGTACGAGATACTCCGCCACTTCAGCTCGCCACGAGCTACTCATGGCTCTTTGTGCTCGACAGGCTGCGACTCTCAGATGGGTATGCTTGTAAAGGGACCGAGGAGGAAGGCTAGTCGATTTTGCCTTGACCTAGGTGCGTCTAATTCTCGCTTCTCTCTGCTCTTCCTTCGCTCGGCTGACGGTCACCTACTCAGCAGCTTGGACTTAGTTGCTTACGCTACCGCTCAGTACGTCAGAGTAGAGAGGAGAGCTCAGAGTCACTGACTTTGAAAAGAGACCGGGCCGACTCGATAACCCTTTCCACTCAAGGTCTCCCAATAGCTTTTAGCCCCAGTCTCAGCCTCGACTTCCAAGTTCCACTTCTAGACGATGCTCCAACCCTCGAGCTCAAGATCGTGGGAGGGAAGTCTTCCGATTCTCTCCTCTTTCTCTCTCTCTCTCTCTCTCTCACTCTTTCCTTCTCCAATCTCACTCTTTCACCTCAACTCGAGCCTTATCTTTCCTCCCTCTTCCTACCTCTACCTTTCTTTCTCAAGGAGTTTCATTCGAGTACACCAGATCTCTACCGTGTCCTACCAAGAGAATGCAAACTTCTACTCCTCTCATGTTCGTTCAACTCTCTCCCTCTCCCTTCCTAGCCTCTCGCCTGACTCGCTGACAATATGCTGACACGGCTTGTGAATAGGTCGCTACCCCCTCGAGGTCCTCGCAAGGCTCGATTGGCAGATCGCCGCCGACACTCTCTCGCGACTTCTTCCCTTCCTTCCTGTCCTCCTTCTCTCACTTCCTCCTCCGAAAATACTCCAGCTCGCGGGATATTCAACGATCCTGCGGTTCTTCAAGTCAGCGAGACTTCGACCTCGAGTTCGACTTCTCCCGAGTTCGATGATTCTTCGATCACTTCTCCAACTGGAGCTTCTTTCGTTGGACCTCCTTCTCTCATCGCAGAGCTCGCCAAATTCGACGAATTCACTCCTTACGAAGAACTTCGTTACGTTATGGAACTCACTGCAGTACAAGCGATCGAAGGAGTTTATCCGATTCCTCCTTCTCCCACTCTTCCCGAGACTTCTATTCCTCCCGTCAAAATCTGTCTCGCCGCAAAGAGGTATCTTGCCGAGTACAACGCTGGAGGACATCGCCTTCCTCCTCCCCCTCCTCCCCCTCCTCCACCTCCCGCTGTCGTCGTTACCGAACCTTACGCCGTCGAACAAGCTCACTACGATCCCGGACTTTCTCCAACATACGGTTACTTTGCTCCTCTTCCTCCCGTTCCTCAAGATCCTCACTTCTTCGCTATGCCTCACTACACATACTATCCTGTTCCCCTCGACCCCTCTTTCGCTCCTTACGACGCTTCATTCGTTTATCCCTACCCCCTTTCTCCCATCGATCCTACTTTCTTCCCTCCTCCTCTCCCTCACGCCGCTTACTCTCCCCTTCCTCCCCCTGCTCCGACTTTCGAGATCTCTCAAGCCGACGTTTCTCCCTCCTCAACCTCTATCTCTCAATTCTCGACTCCTGACCTCTCCCTCACTCCTCTCTCCTCAACATTCAGTCTAAGTCCCGCCACGACTCCCGCAACTTCCCCAGCTCTCCCTTCGTTCCCTTTCGATACATGTTCGACTCGAGCTGGACCCTCAGGAGGAGGAGGAGGAAGGACGAAATCTCTTGCGAGATTGGCAGCTGAGGAATTCGCTCAGAAAGAAGGATCGGTCAAGTCTTGGGGTGTAGTCAAATTCTTCGATGGTAACAAGGTGAGCTTTTTCTCGTTGGTTCTTCCAAGTCGAGAAGATTGGAACTGATTTCTCTCTTGTTCGTCGATTTCGCAGGGTTGGGGTTTCATTCTTGATCAATCTCGCATTCCTGGTGAAGACAGTACGTTCCTTCACTCTCTCGTCTATTTCCTACCTTGGGCTGTATCTGACTCTCTTTCTTCATCATCGCTAGTTTGGGTTCATTACACGAATCTCGAAATTGCCAAAGGACACCGCTTCCTAGTTGCTGAAGAACTCGTACGTTCTTCTCATCTCCTCCCTCTCGCTCCCATACTGACTCCATCTCTCTCTCTGTGCCGTGAGCAGGTCGAATATCTCATCTTTTGGGATTCAAAGAAAATTCAATTGAAATCGCTCCTCGTTACCGGTCTCGGTGGTAAGCTCCTTCTCCCTTTTCCTCCTCCCTTCTCCTCTCATTCTCTCGACTGACACTCTCCCCTCTCGTGAGTAGGTACTCAACTCATGGCCTCCTCCTCCCCGGAGCTCGCTTTATCCCTCTCCAAATTCAAACCATCCCAAGGTCCACTCCCTTCCGATCTCTCTCCAAACTCGAAAAGGAAAGTGTACGAATCCAAAGCCGAGAAGAAGAGGTTGGAGGAAGAGAAGAAGAGGGAAGAAGAACGAGTCAAAGTTGGGATGGGAGTTGGAGTTGGGTTGGGAGTTGGGCTGGGATTGATGGGCATTTTGGAAGAGGATGAGGGGGAGGAGTAGAAGACGAACTTACCGCATACCTATTAGCATTGACTTATCTATCTATCTCTCACTTTAGCATTTACCTCCTCGCATCTTCAAAACCGTGAACCACCTCCACCATCTTTTCCTCTCTTGATCTCATCGCTTGCATTCCCTATCTATCGTTGCTTTTTACTATCCCCTCGCATCCATCGTTTTACACTGGCTACCTGATCTTGTCTCCCCTGCTTTTACTGCTTGACTATGATTGCAATTCCTTAGCTGTGCCATTCCTTAATCAGTGAGATCCCTTTCGGGCGAGAGTAAACAGAAGCGAGAGAGAATCGAAGCGAATGACCGAAGCTTGAATCGAGAACACTAGAATCTGCTGAATCAACCGGAGCTCTCACGACGAAGACCTTCCAAGGAGAGTGATGTCTCAAAGAATGTGTAAAATGAAGAGAGAGAGAAAACGAACAAGAACGAAACCCCTTTTTTAGAACCCTCAGAAAAACCTCTATGAAATTTGCGAAAAACCAACCTTCTCCTCCTCCTCTCCTGCGACCTCAAGTTCTAATCGACTAGTTCATCCGACTCATGGTTTGAAGTCAGGGAAACATTCAGCCAAAGTTTTCCCATGCTACACAGTGTAAGTCATCAAACAAGTTTAGTTTTCGAATTATTTTTCGGGGAGACAGAGAGAGATGGTGTACTTTATTTTGAGCGTGTTCTTCCAGTTGAGGTGCTCGAGCAGTGCTGTTTCATTCCATTCCGATACGCAATCAGTTCACACAAGAACTCGAGGGATCGTGAGAGAGGGGAAATTGGTGTACTTCATGAAAGGACTCATGCAAGCTTTACACTTGATACTCAACGCAGCTTTGTTCTATTTCCTCCCCTCAACATCTGTTATCAGCAAGGGAAGAGCGGTGAAGGGAGGGAGGCGGAGAGACATACAGAAGCTAATTGAGAGTTTGCTACTTTCGGTGCGTTTTTGAGGGCTGTAAAGAAGGGGGAATCGATATCAGATCATGCCGGATACACTAGTGTCGACGTATGAACTCATTTTGCTTTCGCGGCCGCTGACTTGGCTCCATTGCCTCCTCCCTATGAGCAAGAACGAGTGAGAATGAGATTAGCGATCGATTATTAGAGGATTCGGGAGGTCTGGGAAGGAGTTCCGAGGTTTTCGAGAGGCACAGAGATGGTTTGAGAGTGTAGGGAGCTGAGTGAACACTCGTAGTGGGGCAAGGTGATCGTAGAGTCGATGGAAAGATGAAAAAGGGTCAAAGGGTCGAAACGTTTCGGCGGGGTTGCGGGAGTCGGACGAGCATTGTGAGAGAAATGAAGCCGAACGAGTACTGATGGTGGATGAGCGAGAGATCGATGTGAGGGGAGTTGAGGTGCAAAGTTGAAGGAAAGATTTGGAAAAAGGTGAAAGAGTCGAGTGAAGGTGCAGCGAGCCCGCGTGGAGCCAGGCAAGGAGACGGTGGGTGGAGAGAGTAGATACAAGAGTAACGGAGGTCGCGCAGGGTGTCTCCAAGACGTGTTGACCCGAGAATGAACTGAAGAGATGAAAGGAAGATTGTAAAAAAAGGGAAAAGAGCGACGAACCATTTTGATTGACTGTAAAGAGTTGAGGGGTGTTGCGAGAGGTGTAAAGAGCTTGTAGAGTAACTCGCGAAGTGGATGGCGAGGTTTGCAGTTTATGGGAGGGAAGCAAGAATCGATCAACCTCGAAGGCACAACTTTGATCTTGAACCATTCACTATAAACACTCGCTTAGCCTCATTCAGCTCATCAAGGAGCTCGCAATCACCTAGACAACCGATCAGAGCAAAGTCCCCTTCGTTTCACCTTTCTCTTCTCCTTCTCCGCCACTTCTCCTCCCGATCTCACTCCCTCTCGACCCTATCAACCTTCTAGAGCTATCCACAATGAGTGTCAAGCGTAACTTATTGGAAAAGATCCGAGTACCCGGACTCGTCGAAGGTGCATTCCCACCTGCACCTCATCTCTCCCTCTCAGATTCAATACAACTAGTCACTCAATTCCTCAAAAAGGGTAAAGGTAAAACTACAATCATGACGGGAGCGGGAGTATCAGTAGATTCAGGAATAAGGGTAACTCACACACACTTTCTTTCGATGAATCCCTTGCGAAATTTGAGAACTGATCCAAAGAGAGCAATGTACAGGCTTATAGAGGTCCAGAAGGTACTTATACTATTAGGAAACATAGACCAATCTTCTATGGAGAGTTCATTGCAGAGGAGAAACATCGTAGACGGTATTGGGCGAGATCTTATCTGTACGTCCCCATCCCCTTTCCTCCCGTTCTCGCAAGTTCATTGACATAGATTGCTCCTCGTAGTGGTTACCCACCAGTGAGAATAGCAGAATCAAACCCTACTCATTATGCGATGGCAGCTTTGATGAAGATGGGTTACGTTTCATCTGTCATTACTCAAAACGTTGATGGCCTACACCAGTACGCTCTCATTCTCTTCTTCCTTCCTCCTCCGCACTCAAACTGATCACGCTCTCACGATCTAATAGTAAAGCGCATTCTTCTGATCTCTCAACTTACCTCTCCCCTCCAACCATCGCTCCTCCCACTTCACCAACCGCACCTCTCCCACCTCTCACTCCACCAATTCTCGAACTCCACGGTACACTCCGCCACGCCCACTGCCTCTCCTGCCACACCCCTACCGGTCGCGACGCATTTCAAGATCGATTATCCTCTCTCAATCCAGCATGGAAAGAATATTCCGAATCGATCCAAACTGGACAACGCGAAGAAAAGTTGAACCCAGACGGAGATATCGAATTAGGTCCCAACGTTAAATACGAAGATTTCGTTGTTCCCTCATGTGATTCTTGTGGAGGAGCTATGAAACCTCGAGTGACATTCTTTGGAGAATCTTTGGAACCTGTAGTGAGGAGACAAAGTGAGAGATTAGTGAATCAAGGGAATCAGTTATTGGTCGTTGGAAGTAGTTTGGCTACTTTTAGTGCGTATCGATTGGTGAGACAGGCGAAAGAGGAAGGGAAAGAAGTTGGGTTGGTGAATGTTGGAGAGACGAGAGGGGATCCTTTAGTTGATTGGAGAGTTGGTTGGGAAGGAGGCGCGGGACCGGTTTTTACTGGGGCGATACAAGAGTTGTTGAAGGAGGTCAAGGATCGAGGGGTAAAGGAAGAGGTCGAAATGATGATGAAGAGTGGGAAGATTAGAAAGTTACCAAAGAGTATGAGAGCGACATCGTAGAATGGGAGGGAAGGGAAGTAGTATAGAATATCCACTGTTGTCTTTACTTACTGTAAGTGCTGCAAGCAAAATAAATCGCATATCTCTCTTTTTAGAACTGTCGACCAAGTTGAGAAATGCAAAATTCCACTCCGAAATACAAGACGCAAGAACAACGATCTATGTTTCACTTCCTATAACATCTCTCTATCCTCCTCGCCTTCTCCCACCTCTCTTTCCCAACATCCTTCGCTAACTCAATCCCAATCCTTACTCCTTGAGGTCCAGAAATCCCAACTTCCTTCCCAATCTTCTCTGTCCATGCCGAAGAGCCAAGGAGGTCAGAGACGAGTGAGACACAAGTCTCGAGAGTAGGCGATCGAGTCAAGGATGAAGAAGGGATTTCAACGAATTCAGCACCGGATCGTTTTCGAAGTCGGTTTGGTGAAGTGTCAGTGAACTCCTCCTCCTCATCATCTGCAGCATCCAGGATCGCCTGTAGTTCCGCATCCGATAACTCGTTGAACTCTGAATCTTCTTCCTCCACTTCTTCCGCTGGTTCTTCCTCAGTAACTTCCTCTTCCTCTTTCTTCGCGTCCTCTCGTTTCTCACTACCTCCTCGAGCGGTCCCTCCAGCTATCTCCCCATGATCGACATCAGACCAACTTCGAATCCTACAATCATGTACCCTATCGACTATACTTTTCTCCGGTGGCAGAATCCTCAGAGGAGCTTCACCGCTCTTCTCGATACTCAACGCACTCAACAATACTGGGTGGCACTTCGAGGGTAGAGGTGTGTCGGTCAGGAGTGAAGTGAGGTTCTGGAGCAGTGAGCGAGTAGTGAGGAGTGTTCGAGGGAGAAGATGGGTGTATTGATCAGGCGAACCGAGGAAGAGGTCGGGTTCTTCAAAGATGTCGAATTCGCTGGGGTCGGTGATGAGTGGAGGGGAGAACGAGGTGGAGGAGAGTTCGGTGAAGAGTCCGATGAGCCGAGAGGGAGAGTCAAGGTGGAAAGTTAGGAGCGAAGTTAGAGCGGCCTAGAGAGATCGGCTTAATCTGTCAGCACGTCATTCAAGGCTAGAAGGGATGAAGGCTCACCTTGTCTAAGTAGACGCTGTCACTAAGGAGGAGAACCGATTCTGTTTCTGACAGTTCTGCGAGTTCTGCCAAACCTGATCCACTCGAGAGGTTGACGACTTTGCTGACTCCTTCGTAAGCGTCTTCTGTCTTGTCAATCGAGGCGACAACGATATCCGCGACGAGGTTGAGTAGCTCTGGTTCTTGTAATCGATCGAGAAGAGTCGTAGTCCAAGCCGTTCTTCCTCGAGTTTCAAGAACGATCACGGTCATTTTGAAGTCATCGGCGGGAGTGCGAGGAAGGTGGCGCTGAAGAGGATGTGTCATGGTAGGAACGAGGTCGATCCATTTCATTCGGAGTATCGAAGCGAGAGAAGTGAAAGTTGCCCATCTCCCACATCGAGTCTTTGGGTTCCATTGAGTCAAGGGAAGGTGGGTAGAGTGGAAGATGTAACCGATTCCATCCATCGAGGAACGAGGAACGATCTTCTTCTTGAAGTCGAATCGTTCCTCTCCCGTGGTCGTGTTTGAACGGAAAACGACGAGTTCTTCGGGAGATCCTACTTCGGCCATGAGGAGGGAGAGTGAAGTAGGAGATACGAAAGTCTTGTCGTCGTCGAGGTAGAGGATCCATCCTTCGGCTTGAGAACCGAATGCCTCGAGTTCGTACATCGTCGAGGCCGTCGAATCGGGAGATGAACAAACGCAATGCAAGTACTTCCTTCGCTGATCTTCGTCTTGCGGTTGCGTGGTACAACCTCCCTCTCCTGCCAGGGCTCCGCACTTTGTACAGACTTCCTCGTAATCATCTGCAGCAGAACCTCGTAATTCCGCTTCGTCTCGATTGAACGACGTCGAGGGGATGTCGGTACCGCTTCGGATGGCGACGGCTTGAGTGATGTTCGGATACGTCTGTGCTTCGAGAGTGTCGACCATATCGCCGGCAAAGGTTTCGAACAAGAATCGAGTGAGGATAGCGACTGGCTGACCGTATTCGGTCGGTTCGAAACGAAGGGCGCAGTCGTGGTTCTGCCGCGGACAGTTGAGAGTGTGGATGATATCGATCGAAGAGGAGTTGGGAGCGCCCGGTAGACTGGGTGATGAATCGGGAAGCGGGATAGAGGAAGGAGGGGTCGAAGCGATAGAAGATTCGGAGGGAGCGTCGAGGAAGTGGTGGAAGAGGAGGTTGTAGGGTTCTTTTGTTCGACCAGCGATACCGTGAGACCTATCAACACGAAGTATCAGCTATCCGGTGCGAGCACTGGGAGAAAGCGAGAGACAAACCAATGATGAGCGATCGTCACAGGTTGTTGACCACACTTGACCTCCCTTCGATTGCCGAACCATTGATAGTTGCACCCACAAGGAAGAAGCTCGAGGTCGTTCGGGAAGAGTCGGAAGTAGCTGTTGATGAAATCTTGTTCTCCCCAAGTTGCGGGTCGTCCAACGAGGCGATAATGATGAATGATCGACTGGACATAACGTTCGATGAATCCTTGTTCCCGCATCTTGCCGAGCTCAAACATCGCCACTCCTCCGTTGACCTGCAAAGTTTCGAGTTCTCCAGTGTGAGCGCAACTTGAGGCTTTCGTCGAGGCTGACGATCGTGACGGCACGTTGCCGCATTCGAGACCTTCTGGGACTCTCCAGTGCGCTCCTATCGGCCAGCATCGATCCGGGTTGTTCTGACAGATGTCTCCCATATCGACTGACATCGAAACGAGAGTTCCTGGTCGAGTCGGAGCAAAGTAGCATGCTGAGATATCGCTTGTGATCGTAGTATCGGTGTCGAGATAGAGGACTCGATCGGCGTAGGTGAGAATGTCGGACAGGAACATCTTGCAATGAGCCGAAACGTGAATGTCGGGATCCGAGAAGGGGAGGACTCGTTGAGCGAGGAACTTGCACAGCTCGTGATCGTAGAGTCGTAGTGCCATTGAAGTATCGGCGAAGAACTGTTCGAGCTCGGCATGAAGTTCTTTCGGAGTGATGAGATGAAAGACGAGAGGTCGAGAAGTAACGTAGTGTCGAGCTGAACGGATGACCTGCTTCGCGTGAGGGTATCGATTTCGGTCGAAGATAAGGGCGATGTTGAATACATCTCCTTCTTCGGCGTGCTCCTCCTTGACCGAATGCCATTCTGTCTGCGAGCTCTTCTTGTCTACCAAAGCGGCTTTCCTCGTTTCCTCCCGTTCGATCTCTGCCTTCTTCGCAAGTGCGCTCCAAGACTTGTTCTCGAGTACGATAGGAGTGAGTGCCAGGCGAACCTCGACTCGATCGCATTCGTCGGTTTCGAGTGGATCGGAACTGAGGTGAACGGTTGAACCTGGTCGAAGCGAGACGTGACCACGGTACTCGGCGAACGACTCCTCCAAAGTATCAAATCGTACGAGCTCTTGCGGCGCTTCTCCAGGTCCTCCGATCGTCGACAGGACGAGGTGAGTTCCGTCTCCACAGGAATGGTGTGAGCGATACGAGAGATCGATGGCGACATCCATAGTTTTTGGTGCCTTGAATGTTCGAACTGCAGCGATCCGATTGCCTTGAGGAGTAACCCAACCTTCCTGCGATCCATCATTGATGAAAGGCTTGAGAGGACGATTCCGATCGAGAACGAAAGAATCTCCAGCTGCAACTCCCATTCGATCCGAGGCCAATGTTGGAATCTCGTCAACAGGTTCGAAGCTGTAGAGCCATCCACTCCACCCCTGGACGAGTTGGAAACCCTCTCGAGAATCGGCGAATGCTTGAGCTGTCGGTTCCTTCGTGACTGCTCCCTTGAGCATCATCAAAGCGTGAGGTAGGCGTAGATCTTGAATTCGATCGTCGTTGAGGAGTGGGACAAGAGCGTGGAAGTGGGCGTCCCAGGGGTCCATCGAGAATTTCTGCGAATGAAACGAAGTCAGTGTTTTGCTTCGGTCGAGAAAAGCGACCTCCAAGCACTCACCATGCTGTATCGACTCGGATCACTTCTGACATAGATCAACTCCTCCGCTACGACTAGCTGTTTCTCTCCGGCCAGCGCGAGGCGAGTGTAGAACTCCCAATCCTCTGCTCCGACTTCTCGATAGGTCGAGAAACCTCCTATCGCATCGAACGCTGATCGAGTGACAAAGATGTTGCCACTACCGTAACAGTTGAGGAGGAGACCTGCTCCTAATTCTTGACCGAGGAACCAGTAGGTGCGGCGATGAGGAAGTTCTTCGTTCGCCTTTCGAGGAGTGAGAGGGTTGACATCCGTCGCGAATTCGTCGAGCCAGGTTGAAAGGGCGGAAGCCTTCGTTCGAAAGGCGACGTCGACGAGAGTCCGAAGTGCGTGAGGTTTGAGGACATCGTCATCGTCGAGGAAGAGAAGCCATTCTCCGTTCGCAACTTTCGCCGCTTCGTTCCTAGCTTCGCCCAGGTAGGAGTTCCTGATACGGAAAGAGGTCCAGGGAGGTCGGTTCGCGAGTAAGGTAGAGTTGGCGAAATAGATCGAGTCGAGTTCTTCGAGACGTGAGAGGGAAGCGGGAGATTTCGAACCATCGTCGACCAGGACGACCTCGAAATTGGTATATGACTGAAGGAGGAGGGAATCTAGTAGTTGTGATATGAGATGAGGGCGTTCGTAATGAGTTATGCATATGCTGATGAGAGGAGAAGGACGAGAGAGAACGGAATCGGCAGGGAAGGGGAGAGAAGCGAGATGATGATGCAGGGAAGTCCAATCTTGAGAAGCGGTCTGAGTAGCGGGAGATGGTCGGATGGGAGTGGTCGTCGAGTCGATTTTGGCTAGGAAGGATTCTCGAAGTTTGTCGACGAAGGAGGAGACGAGTGGTTTGAAGAGCACTCGATTGTGATCTTCTGGGTGAACGAGCTCGGGCACTCCTCCGACATCACTCGCGATGAATCGGATACCGTAAGCGATGCATTCCAGAACGGTACTAGGAGAGTTGTCGGCAAGAGAAGGGAGAACGGCGAGTCGTCCAGGACCTTGGAGATAAGCGAGAGCGTCGTCCCGATCGTACGTCGTCAGGAACTGGTAGTCGAAGGTGGCATTCGAGTGTTCTTTGATCGATAGGAGAGCTTCACCGAGCAAGGCACTCGCCTCCATTCGAGTTTTGACATCTGGTTGATCCCGACCGAGGAAAGTGATCATCTTGAGAGAAGGAGGGGCAGAATCGGGATCGGAGTAGAGCTGTTCGAGAGTGTTGATGAGTAAGCGAGTACCTTTGCGTTCCTCCAGTCGACCGAAGAAGACGAGTTCGTCGATGGGAATCGAAGTTGTGGGAGAAGGAGAGGACGAGTTCGAGGTGAGCTTGACGATGTTGGGGAGGACGAAGGCGGCCGTTGGTAGCTGCCATCCTCGAGACCGTACATACTCCAACATGTAATCACTCGGTGCAACGACAGCATCGGCGTACTCAGCTGTCTTTTGCTCGAATACGCCTAGCTCGACTGCATATCGATCTTGAGGATACCTCTTGTTCAGCATTGCCGCCCATTCGACGTCGGCACCGTGGAGACCAACAACGAGTCGAGTCTGTTGTAGAGCGATTCCTTCGTGTCTTGCGAGAGAGCTGAAGTAACCGATGCCCGTATTGTCAGGGAAGTGTACAATGTCGTAATCTCCGTCGTGTTGTCGCAAGTGGTTCCATACACGCAATGAAGCGGTCGGCGTCCATGCTTGCGGCCAGAACGGTTGAGTTTCCGATTCAACGAATTTCAGTCGTATCCGTTTCTGCTCGAGTCTGTATCCGATCTTGATCAGCTGTCGTCGCAGGATGATAGAGAAGATGATATTGTACTCACTCTGAGCGTAGTCTCTGAACCTTGCGTATCGGAAAGCTCTCCTCGAGATGTGAAACGAGAATTGAAGTTTCGATGTCCCCCTCTCCTGCCAGAGCTTCTGCCAACTCGACGAACGCGGTCCCAATCCCTCCATTCTTGTGCAATCCCGCCAACTCTGATGTCACAATTAAGACCCTAATGTTTCCCTTCCCCTTTCCTTTTGACTTTCTAATCGCTGCTCCACTCTGATCCCTCTTCCAAGGCAGCTCCTTCCTCCGTGTCGCCGGTCTTTGGTGATTCTGAAAGCGATGTATGATTGAACCCCATGCGAAGTCTGTAGCGTGCTGTCGCGTCCGTGGTGGTGGACCTGGTGAAAGAGAAGATGAGGAATTGAAGAAGGATGTAGTCGGACTACAAGCGCGTGAATAACACAAGGCGATGACTAGGAGGGCTAGTACGAGGTACTTGGCTGCTCTGATAGCTTTTCTTGGTAGCCCGAAGGCCATGGGTGAATGATCGAAACTCAACAGAGATTCCCCTCTCGCTTGTCTTCTACAACTCACTCCCGAATCAGACGATAACTAGTCCAAGGCAAAGCAACTCGTAGAGTGCTCTCAGATCTTTCAGCGACTTCCTCTCCTTCTCCTCTTCTTCCGTTTCTACTCCCCACATCTCCCAACTTCAGCCTCCCTCAAATGCGGACTCAAGCACTCGTGAACGACTCAGTCGGAGCTCCTTTTGTGCTGTCAGATATCGAACTAGAGGATCCTCAGCCAAATGGTATGTCCACCTCATTATCTCATGTTTCGCTTTCCCGGCCGATTTGTTCACCCGTCCTTCCCGACTTCGCTGACATGCTTGAAACGACGCAGAGGTACTCGTCAAGATTGTCGCTTCTGGACTGTGAGTCGATTCTCGTCATCTCAGCAGCATTGGAACTCATTTCGCACGAGGAGAAGCTGTCATACAGATTTAACGATTCAAGCAGGAGGGATCCCATCTGCTTTTCCCTCGATACAGGGGCATGAGGGATCAGGCATCGTCGAGAAAGCGGGAAGTGCCGCCGCCGACCGCTTTTCTACAGGAGATAAAGTCTTGCTCAGTTTCGCGAGTTGCGAATCGTGCACTTCATGTCAGAGCGTGAGTCCGAACCTGCTCTCACACATTCGACAGATAGCTGAAGAGGAACATGTACTCGTAGGCTCGACCAGCGGGATGTTCAAGCTGGATGGAGCATAACTTTGGTCGACGAAGAAACAAACAAGTAGAGGATCAACCTGTCGCAACTCTCGTCTCGAGCAATACTGCGATCTCAGGTAAGTCTGTACTCCTTCATGTTCCGGTTAGAAGTCGAATCATCAAGCTGACACGGTCATATATCAGGATCGTTCTTTGGACAATCGTCTTTCGCAAGACATGCTCTCGTTCAAGCCTCCTCTTGCGTCAAGGTAGCACCCGACACCAATCTTGACTCACTCGTAATGTTTGCGCCTCTCGGCTGTGGCCTACAAACAGGGTAAGTAAAACAACTTCCGTCGTTGGGGTCGAAAATTCCGCTAAAATTTCCTCTCGCAGTGCTGGCGCTGTGATCAACGTCCTTCGACCTCGACAGCAAGATTCACTCATCATCTTCGGACTTGGGGCAGTTGGATTCGCAGCCTTATTCGCCGCTTCCTACCTCAACCTCGACAAGATTATCGTCGTCGATCTCGTCCCTTCTCGCCTCGAACTCGCACGAGAGCTCGGAGCTCATCATGCACTGAACGGCGCATCGCCAGGCCTCGTCGAGCAAGTTCGGATGCTCACGAAAGGAGGAGCGAACTGTTCGATCGAAGCTACCGGAGTGGTTCCTGTTTTGCGAAACGCGTTCGAATGTCTCTGCTATTCTGGAACTGTCGTATCACTAGGAAACCCAGGACCGGGTGTAGCATCACCATTCGAGATCCACGATATGGTGAATACGGGAAAAGCTTGGAGAGGCTGTGTTGAGGGAGATTCGAATCCTCCTCATTTCATCCCTTTCCTGATAGAGTTGGTTTTCTCCTCGAGCGAATGGCCACCTGATCGATTCGCTGACTCTCTCTCTCTCTCTAGACTGTACAAGGAGGGGAAGTTCCCGGTGGACCGGCTGTGCAAGAAGTTCCCAGTCGAAGAATGGGATGCAGCAGTCGCAGCAATGTAGGTGCCTCGCTTATTGAATGATTTCGCTGCT
This sequence comes from Sporobolomyces roseus, assembly GCA_016617785.1. Lineage (NCBI taxonomy): Eukaryota > Fungi > Basidiomycota > Microbotryomycetes > Sporidiobolales > Sporidiobolaceae > Sporobolomyces > Sporobolomyces roseus. Next base: position 4,043,849 of record JADILM010000001.1, read on the forward strand.
GATCGTCTCCCTCTCTACGTACAGGAAAAGCGGAGAGGTGATCAAGCCTATCGTCACTTTCTAGAGACCGGATTGAGATCGTGTAGAAATGCAAAAGAACTCATTTCGACTACTTCGCTTCTGCCTCTCTTCTCCGTCGAGCAATCTTCCGTTCTACTATTCCGACGTATCCTGCCATTCCCTTCTCGCACAACTTGATTCCCCCATTCCCGACTCGATACGTCAACCCTTTCTTCCCAGCCGATTCCTCCTCCTCACTACTCTCTTCCTCTTCCTCGTCATCATCGTCGATTCCTGAAGCCGTCCGGAACGACTCTCGCTCGATCACGCATCGACTAAACCAACGATCATGAGTCCCGATTACCATTCCTCCTTCAAATGACTTCAAAGCTTTCGAAAGCGCTTTGATTGTGCTGAAGTCGAGATGAGTCGAAACCTCGTCAAGTAGTAGCAGATGAGGTGGTCGATACACCAGGAGAGCGAGCGCTAATCGAACCTGTAGGGTTGTAGCTCGTCAGCTTCTGAACATCGACGAAACAGCGAACGAGACTGCTCTCACTTTTTGTCCTCCACTCAACTGCGAGACGGGCGTGTCGCTCGCTATCCGTCCTTGGAGTCCGAAAGAGCCGAGGCAAGCTCGAGCATCTGACTCGACCACCTTTTCTCCTTGAGCTTCGAAGTGAGCAAGGAACGAGGAAAGAGCGGTAATAGGTCGTCCATCTTCGTCGACTTGCTTCTGCGTAAGATCTTCCACCGAGTGTTGACCAAAGTAGCCGATGCGAAGGAGAGGATGTCGAACGATCTTGCCTTTTGTCGGCTGGAGCTCACCTGAGATGAGTTTCGCCAGCGTCGATTTACCGTTTCCGTTGGCCCCGACGAAAGCTATCCGACCACCTTGTTCGACTGTGAAAGTGACATTGTCGAGTAGAGGTGTCTTTGCTCGAGGGAACCGATATTGAACCGAGTCAAAGTGTATTAGGTCGCCTAAAGTTCGAAGTTTTTCGGGTGAAGGGACTCGTAACTTGACGGACGATTCTTGTTCCTGGAGGACGATTTCGGCACGGTTTGTGAGATGGTATCCAGCCATGTCTCGATTCAACTTGAATCGAGTGCCCTTCGCGCTTTGTTCGGCTCCGAATCGTTCGTCTAGCTTCTTCTGTCTCGACTTGACCATGCGCTATGAGATAGAGCCCAGATGCGTCAGTAGCTGTACGAGAGAGACGATGGGATGTGACTCACTTCTCGGTTCTCATCTCCAGTCTTCTTCGCGCTAGCTTTACCCTTCTCAATAGACTTCTCGATGTGATCCCGCTTCTTGTCCAAAGCCTCCTTCTGTCCTATCAGCCTCTTTGCTTCCTTCTTCTCTTCCACCTCGAACGCTGCTGGCGTACCTTCGAAGTATTTGAGTGAGTGATTGCGAAGGATTATGGTTTCTTCGACGACAGCGGTGAGGAAAGCTTGATCGTGAGAGATGACGACGAGTGTTCGAGTCTCTTCGTTGAGGAAATGTTCGAGCCTGCGTTATAGACGATAAGTCAGCTTGACATTGAGAAAGCACAACGTCTCTCCGAAACTCACCAAATCGTCGCTTCGAGATCAAGGAAGTTTGTACATTCGTCGAGCAGGAGGATGTCCGATTGTACGAGTAGCGAAGTGGCGAGAGAACATCGTGAACGCCATCCGCCTGACAAAGCCGTATATCTCCCATCCATCATGTCTTGAGAGAACCCAAGTCCAGTCAAAATCGATGCTGCTCTCGCTTCGGCTGAAGACGAGTCGAGGAGGTCGAGGGTAGCTTGTACATCATTCAACATCTCAGTCGCTTGAGCCAATACGGTGGCATCTGCTTCCTTCGTGCCGACTTCATCGAGTCTGCAGCAGGAAAAAAGATCAGCTAGGATTTTTGACCGCGACGACCGGAGTGAACTCACATCGATTCCGCTTCTTTCACCTTTTCCTCCGCCTTGATCTCCGCCTCTCTCGCCGCCTTGCCACGAGTGCCAGAACGTCGAGAAGCAATAAGTTGCGCTTGTGTTAATTCGTTCTGTCGATCCTCGAGCTCAAGATTTCGTACTGTTCGTTCCGTTTCGACGATTGACATTGATTCGACAGCTTTCGTCAAAGCTATTCATAACGTTCGAGGTCAGCATGACTCTCGCAGAGCAGAAGGAGAGAAAGTTTGAGCAACGTGCCTTTTTGACGTTGAACCTGAGCGTATCGTTCCTTATCTCCTCTCACGACATGTTCTAGTACCGACAGCGTTTCGTCTTCGCTCGCTCGTGTCGAGTCTTCCACTTGAGATAGGAGTAAGATGCGAAGTGAAGGAGGAATTCCAGGAATCAACTTGTCGTTGATCGCCGTAAGAAGAGTCGACTTTCCCGTTCCGTTTCTCCCAACTAGCGCATAGCGTGTTCCATCTTTGAGCCTGAGGTGAGCCCCGCTAAGTAACTCCCGTTCTCCAATGGCTACCGAGACTTCCTTCAAATCAATTTCCCTCGAAGTATCCAGAGTTTCGGTGTGAAAGCGAGACTGCTGAGAGCTGCAATGAATACCGGTGATCGCTGTTTTGTCGTTTTGCTTCTTTTTGAGGACCATCGGTGAACGAAAGTGGGGGGGGAAAGTGAGAGAGAGAGGAGAAGAGAGAAGAGAAGAGTTCTTCCTTCGCTACTTGTAAGCTAGGTTCGAAAGTCGAGTCGAAGAATGGATGAGTGGCCAAGCTAAGCTGCTAGCTTTCCCACGAAACCGACTCGATCTCTTCAGGACCTCTGACTCGACTCCCCTTCAACTCCTTCGACCTTCAGTCACCACCTCCGATCAGCCCTGATATCGTTTGACAGCTCTAGAAGGGTTTATTTGACTCGGGAAATAGAGCAAGTGACAGCCAGAGCTGAGGAGACAGGCTACGGGCCGAAAGCAGATGGAAGGAGAAAGGATCAGTTTAGGAGCAATACGCCTCCCTGTCGGGCTTGCGCGTTATCGAAATGGTTTGATTGTAGCTTGTATAGGTGAGACCCACGCTCGAATCGCGCCAGGAGGGATGCTGTTGGCTGACTTTTCCCACATTATCGTAGATTTGGCTTCGTAGTCTTTGCAATCGTTTTCATCTTCGCAGCTACGCGCTTCCAACATCCTGAATGAGCTACAATCGAGCATGCGGGAGCCGCAGTGGCATAGGCAGTTCCCCGGGGCTCTGCGAAAGGAAATAGGAGAGGAATTTCCATTCTCGTAGATTTCTTGCGTCGCTCAACTCGCTTTGGAAGGAGAGGATCGCAACAAAGGTGAATTGGTAGGTATGCCGATTGGTCAACAACCCGATCCGATCGCTTCTCTCGTCGAAATGCTCAAATCTGGTACTCTCGCCAAAGTGAGCGAAACCTCTCTCTCTCTTCTCACTTGTCTGCTTGAGCTTCAGCTGACCTCCTCTCCCACCTGCGATGTATGATAGGACGCAATCACTGCTATGAACGTCGGAGTAGCTCAAACTAGCGGTATGGATGATCGCAAGATGCTTTTGGAACAAGTAAGTTTCCCTCTTTTCTCTTCTCTCTCCTTTCTCTCTCTCTCTCTGCTCCTCTCTCTCTCTCTGCTCCTGATCACTGTCTCTCCTAAGTGTAGGCTATCGTGTTACTTTACTCGCTCCCTCCTGATTCGAAAATCGGAGACGTTCTTGAAAACGCATTCATCAAACTCCTTTGGAACGATCTTCAACATCCTCCCATCTCTTTCGTCGGTAAAGCAAAGTATCGCTCTGCTGATGGAAGCGGTAACAACTTCTTCAACCCTCGCTTCGGTGCTGCTGGAGAACGCAAGTCTTCCCTCCTTCTCTCTCTCTCTCGTTGTCGTCTCTTACCGAATTCGAGAATTGACTCCCTTCTCTCGATGATGGTCAACAGCCTACGCTCGTTCAGTCGTCCCTCAACACGCGATGCCTCAACAACTTCCTGACACTGGAACTGTTTGGGATTCGCTCATGAAACGAGACAAGTTTGTTCCTCATCCTTCGGGAATCTCGTGAGCTTTCTAATTCCTTTCCTCTCCTTCGCTACTACCTCTTCTCTTCTCTTCTTTTCTCACTCACTCACTCACTCACCTCCTTCGACGTTCTACAGATCGCTCCTCTTTGCATTCGCGACTTGCATTACTCACTCTTGTTTCAATACGAATCGCAACGATCCCAATATCAACGACGCTTCTTCCTATCTCGATCTTTCTCCTCTCTACGTGAGTCTCCTGACCCTCTCTATCTATCTCTCTCTCCTATCTGACAAACGAGACTGACTCTCATTCGTGTGTGTGTGTGTAGGGAAACACTCTCGAGGAACAGAAGAAAGTTCGCACCTTCAAAGATGGAAAGATCTTCGACGATGTTGTCGCATCTCAAAGGTTGTTTTTGATGCCTCCTTCGACCTGTGCTCTCATGATGGTCTTCTCAAGGTCAGTTCACTCTATCTCTCTCTTCTTCTCTCACTCACTCGAGGGAAATGAGAACTGACTCGCTCTTTGTTTTGCTCGATAGGAATCACAACTGGATCATCGACAAGTTGGTTCAAATCAACCAGAACAACAAGTACAAACCTTTCGATTCCCTCTCGGATGAACAAAAGAAGCAACAAGATGAAGACTTGTTTCAAACTGCTCGTCTCGTCAATTGTGGATGGTTCCTCCAAGTCATTTTCGGAGATTGCATCCGGTGCGCTTCCGTTCCTTCCTCTCTTCTCTCGTTTGACATCGTCGCTGACTCTCGTTGTTGTCGGTCGTCGTTTGCAGTGTCATCCTCAACGTCAATCAAACCGATTCGACTTGGGCGTTGATTCCTACTGGAGAGATCAAGTCTTTGATCGGTGGTCAAGTTGATCGTGGTACTGGAAACGCTGTTTCTGTCGAGTTTGATCGCAAGTCGTCTTAATCTCTCTCTATTGACGATTCTACCCTAAACTGATTCTTCTCTCTTCGCTTCCTCCGTCAACAGTCCTTTACCGCTGGCATACTGCTGTCGGAAAGAAGGATACAGTATGGATTGAACAGCTCATGAGGAAATACTCTCAAACTCCTTTCGACAAGGTGAGCCACTCTGTCTTTCCTCTTCTCTCCGAATCAAACTCATGTTCTGCTCTCGCTGAATTCGACAGATGACTCAAGACGATTTCGCTGCCATCTACAAAGGACTCTCGGTAGATATGGGTACCGATGTCAGGAAGTGGACCTTTGGAGGTTTGAAGAGAACTGGAAAAGATGGAACTGGTCGATTCTCGTGAGCTCTTCTTCTCCCTTTTGATTTCCTCCTTCCTCTCTCCCAAGCTGATTTCCTCCTTCTCTCTTGATCATAGTGACGACGATCTCGTTCGAGTTCTCACCGAAGCGACTGAAGAAGTGGCCGGTGCTTTCAAGGCTCGAGGTGCGGTTTCCTTTCTCTCTCTCACATTTCTTCGTTTCAGACTGTACTGACAGCCCTTCTGGAACTGATTAGGTGTTCCTGAAGCGATGAGGATCATTGATGTCATGGGTATGGATACTGCTCGCAACCAATGGTGCTGTGCTACTTTGAACGAATTCAGAACTTTCCTCAAGCTCACTCGTTACAAGTCTTTCGAAGGTGAATTTCCTATTCTCTCTATCTCTTGAGAATTCGAAAGTGACTCTCTCATATCGTCGATAGAATGGAACGCCGATCCCGTCATCGCCAACGCTGCTCGAGAACTCTACAGGGATATCGAAAACCTCGAATTGATGCCTGGTCTCTCGGCTGAAGAACCTAAACCCTCTCAAGCTGGTTCAGGTCTCGCTCCTGGCTACACCGTCTCGAGGGCGATTCTTTCGGACGCCGCTTCTCTCGTTCGTGGTGATCGCTACGTGAGTCTCTCATCTTTCTCTCCCGTTCTCTCCAATCAACTGAAACCCTTCTCTTCTCTTCTCTTCTCTTTGCTTTCGTTTGTCTAGTTCACTGTCGACTTCAATCCTGGAAATTTGACTTCTTTCCTCTATCAAGATCTCCAATTCGATCCCGAAGGAGGTTCTTTCGGTGGAGTAGTCGGAAAGGTGAGCTCTCTTTCACACTCTCCCTCTCTCTTTCGGTCTTCTCCTCCGTTCTCGAACTGACGACGAGGTTGCTGCTTCGTAGCTTCTCATGAGGACTTTCCCTTCTCACTACACTTACAACTCGACCTACGCTCTTTTCCCCTTCTCGACTCCCTCGACGACTACCACGATTCTCAAGAAACTCAGGATCTTCGACAAGTACGACGCTCGTCGACCTGTTCCTCCTCCCGAATGGTTCGTCATCGACAAGCGTGCTTCGGCTGAACACATCCTCAACACGACGTCTCCAGCTTGGGACGATTTCGAAACGGTCGTCGGAGCTCCACTCGACATCCTCAAACAAGAACAACCTTCTTTCCTCACCCTCATCGGTTCCTTCGCTTTGAAACCGAAATCTCGTTCTTCGGCTCAAGAAGTGATCGATTTCGCTTTCTACCCCTCTCAGTTCACCAACTTGATCGTCGCTGCCGTCGCTCCCAAAGCCAAGGAACTCGTCTCGAAGATGTCGTGGTCGTATGGAAAGGATCAGATGAGGTTGAACGTCGTTCAGCAAGTGATCATTCCAGTTTGCATGGACTGGATTTGCGATCAACTCGGATTCCCTCTCAAGACGAAGGAGAACCCTCGAGGACTCCTCACTCCCGACGAGCTCTACAGTACCCTCTGTGAAGCTTATACCTACATTCATCTCAAGTGAGTTCCTCACTTCTCTCTTAACTCTCTCGAGCGATACTGACGAAACACTTCCTCCACTCGCAATAGCTACGATCCTACTCGAGCCTTCAAACTTCGCAACTCTGTCATCAAGCACGTTGGGATCCTCAAGAGTGTGATCGAGTTCCGACTTGCTCAAGCTAGCGGTTCTACTGTGCGTTCTTTCCCTCTCGTTTCCCTTCTTTCGTCGAGCTGACTCTCTCATTCTCACTCTAATTGATAGACGACGATGCACGACCTCGCGCAAGATCTCAAGTATGTCTTGCTCGGAGACAAAGCAGGTCAAGGGGTTGTCATGAGTGACAACTCTCGCAAAGTTTACGACAGAGTTCTCGAACACTCTAGTCGTCCTCTCGACGAGATTGCCGACATTCTCCAGTTCTCGATGATCAATTTCGCTTCCTCGGTTACTGGTGAGCACTCCCCTCCGTTCTCTCTCTTTCTCCCTTTTCTCGCTGCGACTGACTACAGGGATTCTTCTTGTCCTTCTCCGTTTCTCAGCTTGCGCAAAGGCTCTTGACTTCTACCTTCGTCCTGAGAACGATGCTGCTCTTCAAGACCTTCACAAATCAACCGCAGTCGCAGTCGGTCTGGCGAACGATTCAGACATTCAAGTGAGTCCTCTTCTTCTCGTTTCTCTCGCTTCTTCGTCAAACTCATGCTGACTCCTCTCCTCACTCCTCACTCCTCTTCCTCTTCCTCTCATAGAACTACGTCAGCGAAGCCCTTCGTCTCGATCCCGCTGTTGGAGGTTTCGTTCGCAAAGCCAAATCGAGCGTTCAGATTCGTAACGGACCTCAAGTCAAGGAAGGTTCTCTCCTCTACATCGACTGGACCAAGATCAATCGAGACCCTGCTGCTTTCACCAATCCTGATCAAATCAAGATTGATCGTGATCCTACCCTCTACAAATTGGCTGAACCTGGAATTCGTTCTTGTGAGTTTCTCTCCTCTTCTCTCCTCCTCCCAAACTGAATTTCGTCTTGCTCTCTGATGACAGCTCGTGACGAATCGATCAATACGCTCATCGCAGTAGGAGTAGCGAAAGAAGTATTCCGTCTCATCAACCTCAAACGTGCTCCCGGTCCCGCTGGTCAACTTGGAGGATTCCGTGGAGCTATGGATGGTCCTGCAAAACCTGCTACGACTTTCATCTTGAAGGATCAGACTTTTACTCCTTTCCCTCAATCGATGGAAATCGTTTACTCTGGAAAAGCTTGAATGATACCCTTTCTTCCTCTTTCTCTGTGATTTGAAGTAGTACCCTCTCCACAAAAGCTTGTAAAGTCTAGTTTGTTCCGCTCGACTCTTCTGCGATCTTTCACAGCTTGACGAGCTCGACGAGTGTGCTCTCGAAACGACCAGGTTGCAAAAATCCTTTGAAAGTGAGTTCCGTTTTCCTCTCCTCTCTGACCCATCAATCACACAACGAAACTGATCATTCCACACGTATCCCTACAGCAAGATCGTCGTCGTCGTCGTTTCGCTGTCTATTCCCGACGACTTGAGAAGCTCTTGCACTGCTTTCTTTCTTTCTTTCTCTCTTTCTCTCTTTCTCCTTTCCTTACCTCTCGCTCTGTCGCTTAGCTCCTGACTATCTGTTGACTCGTCGTTATCGTCGTCGGCAAGTTTGAGACGACGTTTCGACCGAGGTTTGACGAAAACAAGGGAAACAAGGAGGTCTGTTCGTTTCAATTGAGGGACATCTTCGTTCGTCAAAACCCCCTCTCTCTCTCTCCTTGTCTCTTTCCCTCTCTCTTCCCTTCACATCACTTCTCACTTCTCACACACAGAAGATGGCTACTAGTGCACCTTCGATGTGGGCTCAACCTCAAGAGACTCGTACTCAAGACACTCCTCCTACTTCATCCTCAAGTCACTCTCGCCACTCTCCTACTTCTTCAGGAATCTTTGGAGCTGCTAAAGGAATAGCTTCTACTGTGAGCCTCTCGCTCTCGCTCTCTCCTTCTTCCCTCTTCCCCTCTCTATCGAAACTGACGAAACCGCTTGATTGAACGGGTTTAGGCTCTCCATGTCGCTCAACTCGCTTTGGAGGGAGAGGATCGCAGCAAAGGTGAATTGGTAGGAATGCCGATTGGTCAACAACCCGATTCAATCGCTTCTCTCGTCGAAATGCTCAAATCTGGTACTCTCGCCAAAGTGAGCGAAACCTCTCTCTCTTCTCACTTGTCTGCTTGAGCTTCAGCTGACCTCCTCTCCCACCTGCGATGTATGATAGGACGCAATCACTGCTATGAACGTCGGAGTAGCTCAAACTAGCGGTATGGATGATCGCAAGATGCTTTTGGAACAAGTAAGTTTCCCTCTTTTCTCTTCTCTCTCCTTTCTCTCTCTCTCTCTGCTCCTGATCACTCCCTTTCCTGAGTGTAGGCTATCGTGTTACTTTACTTGCTCCCTCCTGATTCGAAAATCGGAGACGTTCTTGAAAACGCATTCATCAAACTCCTTTGGAACGATCTTCAACATCCTCCCATCTCTTTCGTCGGTAAAGCAAAGTATCGCTCTGCTGATGGAAGCGGTAACAACTTCTTCAACCCTCGCTTCGGTGCTGCTGGAGAACGCAAGTCTTCCCTCCTTCTCTCTCTCTCTCGTTGTCGTCTCTTACCGAATTCGAGAATTGACTCCCTTCTCTCGATGATGGTCAACAGCCTACGCTCGTTCAGTCGTCCCTCAACACGCGATGCCTCAACAACTTCCTGACACTGGAACTGTTTGGGATTCGCTCATGAAACGAGACAAGTTTGTTCCTCATCCTTCGGGAATCTCGTGAGCTTTCTAATTCCTTTCCTCTCCTTCGCTACTACCTCTTCTCTTCTCTTCTTTTCTCACTCACTCACTCACTCACCTCCTTCGACGTTCTACAGATCGCTCCTCTTTGCATTCGCGACTTGCATTACTCACTCTTGTTTCAATACGAATCGCAACGATCCCAATATCAACGACGCTTCTTCCTATCTCGATCTTTCTCCTCTCTACGTGAGTCTCCTGACCCTCTCTATCTATCTCTCTCTCCTATCTGACAAACGAGACTGACTCTCATTCGTGTGTGTGTGTGTAGGGAAACACTCTCGAGGAACAGAAGAAAGTTCGCACCTTCAAAGATGGAAAGATCTTCGACGATGTTGTCGCATCTCAAAGGTTGTTTTTGATGCCTCCTTCGACCTGTGCTCTCATGATGGTCTTCTCAAGGTCAGTTCACTCTATCTCTCTCTTCTTCTCTCACTCACTCGAGGGAAATGAGAACTGACTCGCTCTTTGTTTTGCTCGATAGGAATCACAACTGGATCATCGACAAGTTGGTTCAAATCAACCAGAACAACAAGTACAAACCTTTCGATTCCCTCTCGGATGAACAAAAGAAGCAACAAGATGAAGACTTGTTTCAAACTGCTCGTCTCGTCAATTGTGGATGGTTCCTCCAAGTCATTTTCGGAGATTGCATCCGGTGCGCTTCCGTTCCTTCCTCTCTTCTCTCGTTTGACATCGTCGCTGACTCTCGTTGTTGTCGGTCGTCGTTTGCAGTGTCATCCTCAACGTCAATCAAACCGATTCGACTTGGGCGTTGATTCCTACTGGAGAGATCAAGTCTTTGATCGGTGGTCAAGTTGATCGTGGTACTGGAAACGCTGTTTCTGTCGAGTTTGATCGCAAGTCGTCTTAATCTCTCTCTATTGACGATTCTACCCTAAACTGATTCTTCTCTCTTCGCTTCCTCCGTCAACAGTCCTTTACCGCTGGCATACTGCTGTCGGAAAGAAGGTCACAGTATGGATTGAACAGCTCATGAGGAAATACTCTCAAACTCCTTTCGACAAGGTGAGCCACTCTGTCTTTCCTCTTCTCTCCGAATCAAACTCATGTTCTGCTCTCGCTGAATTCGACAGATGACTCAAGACGATTTCGCTGCCATCTACAAAGGACTCTCGGTAGATATGGGTACCGATGTCAGGAAGTGGACCTTTGGAGGTTTGAAGAGAACTGGAAAAGATGGAACTGGTCGATTCTCGTGAGCTCTTCTTCTCCCTTTTGATTTCCTCCTTCCTCTCTCCCAAGCTGATTTCCTCCTTCTCTCTTGATCATAGTGACGACGATCTCGTTCGAGTTCTCACCGAAGCGACTGAAGAAGTGGCCGGTGCTTTCAAGGCTCGAGGTGCGGTTTCCTTTCTCTCTCTCACATTTCTTCGTTTCAGACTGTACTGACAGCCCTTCTGGAACTGATTAGGTGTTCCTGAAGCGATGAGGATCATTGATGTCATGGGTATGGATACTGCTCGCAACCAATGGTGCTGTGCTACTTTGAACGAATTCAGAACTTTCCTCAAGCTCACTCGTTACAAGTCTTTCGAAGGTGAATTTCCTATTCTCTCTATCTCTTGAGAATTCGAAAGTGACTCTCTCATATCGTCGATAGAATGGAACGCCGATCCCGTCATCGCCAACGCTGCTCGAGAACTCTACAGGGATATCGAAAACCTCGAATTGATGCCTGGTCTCTCGGCTGAAGAACCTAAACCCTCTCAAGCTGGTTCAGGTCTCGCTCCTGGCTACACCGTCTCGAGGGCGATTCTTTCGGACGCCGCTTCTCTCGTTCGTGGTGATCGCTACGTGAGTCTCTCATCTTTCTCTCCCGTTCTCTCCAATCAACTGAAACCCTTCTCTTCTCTTCTCTTCTCTTTGCTTTCGTTTGTCTAGTTCACTGTCGACTTCAATCCTGGAAATTTGACTTCTTTCCTCTATCAAGATCTCCAATTCGATCCCGAAGGAGGTTCTTTCGGTGGAGTAGTCGGAAAGGTGAGCTCTCTTTCACACTCTCCCTCTCTCTTTCGGTCTTCTCCTCCGTTCTCGAACTGACGACGAGGTTGCTGCTTCGTAGCTTCTCATGAGGACTTTCCCTTCTCACTACACTTACAACTCGACCTACGCTCTTTTCCCCTTCTCGACTCCCTCGACGACTACCACGATTCTCAAGAAACTCAGGATCTTCGACAAGTACGACGCTCGTCGACCTGTTCCTCCTCCCGAATGGTTCGTCATCGACAAGCGTGCTTCGGCTGAACACATCCTCAACACGACGTCTCCAGCTTGGGACGATTTCGAAACGGTCGTCGGAGCTCCACTCGACATCCTCAAACAAGAACAACCTTCTTTCCTCACCCTCATCGGTTCCTTCGCTTTGAAACCGAAATCTCGTTCTTCGGCTCAAGAAGTGATCGATTTCGCTTTCTACCCCTCTCAGTTCACCAACTTGATCGTCGCTGCCGTCGCTCCCAAAGCCAAGGAACTCGTCTCGAAGATGTCGTGGTCGTATGGAAAGGATCAGATGAGGTTGAACGTCGTTCAGCAAGTGATCATTCCAGTTTGCATGGACTGGATTTGCGATCAACTCGGATTCCCTCTCAAGACGAAGGAGAACCCTCGAGGACTCCTCACTCCCGACGAGCTCTACAGTACCCTCTGTGAAGCTTATACCTACATTCATCTCAAGTGAGTTCCTCACTTCTCTCTTAACTCTCTCGAGCGATACTGACGAAACACTTCCTCCACTCGCAATAGCTACGATCCTACTCGAGCCTTCAAACTTCGCAACTCTGTCATCAAGCACGTTGGGATCCTCAAGAGTGTGATCGAGTTCCGACTTGCTCAAGCTAGCGGTTCTACTGTGCGTTCTTTCCCTCTCGTTTCCCTTCTTTCGTCGAGCTGACTCTCTCATTCTCACTCTAATTGATAGACGACGATGCACGACCTCGCGCAAGATCTCAAGTATGTCTTGCTCGGAGACAAAGCAGGTCAAGGGGTTGTCATGAGTGACAACTCTCGCAAAGTTTACGACAGAGTTCTCGAACACTCTAGTCGTCCTCTCGACGAGATTGCCGACATTCTCCAGTTCTCGATGATCAATTTCGCTTCCTCGGTTACTGGTGAGCACTCCCCTCCGTTCTCTCTCTTTCTCCCTTTTCTCGCTGCGACTGACTACAGGGATTCTTCTTGTCCTTCTCCGTTTCTCAGCTTGCGCAAAGGCTCTTGACTTCTACCTTCGTCCTGAGAACGATGCTGCTCTTCAAGACCTTCACAAATCAACCGCAGTCGCAGTCGGTCTGGCGAACGATTCAGACATTCAAGTGAGTCCTCTTCTTCTCGTTTCTCTCGCTTCTTCGTCAAACTCATGCTGACTCCTCTCCTCACTCCTCACTCCTCTTCCTCTTCCTCTCATAGAACTACGTCAGCGAAGCCCTTCGTCTCGATCCCGCTGTTGGAGGTTTCGTTCGCAAAGCCAAATCGAGCGTTCAGATTCGTAACGGACCTCAAGTCAAGGAAGGTTCTCTCCTCTACATCGACTGGACCAAGATCAATCGAGACCCTGCTGCTTTCACCATCCCTGATCAAATCAAGATTGATCGTGATCCTACCCTCTACAAATTGGCTGAACCTGGAATTCGTTCTTGTGAGTTACTCTCCTCTTCTCTCCTCTCCTCTTCTCTCCTCTCCTCTTCTCTCCTTCTCCCAAACTGACTCTCGTCTTGCTCTATGATGACAGCTCGTGACGAGTCGATCAATACGCTCATCGCAGTAGGAGTAGCGAAAGAAGTATTCCGTCTCATCAAGCTCAAACGTGCTCCCGGTCCCGCTGGTCAACTTGGAGGATTCCGTGGAGCTATGGATGGTCCTGCAAAGACTGCTACGACTTTCATCTTGAAGGATCAGACTTTTACTCCTTTCCCTCAATCGATGGAAATCGTTTACTCTGGAAAAGCTTGAATGGATCCCTTTCTTTCTCTCTCTCTGTGCTTTGAAGTAGTACCCTCTCCACGAAAGCTTGTAAAGTCTAGTTTGTTCCGCTTGACTCTTCTGTGATCTCTCACAGCTTGACGAGCTCGACGAGTCTGCTCTCGAATCAATTAACAAGGTTGCGAGAATTCTTCGAAAGCGCACCGTTGTTTTTGTCAAAGTCTCCTTTCTCTCTTTCTCCTTCCTCGCGTCTCGCCTGAATTCTTCTTTCATCAGTCAAGCCAATAGCCCTTCCCTGACCCATCGCGTCGTCGTTCGTCTAAGGTTCCTCCTCCTTTGCTTTTTCTCTTCTGTTCTCTCTTCCTTCAATCGATACTCTTTCATGAGGTCGGACTCGCCTTTGGTAGTAAAGGAGTAGATCATGGCCACAGCTCTCAGCGTTACTCGAGGCTAAAGAGACGAGGGCGAGTTCCTTGAGGTCCTCGACCGAGAGTCTGCGCGCCAAAGCTCGGTTTCTTTCTTCTGCTCTCGGTTACAACGCTTCCTCCGTCTTGCATCCTCACTTCGGGTAGACTCGGCTCAGCCGCTCTCAGGCCGCGGATTTGTCGGAGTCGAGCCTTTGCAGACGCCCTTCCTCGAAACTTGCATCTGGTTCTTCCTCTTCGCTCTCGTTTCCCTCATTCAGAATGCCTAACGGTGGCGTGCCACGTATAGACTCAGGGTTCGAACACCTTGAACCGCCGCCGCCAGAAGCTGAGGTTCTCCCTCCTTATGAACCAGCAGTCCCGATTCGCACTCTAGGGAGGTTCACAGCCGAGGAACGGGGCGTCGAAGCTCAACATAAGCGCTACTTCGGAGACAAGGGACATTGGAAGTCGCGCTTCAAACTTCTGCTGGACCCGAACGGACTCGAGACTTGTAAGTTCAGGCTGCTACCACGGAGTGCTACCTCACTGACTGTGGCGCGAACAGTTGACGCTCTCGACTTGGTCCTCGATGGAGACTCGAGCGCTCGAATTGGAGCAGTCTGGTCAAAGGAGCAAGTTTTCGAAACTGTAGGCTCGATTTACAAGCGTATCGACAGTTTCCTTGAAACGATTCGTCATCAAGGCTACACACAACCTTTCGCAAAATGGGAGGTCACATTCCAGAAGAAGTCTCGAAAAGACATCGAAAGCAGCGGTGAGCTTGAGTCTCACGTTTTCGCGCCTTCGCCAGATCTGACCCTCGATGTTTCCTCCAGAGTGGTGGGTCTCCCGCCCTCGAGTATGCTCGGAGATATGGCAAGCTCGCCTGGACGAAACGAATCGTAGGAACTACGCGAAAGGTGGATGGACTTCGCAAATTCGAATTATCCTCGCTCCCCACAGTCAACCCGGCGCCGGTGTCATTGCCTTGAGCAGTAGAGGAAGATATCGATCAATCAACGGTATGGGAATACCTGTGGTACGCTTCAAGAAAACGGGAGGTCCATTCTCACTGCTCGTTCGTACTCGCGCTTCGAATTCAAGTTCGTCTGCTCCCCATCTGCTGTCGCAAACCTCACTGACTCGCTGACTGCGTATATAGATCAAGTATATCTCGATCGATGGTGCCATAGCGGTGACGACGTGTACAAGGCAAGGCAAGGCCCTTTGAAAAGGACCAAGAGCACTTTCGTCTGGACATGGGGGCTCGACGACCCTTTCTCTGCACAGCAGCGATTGCTTCCTGGAAGGAAAGCGTTACCGGCTTTCACCGCTTTCACTACCCCTTTCCGAGCCTCGCCCAAGCCAAGTAAAGCGATAACATTCTCAGATCCGTGCTCAATCGAAGTCTGGTTTGATGAGCCGGAGGCAGACAACACGAGTCAGACCGCCAATTGAGAGGAGCGTCTAGCCTTGATCTGTCCGCTGAATAGTAACCTTGTAGTCCTCCTCTTTCCCCAAGCTGTTTTATTTTCGAAATCGATCTTTGTCAGATAACAGACGAATGTACCAACGTCCAAGAGTAAGCGAACAAACTGTTGCGAGCGCAACAGAGTTGATCTAGGTGATGTTGCAGCGAGTGAGATGTACTAATCGAAAATCGAGCGAATCTTTGCCTCCAACCCCTCCGCATCGAGTTTGACGTACTTGGATGAATCTACGACAGATCGACGTCAGCTCCGTGTGTGGAAAGAACTCGAGAGAGAAGCTCACAGTTATCCTTCCTATGCCTCTGTACGAATTTGGCATAAGTTGGCACGACCATTCTCTCGACTTCGCCCTTCAATCGCTCCCTCAACTCGACTTCACCCTCATCAATCTTCGCAGCCTGATGTAAGCCTTCCACCTCCTCGAGCGCCTCATGGAATCGCACGAATCGATCTTTCGTATCCCTTCTCTCGGTTCCTCCACTACCTTTGACCGCTCCAATTCCAGCTTTGATACCTCCCGAGATGACTCCGTTCTGTTCGCTCAATCCAGCGTCGAGAAGTGCGGATACAAGTGGTGACCAGATCTCGAGGTAAGAAGATTTCGTCGTTCTCATTTTCTTGTTGAGATGATCTTCGAAAGCTTCACCGAGGAAATCGGAAGTTTGGGAGGAAAGGATCGAATGTCGGAGAAAGGAAATGTTGTTGAGGAGGTAGATCGTCGAGGTCCCTTGTCGACCTCGAAGTTGGCGTGATCGAGAGTCGAGAGATAAGAGTAGAGTCATGAGTAAATCGTCTGAAACCGAAATCATCAGTACGACAAGGGGAAATACGATATACGAGGCAGCTCACTGAGATATCTCGGCAGTAATCCACTCTCTCCCTCCTCCATACCACTCCCAGCAGACTTTGGACCTCCCCAATTGCCAGCTCCCAACACGTTCAAGAATGTTTCGACGACCGATTGATTGTCCGCAAGCTGTCGAGCAAAATTGACGACCTGAAATCGACGTACCAAGTTGTCAATATCTGCGAAACGCTCTGGAATGAAGTGAATGGACATACATTCTGAGTGACGGAACTGACAGCTGCCGAAGCTATTTCATTCCCGGTTGGCGGTTTGCTCCCAAATGACTGCAGAGACGGTCAAAGAGGTTCAACTCGCCATCGTAGCGAATCGTGTGAGTTGTCGGTACGTACCTTGACATCCTCAATCATCCCGGGAAGACTGCTCAAACAAGTCCCTCGGAAACTATGCAGACTCTCTCCCAATTCGTTCTCTTTCCTCCCACTCTTTTTCCTCACTACTTCCTCGTACTCTCCATTCCGTTCACTGAGCTCGCTGAAAGATGCGAAAGCAATCGGGATCAGGGGATGGAGTGATTTCTTGATGAGTGTGTTGAGATTTGATGAAGTTTGGGAGAAAAGGGAGAGGGGGAGAGGGAGCAGTGAAGCGTAGAGAGGAGATTTCTGTGAAGTCGATAGTGTCGAGAAGACTGTACCCAGGACGGCGTATTCGGACTGTTTGAATTTGAGCGCATTAGTTCTCGTTTCCAAACAGAGGAGGGCGATCAAGAGGGCTCACCTTGAGAACAGCAAATAGTACATCGAGCAGTCGCCCTAATCCTCTCCTTTCTTTCGTTCCGTCCGCGCCACTCCGCCCTCCGCCTCCTCCAGTGCTGATCGAACCCGCTAAACTAGGCACAGCGTCGACCAAGACCTCCTTTGCGCAATTCTTCAACCCTTCTTCTATCCACTGCGATCGCAAGTCGGTGTAGGTCTTCGATGCGTCTGCAAAAGATTTGGGACCGAGAGAAGATGGAAGGGAAAGGAGGTACGAGAGCAGAGGTAAGGCTGAATCGATGAAGGTTGGCGAAAGAGTCGGGAAAGGTTTGCCTGAGGAGCGCGACACTTGACTCAGCAAGGCTCCAGATAACAGGGGACACAGACGGTAACATACCTTTGTCGAAAAGGGACCCAGCGTCCATTGTTGGCGAAGTCTCCTTCACCATACGAGCGAAAACTCCCACAATTTGCTTCGCACCAGCTTCGATCAAGGCACTCTGTCGATCAGGTCATACAGATTCAGCAAATTCGCTCGTATGACTCGCATTAACGGATTTTTACGCACCATCTGAGCGAGAGTCGCGGCTTGACCTTTCGCATCTGTCTTCCTTAGAGCTTCTGATGCAGCGACGAGTCGATCGATAGCAGCAAGGTAAGGTTTCAGATCTCCTTGTTTAGGTCTGTGATCGTCAAGAGAGGGTGAATAGTTAGTACTTAGAGTAAGTCAAAGATGACAGCAAAGGAAGCGAATCTCACCCAGATTTGATGAGGCCCTCTTCACGTTCAACGAGATCGTGATGCCCGAGTAAACCGTCAAGTGACCGCATCGTTGATTCAAGATCTGTAGCTCCGGGTCAATTCTCAGTCATTGAAAGGAGCTGCGAGAGAAGAGATTCAAACTCACTCTTCGAAACTCTGGTCAATTTGCCAGTCTCCTTGTAAATCGGTACTAGACTCTTCTCTAGCTTTGCCAATCGATCATCCAGCTCTCCCAGTACATTACTCATTCGATCCGATATCTTTGAAGAGCGAGAGAGGGATTGTTGCAAGAGTAAGAGATCGGCATTGGCCTGTTCGAGAGCGATCGATGACGAGGTCGCGGCAGTATGTGGTGTGTTTGACGAGTAAGGGAATCGTGTCAGCGACATGATATAGCGTGCGTGTGCTGTGGTAGTTGAGAGAGAGAGAGGTTTGAGGGTTCGGATGATGTGGGAGAAACGAGAAGAAGGAGGAGCGAGTCGGATCCAGCCAGGTCACTGTAGCTTGATCCTGATAGAGTTTAAGGGATTCCTAGGTTGTCTGTAAGCGAGATCTGAGGTGTTGGTGAGAAGCCAACCTCGAACAAACTTTCTCCAAATCTCTCAACTTCTGCTTCCACTCTTCACCGTCACTTGTACTGCCAACGAGTCAAGTGAGGCATTCGAATTCAGCTTCACAACACTCTCGACACGCGAAAGACCCATCAAATATCGAATTCGCTCATTCTTCCCCTTCATCGCTTCCGACTCTCAACTCCCGACTTTCAGCTACAAACAGCTCAGTGAACACTCAGGCAACATTCATAGAGATCGATCTCGATAGATCAAGCCTCTCCGACGCCTCTCCCTTTCTTAAAGTTTTATTCTGGCACATTCCTTTCTTCTGCCCTTTCGCACGATCCCTCGCACTCTTTCTACCTCTTCCTTGCCCATCCTTTCCCCTTTCCCACTAATTCTCAATCGCCCCTACTCTAACTCCTTACCTTCCGAGAACCGGCTCTCCTTTCCTTCGCATACCTGAATCCCTTCCCTCACAATGGATCCCTCTGAACAAGCATTCCTCGATGGTACCCATCCCGCTCTCCACCGTGATGCCGATGCAATGGCGACACTCCGCTCGGCCTCTCCGCCTCGTTCTCACTCGCCGTCACACTCTCGCTCTTCTTCCTCCTCTTCAAATGGTCAACCCCGATTCAGTACCGTCGACCCAGATCCACCAGCACGCGAACCTGCGCCCCTACGAAGTGGAGGGAAAGGAAGTAGTAACACAGGAGTGAAGGGAGTCAGAGCGGATTATCGCGAGTTTCAAGAATCTCAGAATCGGAATGGAGAAGAGAAACAGCTGGCGAAACAGATGGGAAAGAAATTGATGATCTCGCTGGACGACGACGTGGACGAGGAGCAGGATGAGGAGAAGGCGGCGTTGGAGAAATATAGGCAACAAAGGATGAGAGAATTGCAAGGGAGTGGAGAAAGGGGGTTGAATAGTCAGGGAGGTGAGAGAAAGGTGTTTGGTCATTTGAGGGAAATCGGATTTGAGCAATTCTTAGGTGCAGTAGAAGGCGAAACGGACGATGTCGCTGTCGTTCTACATCTCTACGAACCCGTAAGTTCGGAATCATTGCACAAGTTCCGAGTCTTCCGAATTAGCTCGATCGTCTAGCTCACGAACTCGTCACTTTGTATCGTAGGATCTTATCCCTTGTATCTTGCTCAACAGTCACTTGACCTCGCTATCGCGTCTATATCCTCATACGAAATTCCTCCGTTCACTCGCTTCGGAACTCGACTTCATGCAACAGGATCCAGAAGATGAGACGCTACCGACTGTACTCGTGTATCGAGGTGGAGAGCTGGAGACGACTTGGATCAGGTTTGACGGTGAGCTCGAGGGAGGCTTGGAAGGGAGAAATGCGAGGCAAGAAGTGGAACGAGTGCTGCTAGAGTACGTTCCTCATCTCACTGCTTCTACTCTGCAATCTTTGATACTGACGGCCAGTCTGTCTTGATTCTTGCAGGAAGGGAGCGATTGAGCGCAAATCTGAAGGCGGAGTCACGTCACGAACACGGCGAACGATCCAGAACGGCGATGAAGACGACGACGACGACGAATGATCTTTCACTACTTACGAAACGTTGTTGCCTACGTATACCCTATCTTTCGCCTATCATCGCTAATCTCGCAATCATACCCAATGTCTCAACCTATCACTCGCTTTCCGCCTGAAGTTATGACGCGAGCCGAGCGGGTGAAGGCGCGAGGCTGAGTCAGCTACCGACACGCTGACGACTGAGTTTGACTTCGGTATAGAGCGAAGATTTCTGTGCAGGACGGAAACCATTTCAACTTTTCTTTTTTAACCTTTTCGCTCTGCTTCGTCGTTGACCAGGCGCAGAACGGTAGCTCCTTGACTCGTCGACCAGATTAGTGCTCTCATGTGCATTCGAGGGGACAACTCCGCTCAACACTTTCTCACGACGAGCGAAGGAACAAAAAAGCTCCGAATCGTTTGACCCGGTTATCGCTGCATCGCAACCGTACCCGGAAGATGCAGAGCTGTGGCGTACGGACAGTTCGTTAAGCCGTCCTCGTAGAAGCCCACGATTCCTTTCGAAGCATTCCGTTTCTCGCAACACCGGATAGGGAAACTTGTCGTCGGATTCGACTTAGCGTCGTTCTTCCGCTTGCTCTTCTGTAGATCCGGTTCAAAACCCGAGAGCAAGAGAACTCTAGGAAGCTGTCCTCGCCTGGAGTTTCGAAGTTAGGAGTGCTTGAAGTGGTCGTGGGAAGAGAAGTTGCGAGAGATTCTCGGGAGTTACGCTCGAGTTTTATCGTTCTCCGTCGAGCTGCCGTCGATGTCAGGTTCAGGCTAGCCCACATCGAGTGCAAGTTCGCAGCGTTGCGATGAGAAGAGACAAAAAGAGAGTTCTTGCGATTCATGAAATGAAAACCAAAACCACGTTTTCAGGCACCCGTATCGGAAAGGAAGGCGAGCGGACTACTGTAGCCTACTTCTTCATCTCCTCCTCCCACCACCTCCTCTCCACCACAGTCGTATTCACCTTCAGAAGCCGTAGGCAAGAAGAGCTGCACCCACCTCCAAAGAAGTTCCGAAGAAACCGACTCCGAATCTCTCAAGCTAGCCTCCTTCTCTTCCATCTCCTCACTCTCACTCTTTCCAGAGATCAAGAACACATCAGGTCAGTCTGTACTCTGTGACACTGGTTCACGCAAACTTGAACTGAAAGATCTCGATTCGAATTTCCTCGCTCTTTCTTCTAATTCCCTTTGTCCCGCAACGCCCTCTTCTTTTCCTTTCCTCGCTCCACCGAACCTCTGTATCTTTGCCTTCACCTTGCTCTACGACTAAATACCTCCACCCTCGACCGCACGTCCTCGTCGCTCGTTTTTCTACGTGTTGTCCGCCCCGCCCTCTCGGTCCCTCCACCTTTCCCATTGTCCCTTCTTCCTCCTCTCTGCCTCTCTCTCAACTGCAGTACATCACACTCTTTCAATCACACCATATACTAGAACGTACCAGTCTATCACCACTTCTCTCTCAAACACTTCAAACCGAATTACACAATGGGTTGTGGAGGATCAAAGCAAGAAGATGTAGAGGGTAAATCTCGCAACGATGCGATTGAGAATCAATTGAAGAAAGACAGGATGAACATGCGGTACGTCTTGACTCTCTCTCTCTCTTACTGCAGAAAGCAAAGCTTCTCCTCTTTCGAAGAAAGAAAACAAAAGAGGCTCGTGAGTTCAACAGCTGACCATTCTTTGCCTCCCGGTCCCTTTCTTTTCTTGTCGTTTCGTCGTATACAGCAATGAGATGTAAGCTTGAACTTCCGAAAGGTTCATTAAATCGAGAACTGAATGACTGACGATTTGGCTCTGCGAACAGTAAAATGTTGCTACTTGGAGCGGGAGAGTCTGGTAAATCGACAATCCTGAAACAGATGAAGCTCATCCACGAAGGTTCGTACACCGACAAGGAGCGAGAGAATTACAAGGAGATCATCTATTCAAATACCGTGCAAAGTATGCATGTGAGTCCTGAATCCGTGCTCTTCTATACTGTTCGAAGCGATTCATACTGATCCTTATACAATCACGCAGGTCATTCTCGATGCGATGGAGATGATGGGAATCAACTTGCAACATGCGGAAGGAACTCGTTATCAAGAAATCATCATGAGCCAACCTCATCAAATTGAGGCTGACTACCTACCGGCCGACGTAGCGGAAGCACTTCTACAACTATGGAGAGATCCTGGAGTCCAAGAATGTTTCGGTCGTTCGAGAGAATACCAGCTTAACGATTCGGCTCAATAGTGAGTTCTGTCTTTTCACTCTTTCATGGCGTCTGTTCGTCACTGACAGCTTTTTGTGTCGCTTTCTCCAGCTACTTCGACTCGATCGCACGGATAGGATCGAGAAACTACATGCCTTCAGATCAAGATGTCCTCAGATCTCGAGTCAAAACTACCGGAATCACGGAAACCACTTTCCAAATCGGTGAACTCAAGTACAGGATGTTCGACGTCGGAGGACAACGTTCAGAACGAAAAAAGTGGATTCACTGCTTCGAGAACGTTACGGCGATCGTTTTCCTCGTCGCCATCTCAGAGTACGATCAGATGCTGTACGAAGATGAATCGATCAACCGTATGCAAGAAGCGCTGGTACTGTTCGATTCCATCTGCAACTCGAGATGGTTCGTTCGAACTTCAATCATTCTCTTCCTCAACAAGGTCAGTCTCTGCTCCAATTTCGCTTCTCTTGCTTCTCATCTTCCGCAATCAACGTACTGACTCGCTTGTATCTCTCCGCATGCAGATCGATTTGTTCCGTGAAAAGCTTCCTCGCTCGCCAATCGCCAACTTCTTCCCTGATTACACCGGAGGTTCGGATCTTCAAGCTGCTTGCGACTACTTCTCTTCTCGATTCGTCGGCTTGAACCAATCATCAGCGAAACAGATCTACACTCATTTCACTTGCGCTACTGTGCGTATCTCGTCCCCTCCCAGTTGCTACCTTCTGAGCCAGAATTGATCTTTTCCTTTCCCGTGGAACAGGACACGAACCAAATCAAATTTGTACTCAGTGCGGTGAACGACATCATTATCCAGGTCAACCTCCGAGACTGTGGATTGCTTTAGAAAACCGTCAAAGTCGAGATCATCTCTTATCGATACATCCCTGCCGTCGTTCACTCGCTGTCATTCGATCAAATCTGTGTGCATAGATACCCCCACAACCCCTTTCGCTTTCTCACACTCTCTCATTCGTCTCGCTCGGCCTCTTTCCAACTAGATACCCCCTCGTTTTATCCGTATCTTCTTTTTTTATTCGTTCTGCTTTCCACCCGCTCACCTCGCTGTCATTTCGTCGATATTCTTCTCTCTAGCTGAAGGGTTCTGTGTCTATCCGTTCGTCGCTAATCATCGACAACGGAACGGGGTCTACTCTTTAATCACTTACGCTCTCCTTTGTTCTGTCGTTCACCTTTTTTTTGCCTGTCGGTAGCTTCTTGCTTTCCTCCCTGCAGTATCATCTTCGGTGTTCCCGTACACTGGTCCCGTTCCGGACGAGCGCAAGTTGTACGAGAGAGTAGCTGAGCTCGTCGGCGTTGAATACTTTGAGCTACCGAGATTGAGCTTGCCGCTGTCGTTTCTCGTCGTCTCGATGCACTTCACTCCAACCTAACTCAAGCCTGTTCTATGAGAGATCCGGACTGAAGTCTCTGTCTGCTCAAGGTGTTCTTCGAAGTTCCCCCTCTGAGCGTAATTTCATCAAAGCTGAAAAGCTCGAGGTTCCGATGGAGGAAACGGGAGAACGCTCTACATTATAAGGGGATTCGCGCGTGTCTCGGAACTTCTCGTTGTACTCGGGCCGCACGGGTGGTGGCGCAATGCAGCGCGAGACGTGGGCTCGATGCAGCGCGAGACGTGGGTTCGTCGCAGAAGCGGAGTTTCGAGCGAAAGACTTGGGACGAGACCGCCCAGTCGTCTCTCAGCTGACGTTTAGCTCGTGTTTGACTGAGGATTATATATAGCAGGCACTCGCTATGTGATGATCCCGCAGAGCTTGTCGACGCGAATGAGGCTGCTTACCAGTTCTAAGAAAGTTTGACGAAGCTTCTGGAAGACACGGGAGCAGATGCTGCAATCGGTTCCCGACTAGAGGCGTCCTCATCGACACATATGTACTAAACAGAGTGGAGTAGAGCGCCGGAGTCTCAAGATGACTCGGTAGAACGTAGCATTCGCAGATAAGGCTTATTCGCAACGCTATTTCCTTCTTCTCAAGCTGCGTGAGACTCCTGCTTGTCATCGCTTTATACTAGTCGTCGATACCAGTCGGACTGCTCCTTCCGGGCTGCGGGAGTCGCAAGGATGGGTGATTGCAACCCCTCTCTTGCGAAAGTTTCGAGTTCTGGGAGTCACTTCGTTACGGCTGCTGTTTTTCGTCGGCTTTGCGAGTAGTTCGGCGTCTCTGGCAGGAGTGCTCGTAGCTTCGCCGACTGCACTCGCAGCTCTACGACCCGATTCTTTTTTTTGGCTTTCACGACGAAGACTTGCGAAATCGGGACTGGCGGCGATTCTACATCTCGCTTCACCTCTCCATACCACTCGACACTGTACCAGCATCCTCCAGACTCAACTGCAAACACTACAGTACAAGACTGCAACCACTAGGAGCTCAAGAGGAGCCGCAAGATCTCCCCTCCTCTCTACCGGTTCTCCCTCCTTCAACATCGACACAACAGCTCGAGTGCGGTACCACGAGCATTCAGAGACTCGAGTAGTATGTCTACACCTACTGCATCTGTCGCGCCGGGCACAAGAGGTCGTGTTAGATCTCCCCCACCTCAATTCATCAGAGACCTTCAAATGCGCATGCTACCCGTAGCTTTGCACTACTTGCAACACAGGAGGAGATACAGTAATTTGCTCATGGTCGGATTCGCTGGCTACGTGGTGCAGAACGTGAGTCCCACTTCTCCCTCGTGAAGCCTCTCTAGGACAATGGCTCGCTCGCAGATTCGCTGCAGAGAATCGCTGGAATCTGGACAGGTCGACGAGAGTACTGACGTATCATCCCGCTGTTCTCGCAGACTTACGCCGGTTTGACGGGAGGATCTCGCAAGAAGTCGAAATCAACATCGCAAACTCGGGAGAAGGAATCGAAGGAAGCGGTAGCGCCAGTCGAGACAGTTGGAACAGGTCCGGCTACAGGACGAGGACGAGGGAAGCGAAGGGGACCGCGGGTCGAGGTATGTCTCGCTCATTCTCACGTCAAAGAAAGGTCTCTTTTGCTCATTTGATCCCTTTCGATCCAGGTCGACGCTTTGTTCTTCCAACGACTCACTCGACTTCTTCGTATCGTCATTCCCTCAATTCACAGCAAAGAAGCATCTCTCCTCCTCCTGCACTCCTTCTTCCTCGTCCTCCGAACCGTTCTTTCCCTCTACGTCGCATCTCTCGATGGATCTATTGTTTCGGCACTCGTGAGGGCGCAACCCAAGCAATTCTTGACGAGGATCATTCTCTGGATGGCCGTTGCGATTCCCGCGACCTACACCAACAGCATGCTCACGTACTTGCAGAGCAAACTCGGTTAGTCGCATGATCCTCCTTTCTCAGACCGGCCCCAGTCACTCATAGAGCTCCTTCGTTCGCAGCTATCGCTTATCGAACGAGATTAACGAAGCAAGTACACGAGGCTTATCTCGAAGACACCACTTTCTACGCTCTAGGTCAGTTACCTTTCATCTGTCAGCTAATGCGAAATGCTCAAGCTGACTTATATGCTCGCCCGATGATAGGTAACCTCGATGACAGGATCAAGAATGCCGATCAGCTTATCGTAGTCGACATCAACAAGTTTTCGACGAGTTTAGCCGAGATCTAGTGAGCCTCTTCTGCTCCTACAATACTCGTGCAAGGTGTTGATAAGCTCAATCTGGACACAGCTCGAACATCGCGAAACCGATCCTCGATGTTATCCTCTACAATTTCCAGCTCTCGAGAAACGTCGGTGCAGAAGGATTGATCGCCTTGACAGTCGTTGTCCAAGCCAGTGCTGCGCTCCGTGAGCTCACAAATCTCTGCTCCGAATCGACTCGAAATGCTCATAGTATCTCGCCGCAACAGTCAAATTCGCTACTCCTCCTTTTGGTCGATATGCCGCTACTTCTGCTGCTCTCGAAGGATCCTACCGATTCGCCCATACACGACTACTCGAACACGCTGAAGAAATCGCATTGCTCCGCGGATCGGAAACCGAAAAGAACCTGATCGAACGTACCTACTTCGCCCTCGTCAAGCATATCAATCGTACTTTCCGAATGCGAATGCTCTACGGTATCGTCGAAGAGGGTATCGTTAAATGGCTATGGGGAAGTCTTGGACTCTGTGTCTGTGCAGTCCCCGTGTTCGGCTCGAAGATTTTCGGAGGAATGATGGGAGGAGGAGGAGTGGTTGATTTCGGAAGTCGGACTGAGGGTAAGCATTTCTCCTTCTTCGCGAGCGATTTCTTCAGCTAATGCGAGCTGTCTACAGGTTTCGTAACGAATCGTCGACTGCTCTTGTCCGCCTCCGATGCTCTCGGTGTGAGTCGAATCTGATCCTGATTTCTCCTGAGCTGTCCAGTATTGACGTTTCACTGCAACAACAGCGTCTCATGTCGACCTACCGAGATCTTTCCGAGCTCTCAGGATACACCGCACGAGTTTCTGAGTTACTCGACACAATGGACGATGTGAAGCAAGGCAAATTCCAGAAGAAGCTCGTCGGAGGTTCAGATTCGCGAAGGAAGATCACTCCTGGAGAGGAGAAGAAGGAAGAGAAAGATGTGCTCAGCGAGAACGCAAAGAGTGAGTCAAGCTCGCAGACTTTCCATTTCGAAGTCTCGCTCACACTCATCCTTTGCGTTCGTCCAGTTCTTTCCGGTCGAGGCCAATTCATCCATTCCGACGACGAAATCGTTTTCGATAACGTTCCTATCGTCACTCCGAACGGAGACATCCTGATCAAGTCGCTCAGCTTCTACGTCAAGCCTGGAAACCATCTTCTCATTGTCGGAGGTAACGGTACCGGCAAAAGTTCCCTCTTCCGTATTCTCGGAGGTCTGTGGCCTATCTACGGTGCGTGCTCTCCTTGTGAGTTTCAGCCGGTACAATGCTGATGAGATCGAATCGTGGTCAGGCGGAACTGTCACGAAACCTCCCGCTTCTGAATTCACTTACATTCCGCAAAGGCCTTATCTCTCGCTTGGAACGCTTCGAGACCAAGTGATCTACCCTCACTCTCGCAAACAGATGCTTGAACGTGAGTCTGCCTTCTTCGCGTTGACGGGTTCCCCTTGACAAGCTGACTTTCTTCTGATTCTCCCTCTAGGCGGTATTTCTGATTCCGATCTCCTTCGCATCCTCGAGATCCTCGACCTTGATCAGATCGTCGAACGTGAAGGAGGATGGGATGCCGTCAAGGAATGGAGAGATTGCCTAGCTGGAGGAGACAAGCAACGAATCGCGATGGCTAGGCTGTTCTACCACTGTCCAAAGGTGCGCTTTTCTCCTCCTGAGCTGATCTGTTCCGCTTTGCTGATATCTTCGGGGACATACAGTATGCCATTCTTGACGAATGCACCTCTGCGGTCACCCTCGAGATTGAGAAAACTTTCTACGATCATGCTACTGGTACATCGTCTCCCTTTCCTGCTCGACCACGTGATCCGAACTGATGTAGAAAAAAACCCTACAGAGCTCGGTATCACACTCCTGACCGTTTCTCATCGACCTTCATTGTGGAAGTATCACAAATTCATTCTGCAAGTACGTCGTCTTCCCTCCTGAGCTCTCTTACTACCCAAACTGAACGCGCACATCGACATGCATAGTACGACGGACATGGAGGTTACGCGTTCGGTCCACTCGATGCAGAGAAGCGACTGGCTCTTCAAGAAGAGAAGCAATCCCTCGAACAGAAATTGGCTGAGGTTCCCGTGTGGGAAGGAAGGCTCGAGGAATTATTGAGAGAGAGGAAGGGTCGAGAGGAAAGGAAGGACAAGATCTGAGCGAAGCTTGTGACCGCTGTTGTATTCAATATTTTGCCCTCTCCTTCAGAATCGTCGCTTTGCAAATAAACCTTCTCTCGTACTCTCTCATCGGAATAAGTCGCAATGGCTAGTAATACAACAGCTCTGGATGCGAACGAGAGAGTAATAACGTGACGATGTGAGAAACTAGAGTACAGTCCATCTGCCTTTCGAAAGCTAAGCTTCATCTCTGTCCAGTAAGCTTCTCCTTAGCCCGCGCCGCTGCTCCTCTCAAGCTAGTACTCCTGACAAGTTCAGAAACTCTCGCCTTGAGCTTCTTCTTCTTCGGTGTCGACTCGCCGTCCTCCTGCTCGTCCGATTCGATCTTTCGTCCTGTGCTGCTGAAGACGATCTTCGCTTGAGCCCATTCGAGTTTGACGGGAGCTTGCTTCTTCTCCTTCTGATCCTTACCTTTGACCGGAGTCCTCTGCGCGTTGGTCGCTTCCTTCCCTTTGCCCTTTCCCCCGTTCTCCTCCTTAGGTTTCCCGCCCAAGTAGCCTGAACACAACGGAGATCCGCAGAAGCAGCGTTGACGAGCGATGTCGTTTGTTGCTTCTGCTGCGACTTTGGCGTCAGCCGAGAGGTCTTGTGCGGCTGAGGACGTCGAAGAAACGGGTCTCTCCGAGTTCTCATCGGCCAAATCGACAAAGTTTCGCCATCCGTAGTTGTCTGTAAGCCCATCAGCTGGTCAGTGATTCGTGCTGAGAGATCACAAGAAGGCAAGGAGACGACGTACAGGTCAATTCCTCCCCCGGTCGAATGTCCCTCTTTGCAAAGATTCCGACTTGATACTCTTCGATATTTGCGAGTCGCCATCGGACGACCTCGCAGTTGGGGCCGCAAGAGTGATTGATGAAACGAGCAGAGTTCCCTCTTTGACCCTAACAAACGAGATATTTACGTTAAGATGAGCTCCGATTGGTAGCAGATCAAAGTTAACGTACAGCATCGATGACTTCGCAAGTGTCATACTCGAGGAAGTCTAAGCCGAGAAGTCATCAGTCACATGGAAGATGGAACATCGAAAACGAGATAGAGACTGACAGTAGTCGCTGCGATCTTTGTAGTCTTCCAAGACTCGACGATAGGATTCGTTTCGAGTGATGATCTGCTCAGATTGCGGGAGCGATGTCAGTCGCGCACATGCAGCTCTGTCTCGGAAGAAACCAAACTCACCTCTCCGCGATATTCGATTACTAGTTGTCCCTTCTTGATCGGAACCATCGTCTTGAGACCAAAACCTCGATTACCCGTCTGTGAAGACGGAAAGACTTTAGCATATACATCCCTGTGACAGAGAACACGAACAAAAGCTCACCCAGATTACCCTCAATCCATCTTTCCCTTCCGGAATCGTTTCACGCTTGTTTAACGGAATGTTGCTGCACTGTTCTCGGCAAGGACACAGCTTCGGATCACAGCAGTATTGCATCATACTGTACGAATTAGAAAACTATCAGTAAGCTGGCCCGAGTCGCGGACAGAGAAAACGAAACTAACCGATTGATGCATTCCTCGAGACAGCCCGGCTCGTCCTTGTTCGACGGAGGTTTGCACATACAAACGGCAGCGACGTCGACTCTGTCGGGTTTCCGATCCACGTAGTAGTCTAATCGAGCGAAAGCAGTCAGTGCCCCCTCTTTGATGAGGAAAGTTGACTCGACTGACTAGTTTGAATCGGACGATAGTGAGCTGGTTTCCTGCTCTTCTCCCTCTTGTCCCTGACATCTTCGGGTTCGTCGTCTTCGTTTCCTTTCCCTCGCACTACTGCATCTTCAGCGTAGTAATGATCCCTCAAAATATCATACGGCAATTTGAAGCCACACTCTGGTCCGTCCTCATCTCCATCTTCCTCGTCAGAGTCCTCCTCTTCCTCATCCGATTCTTCATCGATCTTGTGATAGGTCTCCGGTGTCTCGCCGAGTAGCATGAGTCCGTAGTGAATCGGAGGAGGAAGGAGGGTAGAGGTCGAGGGTTCGATAGTCCTCCAAGAGAAAGCGTTCTGCGAAGAAGTCGACTTGCGAGGTCGACGTGCGGTGGAGGTCGACGCCGAGGTCGTCGTAGCTGAGATGGAGGGGTTCTTGGGTGTGATGCCGTGTGAGAAGTACATGCCGCAGATTTGATATTCTTTTCCATCCGACCCTTTCGATTCGTCTTCTCCATTCTGATCGATTCCTCGTGAGGTTTTCCGTTCGCCTCCTCTCCATACTTGGGATGAAGAACGCTTCACGCTCGAAGCGGACGAGGCCGGTTTAGCGGATGAGAGAGACGAATTTGACGAAGGGGAAGGAGTGGGTAGTTGTCCATTCGTCTCCTGGTCTAGCTTCTGCTTCGTTCCCCGTTCGCCTAGATCTATCAGATCACTTCCCACCGACCCTGACCTCTTCTTGGTCTCTTCCTGTCCATCTTCTGAACGCGCTCCTTCCCCCTTCATATCCGTATCCTCTGTGGCCTTTTCCGGTACAGTCGCGATTGCGACAGCATCAGAGTTCGATGTGAATGCCTTGAGAGGACTCGCCACCGCCTCAAGCATTGTTGCGGTTGAGAGAAACGCGCCCGAAGATGAAACTTCCTGTGGGTCTTGTCGAAGTGTAGAGCGGCCGGGCGAAGATGTCCCTATAAAGCGAGTATATACGCTTGATCGCGAGCGGTATCGCGTGAAGAGAGTGTGGAGGTAGTTGGTCGAAAGGCGCTCTAGGCGGAAAAAAGCGAATTTCGCAAGTTTCGCAATATGCAACCTCTTATGCCACGCAGATCCACAAAGAGAGTTTCAGTACGGAGAGAACACATATAGCTACATCACAAAGGGAAACGGAAAGGACGCTGGGGAGAGCGGGGTACGTAAGTAGGTAACGAAAAGCGAAAAGAGGTGAACGACGATGAAGGTGGGTAAAGTCAAAGCAAAAAAGTGGATACAGTAAAGAATCGAGAAGAGTACTAACAAAGAAAGAAATACGAAAAGTGTCTATATAGAGAGTGGAGGAGCCGAACGAGCAGTGTTATACACAACTCGATCTCCTGCTGATCTCGTCTCGAATCCCTGGTCTATCGACTTTGGGAGCTCCTATCCTCCTCTCCTGCGCCTCTTTTCCACCCCAGCTGAAGTCTCGGAACAAGGAAGCTCCACCTCCGACTCGACCCATTCCAGTCGAGGCATCTTTCTTCTTGGTCGAAACGGATGAAGAAGAACATTTCGCTTGCCAACATTCACCTTCGGGACCAAAGACCCATTCACCAGATTTCCCTATATCGTAGTAGTCGACATTGTCCTCGTCGGCTTGAGCAGGAGGTTTGAAAGGAGGCGAAAGTTGACGAAGCGAGAGTTGTTCGAACGAGAGTGAGGCGAAGAAAGCGTGTTCTTTGATGGCCGGGACCTTGATACGAGTGGTCGGGTCTCGGTTCAGGAGCTGTAGGACGATGGTTCTGCGTCAGACATCTCGATTCCTGAATCAAGTCGTAGAAAGCGAAAAGCCTGAACTCACTTGTAGAACGAGATCTTTCAGCTCAGGAGAATAGCCTCCTTTGTTCGGTAGTTTGATCTCGCTCTTCAAGATTCGTTCATACTCCTCGACTGCCGTTTCTGCGTAGAATGGACTCCACCCCCAAGACATCTCGAAAAGCAATACTCCTAACGACCACCAATCCGCTGGATAGGAGTAACCGATATCAAGGAGTACCTCTGCAGCAACGCGATCGCGTCAGTTTGACTGGTGCCGGCGAAGAAGGTATACGGAAGAACGCACCAGGAGCGAGAAATGAAGTCGTTCCGCAAAGTGTCTTGCATCGATCTTCTTCGGTCTTGAGCACCTTCGAAAGACCTGTCATGCAGCTCTATCTCAATCAGTAAAGTGGCGGAAGCGATTCGTGGAAAGCGAGACCGACCAAAATCGCAAAGAACGACATGACCGTTCGAATCGAGCAAGATGTTCTCCGGTTTGAGATCCCTGTGCATGCATGACGACCCCGAACACGTCAGCTCACAGTCAAAGTGAATGTGTACGGGACTTGACCACGCACCGATAGACGATCCCTCGCTCGTGCAAGTATTCGAGAGCCAAAACGATCTCTCCCAAATAGAATCGCACTCGGCTCTCTTCGAACCTTCCTCCGTCCCTTTGTAGATGCTGGAATAACTCTCCACCTATGTGCACGAACATGAGAAGTCAGCGTTGAGGTCGAAACTCAAGCTTATGAAAACGACTCACCTCCTTTGTAATCAATCACGAAGAACAAGTTTGTACTAGACTGAAACGAGAACTTGAGGGACACGAGGAAAGGCGAGTCGACCGTGAGCGCGAGTACCTGACGTTCTGCGAAGACTTGTGCGAGAGCTCCAGGAGTGGTGATTCGAGATTTGTTGATCACTTTCAAGGCATCTGTTTCCGAAGTGAATTCCGGTCAACAAAGAGACCGATGGGCACGCGGAGAGAGAATTGAGAACGTACAAATTCGTTTCGTATCCCGTTTGCGAATCATAAAGACACTTCCGAAGCTACCTTGACCAATCCTCCTCAAAACTTGGAAATCGTTCACAGTCAATTTCGGTCGACACTGTTCGCACAAATCGCTAAATCAGCAACTCGTCGAGCAACTCGTGAAAACAAGAGTGACATACCTTGAGGGGTTCGAATAACATTTTTATTCGGATTTCTCCGCCTATTGAATCGTCCAACGCGCTCGTGAGCGGTACCCATACATCAAGCTCCTTCCCTTCTCCTTCCTCCTCTTCCGTCAGTAACGGAGGTTCGAACACGCTCGCCCCTAAGAATCCATGAATGTAGTTGTTCGGATCTGTCGAACTTGACGACGAAGTGCTCGAGGTTAAACTGGCGTTTTTATCGTAGATACATATGAGGATCGTTCGGTTGCGAGAGACGACGTCGAAAGTTGTCGAGTGTGACCAGATTGGAGAGGAGGGAGTACCGATTTGAGACGGTGGAGGCAGAGTGGGTGAATCGGAAGAAGAAGGCAGAGGCGGAGAGGAAGATCCGTCAGAGACAGAGGTGGCAGAGGTTCTAGGCGAGGAGTAGGTTGCTGAACTGGTTGAAGTCGATTGTGAAGAGGAAGAAGGTGTCGAGAAGGTACCCTTCGACGAGAGAGTACCTCCGGTCGCTTTCCAAAGGGAAGGAGTAGAATCGGTCGTTCCGTTTGACGTTCTCGATGAAGACGAAGCTGAATGAGAAGTTGTACTTGTTGGTCCTACTTTCCGTCGAACTGTAATTCCCTGAGGTTTCGGTTCACTCGCTTCATCATTCGTCGATTTCACTCTCCTGATCGCACTTCCACCTTTCTTCTTCGCATCCTTCTCCTTCTCTTGCTGGTCTTGTACCATTGTTGGACTCGAATTGGTCGAAGCGGTTTCTCCATAAGCCCTCGAAATGGAATCGGTTCGATCATACTGCAAGAGTACGTAAGGTTTCGCTTGATCTGGATTCCGTATCGTCAACCCTTTCGCTTCCACCACCTGAACCTTGAGTCTCCCCAACATCTCGGTCGTCGGCATCTCTTCTGATTTCTCTTCGACTGTCATCTCGACCGGTTGAGGAGATTGAGAATTTGATGTTCGCGTTGGAGTGTGAGGATGGGAAGAATGAGGTGGAGTTGCAGGGACAGGAGGTGCGAGAATTGGAATTGCTGATGAGGTAGCTAAGGGAGAGGAGTTTGACGTGGAGACTGGAGGTAGGGAAACTGGAGAGGGAAGAGGAGAAAGATGGGGAGGTGGTGGGTCTGTTCAAGGGGGGAATACGCGAAGGAGAACGAGGGAGCGAAGTTGTCGTTGAACGGAGATGTATATCAAATGAGAAAGAAGAGGCGAGCAAAGAGAGAGCAAGAGAGGAAAGAGGAAAAAGATTAGCGGGGCTCCTCGAGCGAAACGGAGAGAGAGGGAAGGGATTGCTTACACAACTGTGCAAACATATCTGCTGGACTTGTAGGTTCTTCTATACCATTCCTACTAACTCTCCCACTCTGTCCGTGGGCTGAGGAGAAAGAGGAACGTCTTGAGGAATGAGCCGAGTGAATCAAACAAGGTAACAAGTTATCGAGCGAGTCGGTAGATCCATTGAAGTGGGCGTGCAAGTGTGGTAAGGTAGGTATTGGATGTCTTAGTGCCATTCCTAGGCGTGTGTGGGTGAGGAGGAGACAGTTCGCGAATCCGCTTGAACGCATTTGATTACAAAAATTGAATCTAATTGGAGTAACTAAGGAGAGCCTGATTACACAGAGCTTTGCGCATTTGTTTTTTAGGAAAAAAACTCGAAAAAAAAAGTGGGTTTGAGGGGGGGTATCAAGTTCGAAGCCAAAGAGAAATGGAATAAGAGAAAGCTATCCAGCGACCATTACGCAAACTCCTTCTGTCGTGCTCCCCTCCGGCACACTCGAGTCGGCCAGCAAACTGTGCAGCAAATCGCGAGCTACCGTCAGTATCCGCACTCCAACCTGAAGGACGACGACGATGGCGAGTGACTCACCAGAAATGACAAGGCACAAGTCTTAGCAGTCGATGCAACCGAAGTTCAACACCTCTGTAGACTCGATCATAGTCTGCTCGAACGCCTACGAGGTCAGCTTGGTTTCGTCGTCGGTATCACGCAATCCAGTACAGGACTCACCCAAATTGTTTGATCTGCGGTCGTAAGCTGTGTACAAGAAAGTAGGAAGAAAGGATTGAAGTCTGCGAACGAGAGAAGCAAATCATCATCAGCGACGACGACGACAGAAGCGAATGCAAGGAAGACTCACATCTACCAGTAGATACTCCAGCTCCTGTAGTCGAGTACCAGACTCGGATTGAGGATTGGGAGGAAGGGAGAACTATGTACGAAGAAAAAGAGAGAAGAAGGAGAGTAAGAGGTGAAAATTTCGATTCTTCTTGCCCTCTCCCTTTCTGAGCTTTGGGACTGAAATGTCGTGCTCTCATCAGCGGCTTGCTCCGCCGTGCGCTTCCGAGCGAGTCACATCCGAAGCCGCGGATTTTTCGGACTTTCAACTCTCTCTTCTTGTTCGTTTCCTCGGCTGAGCTTTGCTTCTCCCTCGCTCTTACTCACATCAACATCTAGCTTCAATCGTGCTCGTGCTACGGATCTTATGCCTGCCTTGACTCAAGTTGAAGCGTTTGAAGCTCCTCGTGGTATTCCCATTTGAGAACGATTCTCGAGCTACATCTCCTCGTGTTGTCTTTACCAGTACCAGCTATGCCGCCCACCTCTAGCGCTCTAGGACGTCTTGTCCGTCGCCGTCCATCTCTCCCTTCTCCACAACTATTTCGCTTTGATTCGACCGCTCCGAGTCGAATCTTCGTTTTCTACGCTTCCGATTCATCTCCCTCGCATTGACTCCAGGGTCAGCTTCTTCTCCTACATCTCGGGCAACTGGCGCGCGATTCCACTAGACACTTAGCCCCGCCGTACGTATCTGCCAGTCTCGTCTCCTTTTTCGAGTTTCGAGCTCTGCCCCGCTCTGGCATGTCAGCCTCTTCCCCGCTGGCCTATTCAAAGTGGTCTGAAGGTGCCCATACTCGCATGCTGTCGAACGAACGAACGACTATAGAGTCGAACAAATCGATTCAATATCCAACTTTGATCCCGCTTTCGAGCATTCTCTCGCTTTCACCTTTCCACTCCTCACTCACGCCATCACCACCAATCCAGCCACGCTACCACAGTCTCATGCAGCCAGCTCCACCCCATCTCTCCTTCGGTTCACATCGATATTCCTCTCCAGCTTAAACTCCAGATCTCCTGCAGCGTTCCACCCGTCCACACTCTGCGTCACACAGCCACCCTTCCACACATTGCACTCTCGCACCCTACTCTACAACATTCTCTCAGCCTCACAATAGCACCGCTCGACATTCACAACTCATCTTCACCTCGGCCTCATCTCATCTCAACTCCTGCATTCCGACCTCATCCCCTCCTCAGCTCCACTCTCCCCTAGCACTCGCTTGCACCCCTTCCCACCTTCGATCATCCCTCCACCGACACTGCGGTCTCTCAGAGTTCTCCTTCTTTTCACAGCTCTCACTTTCGCTTTTCTTCGACCTCCATCAACTCAGCTCACCCTGTACCCTGCCAGACCCTCCCTGTTACTGGCAGCGAGGCACTGCCCGTTACTCTTTGTGGGCTCCTCTCTCCTTTCGCAACTTCTCCTTTCCCTGTTCAATTCCGCCTCCTCTTCCAAGGCTTCAGGTTCGTCTCTCCTGAATCCATTCGACTCGACCCCGTGGCGCCTATTTCGAGCCTGAAAATCCGCTCCTTCGCTCGGCTCCCTCGTTCACTTCGCTCTTTGCTTTTCTCTTGATCCCGTCAAGTCGTCTTTCGCAACTTTCAAGCACTGCTTGAATCGTTCTCATCGTCTACCTCCCTGTTCTTGTCTTTCAGACCCCTTTCAGGCATCTCTCTCTCTCTCTCTCATGCCTCAACTAACTCTCCTATCGAAATTCAGCACTTCTCCGGTTCGTCATTCGTCTCTTCGCATCTTTATCGACGACCTCCTCCCTCGACTCTGGACAGCGTACGTCTTCCCGTTAAGTGGCCCCTATCGTGAAGCGTAGTTCTGTCTCAAACGAGTCAGCGTTCCTGAAAACTCTCGCTTTCCTCGGTCTCGGGCAATTCTGGCTTCGACTTTCTTTTGACTTTCTCCTCTCGCTCTTATCACTTTCTTCAACTTCTCGAACAACACGACTACTCGCGTTATCTATCACCTTCTGTACCTCTCATTCAGTACACAGGCTATATCCCCTTCTCCTTGAAGTCCGCGGTTGCGTCAGTCCACTTTCTCTCGCATCTCTCAACCTTTCTTGACCTGACTCCCCTCCACAGACCTACAGACCTACTTCCTGACTCCGAGTCATGGTTCGTACTTCATCCCGAAAGACTATCAAGTCACAGAAGGTCACAGAATGGGAGGAGAGGGAGCTCCAAGTTAATCAAGAGATCGCTCGCGGTCGACTCAGGTCGGAGAGCCCAAACGACTCCCAAGAACCT
This sequence comes from Sporobolomyces roseus, assembly GCA_016617785.1. Taxonomy (NCBI): domain Eukaryota; kingdom Fungi; phylum Basidiomycota; class Microbotryomycetes; order Sporidiobolales; family Sporidiobolaceae; genus Sporobolomyces; species Sporobolomyces roseus. Next base: position 4,080,659 of record JADILM010000001.1, read on the forward strand.
TCCACTAAGAAGATCAAGACAGCAGCTACATCCAAAAGAGCTTTGAAAGTAGCTAAATCTGCTCAAATCAACTCGAAATACCTTCAAACTCCCAAAGCCCCTTCTGCACTCTCGCTACCTCTACCGAAGCAGAAAGCAAAGAGTAGTGCAACTGCTCAGAAGACCACGGCGGTCAAGAACTCAGGTGAGTGCTCTCCCCTCCTTTCATTTTCGCTTTACTTCTTGCGCTGAAACCTTTCCCCTTCGCTTCAACTTATGTAGCCATACCTGCAACTCCGACTCCTCCCTCACGCCGCTCAGTCTCCCCTCTCCCACTCCCTCGCGCCAAACGAACCAAAACCAACAAATCCAACCAGCAGTCCCGCCCCTCCCAACGTCCTACCTCTTCCCTCTCGCTCTCGAATTTCAGAAACGACCTCCCCTCTCCTTCCGCCACCGCCATCGTCGCTCCACCTGTACCTTCTCCCCTCGCACCTCCTCCTCTCCCTCGCCCTCGCACTCAATGGTCACCCTCTATCGAGTGTGCACCTTTCACCCCTCCCATCCCTCTCAAACTCTATCTAATTGGAGGAGAATTCGACGTCAACTTACCGCTCCAGACGGATATCCTTCCTTCTCAGCTCACGAGCTTCTCCCTCACCGCATTCGGACTCGAGCAACTCCTCGATTGGATCCTCGAGAGCCCATCGTCGGTCCAGGTCTTTGCGATGCACCCGCCCAAGCTTCCGTCTGTCAATTTTGATCACCTCGAGACTCTTGGCATTCACCAAACGGCGACTTTGAAATCGATCGACAAATCTCAAAATCGCAACACTGACTTTTGCATTGTCCCCTTCAAAAAACACGCTGAGCTTATCCAAACGAAACGACCTGAGGCGATCGACCTGCTCCTTCGCTACCAGCCTCAACAGACTCCTCCGTACCTCCTCATCCTGTACCATCAATCCTCATAATCCCATCACCTTCTCCTCTACTTCGTCTGTTTCTGTACTTTGTTGTTTCTTTTCAGCTTACACATCCCGCATAATACTCGGTTCCATCTTCATAGCATTTTGTGTATCCTTTCCCCTCTCGCTCTCTCTCTCAAAATTGTAAACGAAATCGCTCCTCATTAGTTCTTCATATCATTTCTCCCTTCTCGGAACACGACAGCTATCTGTAGGGTCCACTCGACGTCGAGTGCTCAGGATCCTTGACGTCGAGTGCTTAGGATCCCTTGAAGAATCTCACTAACGACTGCTTTCCTTTCTCTTTCGAAGCTCAACGATCTCGCATTCTCTCTCAAATCGAATCCAATGCGTTCCTCTCACTCACAGCTCCTCTCGCTTACGATGATAAACTCTTCTCGATGATGTTACGTCTATAATACATAATCAGATTTCCAAACTCAAACTTGACGGACTTTACCAGGCCAGCTGAATTCATCCTTACTCGGATCACTGCATCGATGTTCGGGAGCTGTACAATTTCAATTCTCTCTCAGTATAGTCTAGGTCTGCATCTTGCGAAGCGTGAGAACGTACGACAGTAAGGTAGACCTAACAACTCGTAAACATCGCGATCGCTGTGAATACCCTCGATTCTCATTGGCTTCCGAAGTACCCATTCGTCGATGCGATACGCTCCCAAGGGATGAAGGCATATACCCCTGCGAGAGTAAACAGACCTTTATCAGCCAGGTAGAAGAGAAGCAGAGAACCGAGAACGAAATGATTGCTCAACTCACCTCGAATTCGCAAATCGGAAGATGGCGTCTCCGTAACTCGCAGAACAGCTCAAGTAGAAGGAATAGACTGCTCGGTGCTTCTCCTCGACGAAGAAGAATTCGCCGAGGTAGTCCTTTCCTCGATACCTGAGTGTGACTCGTACAAACCAGCAGTAAAGGAAGAGTTTTGGGCATGTTCCGGGTACATCGCCTTCGGGTGAGAACGGCAAAGGCTCACGAATCTCACTCCAGCATTTGGTGACCAGCCCTGTTTGAAATTGAATGGATCAGCGACCTTTTTCGAAAGAGCGGAACCCGACGGGACTCACCAGCGATTCCCCAAGCTTTCAAGCATCTCAAAATTCTCTCTCTATCAACCTTGATCATCGAGATAAGCCAATCACTGTCATGAGAGCTGAATCGTAGCCGATACAGACTATAATTTTCAGCTCAACGAAAGTCAGTTACATCCCGACTGTTCAAGCTTCGACTTTGATTCGACGTACCTTCCGCGAAGCATGACGAGTACTTCTAGATCTCGGCACTCGAGCGAGATTTCTCCGAGGAGCCGGTCGAGAAGCTTGAGAGCGACATCTCGTGGAATCACTCTGCGCCAGATCTCTTGCGAATTAGCTCTCAGAATCGTGCTCGGAACGATGAACAAAGATACAGACCTTTCTGTACGATTTAGGATCCACCGTTTCTGTTCGATAGTACATTCCGGCAGTTTCGCGAAATCCTCGATGGTTCTTGTTCCCTTCGCATGCACGATCCCGATCAAACGACGACCTACAGGTTCATCTCACAATCGTCAGTCTTGACACTCTACTGAGAGAGACGCGTATCATTGAACTCACCGATTGAGGGTATCCCCGAAAGCTCCAACTTCTCCTTGAATTCTGCTGAACTGAGGATTTCATCTACTCCGCACACACTCGTTATCAGCCTCGCTCTTATAGAGATAGTAGAGGAAGAGTTACGTACTCGCACGAGTCCTCCCATGTCCCTTCAGTAACAACCCCTCCAGATCGAACAGGAAAGTTCCCTTGAGTTTCGGCTGCTCAACATACTCAAGATCAGCGGAAGCTGACCATAAGTCTGACTTGAACGTACAGGTCGAATCTCCAGCATTGGTTTGAGATCTTCCAAAGTCGTGACTTTCTTTGAGTAGACCAAAAATCGGAAAACCCTCAGAAGGTATCGTTCAGTATCGTAGTATAGGGCTTCCTTCCCTTCTTCGACTTGAGCTACATCCTCGTAAGCTTTGTTAGTTTCAGGTTCACGAAGACAAGCTCTTCTCAACGCACCCAAATTCCAACGATGAACGAGGCAGAACACCTCCCATATCTCGACCAATCCCAGGTTCTTACAGTCCTCATACGAGTAGGAGTGCTTCACTAGCTCGATTCCGTCTCTACTGGCGCGAGCAAGCTCTTCAGCTCCTCCAGGAACCTTTTGGTAGGACTTCTTGCGTTGCGAAGATACAGTCGCTCCTGCTGTCATGCTGCTGAACTTTGTCGTTGCTGTAGCGTGAAGCGATGAGTCAGTACTCGTGAGATCTCGCTTCCGAGATCCTTGAGACAGACTACTCACATCGTTGTCGAGGATCGGTGATTTCCGCCGGAATTCTAATCCTGCTCAAACCAGCGTTCCCTTCACCAATCCAGTGCGGTTGCGGAGAATCTACTCTCGAATATGTAAGCTCGATTCCCACGCATCAGACTATTGCGAAAAGTGAACTTACTTCGAACAAGAGGAGCTTTTTCTGTCGAGACCGTTTCCTTCTCCTCGTTCGAATCTTGAACGTCGAATTCCTCCAGCTTTCTTGGCTTCTTACTCTTCGTTGTTGCAGAACGCTTCCTCATTCCGAACTTCGCTCGTTTTCCTTCTTCCCCTCGTTTCGCCGGTTCAGAAGCTCTTTCGGATCGAGCTGCTACGAGATGAGGGAAAGAGCCGTCGGTAGGTAGAGCCAGCGCCGCCGATTCGTCTTCGGTTTGTCGATCCATTGACGAAGAAGCTACCGCCGTTCGAAGTCTTGCTGTGTTTGCTTGATTCGAGTGAGGAGTCGAGGGATGATTCGTTCCGGCGAGGGAAGACGAAGGAGGACGTTGAGGAGGGAGGGAAGACATAGATGGCGAAGAAGGCGAAGGAGGCGAAGATCGGATTTGAGAGGGTTCGGGTTGAAACGAGCGATCAGCGAAAGGCATGTCTGCGTCAGAATCATGCTCGTCCCCTTCTGCCGATCCTCGATGATTGCTGCCGATCACAAATGAGAGTAGTCAGCTTACATCCCGCGTCGGAAAGTTTGAAACCTCGAGAGAGATTGTGAGAGTTAAACGACTTACTCGTCTTTTTGAGTTGAGCGAGGTTGATGTTGTTTCTCTCGATGAGTACCCTCGAGCGACGCTATAGCCATCAGCGAGTCAGCGTTCGTAGCGAAGAGATGTACGATAGAACCGAACAGATCTGCGTACCAAAGATAGCCATTTCGATTTCTCGACTCTCCCTCTCGTCGATCTCCTCCTGCACAGGAGCTGCTGCGGCCCCTGGACCGAAGCGAGAACTTGATCGAGCTCGAAGACTGGGTCGCGAAGCCGACGAGACTGGTGCGAGTGCTGAGAGTTACGAACGAGGTCAGTTCGAACGAGGTCAGTTCATTCAAGTTATCGAAAGAACAGACTGGAAGACTCACCCTTGACTGCTTGCAAGCTCAGCGATGTAGATCCTGGACTATCAGTCTGCGGGAGTCACGAATCCTTGAGTCAAAAGGAATGAGACAGCCTGAGTCGAAAGTAGAGACGCACTCGTTGCGCGAAGATTAGACGGGCTTCGAGGGTTGAATCTCCTTTGAAGTACCTCGGCTTATAAGGAGCGAGGTCATCGACTACGATCCATCGTCCTTCTACAAAGACCAATGTCCAGTAATGGTACCCGGACTTTGCGCACAAAACGACCGAGGTCATCGAGTAGGTCTATTGATGGGCGAACGAGTCATCAGCCAGCGACTCGTAACAATATGCCTCGTAGCTTACAGCTTCCTCTCCGTTACTGAGTCTGACTCTGAAAGGTTTGAGAGGCAGGATTCCCTTGTGATTCTCGGTCATAAGTATAAGATGCATCGGTAGCGTGTCGATGTCCTTACGCAGCTTGCCGTGACTATCGTCGAAAGCCCATTGTGAGTAAAGTACTTGCAGCACAGAGAGAGATGTCAGACAGAGCTTACCAAGTTTCGCATTCAACGTCCCAATTTTCGAGCGACGATTTGAGCATACTCCCGAGGTCGAATACCACCGATCCTCTCGAGATCAGCGGCGTGATGAGACTCGTGACCTTCCGAGATTCCGTACATACTTCGCAAACCGTCGACAACTTGACACCGATTTGATCCTTGAGCCTTTGGTCGGCGTTCGAAAGAAGGGCGTGAACAGCTTCGGTAGCATCAGCTCGGTGATCCTCCCGTGGTCTCTGTTCGGTTCCAGGTGCTAGAGAGCGAAACGATGGCATCAGATCGATGAACCAGGGAAGGAACCGTGACTTTGACTCACGAAGTACTCGATTCGCAGCGTTTAATGAAGCTTCCTGCGTTCGAGCGACCTTGTAAAGTTCTCCAAGAGCGCGGCCGCCGGGGTCTACACTCAAGGTGTCTCGTCAGCGCCAACTCTCTGAGGTAAAAGAAGAAACGTACCTTTCGAGTTGATCATGAGTTCGAAAATGAGGGGAATCACCCCAAACGCTACTGCGATTGCGTCAAACCAGCAGCAATTCGATCCATTAATGAATCCGTACGTCCTCTCGATTGCTGCGAGTATGGCTCTGGGATCATTGCGAGCGGAGTCGTTTCCGCCAGCGTTGTCATCCGATTCGACGATTCCTCCGTTGTCCATTCGAGATGACTTCGTCGAAGTAGACGAACCGGGATGAGGTGTCGACGTCGAGACTGTTCGAGTCGAAGCTGGATCGCTTGATCGAGAAGGATTAGCGGTCGAGAAGCTCGCGCGTGATTGATAGTCTTCTCTTTGCAGTTGGACTTTATCTGCTCGAATTCCGTTGATCAGACCTGTCAGTTCACTTCCCTGAGTGTTGTATTCGAGTCGAAAACGGGCTCACCGAGTAAAGGATTCCTAAATTCCTGCATCTCCTCCTGATAATCCTCTCTCAATCGTTCGTTACTTCCCTTACCCCCTCCCTCGCCCGTCTCATCTTCCGATTCTTCCCTCCTAGTCCTGTCGATTGAGAGCTTGACTACCTCGTTCTCTTTCTCGGTCTCCTCCTCCCGACGTTGAGAGCTGTTTTCGGCGGCAGTTGTAGATGTCACTGGTCGAAGCTCCCTGATGATGGAAGGTAAGGGTAGTCGGTGCGTCTGAGTCGAGATGTTCTGATAGTCGAGACCTTCGAAGTATTTCAGATTTCGAAGATATGGAATAGCGTTCTCCGGTTTGGTACCTCCGAAGTTTTTGTCGAAACCTCCAGTCTTGTCGCTCCAAATCGGGTCGAGGGACGAACGAAAGTGTGAAAGCTCGAAGAGTATGAATTGATCCTTCGTCGGAACGTTGGGATTTTCACGACGAATTCGCTTACGTTGTTCCAACGAGAAAGCTTACGATCGAGGACCGGGTGCGATGACTTGAACCGTTATGTGTGTCGCATAATCTATGAACTCCATGCTGAAGATAAACAGGCGGAAACTGTCGTAGTAATCCACGATAGGTTGAAAGTCGAACTCGGCGTTGTAGAAACCGATTTCCGACCATCGCTGTTTGTATGTTTCCATGTCGGATACCTCCTCTATCTCTCGACCTTGCACCCTGACCTCGCACATATCCATCCCGTTGGCGAATTCGGGGAGTGTGGACGGGAAGAGGATATCCTGATGTTCCATAATCTTTGCTTTCTCCCGCATGACGGCAGCTTGACGAGCCGAATACGCAGGGGTCCCTTGAGGGTGTTCAGATCGAAGGGCGTCCATTAGTTGCCACTTCTGGTTCAGTGAATCGATCCCACATGGTCCTCCTGCGATACTTGCTCCTGGAGTCGCTTGAGCGGGGTACTTGCGAATTCGCTCTTCCCTTGCGAGTTTCTCCAACTCGGTCTCGCCAGTCCATTCCCTCCCAACCACCACTTCCTCGTACTCCTCCTCAAGCGTCGGCCCGGTGAATAATCCGTCATCGTAGTCCTCCTCGTTTTCATTCCCAAAAGCATCCGACATCTCATCATCGCTCCCATCCTCACTCCCTGCACCACGTCGCTGTCGTACTGGCAGATTTGGAGAGTCTCGAGACTTGTTTGGCGCAGATGTGAGTTTGGGAGAGAGATTCGTGAAGGGGGTAGTAGTCGAGGCGGAAACGGGGGACTTGTTCGTCGTTGAAACGGATCGATTCGAGGGTGAGGAGGCTGGCGGGGCTTTGGTACATTGTCGAGGAGTGCGAGGAACATTGCGGCTAGCGCTCAGAACGTAAGAGTTGGAAGGGAGAGGAGAGGGTTTAAGCTCGGGGAAAGCCTCTACTTCTCGAGTTTGCGCGTGAAGGATGGTCTCAGGGCTGACGGAGGCGACGGCTGCGGTGGCTGAATCATGAATCGGGTCTGTGTGAGGTCGAGAGGGGGACGAGTCCGGCTTCACGGCTGCCGAGTAGGTTTGACCAGGTCGGCGGAGACAGAACTTCGAAGGTTGTCGCGAGGGGAGCTGAGAGGATGGACTAGCGAGGGGAGAATGAGCTGGAGCTGGTGTAGGGAGAGTGACACTGTTTGCTACTGAAGTCGATCCTGTAGTCCTCACATCGCCTCCATTTCCTCCGTTCTTTCCGATCCTGACCTTCTTCTGCCTGTCTCCTCTTCCGGGTACCACCATGGATGATAAATCTGCGTTGAAACTCCCCTCCAGCGAGCGACGTCGATTGGGTTGAAAGTCGATTTGAGAGTGTGGTGTGGGAGGAGGAGGAAGTTTGCGAGGAAGAGGGGGAACTGCTGTCTTCTGCTGCGGCCTTTGGTCTTGGTACTGAGAGTGATGCCTCTTGATGACCGTCGTCCAGTCAGGTTCGTAGGGGACCGCTTCGACTTTCGATTTGGGAGAACAGAGTTTGATAGGTTCAGTCTTGATCTGAAGAGCTCCTGTTCGCGTAACTTCAACTTTTGAGAACATGCTGGGAGTTGAAGTGGCAGAGTGACTAGAAAGTGGAGCAAGCATGTTGTGAGAGGGAAAGGAGAGAGAGCGAAAGAGCGAAATTTCAACTCACCTTCAACCTCTCGTTCAATTATATCTGAAGAATCGGTTGCTGTACTCCACCAAGCTGTAACAGCGAGTGAAAGCTCTCTCCCTGCCCACACCTGATGACGCTGACTCCCTCTCTTCCTCTCGTTCCCCTCCTCCAGCTCGACCCTTCACAACTCGCTAGACCTCGGAGCACGTCCACAGCAGCTTGACAAGACTCTCAGATTGATCCCCTCTCGCGACTGAACCCTTCCAGCACCTCATGACAGCTCCTCTTCTCCTCCTCACTCAACACCTCCAACTTTTCCCCCACCTCGCCAGACGAGGTGAATCCGGTTGTACGAAAGAGTAGTAGATTACATCTAGAATCAGGGCTGATTACACTGTGAAGAGAGAGGGAAGGATTAGTGAGTGACCTCATTCGCTGATTTGGGATTCCCTCGAAACCACCTCTGATAGCTCATCTAAACCCTCTGATCTATAGTTTGATCCATATAGATCACCATACGAGTGTTTCCAGCTTGCTTGTAGCGTTGTTGGTTGAAATCCTCGAAGACGACGATTCCTCGATTGCCCATTCTCCAACCTCTCCTTATGGCGTCTCGAGAGCTTAGGTTGTTGCTTCTGGGTCTCCTAATCACCATTCTCCAGCTAGCTCCGACGATTCCCATCTTCCTTCGCTCTGTCGAATGACTCGCTTTGGTTTCGAAAGATTGGAATCACCAAACAAGACTCCAAGATTCGAGGGAGATTCCTTCGAGAGGGAGGTCGAAATTTTCATGTGGATGAGCGGTGTGTTCAGACGATGTCGAGTAGTGAAGAGTGGGTAAGATTCGGAAGGCCCTCCTCCAATGGCCTCCAACCTCTTCGATCCCAACGAATTTTCCCCTCTTCCTCCCCTTTTCTCTCCTCCTTCAACCTCTATCGGTCTCTTACATCCTACTCAGCAGCTGCACCACTCAGTAAGTCCCCATCGACTCTCTCTAGATACTGCACGGGTTCATTCGTGTGCGAGGATCGAGGTTTCGAAAACACGTCGTTCTTTAGAAGGTGCCCAACAAGACTTCACTAGCCAATGACGCATCTGATGACGGTCTCGAGGACCCACTCACGATCGATTACTCTTGAAGCCCTCGTTCCTTCGCACACGATGAACTTCGCCGCACCTAGCGAATCTTTTACTGACCGTTTTCGTTCTCTTCGCTGCTCACAGTGTCTTCTAGTGTGCAGTATCGAATAGTACATCTCGAGAATACTACTCAATCTGCCGCTCCACCATTATCTCGGTGCTCCGAGTTCGCTTTCGCACCGTCAAACGTTGCTTTCGCAGCTTCGGCTCGAGGCTCGCTCTTGCGTTCCCCGCTCTGTGCTATTCCACTCGCCCGATGGGTTCCGACTGCTTCGCTCACGTCGCTGCTGCTCCTCGGCTTTCCAACGTAAGAATGGCAGCTGAAGAGACTTCGTTTCTCGAGCGTCGAAAGAGTTCGGCGTTTCTCGACTTTCGTCCGACGCACGCTGACCTATTCTTTAACCCCTTCGATCGAGAGTCTTCGCGCTGATCAACTCAAGCCGAGCAGCCTCTCGATAATCTCTCTTCGGGCGCCGCTCACGTTGATTCGAGTGAGAAATGATTTCGATATTTTCGTAAGAATAAACACGGGGACTGATAAAGAGACGAGAACCAGATACAGCACCGAAAGTTGCACCTCCCCTTGGTGCTTCTCGATGGAATCCGAAGACTTTTTTGATTTACCCGAGTTTTCGGGAAAACAGATCGAGAGCATCAGTCCCCCAAGTTCGATACGAAAAGTCGATATCCTTCTTCAGGATTCGCGGGGAACGAGATTTGGTCGAGTCATTTGCGATTCAGGTATAACAACAGACTGAGTTAAGAGCGTGAAAATCAGCTCACCGACTCGAGCAGTTTTCGAAGAATCGCAACTTACCGTTTCCTTCTTCTTCCTCTGTTCTCTTCCATCTCGAGGTCTCAATCTTTCGAATCGCCGGATCGCATCAGCCTTGGGGGATAGAGTCTGGCTTTCGTTCCGTCTGCTCCGTCTCCGTTAAGGGATTCGAGTCGTTCGCATTTCGTGGTCGATTCGGCAGACGCGGCTCATAGCCTGCAGGATTTTCACTACCCTGATCAGCTGAGTAGGAAGCGATGGATGCGGTCACGAGAACGTACGATAACTTTGATTCCTCAAGGTATCGTGCATCGAGCGAAACCCTTTCTCATTCTCCAGCCTCTCGAATCGCTCCCAACGATACTCGATCATCTGCTCCGCGATAGACTGATCCTCCTCCTCTCGACTGATCTGAGCTTCTTCTCTGACTCCTCGGCGTCGATGCCAGGTCTCGAATTTGATCTGATAGTTCCTCGAGCTATTTCGAAACGAGGTCGACTCCTCCATCGTTTCTGATCTGTACTTCGATCATTTTCTCCTTCCTCGTCGTCTTCTCCGCAACCAACATCGTTCGTTTCGTCTCGCTGAATCGATTCGGTTGCGATGTGCTGGTCTGGCTAGAGCGCGGTGTCGAGTTCCTCTCGTCGCAGAGGTTGCAAGTAGATCGAAGAATTGTTCACTCGGAGAAGGAAAGTGGTCGGCCGCTACAGTACGAGAGGAAGACGGTTCAATGGGTGAGAGTCAGCTTCGACGAGTTGAGAGGAGGAGAGGAGAACTCACCAAGAGGTTGATCTAGGAAATTGAACAATATCATTCCAAGTTTGGCTAGCGATTTGCCCAAGATCTCACCCTGTAGAATCAGGTCTCGAAGTCAGCCTCTGATTCCGATCGTAACTATGCGCAGACTAATGTACGTACCGAGAAACGATAAAGTCGTCGTTTTGAAGAGACTGGATGACCTTGACGAGTTCACATCGCATCTTGGTGGAAGCATCGAGCTGCCGGTAGTCGATAGATCGGGGCGTGATTCGGAGAGGCAAGTCGAGCCCCGAAGATCGAACGAAGCGGCAAACGAGGACTTGAGGGAGAATTCGACCCAATTCAGAGGAATGTCTGCGAAACATTGATGAAATAGTCAGCTATCGTTCAGCTACGGTATCACTGTCCGACTGATGTAATATTGAACGAACAGAGTGCAACCATTCCCTTGCGAAATCTGAATAATCGACCTTTCGACTCTTGACGCTATCCATCAGAGTTATCGATTCTATCACTACTACATCGAGTTCTGCTGAAGATACCTTGCATCATGTAGAGTATACAGAGAGAGGCGAGGTTGGAATCGAAGGTGAGAAGAGAGAAGGCGAAGATACCGACGAGGAGAGCTTGATGGTGATCGTAGCTGTTCCTAGAGAGAGATACAATGCATATGATCATACTGTATAAGCTTCACACAGCTTTGAGGAGTTGAGGAGGAGAAATCACGACTCCACCTTCGAGGGATAATTCCTGGAGTACGAGTCCTTCTCCAGAGTCGCAAGCCACTGGAGAGGTACCAGAGTAGCTATCGATATCTCCAGGAGTAGTACTGTCGGGGTGGGTAAAGTCGATGAAAGGTGAGAGAGCAAGAGAAGCGAAGAAAGTTCATCGATCGTTTCGTCCGACGACTACAATTCCAAGAAAGTGAGTGAAGGCGGGAAAGTGTCTGTTTGGAAGTCTGTTGCAAGTCGAAAGCGCCAAGAGGAGACACAAGAGGGAGGAAACTGTACTATACAGTCTATACTCGCTTTTCGCAAGTTTCGCAAGTTTCGCAGACTTGACTAGCTTACTAGATTGGTCTCTTCAAGACTCGATGAGCTACTCACCAGACTTTCAACGACACCAGAAAGAATGAACGAGGGAATCAAGGACAAAGTTGCATTTAGAACCAGCTGTGCGAAAACGAAAGAAAGGGAGGGACGTCAAAAGGAAGAGACAGAAGGGCCAACCAGAGTGGAGTACATTCGCTGGTGCTCACAGAGACATCCAGGAGAGGAAAAGGAGGAGGGAAGAAGGGGGGACTACTAAAAAGAGGGTATAAGTAAAGACGACGAAGAGAGAGCAAGGAAGGGAATGAACAGAAAACTGAGGGAAAGGAAAGCAAAGAAACGGCGAGCGTGAAGGGAGGGAGTACTACAACAACAAAGAGGCGGAATCCTCACGAGAAGAGATCGGCAATGTCAAAGTTTGGGGATCGGGGGAAGTCTGCGAAATATTGTTCATGATCGCGGCGGAACTCCTCCGAGTAGAGCTCTTCGTATGGACGGGTTCGATCACCTTGAAGAATCGGTGTTTGATCGGGTCGTCTACTCGAGTAACGAGATTCGCGAGTCAGTATCGAAGTAGGAAAGAAGAGGAATAGAGACCGACGAACAAGTTGTCTACAATCCACCAAGGCTTCGCTTCTACATCCTCCGATAAATCTCCCTGAACTCCACCCTCTTCCTCAGACTCTCCATCGGGTGTCAAACCATTGTCCTCCTCCTCGATCGATTCGAGTTTGGGAGCGGAAGCGAGAGGGGGACGACGAGTACCGGCTGTTGGACCTGATGAAATACCTTCTACGAGCCATGGAGGACGAGGAACCGCGTCGAGCGGAGAAGGGAATTGAGCCTTCATCTTTCGGACCTCTTCTTCATAGGCAGCTTTTCGGTTCTTTTCGTGTTCGGCGCCGACAAGGAAGGGGTAGACACCAGTAGGAGGAGCGAGAAGGTATCGACAGGTTTCGAGGTAATGGACAGGTGAGAGAGCGTATTGACCATTCGTGTAGACTGCGAAGAGTACGAGATACATCAAAACTTGAGCAGCGTTCAAGTCTCGATGGTCGCGTTTCTTGCATTCGGCGCAGATGCTGACTCGAAGGCTGGGGAAACCGGTGACGATGTCGGTAGGGTGCATGATACTGAATGGAAGGAGCCAGAACCGATGAGTTGAGGAAGAGAAGAGAAGAGAAGAGAAGAGAAGAGAAGAGAAGAGAAGAGAAGAAAAGAGAAGACGGGACTAACGAAGGTACAAAACAATTAGCACAGGTTCGAGACGAATAGTCCTCGCGGATCGCGTAGTACTCTCGGGTGATGTCGGGACGGGAGGTCAGATAGTCGTTGTGGTGTTTCAAGTAGCTCCTCGCCGGCGAGGGACCGTGAGTTCCGGCTGACTTGGGTAGGTCGGTGGTCGTGTCGACGAAGATAACGATGTTGTGGTGACCTACTCGACGAGGTAGATATGATTCCCATTGAACCGCGACAAGACTTTGTTTGGCAGCCTTGTTGGCTCGTAGACGATCTTTGGTATAGCTTTGACGAAGAAGAACAGTTTGATCGAGCTGGTCAGAGATCTGGTGACTCGGATTCTCCTTCTTGTACTCGGCGACGTAGGCTGCGATAGTAAAAAGAGTCAGAGTCTATTTGCGAAAATGAGAGCAGGCGGGAGAGAACTGACATGCGAGACGGAGACGATGTTGAGCTACGAGACAGGAGAGTACTCGTGTATCAGTGAAGGTTGATACGGTATACGAGCGAGAGATGAAAGGCTCACCAGTCTTTTCAGCCAAGTTTGAAACTGACGAGCAAAAATGCGAAGATCAGTTTTCGGGCAGACGAAATCAAAATTGGAGGTGAGACTCACGCATCGTTTCATCAGTCTCGCTTTCGGGGTCGAAGAAGTCGAGGAGGGTAACATTCGTAGACATGCTTCGAAGCGCTTCGTAAACTTGCGAGTTCGACGATTGAGAGGCGGCATTCCTGACATTGCTGAAGACGTCCCCAATGGCGAACAAGGAGGAGATACAGAGAATGACGAGAGCGAGAGGGTACTTCTTGCCAACGTCGACGGTAACCAGGAACTTGTGGAATCCAGGTTGGATGAGGGAGAGCAAGTCGAAACGAAGCGACTCGAAATGAAACTCTTGTGTCTCGACGTAGGCCGTGAGTTCAGGGGTCGAATTGTAGAAGGGTCCGGTAGAAGGTGGATTTGTGCGAGAGAAGGTGAGATTGATGACCTTCGGCTCATGACTCGATCGGAGGCTCATGCGAGGACGAGGAGCCGATGCAGCGACGAGTCGAGCAGCAATCCATCGACCCGAACTTGTCGGAACCGAGTGAGAGGAGAGGAAGGGAAGAAGCGGTTCGAGATGTCGACGAGTTGCAGAGTTGTTGGAATCGTCCGGAACCCAGATTTGAAGTCCCGATGGGCGAATCTCCTTGTAGACAGACTCATCGTAAAAGACTCGTTCAACAAATTCGGTGACGTTGTCGGTACCTGAGGAAAGAAGAGCAAAGATCGATTAGTCAAGTCGCGAGAGAAAGCGAGTGAGACTATTTTCGCACCTTTCGGGAGCGAAGTCACCAAGTTTGGAATGAGCGACGCTACTTCGAGTCCGTGGAGACCGGTGAAGTACGTTCCTTGCGGCACGTGAGCTTGAGGTCGATAAAGTCGAATGATCCGAGAAATCACCTCTTGACGAGCGTCCAGGAGGAATCGACCTTGATCAGTGCGACCGAGAGTATCGTTACCGAAACCTTGTGAGATCCAGCTACTGACGACCTCTAGTATCGCGAGAGCTTGGAGTTCATCGAGTTCACCGAGGGCAATCGAACCGGGAGGGAGAGTCGAACTGGATTCGGCAATCTTGTAGAAGGAGCAGCAGCCGATGAGATTCGGAATGAGGAGATTTGGATGTTGCTGCTGCACGTAGAGAAGATGCTGTAGTGGGGTGAATCCGTGGTATTCGTCGAAAGATCGATTATTCTGCGAAAGGAGTTGGTGCACGGGTCGCAATTCGGTAACAATCTTGCCGAGTGCCATCTCGTCGATACTATGCTGATAGGAAGTCGTATGAGGAGGGAGTGTGAGAGGTGTGACTTTCTGACCGGTGATGTCGATTTCTCCGTCGAGAAGAGCCTTGTTGTAGCGAAGGGCAATAGCGTTACTATTGGCGAGGTGATCGCGAAGGAGAGTGAGGAGAGGTGGATCGTTGTCGTAGGCATCGGCCGTGGAGAGGTAATGCATCGTGAGAGCGTTGTGATGCATACCGTTCGGCGAATACTCCTGAAAAGGCAAGAAACGAAGAAGTCAATGCGAGAGGTGGGAAAGAGCACGACGACGAAGTAAACATACGAAATCCGTAGCTGCAATGATCCATAGCAGTAAGAATCCGAGACCATTCCGAACGTTGTAGAACTGTTTCGCAGTCGAAGCTTTCGGATCGATTCGAGAAAGCGATTCGGCGAGTGACCGATCGGGAGGAAAGAGTCGATTGAGGTTCTCGCGGTACTCCTCCTCCTCCAGGGCTGCAGTAGCATCGTCGAGGAGTTTCGCTGGCTTTCCCACAACGCGTTTAGGCCTTGCGTTCTCCTTCGGCTTCTCGGGAAACGGAATTCCGCGGAGCTCATAGTCGGCCAAGAGGAGAGAGAGAGGAGGGAGGAAACGAGCGAAGGTCGAGAAGATCCAGAAGAGCAAATGAACGGATCGAGTGTAATCGTGGTCGAGGACGGGAGGCGGGTAAGGGGACTGCGAATCGGGAGGAGGCGGTCGAGGTTTTCGATGGAGAGTTCGGAGAAGGTTGGCCATTGTGAGAGCGAGAGAGGGAGGGAAGGTATTCTCGAAGGTTGGCGAGAGTGAACGATTCGAGAGAGGAGCGTCAACCGAAGTGGTAAGCTCAGTGAGGAGAAGAACGGTCGATTTGTTGGAAAGATCGCCGGCGAGGAGTTTGAAGAGGTAGGAGATAGAGGGATCGACGACGGGAGGTTGAGGTAGAGCGAGGCGATCAGGTTGATTGGGGAAGATGGTGAGGATCGTGTTGTAGAGACGTTGCGAGAGCAGCTGGGGTTCCTTGAGCGCCTGCAGAAGGATCGTGTTTGACGAGGGCGAGGGAACAAAGAAACTCTTGAAGTCCTTTACGTACTTCATCGCGAGAGCGTTGGCGCGCGAGGTGAGGGTGAGGTCGAGACGGGTACTGTAGGCTTCGCAATGATCGACGGCTCCAGTCCGTTTGGTATCCTCTGCTGCCGCTCGATGTTGGTAGTGGCCCAGTCGACTCGAAATCTTCTCGTTCTGATTCGCTACCGAAGCCATTTGGGTTCCAACGCTGAGCATCATCCCTTTGAGGCCTTCCATCTCGGTCCACTTGAGGGTCGAAAGCAGTAATGGTTCTTCCTCACCGACTCGATCGATGAAGCTGTTGGTGATTCGAGCGATTCGTTGAAGCGGAGGGATCGCCGTTACCGCACTAGCGACATGAGAGGTGAGTAGACAGTGCTCTACAGTGGTGTGAGGAGGTAGTTCCGGAGGAGGAAGATCATCTTCGGTAAAACCTGGTAACGGAATAGTCAGATTGGGAGAAAATGAGAGAAAAGAGAAAGAAAGAATGTTACTCACCTTCCCAAGCACCTTTTCGAAACGCACGAGACCAATCGTAGGACTGAGTTCGAATGGCGATACCAAACTTCTCAGGAGCACCGGAAGCCATCGCGAGACGTTTGACCTCCTTCGGCGGTTTCGGTGGTTGAGTCGGAAGTTGTCGTCGATCGAAGAAGTCAGGATGACAGTGACCGAACATGCTCTGCAAGTTTGAGAAGATGCATCCGTAGAGACGACGTTCGAGAGGAAGAGAGTCGTCCTTGTAAGATCGAGGTGGAGGAGCTACTTGTCGCGGAGGTTGATTCGAAGGAGGAGGGTTCTTGAGGTAACCGGCGAGTTTCGCGGATGAAGGGTAGGTCGAAGGAGGAACGAAGTCGGCGGGAAGCGAGAGGAGCTCGTAAGAGGGAGGTTGCGAACCATCTTGCTTGACCATCGCATGTCGTTCCGCATGTTCGTGCTGCTCGAAGGTAAGAGGGTGTGCGAGTCGTTTGTCGAGCTGTCGGCGGTACACCTCCCTCTTGTCGATCGGTGGGCGAGGAGGAGAAAGACCCATTTCGAACTCGCCACCTTCGATAACCTGACGAAGCGTGAGGTTTCGAGCGAAGGCGAATCGTTTCTTCGAGTCGAGAGGGACCTTCTTCATAAACGAACGGAAGCGCTTCTCGTACTGGTCGCGTTCGATAGCTGTTCCAGCGTCGAATTGAGCGAGGAAGGGGAGAGAATTGAGGAACTGCGAGAAGTCGTGGTGCGTCGGCAAGGTGAAGGTGCGAAGGGTAACTCCTCTGATGCCCTCCGAAGAATCGCAACCGACGATAACGGTGACACGAGCATGACCTCCGATTGATGCGCAGGGGAAGAGAGAACGATCCTCCCGAAGTGATTTCATCTCGAACGACCTCCAGACTTGAGCCATACCGGTGAGGAACGGAGAATGAGAGCCGCGTGGATAAGCCCATGACGCCGATTGGGAAGACCGAGGTTGACAAGATGGAAGAGGTAGCCGTAACCGTCGTGATCGACGAGGCTGAAGACATCGGCGTCGAGAATGTCAAGGAAACGGTAGTCGACAGGAGGGAGGAAGTCTTGACGAGAGACTCCAGGGAAGATCGTGAGATAGGCTAAATGAGGAGTATTCTCAGGAGTAGGAGTTTCGGAGGAGATGGTCGCAGGTAGCAGCTTTTCGGCGTCGGTATCGGAGGCCTGGTAATGAGCGAGATCTTGAGGATCATATCCGTTGTACTGTTCGTCGTCCGAGAGGTCATTTCGTCTCTACGGAAAGGTGAGAAGGAGGGTCAGCTAGGTCGCGAGAAAAGGAAAAAGTGAAGAGGAAATCTCACTTCGATCGTCCTAGGAGCAACAGGAACCACAATCTCATCTAGTTCCACAATCTTGAGTCCCACCTTTGACGCTGTGAGCAGAAGAAGAGGATAAGGAGGCGTAAGTAATCAAGAGAAAGAAAGGAAACTCACGAGCGTAAATCGGTTTCTGAGGAGGTGCGATAGAGGTAGGATCATTCGGTTGAGCTTGAGCGAGCTTGACTTGTGCGTTGTAGAGTGTGAGTTGTCTTTGCTGAATCTTCAATCCATTTGAGCAGTACCTTCGAGCGGTTTTGACAGCCTCGGGACCGTATCGTTTGACTAGTTCTTCGAGCTTCTCGGGAGAGCGATCGTAAGCCGGATCCCATAAACAGTTGAACCGAACTCGATAGTTGGGGCGGAAAGCGTCGGCGATGGTTTTCAAGTGTTGATGGAGGGAGACCCAAACAGTATGCTCGAATAAGGCGTTGAATGTAGAGGCAGGAAGACAAAGGAATTCGTTCGTCGAGATGACCTTCCGGACGGCAACGATTATCGAGCTGACTTCCACAGTAACGAGTACGACTGAAGATAGGAGTAAAAGTCGTAAGTGGGTTGTTCAAAAAAGTAAAAATGAGAAAATCCGGAGAAAGAGGAGAGGCGGGAGAACTTACATCTGACTCCAGACGCTGGATGCAAGTAGTGATGTACGAGGACGCTGAGATCTTCGTTGACAGTGGCGTATTTCTCGCTGATGCGAATCCAAAACTTGTTGTCTTGTAACATCGTTCGGGAGTTGATCGTTGAGGAGTTGCCCTGACGGGCTCGATTTGGTTGTGCTCCTATTCGAGTGCTATGCTGAAACGATAGCGAGGATAGGGAGTGACGAGAGAGAGAGAGAGAGAGGTTGATGCTTCATGAAGGGGAGGGAGCAACGCCGCGGTACTCCGGAAGTCGAAAGTGGGACATCTCGGACGGGCGGCGACTGACTTGAATATCGAGTGGTTCTGTAGGTCGAGAGGGACGTTTGGGAGAAGGGAGAGTCGAAAGCGAAGCGAAGCACCGAAACGGATAAATGGACTTCATTTATCGAACCTTTTTGGACAATAAATGCATTTATCGATTGAATTGACCTCCCCTCTGCCAGTTCAATCTTTCTCCACCTCCCACCACCTCAAAAACTCGTAAGTAATACTAGCTCTACACAGTACTGCTATCCTACTCTCCAACGTAATTCCCATCAAGTTCAGCTATATTTCGACTTTGACGTCTCCCAACAAAGAATTTTGGCGAGGAATCCCTTTCAACCTTCAACCAGTCTAGAATGAACAGGACAAGGTGTAGAGAGCTACAGAAAGTGATCAGAAATATATTGAATGGCAACCAAACAACGGGAGACGAGGAGGAAAGGTGGAAAAGCCAATTCAAGATGACAGATGAAAAGGTTCAACTACAACTCAGCGACTACGGCTAGGAGCAGATCAGTCAAGGGTGGAGAGAATTTGGAGCAAGGTTATCTCCACTTCTATGCCGCAGATATACTGACTGGCGTCTTGTCACTCCCTCTCGCAGCTCTTTCTCTTCATTCCCCTTTCCTTTCTCCCTCTCTTCCTCTTTTCGCCTCTACCTCCTCCATCAGCTCTCTCCTTGAACGAGCTATAGACAAATGTCGGACCGTCTTACCCGTATCGCTTTGGTCAACCCTGATAGGTATGTTTTCTTCGCTCTCCACCACTCGCTTTGCGACTTTACTGATGCGACACTCTCGTTCATAGGTGCAAGGTACATCTCGATCACTGATGCATTGTGAAGTAGTGAATCACGTACTGATGATCAGTGATGTGTTTCGTACAGCCCAAAAAATGTCGTCAAGAGTGCAAGAAGTCTTGTCCTGTCGTTCGAATGGGTACGCACTCGCTCGCTTTCCTAATCGTCATATCTTTTCGCTCATGTTCTCCACTTTCATACAGGTAAACTTTGTATCGAAGTCGACTCTTCTGCCAAAATCGCTTTCATCTCGGAAGAGCTCTGCATTGGATGTGGTATCTGCCCCAAGAAGTGCGTCTTTCCTTACAGTCCCCTCTTCGTGCCACCATATCGATGTTGTTCCCCCCCTGCAGGTGTCCTTTTGAAGCTATCAACATCATCAACTTGCCAACAAATTTGGAATCTCAAGTTACCCACCGATACTCTGCCAACTCCTTCAAACTCCATCGTCTCCCTACACCGCGACCTGGTCAAGTACTTGGTCTAGTCGGAACCAACGGTATCGGAAAGAGTACGGCGCTGAAAATCCTGAGTGGAAAACTGAAACCCAATCTCGGGAAATTCGATGTGAGTCTCCTTCCTGCCCTCATTCTCGCTTGAACGACGATCTCTAATCGACGATTCAATCTTACTCTCTCGCAGGTTCCCCCTGATTGGTCTGATATCTTGAAGTACTTCCGAGGATCCGAACTTCAAAATTACTTCACCAAAGTTCTCGAAGACAACATCAAGCCTTTGATCAAGCCTCAATACGTCGATCACATTCCTCGTGCGATCAAGGGAAAGCAAACGGTTAGACAAATGTTGGACAGCAAGTTGGAGTTGACCAACATGGAGGAAGTTGTCGGTGCGCTCGACTTGGAAGTCGTTATGGAGCGTGAGATCAACCAACTCTCAGGAGGAGAATTGCAAAGGTTTGCGATCGGAATGAGTTGTATCCAGAACGCTGATGTGTGAGTTCATCAGACTCCCTTTCCTCTCGGTTCGCGATCGCGGAGCTAAACTTTGATTTCGCAAATTACAGCTACATGTTCGACGAGCCCTCTTCCTACCTCGATGTCAAACAACGTCTCAACGCTGCTCGAATTATCCGTTCCCTCCTCAAGCCTACCAACTATGTCATCGCTGTAGAGCACGATCTTTCAGTCGCCGATTACCTCTCCGACTTCATCTGCGTGTTGTACGGTATGCCTTCGATGTACGGTGTCGTCACGATGCCCTTCTCAGTTCGGGAAGGTGAGTCTTGCAATCTCGTTGCTCTCATCCGGAAACTTCGAAACTAATTGATTCGCATCTCCTCAGGTATCAACATCTTCCTCGACGGGAGGATCCCTACTGAGAACTTGCGATTCCGAGAAGAGTCTCTCACCTTCAAGATTGCCGATGCGATTGAGGATGTCGATCAAGACAGGTCTCGACGATTCCTCTATCCTACGATGACCAAGACTCAAGGAAACTTCAAGCTCAACCTCGACGGAGGATCCTTCACCGATTCGGAAATCATCGTACTTCTCGGAGAGAACGGAACTGGAAAGACCACCTTCGTCAAGCTTCTCGCTGGTAAACTCAAGCCCGATATCGAACGAGATGAACAACATTTCAACGTTTCCCTCAAACCTCAAACGATCGCTCCCAAATTCCCCGGTACCGTTCGAGAACTCCTACTCAAGCAGATGCGAGCAGCGTTCATGCACCCTCAATTCAACACGGATGTCATGAAACCCATGCAACTCGAACAAATCATGGACAACTTGGTCACGACTCTATCAGGAGGAGAGTTGCAAAGGGTCGCTATCGTCTTGGCGTTGGGTAAACCAGCAGACATCTACCTGATTGATGAACCTTCGGCTTACCTCGATTCGGAACAACGTATCATCGCTGCTCGTGTGATCAAGCGGTTCGTCCTCTTCTCTCTCTTCTCACAACTGCACCTCGTGCTCCGTCTGACGATACTCGTTCTCTCACAGATACATCCTTCACGCAAAGAAGACTGCTTTCATCGTCGAGCACGATATCGTTATGGCAACTTACCTCGCTGATCGAGTCGTCGTCTACTCTGGTACTCCTTCGGTCGAATCCTTCGCTACTGCGTGAGTCACGTGATCCCTTCTTACAAATACCATCGAAGCAGTCGCTGACTCTGTCTCTCGATCGCTACAAACAGTCCTGAATCGCTTCTCACCGGAATGAACAAATTCTTAAAGGTACGGATTTCTTCTTTTTTCTCTTTGTTCTGTGATCGAGCTCGTTTTCGGTCTCAAGAAGCTCATGCTGTGTTATGTTCGGTCTTTTACCTAGTCGCTCGAGATCACTTTCCGCCGTGACCCATCCAACTTCCGCCCTCGAATCAACAAATTCGGCTCTCTCCTGGACACCGAACAAAAAGCTTCTGGCCATTACTTCTTCACCGTACGTCTTGAACAACCCCCCACTCCCTTTAGCCGTTCAGCTAGAACGGGTTCAGCGTGAACGAGACCCTGACAAATCCCCTTGCCATTTTTCACAGGATTCTCAAATCTAATTTTCAATCGTACGTTGGAAACGGTCGAACGCGTTCGAGATTTTGTATTGCTTTTAGCGCGTTCGTAGTATTGGTTACTTCTACTCTAGATGCCGCTATAATGTAGACTTGTTTCTCTCATTGTCGCCGTCGAGCTCGAGCTCGAGCACTCCTCTCCAAAACCGCGGTTCAGACGGCTGCTCCTCCGCACTGTTACCCTTCTGTTGAACGGTTTTTGCGAATACAGCGGTCTATCTCCGACGAGAGCTCTTGACCCCCCGCTCGGACGGAGTGCCATTTTACTCGAAGGAGAGGTTGAACCAACTTTTTGATCGATGCTTTGCGAAGGCAAGAACCGGATCGATCAACAAAACCATCCGAATTCGAGGGAAATCAATTGTTGACGGCGATCAGCCGCTTCTCGACCATGAGGTTTGCCCGTCTCGGACTGGTGTCGCCCACGTCGGAAGGGTGTACCTGAGGGAAGAAGATCGGCGAGACCTCTCACTGAGCATCTCGCCCTCACTTTTCGACCGCATGGCCTGTCCGATTCGACCAAATCGATGGGAAAAGCAGAGCGGAGGCCTTTTTTTGTAAACACAGGGCTTCCCCCTCCACAAAAGAAGCTGAAGGTTTTCCTGGGGCCACTTCAAAACTTTCTCCTGCTTCTCTCTCTCCTCTCTTCTTTCTCCATCTTCTCCATCTTCTCTCTCCTCCTTCTCCTCACACTACTCCACACTCTCACTCTTCTTCGACCTCGTCGCCCCCTCAAGAACACCACTTCTCAATCTCTCGCTCTCGCGCCCTCTTCAAGATGACTACTGTCGCTCCTCCTCAGGTCCTCGACGCTGGCCTCGCCAAACTCAAGAAGACTGACGATGTCAACCGCATCGAAGCTCCCGTTACTTTCAAGGCGTACATGATGTGAGTAGACTTTCTTTCAATTTTCTTTTCGTAGGTTTCTGGACGCGTCGGCTGACCTCCTCTCCCCCTCTTCCTCTTTTCTCAGGTGCGCTTTCGCCTCATTCGGAGGTATCTTCTTCGGATACGACTCTGGATACATCAACGGTGTACTCTCATCCAAGGAGTTCATTCGTTCGATCGCTGGAAATGCCGATGCCATCAGCTCTTCCCACACCTCCCTCATCGTTTCGATCTTGTCCGCCGGTACCTTCTTCGGAGCCCTCATCGCTGGTGACCTTGCCGATATGATGGGTCGTCGTCCCACTATCATTGCTGGTTGTGGTATCGTGAGTTTTACTTTTCTTTTCCCCTCCTCGCTCGACATCTCTCGCCCCTTTCTTTCCATCTCTTTCGCACAGATCGCTGACTTTACATGATCTACTTGTCCACAGTACCTCGCTGGTGTTGTCATGCAAATGTTCGCTGCCAACGGTCTCGCTGTTATTGTCATTGGTCGTCTTATCGCTGGTTTCGGTGTCGGATTCGTCTCTGCTATCATCATTCTCTGTGAGTCCGCGTTTCTTCGAAGGCTTGACCCGGCAGAGCATCGAATTGACTCTCTTTGCTTCCCCCTCCAGACATGTCCGAAATTTGCCCTCGCAAGGTCCGTGGAGCGCTCGTTTCCGGATACCAATTCTGCATCACCATTGGTATCATGCTTGCCTCGATCGTCGTCAACTTCACCCAAAACCGAGAAGACTCCGGTGCTTACCGAATTCCCATCGGAATCCAAGTAAGTCTCTCTTCTTTATTGCTCCTCGATCCCTCGAAAGCCGTTACTGACGAGCTTCCTCCTTCTTCGTGGAACAGTTCGCATGGGGAGCTATCCTCGCTCTCGGTCTCTTCCTCCTTCCCGACTCTCCTCGTTACTTCGTCAAGAAGGGCAAGCTCGACGCCGCCCGCAACACCCTCGTTCGTCTCCGTGGACAACCCGCCAACTCTGAGCTCATCGAGGTCGAACTCTCTGAAATCGTCGCCAACGCTGAAGTCGAAGCCGCTGCCATTCCCACCGGTTCATGGTTCGCTTCCTGGGCTGCTTGCTTCTCTGGATCTCTCTGGGATGCTCGCTCCAACCTTCGTCGCACTATCCTCGGTACTTCCCTCCAAATGATGCAACAATGGACCGGAGTCAACTTCATGTAAGCCTTTACCTCTAGTCCTGAATGGTCTATATCCGATTCTGACTCTTCGCTCCTTTTTGCAGCTTCTACTACTCTACTCCTTTCCTCCGATCGACTGGTGCTATCTCCGACCCTTTCCTCATCTCCATGATCTTCACCATCGTCAACGTCTGCTCCACCCCTATCTCCTTCTACACTGTCGAGCGATTCGGTCGTCGCCCTCTCCTCATCTACGGAGCTCTCGGTATGCTCATCTGCCAGTTCCTCGTCGCCATTATCGGTGTCACCGTCGGATTCAACAAGACCTCGCTTAACGCTGCCGGAGACGCTGTCGCCAACAACATCGGAGCTGTCAACGCTCAAGTCGCTTTCATCGCTATCTTCATCTTCTTCTTCGCTTCCACTTGGGGACCTGGTGCCTGGGTTCTTATCGGTGAAATCTTCCCTCGTGAGCATTGTTCTTCTCGTTCTTCTCAGTCTGAGCTGTTTCCTGACTTGTCGGTTTCTTCCTTTCTCAAGTCCCCATCCGATCCCGTGGTGTCGCTCTCTCCACCGCCTCCAACTGGCTCTGGAACACCATCATCTCTGTCATCACTCCTTACATGGTCGGTCCTGATGAGGGTAACCTCCGATCTTCGGTCTTCTTCGTTTGGGGAGGTGAGTTTTAAATTTCTCTCTTGCTCTTCCCCATCTTCCTCTCTCTTCCCTTCTCTTCCGACATCGCCTACTTCATCCTTTTGCAGTCGGCTGTCGCCGGGTGCTGTTGCGAAGCAATAGCTGATGATTCGTTTTATTCCTCTCAACAGGTCTCTGTACTTGCGCATTCGTCTACAGTTACTTCCTCGTTCCGGAAACCAAGGGACTGTCGCTTGAACAGGTCGATCAAATGTTCGCGGAGTCTACACCTCGTACGGTCAGTCACAAGTTTCTTCGTCGTCGTCGTCGTCGAGTTTTACTGACTCTTTTCGGTTTTCTTCGCAACTTTAGTCCGCCAAATGGCGCCCCAGTCAAACCTTCGCCGAGCAAACCGGCAAGATCCACGACAACCACTACTCGCACGACGAGAAGGCCGAGACTGCTCACTACGCCTAAACTTGACGAGTCGTCGGAAGGAATTCTCTCTCTCTTTCTCTCTCTGTTACCGCTTATATCTCCCTCTCTCGCTCTTTTATTCACCTTTCTACCTTCGTTACTTGTTCCTCTCCTCACTACTCTACGAGCTTTTAATGTTCCTCTCTCCTATTAGTTCTTGTTTAACAATACTAGGGTTGTATTCTACTTGGGTACAGGCAAATGAATCGCATATCATCGTTCTTCACTCCTTTCATGGTTCCATCGTCCCGGCAGCAACACTTTTCCCAACAGCGACTACTCTCATGCTCGCTTTCGCCGATCTCTCGGAAAACTTGCGAAAAGCTTCCTCCGTCTGCCTTTTTTTTGAATACAATAACTTATTCGGTTCGTCTATCCTGCTCACGCATCCCTTACAGATGAGCAGAAGTTACGACAAGCTGATCTCGCCGCTGCACCTTTGAGCGCTTTGGTGAGAAAAGCAACATCCCTTCTTCTCTCTCTCTTCCTCTCTGTTTCTGCACAACACAACTCTCCACAGCTCGGCGCGACTGCGGCTTTTCGCTGATCAAGAGAAGGTGCTCGCAAGAACGCGTCCTGTTGTCGACTTCCTGCGCGTTGAGAGGAGTTCTCTCAATTTCATGCAAGTTGCTTCTGCGCTTCGGATTGAATAGAAATCTCTCTAGCTGCCTCTGCTTTGCTCAGGCGACCAACATTCCTCCGATGTGTGGGAAGCATCTCCTCGCTATCATGCCAGCGAGCTGTCCTATTCAACAGGCGACACCTCCTCTCTTCTTCCTCTCTACACTAGTGCTTTCGATTCGAGCTGACTTTCAACATGCCCCGTCAAAGAGTAGGCTGTCCCTCTCCAGGTTCTCTATAGCAATGGCCAGCGCTGATGATGAATATTGAACGAATAGCAACTTCCTCCTTCGCCCATCTCCATCCCGCTCCCTCCGAATCTTACGACTGCCTCGACCTCGGCAATTCCCTTGACTACATATCTAGCACTCCCTGCGCCAGCAGCGACCCCGAACTTCTTCTTGCGTCTCAAGCGATCAGCATCTCAGCTTCGCTCAAATTCGCCTACTCCCTCATTCGTTCCGGCACTCACTCCTCCTGTTTCTCCCACTCCCTCTGGTCTTCTCTCGCCGACTCTGTTCCCCTTACCACCCAATCGAGAGGAGGAGGAACAGCGAGAACGACCATTCGCAAACCTCGCTCCCCGGTCGCCTACAACAGGACTCAAGCCTTGGTTGGAGCTTCCTACGAGTGGCACTCTATCGTTCTTTCCGACTACACAAGGACACGAGGAGAAAGAAGACGAGTCACGATGGCCTCTAACACCTGAATCCCCTTACACTCCTCTCAAAGAACCCTACTCTCCGCAACGACATTCTCCTTCGCGTCAAGGGAAGAGCCTCGTCTTCCCTCACAAGCCTCGAGGAGTAGCAACTACCACTTCGATCCCGGTGACTCGACGGGAAGAAGCAGAACTCGAAGACGACGACAGTGACATCGACACAGCTCTTTCGATCGCACCCGTTTCCCCTCGAAGATTCTCCTCTGTCAACCTGCCGCTTCTGCCCTCTCCTCCTCGATCTCCCATCCGCAATGGCTTACTATCACCTCCAGACCTTCCCTCTCACGGCACTCCTCAAACTCCCCCTCAATCTCGTCCTCGCTCTTTACTCGCTCCTTCTCCCCCTCCGACGTCTGCTCTTCCTCCTGTACCTTCCGACAATGCTCTCGGTCTCACGGTCGATCCTCCTGCAACACCACCTCGCTCCCTTCGAACTACTCCTCGAGTCACTCCCTACGCTCCCGCTCGTCCGAAAAGAATCTTCAGCACTTACCCCTCGCTATCGACTGTATCACCCTCGAAACGAGTACACTTCCCTAATGGCCCCACGGCGAAACGGAGACCAAGAACACCATTCCCGCCTCCAGCTCCAGCTCGACCTGCTTCCCTCTCTTCGTACTCTTCGAGCGAATCTTCCCACGAATCCGACCGGGAAGACTTCGATTTCTCTCCGTCCCGCAAAGCTTCCCTCGATACTTCGGACTCTTCCCTCTCTATCCGCTCTCCATCTCGATACGACAAATCTTCCCCTTCGACAACGCTGCGAGTTGCAGTTCATCCTCCTCCGCCTAGACCACCTCGCTCACCCCTCCGTCCAGCCTCTCGATCGATTACTCCTCTACCATCTTTGCAACCCTCGGCATTCACGTCGAGTGCAGAAGGAGACGACGATGACGAGTCAGAAGCAATTCTCCGTCCTTCCCGATTCCTCTCAGCTTCGACCTCTGCTTATCGAAACTCGACTTACTCCCTCGGCACCGTCGATTCAAAGTCCTACTACGAGCTCATGGGTTTCCCTCAGAAACGCTACGGAATCGTCAGTAACATCCCTGGCATCGAAGAAAACCCGAAACTTTCGAAACGAGGAGCGAACGACGTGGTGCAGCTCGGTGGACTTCCATACAAGGTTAGAGAGAGTTTCATGAGAATGAAGTTCGATGAGGAAGCGGAGGATACGAGATTCGACGAAGAGGACGCGGACAGTGTCGATTTTAGGGAGAAGTTTGTCGCGAGTGGGTCGCAGGATTCTTTGGATGATAGTTTCGTACTCGCCATGACGGAGAAAATGCTTTGGGGATGATTGAGTTTTTCTTATTTGTACTGTCGGTGTCATTGCTGAAAAATAGGACCCTTATTCGCAAAACTGGGTTCAGAGATACAAAGCCTTTCGAAGTATGCTTTCTCTGGATCGACACAACCGAAGTGAATCCCCCACAGGTCTAGCCAGCCGTCAGACGAGCTGAGTCGTCACGAGCGAATACGGAGCGGTGAGCTTGAAAAAGACAACATATTGCCGAAACGTGCAATGTCGTCGCCACGAGCAGTCTAGCTCTTCCTCCCACTCTACATAGAGTTAGCTTATGTGACTATAAATCGTCGTGCAGCAGGGCCACGGATTTGTAAGCGATGTCTGATAAGGAAATCCCTTCGAAGAACTTTACAATTTCGAATCCTATGAACCAGCGAGATAAGCAATCAGGCGTCTCAGCACTTGTAAGTCTTGTAAGCTACTTCATTTGAACGAGACCTGCAAGTGGTTACGGAGCTTAGCGAAGCTAAGAAGAAGGAGAGGGTCAAAGAGGAAATCTTGTTCCTTCCCCTATCCAGGGAGCGAAGACAGGCGAGTAGGAGCTTCGGACACCGTAATGAGCCATAGCAAGGGCACCTGTATCTGGCAAAGGTTTGACCGTGAAGTGACTCACTTGCCTTGTTTCACACTCGAAACTGTTTTCTCGAAGGCTCAAGCTTCGCACTCGCAAGATTGTTCGGCTACTCATGCGAGACCTACAAGACCAGTTTAAAGCATTATCAAATGCTCAGAGCGCTCTGGGGCATCGAATTGCGACCCACCACGCAGTCGCATCAGCCAGCGTTTCGCGAAGACGAGAACGCAAAGCTCACATTATTTCCCGCTCTGCCTGAATGCAGGATCGTAGTGTCGTGTATACGAGATTGAAAGATCGCATGAGAGTAGTCGCTTTAGGAGAAGCGCTGCTGCTGGGACGATTGAACGATTGTATTCAAAAAGAAGGCAGACGGAGGAAGCTTTTCGCAAGTTTTCCGAGAGATCGGCGAAAGCGAGCATGAGAGTAGTCGCTGTTGGGAAAAGTGTTGCTGCCGGGACGATGGAACCATGAAAGGAGTGAAGAACGATGATATGCGATTCATTTGCCAGTACCCAAGTAGAATACAACCCTAGTATTGTTAAACAAGAACTAATAGGAGAGAGGAACATTAAAAGCTCGTAGAGTAGTGAGGAGAGGAACAAGTAACGAAGGTAGAAAGGTGAATAAAAGAGCGAGAGAGGGAGATATAAGCGGTAACAGAGAGAGAAAGAGAGAGAGAATTCCTTCCGACGACTCGTCAAGTTTAGGCGTAGTGAGCAGTCTCGGCCTTCTCGTCGTGCGAGTAGTGGTTGTCGTGGATCTTGCCGGTTTGCTCGGCGAAGGTTTGACTGGGGCGCCATTTGGCGGACTAAAGTTGCGAAGAAAACCGAAAAGAGTCAGTAAAACTCGACGACGACGACGACGAAGAAACTTGTGACTGACCGTACGAGGTGTAGACTCCGCGAACAGATCGACACGGCTCTTCGAGGCCATAGTCAAAGCGTCGTGTCCGCGATTTCCAGAAGCAAGGAGGTCGCAATTCGATCAAGAGCACGACTCGTTCTCCATTCTCGGGCGACGCAGCTCAGAAGCAGCGACATCCGACTGAAGATTCTATATGGTATTGCTATTTTCAATTAATCGGGGAAGTTCTGCAGTTTCGTAACTCTTCCTCTTCCATCTCATCCACTGCTCGACAAAGCTTCAGCCGAGCCCCCTAGTTCCTTCCACAGAAAGCACTTCGAACATCATATACACAGTTTCACAGATCCTTCCCTATTCCCCTTAGACGTGAGCGGCGAATCCCTTCTCTTTCCTCGCTTTGGTCATGGCCGCAATAACGGCAGCTCCAACTCCAGATCCATCCTCGGCGTGGTAAGTCTTGATTTGTTTACCCTTCTCTCCGAAAATATCGACGAGACCTTCTTCGAGTCGAGTCGAGAATCCAGGGTATTTCTATTCAAGTCGCAGATAATGGATTCAATCAGTGCGATATCAGGAAAGCATGAGAGGGGAGTGAGCTCACGTTGTAGAGAGATCCATCAGTGGCGATACCGATCGTGTTCTTGGGGTCGACAGGTCCATCGAGGAGACCTTGCTTGCTAACGATAGCTGCGATACCGCAAGCAGAGAGACGAGCAGCACGAGTACTGCACATCGAGTTTACCAGACGTCAGTCGGAGCCCATGCCACGAAGGTAGAGAGCGTGATGCGCACCCGATGAGAACAGCGAGACGACGCATGAATTGACGTTCGGCGATAGTGGTGTCGAGGGCGAAGAAGTGAGCGAAGAGTCCAGTAACGGTGAGGAGCTCATCGGTAGGGTCGCTGTCGATGTAACGAGAAGGTTGTCAATACGACCGATCAGGGGAAAGAGATAGCAAACAGTCAGGACTCACGATTCGATCAAAGACAGGAAAGCGGTATCGAAGCAGAAACTGTAAAAGGACGATCGACTCAATCGTCAATACTGAGCACGGTAGAGATTCAGTGTGAGCTCGACATACGGTTTCTCGACCTTGTAGGTCTCTTGACCCAAGAACAAGACTCCCTCATCGATCATTTCGCACATGATCAACCTGAAAATCTCTCCCAAGTACAATCCAGCAATCATCTTTTCAAACGCTTGTTCTCCTGGCTTGTTCGAGGTTTCGTCGATTACGATATCGTAGGAAGTTCGGGGAAGGTTCTCGTGAGTGGTCGAATCGAATGCACCCCTAATCAAAGAAACAACGAATCTTGTCAGCACTCTCTCGCATCGATGAGAGATACAGAAGGAGGACATACCATTCACAGTTGATAGCCATCTCTGCGTCTTCGGGGAGTCCGAGATCCTTGATTTTCGGGATGTTTCCAATCTTCTCCATGTACGCAGCGTTACATCCAGTTCCGAAAATGATACCGGCCTTTGTCGATCCATCTACGTAAGCAGAAGCGATGAGAGTTCCAGTAGTATCGTTGATGAGGGCGACGAGAGAAACGGGAACGTTCTAAATGCAGGTTCTCATCGTCAGTCGCTTTGCGAGACGGTTCAAAAAGAAGCGGAAGGGAGCTCACGAATTTGTCGAGAGAAGTTTGGAACATGGCAGCGCAATCTTTTCCCTCAGCACCGGGAGCACCGAAACCTTTAGTCCATCGAATCAAGATTCCGTGATCAATCTTTTCTTGGAGACAAGGGTAAGAGAAGGTGAAACCGAGAGCGAGGGGTTCTTCAAGGTTGACGGTACCGTCATCGTCGGCGAAATGATCGATGATGAAGTTGTTGAGGCATTCAGCGCAGAAATCGAACAATCCTTGAGCGTCTTTTTGTTTTTGATCTTCGGTACTGTAGGAGTCGAGTTTGTCGACACAGTAAGTTTCGACTCGAGAAGGAGAAAGGCGTGTAAGCGTGAGCTCGAGGGGACTTACAGACGGTACTTGGTTTGAGTAACTTCGAATCGACCTTCTCCCTCTAATTCGACATGGCAAACTCGCAAGTTTGTTCCTCCGAGATCAACGGCGAGGTAAGAGCCCTTCTCCTTTCCAGTAGGCCATCCAAAGACGAAAGTGGGCAACATAGGCTGGATAGGCGTCCAAATTCGAGGTAAGTACGTTGAAACGACGAGTGCAAGAACGAGGAAGACGTACGACTTCTTGATCCTTCTTTTGAAGACCCCTATCAAGAGTATCAACGAACGAGTCGACGATCCTGTATCATTTGAGAAACGGACGGTTGAGGTTAGTTTTTGGGGTCAAAGAGGGGAAGAGGGGAAAGGCTAGTTCGGTGTTTGTTTCTTCGAACGAGGACGACTTACATTCTCATCCTTTGAGGGGTGATAGTCAACTGTTGTTCCAATTTGACATAGTAGTCTGCCATGTCCTTCTTTGCTGCAGCTGGATGCGAGTGATCATCTTGAGTTCTAGTGAAATGTAGTTTCCTATCTGCCTCTGAACGTCTTCCTACTTCCGAGATTGATCCCCTTGCGGTAGTTGATTGACGACGAGTCGAAGAGCGAGGCTAGGAGCGTGATAGAGTTGAGTAGTGAGAAGTAGTGACGTTTGAGAATGGAAAGAGGGGGGACAAAGTGGACGACAAGAGATTAGCGATGAAGCTAAAGGAGTACAGTAGAGAGGATAAGGGTTGCTTACCTCTGTGTTTGAAGTACGTCTCGCAATGCTAGTCATCTTTCTGAGTGAGTAGAGTGAGGGGAAAAGGGAGAGCGAACGTCTCTCCCAAACGAACTTCGAAATTATTCCAATCTTCTAACCACTCCCTCATACAACTCGGAATGGTTAGTTCATACCTTCACTCAATTGAAATGTAGCTAATGCATCTCGTCTACAGCCTAGCAAAAAACAAGAAGGGTTCGTCCTCGTTGTTTTCTCCCCTCCTCTCGCTCACTCGGAACTCACTCTCCTCACTTACGCAATAGACAAGCTCGCAAAGCCGCACAAGCAGACGAGAAAAAGTCGAAAGCACAACAACAGGCTGAAGCACAAGAGGCAGAAAAGTGGCAGCAAGGAGCGTAAGTTCCCATTTCCATCTCCTTCTTCTCTCGCCCTCCCTCTCGCAAACTGAATCCATCTCG
Organism: Sporobolomyces roseus; assembly: GCA_016617785.1. Classification (NCBI taxonomy): domain Eukaryota; kingdom Fungi; phylum Basidiomycota; class Microbotryomycetes; order Sporidiobolales; family Sporidiobolaceae; genus Sporobolomyces; species Sporobolomyces roseus. The sequence continues at coordinate 4,112,842 of JADILM010000001.1, forward strand.
CTGTCCATAGTAAGGGTAAAAATGCCAAAGTAGAAGATAAAGCTGCAAAGGACGCTGCAGCAAAAGGTGCTTTTCCCTCCTTCTCTCGGTCGATTCCGATTTTAGCTCGCTGAACTCCTCGCTCTCCCTCATTTCCTTAGCTCGAAAGGCCGAAGCAGCACGACTCCTCGCCGAGGAAGAAGCTTCCCTCCCTTCGAAACCCAAAGCCGCTCCTTCAAAGACCAAGAAACCTGCAGTCGTCAAATCTCCTCCCTCGATCCCATCCTTCTCGACTTCAGATCCTTCCGATCCCAACGCGAAACCAGAATCTTTCTCGGCTTCAGGTATCGACGATGCTTTGGATATGCTGAACCTCGTGGGAGCTAGAACGGATAAAGCTGCATTGGGTAGTCAGGTAAGAAACCCATTCTGTCGTTTTCATCTTTGCTAGCTGTTCTGATTTTTCTTTCTTTTCTTTCTTCAGGCTGCCAAGATTGAGACGCATCCAGAGAGGAGGTTCAAGGCTGCATATGAAGCGTACAAGGAGGAACAATTACCAATCTTGAAAAAGGAACACCCAGGTTTGAGGTTGCAACAATACCGTACGTTTCCACTTGTCTCCCTTACCTTTCGCTGTTCGATGAACCCTCGCTCACTGCTTCCAAACTGTTGTCGCAACAGAGGATAAGATGTATGAGAGCTTCAAGAAGTCTCCTCAAAATCCTTTCAACCAAACTCACATGACTCGTAAGCACCTCGCCCTGTCTCTGTTCTTCCGATTCGAGAGATTGACCTGTCCTTACTTGTTCCCGTAGACAACGCAACGAAAGCGGACAAGGTTGCGGCGTTACAAGCGCAGAAAGATGAAATTGCTCGTCGGTACGTAGTCTCTTACTTCTCCAATCCTCTAACGTCTACGCCCTTTCCTGAACATGCTGCTGATGCTATGTGTCTGAACGTAGTTTGGCCGACAAGTAAAGATCACGCCTCACTTCACATCTATCGCAACTCTTCATTTCTCTTTACGCCACGTTCAACCCCTTCTTTGTTCTTCTCTGTTAATCGTCGTTACTTTTTCCCTGCCGCTCCCCTTTCCCCCTCCAGCAATTCTATCTAGCAACCCCTGTAACGAAACAAAACATCCTTTCTTCGCCTTTCTGACCCGGCAGCATTGCTCGGGCAGCCTCTCGTACAACTGTAGCTTCGACGAGATATTGTGGGCGAGGGGTACGAAAGCTTCCCCGGCGAAAGAGAGAGAGACACAGAAAGAGACATGGGAAAGCAAGAAACTGTTACAACAACGTACGACTAACCAGATCGTAATGAACAACAAAGCATTCTACCGTACCGAATCGCGTCACTCTATACTGCCCCCTCGTCTTGCCAAAGCCCTTTCGAATCACCTCAACGCATCATCTCCTCTCAGATCATTTCCCCTTTCCCTTGCCTTTCGTACTCCCACTCGCCCCGCTAGCCGCCATACTACTCCTCAACCTCTCTTCGACGTCCTTCTCACCCTTGCCTAATTCCGGTGGTGGTACTTTGTTCGACGAAGACGAAGGACTTCGTTTCAAAAACGAAGGTAAACTAAATGAACGTTTCTTCATTTCCTGTGCTCCTTTTTTCTCCGTCGAGCCTCTAGTAGATTTCGATGGACTCTCGAGAGGTTGAGAAGAAGGAGGTGGTTTTCCTAATCCAATCGATTCTATCTCTTTCCCTTTCCCTTTCCCAACATTGAAATAATCCTCGATTCCTTCTTCTCCCTGAGTAGACGAGTTCGAGTGTAGTAATGGTGGAAGAGGTTTCGAAGATGCATGAGAGGCAGGGTGGAACCCTCCGTAGTTTGTAGAGGAAGTTCCAGCACTCGAGATGGATGAACGACGAGAAGTGATGGAAGGAGTTCTTTGACGAGGTTTTTGGGAGGATGATGGGGTAGAGTAGGTGGAAGTTGAAGTCGAGGGATCTCGACGGCGTGCTGCGGAGGTTAGGAGGGGAGAAGAAGATGCGGAGGGAGAGATGGGAGTTGATGGGAATGGGAATGAGGATGAGGGAGAGGCTTGGGGCTGAGGGGATGGGGTTGTAGGGTGAGGTGATCGGGGTGCTGGAGTAGAGAGTGAAGCGGTTGAGGAAGAGAGGTCGGAAGAGGGTTGAACAATGGAAGATTTCGTTACGCGAGGTGTGAAGCTACTCATTCGAATTCGAGGTCAGTATTGGCTCAGAGAATGAAGGGAGAGATTACTTACGATTTCTTTGTGGGTTTGCGTCTGATTGGAGCTGGAGTTGAAGGAGCTTGAGGAGATGTTGTAATCGGATCAAGCGGCGGTGAAGCGAGTGGAAAAGTGCGAGGAGAGGGTGAATGGATCCGCTCTAACGCGTAGAAGAGTAAGCTAGTTCCAACTAGAGGTAGCGCCATTTGAACTGAGTCGAAAAGTGATGGTCGGAGGTTCAACCTTTTGTTTCGTCGTCGTCGTCGTTTCATCTTTTGCACTCTTCCCACTTCAATACGGAGAGCTCTCTCGCTCGCCCTCGAGTAGAGTATGAACTCTGAACAAGCCCTCAAGTCTCTACATATCGCACAAAAGCATCTCGACTCCTCAAATTATCCATCAGCGATCAGATTCGCCAACAAATCAATCTCACTCCACCCGACACCAGAAGCACAAGCATTACTCAAGAGAGCACAAGATCTATCCTCGAGCTCTTCGGACGAAGCACCACAAGCGAGTACGAGCGGAGTAGATCCTTCACCTTCCAACGCAACTTCTGGAGGAGCGAAACACAGGAAACAACAACAGGACGAGAAGGCAGCTCCGGTCAATGGCTCAGCGGGTAGTACTGCGAGTTGGACTCCAGCGCAAGCGGCAGTCGTAAAGAGGGTGAAGGCGTGTAGGGTTACGAGTTATTACGAAATATTGAGTTTGGAGAAGTCTTGTAGTGATGCAGATATAAAAAAGGCGTACAGAAAGGTATGCTCGACTCTCTTCTCACTACACGCGATCGAGAGAGCAGGGAGAAGCTGACTCTTTTGTTCAAAACCTCGCATCCGCCTCTTCGTTTGTTCCCTCGAACAGCTCGCACTAGGTCAGTTCCCCTTGATTCGGACTGGACATAAACAAACCTGATACTCATTCTCGTTTCGTCTCGACAGGTCTGCATCCTGACAAGAATCTCGCACCCGGAGCAGAAGAAGCGTTCAAAAGTGAGAATATATTCCGCTCTCTGTCTCTGCTGCTCACTCGCGACCATGAGACTGATCTCCGCATTTCCTTGACTCCGTCTACAGTGGTCTCGAAAGCGTTCCAAGTTCTATCAGACGGCAACAAACGAGCGATTTTCGATCAAACAGGGTCAGATCCAGATTCAAGAGGAGGAGGGGGAGGTGGAGGAGGAGGGATGGGGAACTTTGCTCGACGAGGTGGAGGAGGTATGGGGCAAGGGTTCGGAGGGGGAGGGTTTGGTCAAGCAGAAGAATTATCACCTGAAGATCTGTTCAGATTCTTCTTCAATCAAGGAGGGGGTGGGTTCGGAGGAGGAGGAGGACCGATGGGAGGTGGATTCGGGGGACCGTTTGGTGGAGGAGGAGGGTTTCAGTTTTACGGTCCAGGTGGAATTCGGATGCAGACGGGAGGTGGAGGTCAACCGAGAAGACCTGGTCAACCTCAAGCGCAACAGAACACTGCTTCGACTTTACTGCAGGTCGCACCGTTGTTACTGTTCTTCTTCATCAGCTTCCTTACACAACTGCCGAATCTGTTTGGGAAAGGTTCGGTACCAGATCCTGAATTTAGTTTTGAACAAACTACTCGATTCCCTGTACGTTCGAGCTCTCTCTGTCTCGCAGTACCTGTTCGCCACTGATAGTTCGACATCGCTCTCTAGCTACAACAAGAAACCCACTCTCTTCACGTCCCCTATTACGTCAACCCTACCCAATTCGCCTCTCACCCACTCTACGCTTCCTACCTCCGAGCGAACCCATCCCTAGGGTTCGCTTCCCCGAACCCATCCGACTCGAAACTGTACGCTCGAGACCTTGTCGAGTTCCTGATCCAACAAGAGAAGGAACTGCAGAAGGACAAAGAAGCGAACAAGAAACGAGGGAAAACGGAAATGACTTCGGAATATAGAAGTTTCGAGAAGAGCGTAGAGAGTAGTTGGATCAATCGGTTACAGAGTTATTGTAGACATGAGGTAAGCTTGCACTCCCTTCAGTTCTATTCGTTCCTGGTCCGAGACTGACTCAATTTTCTCGTCTTGCTCCTTTCCCACCTCATCGGTCCTCTCGCTTTCACCTTCTCTACTACGCCGACATAGATCAACACACGACAAGATAAACTAGAAAGAGCTAGAGGGTTCTTAGGTATCGGAGCTGATTACGCAAAGATTCGAGAATTGACTGCTCAGAAGGTATGCTCTCCCTCTCTCTCTTTCCCTATATCATTCGATCGCTGACTCCTTCTCGTATCGCTTAGCTGCCGAGTTGTGAAGCCTTGAGCGAGTACGGTTACAACGTAAGGTACTGATGGAATATCGGAATCGAGGTAATCCATTCGTTCCAACCGTTCCACTACCTGTCTGTCGTTCTTGATATCGCATTCGCAACTATATTCGTATTGCTTGAACGATTTCCTCTTGCGAAACCTCGCGAAGAGAGTGCGGAAGGGAGAGGAAGAGACAAAAAACGAAGCAAAGGGAGGTTGACTAGACGAGCGAACTCGGCGAGGGCAGTCTGGAGAGTGAAGTACTCTCCGGATTATGCCTGAGACTGCTACGAAGCGGTACACAAGCGAGTACAGCGAAGGATAACAGAGCAGACTTCGAAGAATTCGAGGAAAACAGCGAACAAGTCAATAACCTACGCAACAGAGTGGCTGAAATTCGAGCGAGATAGTCCCGAGCTATCAGCGAGTAGATAGAGCTTGTCAGGATGCGGGTTTAGAGAGGTATTGAAGGGGGGCAATTTTGTGAGAGAAAGGAAGACGTTGACCAAAATCGGGTTCAATCTCCCTCTCCTCACCCGACCTCCTCTAGGACCGCATACTCTTCCATTCTAATATGTCGGCATTGTTCAACTCTTCCCGAGCTGCAGTCCGAGTCGCCTCGGCTGCTCCCTCCGCTGTCAGGTCCTTCAGTTCTACTCAGGCTCCTCAAGCCACTCTTCGTGAACTCGAGTCCCGAATCAAGTCGGTTGGTAACATTGGTGAGTACTCTCTGTTCCCTCTGAGACCTGCTTGAACCCCTCGGGAGGTATGGAGGAAAGTGATGAATTACTCGGGAAAATGCCCACAATCTCAACCTCTTACAACCCTCGCTGACCCTGTTTGAACCTTGCTATGATGTACAGGAAAGATCACCAAGTCCATGAAGGTAAATTTCGACTCTCTGAGGTAGAAGGTTGCAACTTCCAGACTAACTCTCACTTTCGCTCTCTCTCGATTACAGATGGTTGCCGCTTCCCGTCTTGCTCGCGCTCAACGATCCATGGAGAGCGCAAAGGTTTACGGAAACGCCAACCAAACCGTCTTCGATCAATCAGAGGCTTCCAAATCAGAGGCAAAGGTCGAGAAGATCCTGTACATTGTCGCTTCGTCCGACCGTGGTCTCTGTGGTGGTATCCACTCTTCCGTCGCAAAGGCCGCCAAGAAGGATATCGAACGTGGTGAGGGTCAAGGAAAGGAGATCCGAGTCGTCGCTCTCGGAGAGAAGCCCAAGCAACAGATGGCTCGAGGTGCTGGTGTAAAGGACCTCGACCTCTCCTTCTCGCAAATCGGAAAGTCGGTACCTACTTTCGGTGATGCCCTCGCCATCGCCGACAAGATTGAAGGCACCAAGTTCGACTTTGACAAGGTGAGTTTTTTTGCTCCTTTACTCTCAATCACTCGCTGAAACAAAGCGCTCTCTACTCCTACTCAGGTCAAGATCATCTACAACAAGTTCGTCACCGTCATCTCCTACGAAGCTTCCACCCTCGAAATCTACTCGACCAAGGCTCTCCAAGGTTCCCCTGCTTACGCCGCCTACGAAGTCGATGGAGAGGAACTTTCCGGTGACCTCGCTTCCTTCGCCATGGCCAACGCTATCTACGCTGGTCTCGTAGAGGGATACGCCGCCGAGATCTCTGCCCGTCGTAACGCTATGGACAACGCCTCGAAGAACGCTGAGGACATGATCGGGTGCGTTTTCCCACACTCTCCGCTTTCGTCGACTCCTTTGCTCACCTTGACCTTTTCCCTCGATCAGATCGCTCCAAATGAAGTTCAACCGAATGCGTCAAGCCGCCATTACCAACGAGCGTACGTTTTCATCTCGTACTTCCTCTCTTGCCATTTTCTGTGCTCACTTTTCGTCTTCTCTCCTCTCACATAGTCGTCGACATTATCACTGGTGCTTCAGGTACGCCTCCACTTCTTCCCTCTCTAATAGTGCTGTCGCTGGAACTGACGCTTCGCTCTTCTCACAGCCCTCTAAGCGATTCCCCCCAAAATTCTTCCCTTCCCTTTCCTTTCTTTTCGTTTCTTCCTTCTCCCCTTTTTGCGGTACGAGGTGCCGTGTTAGCAGTTATATGATGGAGAGCAGGAGAGTTGAAAAAGCTGGCGCAAGGCGCGGTTAGTATAGATATTTGAGAAATGAGTGGGAGTGTCATGATAAAACGTAGTTTCCTTCGATGGTCGTCCTTCCGAGAGGAGTGCGAGGGAAGTGTCTATTTCAGTTCACCGTCTAATTCGTTGATGCACCTGTTCGAATCACTCGCAGCTCAGGACCTCTTCTCCAGGGTTTGGCCTATTCCCGCTCGCGATCGTGAACAGCTACCTGCCGTCATCGTCGGCTGTTGGCGTTCGTCCGTGGAGCGTCTCCAAGATCTCGGGTTTAGATGACGGGATTAGGAAATTTCCAAGCGGTTGCAATTCTGCCCTTTCTCTCTTTCCTCCCATTCTCTCCAAAGGTAGCTCATGTCCTACGCAGATCACCGCGTTTTGCCGGCGATGGACGAGCATCAACCTGCCCCCTGGAGTCACGTCGAGGAGGTTTTCGAAGTCCTGAGAGGTCTTACGGATCCCGCACCCTCGAGCAAAGCCTTGGAGGATTGGATCGCTACGTTCACTTCACTTTTCGAATTGAGATGGAACGACATTGATCCTGCTGCTCGACAAAGCATCCTCGGCAAACTTGGAGCTCTCCCTGCAGAAATCGCACGAAATCGCAAGAGGAACCCGCGCCCGAAACCCAAACCCACAAAGGAGGGTGACTACGTATACCAGGCGCCAGTCATTCTTGAGTCAGATCTTGTGAGCAGCTGATTTCTTTGCTCTCGCCGAGACTGCAACTGACTTATCGCTGATCGTAGCCCTCAATCGACGAATTCGACGCGATCATCAGAGATACGAGGCCAGCCGTACGATCACACGGTTGGATTGATCATTCAGTGTGTCCGACCTATCTCTTCTCGTATGCTGGCCTGACGAGCAAGTCTCACGCCTCGAGCTCAGACCAACGTAGCTTCTGCTTTTCGCCCCGTGGCCCGCGCTTCAATTAAAATCTCTCGAGACGACCTCGACCGGAAGCTCAAAGAGATTGTGAAGCTCTTTCCACCGCAGCCGAGGAAGTACGATTTCCGAAAGGGCGCGCAGAACTGGGTCGACGAGTTCGAGAACATTGATACCTATCAGCGCTGGGAGAGTCTCTCAAGTGAGCAGCAAGAAGAGGTGATGGACAAGTTGAAGAACGTGTCGACAACGATCAGGGACAAGCGGATGAAGAAAACCTCCCTGAAAGCCGAAAGTATTCTTGTTAGTACGGCATTCTCTATATTGTCTGGCGCCACTTGGTCTGACTGACGATTACATTCGCGCCCGCGAGTAGCCGAAGATGGAAAGCTTTCCTCTTGGTACCAGGCGAACTTTTGCGCCTCTCCCTTCCTCATTTGAATCAGCTGTGGGTTGTCGGTCTATTATGTGCTGTCTCTACTGCGCGCTGACCAGTTGCTCCCCTTCCGTAGGTTCCGACTACCGGGACTTATGATTTCGCCGGAGTAAACACTCACCATTCGCGACACCAAACTCAGGCTCCTCGAGCTCAGCTACCGCTCGATTATCCTCGCCTGCCTCGTCCTCACCGCTTCTCGCAAGGATATCATCCTCATCAAGAGTATAGTGACGCGACTCCTTCTTACTCTTACCTTCCAGACCCTTTCACTCTTCCTCGACCCCCCTCTGCCTCTGATTACCATCGTCCGGAAGCCCAAGAAATGGTTCCCTCTGGCAGTCAGAGATACTGCGGCCCCGCCCATCAACACTATATTACCCCTCGTTACGAATAGAGCTGAACAACTTCCATACTGCTTTGTTTTCGTTTTTTCGTTTTCACCCTTTCGAGGTTTCCTTCCGCGTGCAATAGATTTTTGGCAATATACGTTCTGACTTCGATGGCCGAAGTTACCCACTTTGCTCCACTTGGCTCCGCTTGTGACTCATCGACTCCGAGGTGAAAAACGGAGCGTTCTCTAACCGTTGTCCTCATATTCTTTCCCTCTCCCTCTCTTCTTCCTCTCTCCTTCTTCCTTTCATTCCAGTAGATATGTCCCTTTCAATCTCTCAACACCACAACGGCCTATCCGCCGTTCACCTCGCACCAGAGACTATCACATGGCCCGCAGTTGAGCAAGCACTCCGAGTCATCAAAGGTTTGACCACCTCGACGGCGGCTTTGAGGAAATGGCTCTACGATTTCTCGGAAGCCTTCGAGCCAATATGGGACGAGATTGCCTCCACTGTCCGGCAGCAAATCTATGGCAATCTTCTGGCGCTACCAACGGCAATTGCGACAGGGCGCCGGATTGTCATCGATGCCGACCGCAGACGCGAAGGCGACGATTACCAGCCTCGAGAAAATACAGGTATACAGCAAGATGATCTCGTAAGTGGTGTCCTCCTTCTGGGTGGCAGAGCTAACCTCTACTTGTCTATAGCCGCCTATCGAAGATTACAAATCCCTCGTCCGGTACAACCAAGTAGATCCATGGTTACCTCTCCGACAGCAGGTATGTAGATCTCTCCGAGACCACAACCTGAGAATCCGAGTTGATGAGTTGGGCTACACTAGAGCGATGCTTTTTCCCCCTTCCTCCCTCAACCGAGAGCGCAAGGGTCATCACGACAGATCACCCAGGGGCAACTGCTTGCAGAGCTCGAGTTTGTCGCATCTACCTTTCCAAATAAGCACAAGGGGAAGAGGAGCTACAAAGAAGAAGCTGAGCAAGATTGGCTACCGTCGGTCCTGAAAGGTCGCATCTTCCATAAATGGGCGCAGATCTCACAAGGAGGACAGGCGAGGGTGTGGGACTACCTACAGAATATCCCATCTGACATGGAGCGCGCAAGGAAAACGAGGAAGGTTTCTATCCAGCCCCACCAATTCCTCGTCCGAACTTCTCTCGCTTTCTGCGTTCAGTGGATCATTTCTGACTGTACATGGTCTACGTACTTAGCTATCTTCCGACAAGCTGTGGACTCTCGCTCAAGAAGAAACGTCTACGCCGCAACATGAAGCGCAATCGACTCACCTTAATCTTCCTTTCGATCAAAATCTCGTTCACGAAGTAAGTCCGTCTCGCAATGAAAACCGCCTATCAACGCTTCGCTGACGTCTGTTATCGACACGATCAGGGTCTGAATCATCTGGCTGCAGCAGCCTCGCGCCATCAACAGCTTTTCGGCCATTCGCAGTATCACTCCGCGAATTTCTTGAACGCAACGCCCGCCCAAGCTTATCCTCGACATGCTCGAGGTGGAACGTCTGACTATCCCGTCGATTCACGGTCAGTCTATGCAGGTTCTGCCTCGGGCTCGAGAACTTTCTATCAGAATCAGCACTTTTAGACATTCCCACGTTTCTCACCTGTTTGTCTTGGTATTCAGTATCTCTAGCGAGCTCTCCTCTTATGGTTCCCGGTTTCTGATATAGACATTTTAGCCTCTCTTTTCTCAGGAATCGATTTCGTGCGAACTCCTCTCGATCGCAGAGTTCCGATTATCCACTCGTTTTGAGAGCTTACAGTCGCTCAGGTAAAGCTACGGCGCTCACAGTGAGCATCCGCTTTCAGCGAGTTCTCAATCGTCGTCTTCGCAAGAACAAAGCAAACTGGAATGGAGATAATACAACAACATGTCCGTTCATGAATGCCTACGGACTACTGATACGACGGTGACCTATAGATATGAAGAGATGCTACTTTAATGAAACTTCCGCAACTATCTACCCCAACATCTCCTCCAACTCGAGCTTGTTCCTTTCTCCCGCTTCGTCTCCGCAGATCTTGAGCTTCATCAGTAGCTCATCGACCATAGGATCGATCGCATCAGTCTTGATGTCTGTCGAGCATAAGAGTGACGCAATGAGTATGGATTGTTCTCGCAGAATCGACAAATTGAGAAAAGGTGCAACTCACAATGAACTCCATCAATCATTCTCGTGTCAATCGCTATACTCCGCGTCATCTCCTGAGCATTGACAACACTCCAGTTGTTCTCAAGCGCAGCTTCAGTTGCCAACTCATTCCACCTCGTCAACCTCTGTTGCGTTCGACAGTCGTGCCTCTCGATCTTTTGAGGGTACCACGATGGATTCGTAACGAAGACGAATTCAACAGGTTTCGACCGAGTTCGGGTCGAGTGAGAGCATCTCGAGATCTGCTCCGGCCAAGAAGAGAAGATCGAGGACATGTGAGAAATGTAGGATTCAGTCGTTGGGCAGCGGTAACAGGCTTGATGAGATCCGGTCGAGATCACGACGTGAGTGAACTGCGCCATGTACTCGCAGTTGAACGAGGCCTCGAGGAATGGATCCCTGTTCGAAAAGGAGTAGGTCAACCTCGACTCGAGAAAGTACAAAACGAGATCTAATGCGTACCAGAGAAACTCCTGTAGAGGTTGGAATCAAGGCATTAGCAAGATGTAGCAGATGAGAAACTGACGAGAGCTTACAAGATCCAAGTTACCAATTTTCTCCCACTTGTTCGCAACTTTGAAGCTCGTCAAAGCCATCTCATCGCTCCCGTTCAACCTCTTGAGTATGACATCGTACAATCCTCTCGTATGACTGTCACCGATAAACAGCACCTTGTTCTCCTCCCTCAAACAGGACTCGTGTTTCCCTCTGAACCTCAAGCCATCGTGCGACATTCGACAGCGAGACGGGACCCAAGTGTAGTAGCCTGCTGAAGGTCGAATCGAGGTTTGCGGGAGCTGATACGGAGGATAGAGAAGAGATGGATAAGCCGAGGGAACGTAGGAGCCGGGAATGGGTGCAGATCCTGAGCAGATCGAAAGAAGCGGAGGCGGGGAGTCGAAAGCGTAGTCTGCTGTTGGGGCCGTAAAGATTGAAGGGGCTTGTGCGAGGAGAGGGGGGACGTAAGGGGTGCATTTGTTTCCGCAGAGCGAGAGTTGGAGAGGAGTCGAGAAGAGCGGGTTGAGGAGTCTCTCGATATCGTGTTGGAGATTCGAGTTGTAAGTATCGTAGTTCTGTAAGCCTGTATCAATCAGCTTGTCGTCGCAATCTCAGGAAGGAGAGAGACGCACCTCGTAGAAATGGATCCCATCTAACCAAAGTGTGCCGGAATTGGCGAGAGGGAAGTGGAAATAGTATTCACAGCGTTCTGGATTGTAATGACTCGGCTCATCGACAACGTATCGCTCCGCGCCGTCGACTCTGAGCTGAAAAGTATCCGGACCTAGATTTGCGATCCACTTTGTCGTCTCACGATCCTCGTTGAGTCGTTGAGGGGTATTGAGATTGTGTAGGCATACTGCAGGGTTGTTTCTCGAGATTCTGATGCGGAACGAGTTGCATGTGGTCGTAGAGTAGGAAATGGCGAGAGAGAAGTCGGTAGAATTCGATTTGATGGATCCGAAGCGAGTGAAAGTAGCGGGGTTGTCGAAAGAGGCTATAGGTCGTGCTTGAAGGGGAGAAGGGCAAGTGTAGGAGGAAGAGTGGAGAATCGAATTGATCTGTTGTTGTAGCTTGCGAACCGTTTCGAGCGAAGGTCGAAGAGGCGATCGATGCTGTTCACAACCGCAAGGAGCGTTCGTCAGCTCTCTCTTATTGACGCAGATGATACGATGAGTACGTACATGTAATAATACGAACAGCAAGAACCCGACAGGAGTGAGCCAAACGAGAATCTTGACCCAAGTTGCCCTCCTCCATTCCCTTGGATCACTCCAAACCGTTCCTTTCTTACTTCCACTCTCGCCATTCCTTATTGATCTCCCGGCTCCACGAGCGCCGAGTAAAGGAGCTGAAGCTGGAGTGTTGTAAGCAGAGTTGGCGAACGTTGATTCCGAGTTTCTTCGACTCGAGAGCTCAGAGATGGGTACAGTCGTAGCTGATGGGCGTCTGGAGTAGCCTGACTGAGATGCAGAGTCTAGTGGATAGTCTTGGAAGGAAGTCCTGGGTGAATTGAGAGCGCTAGGAGAGAGTCTGCAGCAGAGCAAAGGAGATCAGCAAGGGGAGGTCGAGGGTCGCTTGATCGGACTCACAGGCTCTTAGCTTGACCATGCGGCATGTTCTCCTGTAGCTGAACGTGGTGAGAGAGTGGAACGGAAGTCCTCTCCCTCTTCCTCTTTCCGAAATGGGTTTTTCATTCAACTTAAATAGAGGTCTCACTAATCTCGGACAAGAGAACGGAGACGACGAGGGAAACGAAACAGGCATGAGTGGAAGGCTCGAGAAGACCAGATTCCTCCACACGAAGCCGACGACGAAAAGCGAAAACTGAGAAAAAGGGGTCGTTTCTATCTTAATACAACGAGTTGCTACAGAAAGGAAGTAAGGGGAGAGAGAGTAGAACACTGCGACGAAAGGAGAGAGAAAGTTGTGAAAGAGTGACAGCGAAAAAGGAAGAGAGACGAAAACTCGACTAGCGAGTGAAATGTACAGTGAAAAGAGTGTCTATAGTTCGTCGCTGGAGGGTATCATCTTGTCGATCCTAATGCCCCGTAGCCTCCTGGCACTCCGAACTCATCTTGTCTCCCTTGAGGTTGATATTGAATCGCACCTCCCGCTCCCGCTCCAATTCCCGCTTGATTCTGTGGTTGATGTGTTGGAAAGTAGCCATGCCCTGACTGCGCTTCAACCTCACTAGCACTCGCCAGCGGCAAGTGACTGTAACTCCCCGTATCCGTATCGTAAACCCGTGACAATTCAGCTTCTCTCCTTTCCCTCTCCTCAACTTCCCTCCATCTATCCGCTTTTCCACCCCTTTCAACTCCATCTAGTGGTATCGTGTAAGTCGAAGCAGAGGGGTCGGCGAAAGGTCCTTGACTTTGTTTGCTGTTCAAACTCGTGTTGGTTCGAATCATCGGAATTCGTGTCGTCGAATTTTGATAAACTCCTCCATAAGGTAAATCTCCACCTGATCCACCTGATCTTCCGTAGTGCCCCGGCCCATATTCACCTTCCATCGTAGCTTCCGCCAAGTTGTGAGGATGAGGGTGTTCTTCGGTATCTTCGATTTGTTCTCCATCTTTCGTTCGTCGCAGATCGGCTTCTCGTTGTAGTTCGGGATAGTATCGACGAGCTCGCATGTAGACGGAGTAGAGGGCGAGAACCGACATGAGGGCGGTGACGAAGAAGACTGAGAGGGAGATCGCTCGAGATTGCTAGAAACGGGTTACGAGATTAACGAAGTTTCGATTCGAGAAGCTGCAGAAAAGACTTACTTTCTGAGCTGCATCGTTTCCGGTCTGCCCAAATAGATCTCCTAGCCAAACGACAGCTAGTTGTTTCGGCAGCGAGATGATGCTGAGTTCATTCGTGACAAGAATCAGTACAGATTCATCGATTCAAAGCACGAATCGGAAACTCACACAGCGATCGAGTACATCCACCAACTCATTCCCGAACAACTCTGGATCGCCGTAACGACGTGACCCGGAATAACCGAGAATCTTACGACCGAGATAATGACAATTCCACCTTCCCTCTGCATCCTCGCCAAACAAGCATAGAAGATACTCTTCTGTTCAACCCTGTGCATTCGAACGAGAACAAATCAGTCACCATCTCGAGATGAACAGTGGAAAGGAAAGTAAAACTCACTCTTGCGCTTTCTTACTGAGCAAATATTTGAACAAGAAGAAACACAACATTTCACCGATCCAAGTTCCGGCACAAGCGATCGCGAAACCGATCCATACTCCCCAAATGAGTCCGACTACGAGTAGAACGATTTCGTGACCTCCCAAAGGAGGGAAAGAGAGGATGATTAGGATCAGGACGGGGTAAATGTAGGACACTGGGAAGTCGACGATGTCATCTTTGTGTGGTTCGAACTGAGGAAATCGTACGAGAGGTTAGCAAGATGAAGAGGGAGACATAGGGAGATTCTAAGGGTTTTCGCACCTTTTCGACAATTGTGTCTCGATAATAAGCGATCAATCCCAATGCGACGCATGCCAATATTGTCACGATCCACCAGACTGATCACTCGTTTATAAGGTAGAGGAGAGAGGTTGCCAAGGAGGAGGAGGGAGAACATAGCGGGTTTTGCGAAAGAGGGAGAGAGAGCGATTTCAGCGTCAATTCGTGTTCTCGTAATGCAGAAGGGGAAGTGACGTACTCCAATACTTTCGTTTCACAGAGTTCCTTGCACTCTTCTTCCAATCGTGAGTCTTTACAAACACTTTGATCTCCTTGCCTGCTTCTTTCGCTTCATACCACTCATTACGAAACCAATTGCCTAGTCCCATATCCCGATGTTGTTTCTATGCTTTGTCTTGTGCTTGTTTGGAGTGTTTGTGTCGAGAGAGTGGAGAGAATTAGGGAGATGGGAGCGTGACGATCAAGAGGGGCGAGAGGACTAAGTAGAGGATCGCGGGTGGCTCTACGCGTATTCCTCGAGCAGACTGATTAAGGGGAAGCAAGAGCAAGTGGAGAAGTGGTTTAGCAAAGAGTGCTGCGTCTTCTCATCTCGTTTGAAGTTTCGCAAATTCGCACAGCCTCGAAACCGAATTTTACTTCCTCTCGCTCTCGGACAAGGTACTATAGTAGAGGATCTATATACAGGGTTGCAACGAAACGAAAGATATAATACACCAAAAGTTTCAAGCGAGTCCTAATTTCCGTTTCATTTCGAGTTCAGCTTCTTCAGCTCTCCTCAGCCTCTCATTCAATTCCTCCAATTCTCGTTGTGCTTGATTAACTGATGCTTTCCTATCGATAGAGTCAGTCGACTGCGGGTAGAGGGAAGGAGGGACAGTTGTACTCACTTCTCTTCAACAGCAGCTGCCAATTTCTCTCCTTCCGAGTGAAGAACGCGACCGGGTACGTTATCTTCTGGCCTTGACTCGTGACTAGCTGCTACTCCCCTAGCCTGACGCGGTCGTGCACGTTCGAACACGTCGGCTTTTCGAAGAGAGGAGGTTTTTGGGAGTGTGCGAAGGGAGGAACTCACATGTTCTACTTGATCGTGACTGGCCATTTGTTTCTCTTTGACTAGTTCTGAATGACGAGAGGAAGCTTGTTCAAGTGATTCGTCGAGTTGATCAGGAGTGAGGCTGTTCAAAAAGAAAGTGCGCGAAAGTGGGGTTCGGTTGGAGGAGAGAGGGGAGAGAAGAGGGAGAGTTCATGCAAAGGGTCAGAAACAGGGGGGTCGTTACCTCACATCTTGTTCAATGCAGGCTACGAGAGAGAGGTAGGACTGACTGCTTTTCGAATTTGTCTTGATCTTGCTCCAAACGCTGAGCGAGGTGTTCTGGCATTTGAGGAATGTTCTGCTGTTGTGAATGATCCATCTCGTATATTGTCTCGAGTAGTGCTGTTGTTGAAGTGATTGAGGAAGAAGAGTGGAGAAGGGGAAGGGAGAGGAAGAAGCGTTAAAATTTCGAAGGGCCCGTGCGAAAATCGCTTTCCGACTTTTTCCCTTCCATTCTCCCTTCATTCCCCGTAGACAGGTAAGCGACTGAACTTGACCAAGCTCATAGGACTAGACGGGGGAGAATCGTAATTTTCGTCTTTCCTAACCTTCGCATTGTCAAGTATCGAAAGTGGGCAAGCGACTGGCGTGAATAAGATAGCAAACGTCCTCAAGACGGGGTAGTACAGATATAGAATGACTACGGGGAAAGGGGTATCACAGGGTACCTCGAAAGGAACAATAAAGGGGAAAAGAAAACTTGTTTATGTACCGAACAAAAGTCATTCAAATCATCTCACCATGATCTCCTCTTCATCCTCCTCTTCTATCCTCGTCGTATCTCGTCCGTTCCCACCTCCGAGTCTCGCGGCAGCTTTCGCCAGACCCTCCAATCTCACTTCAGTCGGCCAAATCCCTTCTTCCTCTTCCTCTCTTTGTCTCCTGATGTTCTGGAACAGCTGAGCTTGATTCGGCTGGGTGAAGAAGGTGGTTCCAGTAGGAGAAGGGATCGAAGAGCGTCGAGAATAGATGGAATCGGTTTCGTCTCCTCCGAAAGTCGAGGGAGGTGCGCAATGAGAGAGATTCGGGGAAGTGAAAGCTGAGGGAGGGAGAGTTGATCGTCTTCGATTCTGTGAGGGAGCTTGATGGACTGATGGAGGTGGAGAGGGAGAAGGAGCGGTGTGTTCAGGAGGTGTCGCTAGGATATGTTGCCATTCGCTTGACGAGTACAGACCGGAAAGGGGAGGAGTCGAGAAAGGATTAGCGATTGCTGAAGCGGGAGTCGAAGGGAATGAAGAGGGAGTAGCAGGGAAAGACATGGGAGCTAGAGGAGCTAGAATGTTTCGGCGTGCTGGAACTCCTTCTTCCGGTCCTCCCATATCGAGGTGAAGGTTGTGATGAGGATTCGAGCGGAAGACTGCGAGGTCACTGTCTTCGGGAGGAGGAGAGTAGATGATCGTTGGAGTTCTCGGCATCGCTACAAATTCAGCTTGAGGAGGTGGAACATCGTCGGGAACTTGAATGATACTCCTCAGCGTATCCCTCCTCCCGATTCCAGCGATGTTGTCCTTTGATCGAGGTTGATAAGGCAAAGTTTGAACGAGGTGAAAACTGCCATCTCCTCCAGCATTTCGACTCCTCATCCTCATTCCCGCTTTCTCGTCTTCCAACACCGTCATCCCATCCTCACTGAGATCACCATGTGTCGTAGATCCACTGAACCAGCTCACTTCGTCCTCATCCTTCTCTCGTAATCCGTCCCCTCGCTTCTGATACCCGATCCCTCGATCTCCAGTTTGTCCAGGTTTCCAGTTATCAGCCTTGCTGGGTTCCTTCTCTCGATTCTTGAACATTCGAATAAACTTGGGAATGAAGACGAGGGATAGTAGAATAATGACGAGAGCTCCTAGGCTGAATCAAGCGAAAGGCAAAAGAGTCAGTACAATAGCTGTCAACGAATGAAATTCAAGTAAGAGAAGCTTACGCGATACCGGTGATTTGAGCTGAATCTCTCCCCCTCTTCTCAGACGGGCTCAGAATCGGATGATCTCCTAGGTTTCCTCCCGAACCTCCTCCTCCTGAATTTGTTCCCGTAGCTTCTGGATCTCTCGATCTCGTAGCCGTGACAAAGCCTTGACTCGTACTTGGCGTGAGGAGTACCGGTTGAGGAGCGACTGCGATCGTCGTTGTGGTACCGTCAGCGAGAGTAGTAGGTGATAAGATCGAGACGATTTCAGTGGGAGATTCGGCAGCTAAAGCGGTCGCTCCACCGGTTGGAGAGACGATATTGTTGACGATTTGGGAGATTGTTGTGGGAGTACTTGCATCGATCGGAGTTGTCGCTTGAGGAGCAGGAACATTCGGTGAAGCGGAAGGAGAGGAAGCGGGAGTTGTCGCTTGTTGCTCTGGCTCGGGAGCGCGTGTTGTAGCGATTGGTCGAGCAGGAGTAGTCGTTCGACTGGGAGTTGGTGCAGGGTTAGGGGTGGTCGCAAGAGGGGGAGCGTTTGAAGTTGCGGGAGGAGGAGAATCGTCTGCTGTGGGAGAAGGTTGAGGCGAAGGAAATCTGACGGGTTGAGTAGTAGTCGTTTCCGACTCCTCGCCTTCACCTGCGGCTCCAGGTAGAGGTCGGCCTGGAGTAGGGGCGGGCGCAGCAGGAGACTGAGAGGAAGGCGAGGGCGAGGGAGGTGAATCTGCAGTTGGATCTGCGTCTCCTCCAGCGGCAGTCGACATGTTAAGGAGATTTGACGTTACCTGTCGGCTCGAGAGTTGGAAGGAAGCAAAAGGGAACCAAAAGAGGAAAGGAGTTGCGAGAATTCCCTCCTCCGGTCTGGACAGAGACGGTTTGAGGCGAGGGGAAGGGAATGCGAAGGCAAGGACGCGCGTCGATCAAAAGGTACATTCTCGGACTAGTATGTATGAGGGGGGTTTCGTTCGTAGATTTCAACGAAGACTGAAACGAGGAAGTTTAGGCGCAGGAATTCCACCTCCTTGTCGCGTTCGATAACTTCCTCCTTTGATGATGCGCACTCTTTGTTTCGTACTCGATCACTGTTTCTTCGTTGTCGGTATGTCGTCAGCACCACGCTTTGATCGACAGAGTTAAAACACTGCAAACTCACCTTTGAAACGTTTCATGTCGAATCTTCCCCTCTTCTATCATTCCTGACCTGCGATAATTCAACACCTTGTTTGCCCTTATACCTGAAGAGCTATTCATAGTCGTTCTCAGTCCTTCACGAGGCTTGATCGGAGTAGAGAGCGAAAGGAGAAGAAAGATGCAGAGCGAAGTAGCCAGAGCGAATTGAGCAGCGAGAGTTGTTCACGCCATGAGCTGGGAGCTAAAGGCAGCTGTCCGAGTTGCTCAAAGGGCAAAGCGAGAGACCAGAGTGAGTCGTTGAAGATGAAGAATTCTCACTCATCTTGTTCGATCTCTTGTATTCCACCACTTCACTCTAAACTTTCAGCCAGTGTCGCAAACTGCTGTAGGAGCAAGTCATGGCAACCATCACCCTCGCCTCGCTTTCTTCCTACTCTTCCTATCGAGATTCTCGTTCACCTCTCTCAGTTACCGTTCAACATGCAAACCTCGCCCTCTCATCAACTGTATACGTAGGAAACTTGTCGTAAGCATTCTCCACTGACCCTGACATCCAGACTGAGCTGATGAGATAGTGAGAAGCCATACAGATTCTTCACGACTGAGGAACAGATTTACGAGTTATTCAGTAGAGTAGGAGAGATCAAACGTATCATTATGGGTTTGGATCGAAACCTAAAGACTCCATGCGGGTTCTGCTTTGTCGAGTGCGTCTTCCCCCTACTTATCTCGGCTGTACGAATCACTGAAATGGTTTCGACTATCGCAGATTCTTCCAACACGATCACGCATTAGCTTCATTACGGTATATTTCGGGAACCAAATTGGATGAGAGGATCATCAGGGCGGATTTGGATCCAGGTTATTTGGAGAATCGTCAGTATGGGAGAGGTAAATCGGGTGGACAAGTCAGGGACGAGTATCGAGAGGATTGGGATGGTACGTCGCTGGTTCATCAAATCACTCTCAAAGTCGGAGACTGATGTAATTGGCTACTTTGACGTGCAGCTGGTCGAGGAGGATGGGGACACCTTAAAACGAGGGAAGAAATGGAGGATGTCGAGAGAGGTCGACAGCGTGAACAGGATGAACTTTACAGGGACGATCACGAAGGTGGAAGGAGACCTGACGTGCCAATGGGAGATCGTGTGCAGGATGATGTGAGTCCCGGCGTTTCCAATCTCCCTTTTGTTTGTGGACTGACTCGAAACTTAATCGCTAGAACCCTCGATTCCGAGACGAGCGAGAAGATTAGGAAGCTGAGCTATAGACTGTCTGTACTCGTGAAGCCTGAAAATGTTGTATCGATCATCTCTCACCGTGGTCGCTAGAGAGAGAAACGCAAAGTGTAGACAGGTTACAACAACATCCAAAGATTCCTTCGTCGCCTTTTCCTCCTGCTCGAGCAGACTCTCTCTCACTCATCTTCTTCATCTGAAGCGGGAGCGATTCTTCTCTTCTTGTAAACTTTCTTTTCGCCTTCATCGATTTCCGTCTCCTCTTCATCTTCTTCCCTCCCGTTCTTCCCCTTCAAGACTCTCCTCTCGACAATCACAACTTCTTCATCACTCTCCTCTTTCCTTCCCTTCTTCGATTTCCCCACTTCCTGTGAGCTCATAAAGAATCCCATCAAACTTTTCTGACCTTTCTCCTCTTTCTTCACCTCCTTCTTCCCAACTTTCCCATTCGCTTTCGTCACTTTCTTCTCCACTCCCCTTCCCTGTCTGACCTCCCAAATCTTCTTGAACGCGCCTCCCAAACTCTCGTTCTCTACTTGATCAAGATCAATCCATTTCCCACTCCCAGGCTGACTCTTGACCATCTCTACAACTTCCTCTCCATCATCACTTTCATCTTTCTTCTTCTTATTCTTCTTTATGGGCTTCTTGGTCTCGAGTGAAGAGGCGGGAAGGAGAGTCGGGAGTTGATCGGAGGAGAGAACGATTCGAATGGTTTTGTACGTTCGGATGATGTGACTGTAGACGTGAATGACGGGTTCGAATTCTTTTGATGAGACGACGCGGAGGGAATCGGAGGGAGAGGGAGAGGGGGTAAGAGTCGTACTCTTTGGGAGTTTGATCAGGGTTTGGAGGAACGATAGGAGGAGGGATCGGTCGGATTTGGATAGACCAGTTGAAGTCGAGCTGGAGGTGGAGGGTAGATCGATAGATGGGAATTCGAATAACCCTGCGAGTAGACCTACGGACACCGCAACTCGCTTTCAAAATCAGCTCTCGTATCGCTGGTTTTGAAGCAGATTGGATAGTTCGTACCTTTCTCCGGTCGCTTCATTACCAACACTTTCCTTCCTTCTGCACTTGATTCCTCTTCAGCTGGTTGCCATTCGACTAAACAAACCAGCGTATCTTCCTCCCTTTGTTTCTTTCGTTCTTTTGCCATCGGATAGATTTCGACGGTATGCTCATACGCCGAGGTCGATTCGGCAGGGAGAGGAGAACAGAGAGTACAGCTGGACGAGGAGGAGGAGGAAAGGTCTTCTATATCCTTCGAATCGTCCTTGAGCGTGGATTTATTGAAACTTGATTTCTTTCGTCGCTGTTGAGCTACGAATCTGACCTGAGTAGAGGAGAAAGAGTGGACGTTGTCAGTTCTACTGAAGAAACGACTTTGTTCGACATCGATACCTCGACTCACTTCTTGATAACCCAAACATTCCTCACTCAACGGACATTCGCGACATTTCGGATTCTTAGGCGTACAGATTGTCGCACCCAATTCCATCAATCCCTGATTCCAACTCCCCGGTCGATTCTTGATGTTCCCTTTCCCATCTCCTTCTTCTGGCACCAGCTGATCCGCCAACGCCCAAATATAATTCGTTGTTGCTTTCGCGGTTGATGGAGAATGAAACGCTGTGAGACGAGAGAGAACTCGAGTGACGTTCCCATCGACTAGGGAAGAAGAATTGCCGAATGCGATTGAAGAAATCGCTCCTGCTGAATAAGGTCCACTGTACAAATCTCCTCATCAATGCTCTGTTCGGGAGAATGATATAGCGAGGATCGAAATCACGTACATTCCTTCAATCTTGAGCAAGTCCTCGACGTTATCCGGTACCATCCCTTTAAAATCCCTCATGACCGTCTTACTCCCTTCGAACAATCGTTTCGCTCTCGAATAGTATCCCAATCCAGTCCAGATCGAATTGACTTCGTCAAGTGTCGCTTCGGAGAGGTGTTTGACCGTTGGGAACGCAGTGATCCATCGATTATAGTAGGCGATAACTGTCGCTACTTGAGTTTGTTGTAACATGATCTACTTTCGGGAGTCGTTTCAGCACAATACTCTGCGATCGAGAAGAGGAGGAAAGGAAACTGACCTCGCTGACCCAAACCTGTAGAACCGAATGAATACGCAACAAAGTCAGAAAACGACGATAGCTTTATTGACGAGCTCGAATCGACTGTACCTCGTATCCCCTCTGACTCCTCTCCTTCTTACTCATCTCAACAACCCTTACATCTTTCCTCCAAGGCATTTTCCTCTCCTCCCTCTTTCCCTCGAACCAATCCAACAATTTCTCTTGTATCACTTCCACCTCCCACTTCACCTCGCTTTCGCTGTCAGTGGTGAGTTTTTGTTTCTTTTTTGGAGGTGCCGAGAGAGGGGAATTGAAGAATTGATGGTAAGAATTCGAGTGAGGTCGAGAAGGGAGATTCGAGAGAGTTGAGGATAGTTGGGAATAGCTAGGGTGGGATTCATTGGGTGGAGGAAGAGGTGATGAGGGAGTGGAAGTAGAGATTGGCTTTTTGCGTGGTGGCATGCTGAGGGAAGAGAAGGGAGAAAGAGGCAACGAGAGAAGCGCGAATCGACGCGTGGAACTGGAAAGAGGTAAAGCCAGAGGAGACTAGTGGTGTGATACAGCTAGCAGTGTTTCCACCTGCGAGTAGTCAGCAGGTTGGAGTGATAGGGTTGAAGAGCAAGAGGTCGACCAACAAAATCTCGCTCTTTCTTCCTCTCTCATCTCACCATCACTTCGATTTCTGCTTGATTCGACCACCAAGATCATCTTCAAACTCGCAAGATCGAATGTCGACCCTCCTCACACTCCCAACTGAACTCCTCATCCAAATCTTGACATTTGTCTCATCTTCTAAGTCAGGTCTCTACCATCTCCTACAAGCATCCAAGAAGCTCACACCGATCATCAAGCCCTTACTCTATCATTCAATTACAATCACCGACAGACTTACGCGACATTTACTCGAGCATGTCAACGAGGAGGATTCGAAACGAGTGAGAAAGTTGGTTATTCGAGGACACGACCATCTCGACCCCTACATGATCGGAATGGACGACCAAGACGAATCGGTTCCTTACGATGAGGACAAAGTAGGGCAAGGTTGCTTCAGAGATTTGTTGGAAGGAAATTTACTCGATTTATCCTGTGAGTCCAAACGAGACGCTGTCACTCTTCAGTACAGTATCACTGATGGATTTGAAAGTCATCATAGCCATCGAGACTCTACACATCAGCAACCTTCGGGAAGAATTGAAGTGGATCCGTTGGAAACCTTCACCACTCGTTTGCAAAACCGCTTCCAACCTCGTCGAACTCTCAGTCTCGAGTCATACCGGCACTCACGACCTCTGGAACTACTTTCTCCAGCCCGAATTCATCCCGAATCTACGTCGAATCGGATTCTGCTACGTAACGGAATTCCTACCTAGGCTCCGTGGCTACACCTCTCAAGAAGATAGTGAAGGCCATCCTTACCCGCAGGTTCGAACAGTCGAACTCCCACGACTTTTCCCCTACAATCAATTCGACGTTCTCGCACTCCATCATTCGCTCAAATTCTCCTTCTCACACTCCCTTCCCCGCGCTGTTCCACTCCCATTGCCACGCTCGAAAACCCTTCTCATCATCGGACCCGACGATATCGACGACCTCTCGAAACTCTTCAAAACCTACCCGAACGTCCGTTTCCCAGATTGGTACGAACATCCCCTCAACCTCGAAGAGTTTCAAACTTCGTCGTCGATTGGCAACCTCAAATTCTTGTCCCTTCCTTCGTTGCATGGGAAAGAACTATCAGTGGAAGGAAAGGAATGGATTGAGGCGTTTGAGAGAAAGGGAGGGATAGTTAGGTGGGATGGAGAGAGGGATTGGAGTGAGTCATCGTCTTGCATTCCGAAACATTTCGTCGATTATCTCGATGGGATGAAACGGTTGCAAGCAGCGGAGGAGACGGCATCAAGATAGGTGGACGGGTGAAAGAGTAGGGGCCAGTCCAAGACTCGTGGTGCAGGTAACGAGGACGATCGAGAGTGAACTTTCGAGGAGTATGGAACGAGTTTTTGGAGGGAGTGAAACTCAGAATGCCCTATCGTCAAATCCTTCTGAGCGAGCCGAGCATAGCTGCTAGGAGAGACGCTTCTCGTCTCGTTTGTTTGAATCGAGAGTTGAGAGGGAGAGTCTTCGGAAACTTCGCTTTCGCCGTCTCGTATCTCCCGAAATCTCGCACAAACATCATAAAGTACAACACATCTACACTACGACACTATACACAAGATCAAAAACAGAGCAAAGGAGTTTAGCTATCCGGATATTCTTCCTCAGTTTCCCAACTCTTGATAAACTTCATCCTCCCCTCGAAATCCTCCTCTCCTTCACCCTCGTACCCATGCGCAGGCCCAATACTCTCCACTTTGCGGAAGTATCGACCAATAGTAGCATCCGTCAGGAGTCGAGCAATGATCCCAGGAGAAACTGGTTCAGGTGTGATGTTTTCTTGAGCGACATAACGAGTTGATCCGTCGGCGACGATTACGTGGTAGAAAGGTTGTTCACGTCCGAAAGGTAATCTGTCAACTTGCATCTGCATGATCCCTGTGGAAAGACGACTCGGGATCAGCTTGAACCGAGTTTGAGAGAAAGGGAAGAGCAACGTACAAGTTTCGCTAGCTTCGCACTTGTAATCCCACCCACGAATGACCGCATGATACCCAAAGAGGCGGTGTCTGAACACATGTCCAATCTCCCACTTGATCTTTCCCGCAATCCATTTCTTCTCCTTTTCCCTCGAATCTTCATCCTCGATAGCCTCCACCAACGCCTCAATCTTGGCGATTCGATCCTCATTATGCGGATCTCCTGAATAAGGAGCAGTCCTGAGTAGAGGTAGAACAGAGTTCGTGAGGAATGGAGCATCATAAGGGAATTCGGCTTGAACGATCGAAGTGAGCCAATCGATATAATTCGGAGGACCCATGTCGAGTTGGGGATTGTTGGTCGATCCGGTACGAGGTGTGAGGGCGAGGAGAGAGTGGGAAATCGAGTAGAGGCAGGCGATTCCGAGGGTTTGGGTCGTCACTTGTCGAGTTTGAATCGAGGTCAAGATGTTGCGACTGACTCGAGTGCACTGCGGTCAAGATGGGGAGTCAGCACTAGATTGTGACTGCTATATATTGATTGAGACATACCATTTCACGAGCGGTGGCAGGGCGAAAGAACGAAGGTTGTTCAGTCAACGACATTGCCGTCAACATAGCTTTCAAAGCTGGTCGAGTCGGTAATCTTGCCCTCGGAGCGGCGTAAGGATTGACGTAAACCCATTCCTCGGTTCCTCGAACTCGGAGTCCGGCGAGTACCGTTCCAGGAAACCCGATTGGTCGAACTTCGACATCTCGACATGTTGGTAGTCGGCGTACGAAGGAACAGAAGATTGAGACTAATGTCATCGGAAGAGTTCCGTGATTGTTCTCGGGGTGAGCCGCGTTGACAAAAGCTAGTTCGACGTAGTGCTGTAATGTGGAATGGAGGATTAGCGCAAGGAGAGGGAAAACTAGGGAGGAAGGTTATTTACGTTACTGAGATCGTGGAAGCTGCCCGCTGTGCTAGGCATGAGGTTGATAGAGAGCATATATTCGCATACTGTCGTCGCGATCCAATGAAGACGTTCGATCGGTTGCGAAGGAGAAGTCGAAGTTAGGGCGACTAGAGTCGGATGAAGCGATAGGTCGTAATGATGGCGCTCGATCTGTATGTGGGGAAAAGTCAGCACGTCTGACTCTTTATGGAGAAGGCTTTCGGCTTACGAGTTCGGGATCGAACCCTCGAAAGGCCCCAAACGCGTTGACTCCTCTCTCGAAATCCGCATCATCTTCCTCGTTCCTCAAATCCCTCTCGACGATTCCTTGCCAAGTCTTGATCGCTTCATCTCTGAGAATCGTCTTTCTTGCCTCCTCCGACCAGTAGTGAAGACTGAGATAAGTTTCTGGTTTCTTCGAAGGTGAACGCCATTCCTCTCCATCCAAAACTTGCACTACATCACTTCCCAGCGAGTTTCTGAGCTCCTCCATCACTGGTAGGCGATTGAGCGGCTTCTGAAGTTCGCGAACTAGGGATTTCGCTCGTTGATCCGACAAAGCTCTCGCTCGAAAGGTTTCGTAAACCGTCTTCGGTGGCTCATCGGCCGGCGCAGCTTTGCCCCGTCGAAAGTATTCGAGTTCGAGAAGGGGACGCCATAAGATCGTCGAGCGAGATAGTTCGTTGAAGGCGCGAGAAGCGAGGGAAACGGAGAGGAGGGTGGGAAGGGTCGAAGGATCGGAAGCTTCGAGTTGGCAGAGGCAGTCGAGGACGAGCTCGGGTGGAAGTGTGGTCATGTTGAGCGTTTTGAGAGGTGCGTGGGAGAGGGAAACCTGACGCGAGTGGAGTTGATCGAGGGAGAGTCTGCGAAAGAGGGGAGACCATGAAATGTCAGCTCATCCACGCGATCGGTCACGATTCACTTGAGTTGACCGATCCGTGAATCCCCTCTAGACCTGTTTCACTACTGACCAGCTGATAACGAGCTGCTGATAACGATCCGGCGCCACAAGTTCGATTCCCAACTCTGCACCTTTGCCTTTGCGTGATTCGAGCAGCTTGAGAGCGAGACATGGAGCTCACCTTCTCTGTCACACCTCTAGATCTCGGTTCACTTTGGGGAGTCGATTCTGAGATTCGGTAGATGAGGTAATCCAACTTTGGTGAACCGCTTGAATCTGCTTGACGATTGGCTGGACTGCCTGGATGGACAGTTGGAGAGCTGAGAGCTGATTGTGAAGAGACTAGGTGAGGCGTCGAGAGCAGACGAGGGCAACTTCGCTCCTTCGCTTTGCGTGCGACACGAATTTTAAGGAATTTATTTCAGCGTAATGAATTTTCCAGTCAGCTAGAAGGCTCGTCGAGAGCTTCAGACTGGCGGGCATTCCTCGTCTGTCCAACTCGAAAAATCGAACTCGGGAGAGAACTTCGAAAGTTCGCCGGGAGCTTCAGCTCCTCCATCTCACGCACCGGCTTCTGCTTCTTACGTATAGATCACAAGTAGGACCGCTCTGTACCCTTCTGCACCTCTCGGCAACGCCAGGTTGTCATCTTTCGCGACTTCCCCACTCTCCTCATTCAACCTCTTCCCTCTCCCCTCTTCCCTTCCCCTCTCCCTCGACAATAGCGATGTCGCCCTCACAGCCAAAACCAATCTCATCTCCACCACCTACGCTCTCTACGTTAGGTCCAGATGATCCAGAAGCGTTGGCTTTGTTGGGAACCGACTTGTTACCTCGTTCAAGACCTTATTCTCGAGTATCAATCTCGGAAGGTGGTATCACTAGCTTGGAACCCATCTTGACGAATCAAGGAGAGAGGGAGAAAGTTATCAGAAAGAAGATGGGGAACTCGAATCAGAGGAACTTGACAGAAGGTCATGCTGGACACATTAGAGCTGATCCGCTAGAGGTGAGTCTACCCTTATCTCCCGAGAGACATCTATCTGACGGGTAGGGTACCCCTTCGACAGTTCGGAAAGCAAATGTCTCTTTGGGCGACGGGAACCGGTTGGAGAGCTTACGATAGTTCGTCGTCTATTTCCCTCTCTTTCGTTCCCTTTTCGGATGTTCTCACTCAATCGACCATGAACAGACTACGTTGGAGCTCGAGTATTCTACGAAGGTTACAGCGATTCATGCATTCGAGGGATCATGACTTCTCCTCAAGTTCAAGCGAAACAGAGACAAGTCGTCGAAGACCGTCTAGCCGCACTACACCTACCGGACAACGCGAAGCTGAGATTAAAGAAGAAGGAGCAGATAGAGAAACAAGTCAGGGCGGAGACGGCAAAGATCGCAGAGGGTTTAGTTACGAGAATGGATTCGGTTCGGTTCCTTCGATTCTTTGGAGCGCTCGTCAACAATTTGCTCGTTCGGCTCTATCATCAAGGAATCGAGATCGATATCAAAGAGTACGCGAGGTTCAAGGAGGTAGCAACCTATGCAGCTTCGAAGAAACAATCTCTACTCATTCTTCCTTGTCACAAATCTCACATCGATTACCTCAGTAAGTTGCCTGTGCCCCCTCGTCTCGCCTCAACCATCTAGTAGCCAGCTGAAACTCTCCCCTGCGCAACCAGCGATTTCGTGGCTATTCTTCCGACTCGGTTTATCCCTACCTCATATCGTAGCAGGCGAAAATCTGAACATGCCTGTCGTCGGACCTGCTCTCGCAAAGTGCGGAGCGTTCTTCATTCGTCGATCATTCGGGAACGATCCTATCTACAACACTGTCGTCAAGGATTACATTGAGCAACTTTTAGCCAGTGGTGCGAATAGTGAGTTTTCTACCACTTCATTCGCCAGAGATGGATGGTCTAGCTGACGAGCTCGAGCTCTGGTCGTCGCTGAACAGTTGAATGCTTCAGTACGAACCCTTTCTTTCTGGACAAAAGCTGTTTTTTTCGAAACTAATTACTTCGCATCATCTGCAGTCGAAGGATCTCGAAGTCGTACCGGAAAGCTTCTGCCACCTAAACTTGGGATTTTGAAGTACGTCCTCGAGGCGCTAGAGAGTGGGAAGATGGAAGATTGTTGGCTCTGTCCGATCTCGCTTCAGTACGACAAGGTTATCGAGACGGAAAGTTACGTCAACGAGCTATTAGGTAACCCAAAGGAGAAGGAAAGGTCAGTCACTGCCGCTTTCTGCCCTGCTCTTTCGATCTTCGCTGACTTTGGTGAGTTTCGAAATAGTCTCGGTGGATTACTGCTCAACACACGAGTGGTACAGCTCGAACTAGGCCGTATCGACGTGAGGTTCCAGAAGCCCTTCTCTCTCAAGGGCTGGCTCAACGAACAACTTGAACGAAGGACTCATGCTCCTCTCGATCCGGACGGCAAGAGACCTCGAAAAGATCAAGCGACATTGCTCAAGGCTTTAGGTTACGAAGTTCTCGCGGGGATCAACGATGTACAGATCGTCATGCCTGCTGGGTTGCTCGGAGCTGTATTGTTGACCATTCGAGGACGAGTGAGCTCACATGCTTTTTCCCTCGATCTATTCAGGAGTCGCTTGACTGACTATGCACTCCATGGCAGGGTGTTGGAAAGAGTGAACTCATCAAGCGAGTGTTGTGGTTGAAAGAAGCTATTGAGAAGCGAGGCGGTCAAGTCGCAGATTTCGGTCAAATGTCGGTCGAAGAAGTCGTCGATCGGTTAGCCTATTGCCCTTTGTTAAGCGACCGTCTTTCGCTGATCCATAAGTGAATCGACAGTACACTCGTCGTCTTGAAGGATCTCGTCGGTGAAACTCCCGGCCTGATCGAACCGACCTATCACCCAATCGATCGATTCCGACTCTCGTTCTACCGCAACCAAGTCATCCATCTCTTCGTCGAAGAAGCACTTCTCTGCGCTGTGCTCTACACTCGGGTCAAAGCAGGAGGAGCAGCACCTGCGCAGAGAATGGAAAGAAGCGAGCTGTTGAGGGAGTTGCGATTCTTGTCGAGGTTGATGCAAAACGAATTCGTTTTCGCTACAGAGGGACTTTTCGTCAATGCAGAGAGGGTGCATCCAGTCTCATCATCTCGTTGAACGAAGCTGTGCTGATCGTTTGACTTGTGTAGGTTATTGCATCGCTCGTCGCCGACGGAGTCATTTGTGTCGAGGGTGATTTGATTGGTCTATCATCAGATGAACGAGCTGCGGGAAGAAACAACTACGACTTCTTCTGTTTCTTGGTCTGGCCATTTGTCGAGGGATGTGAGTCGAGCTTTCCTTTCTCATCGAGTGTTTCGAGGTTCGGAACTGACTCATTACGGATCTTCCATCACAGATTGGCTCGCGGCAGTCTCGCTCTTCGCTCTTGCCCCCTTCTCGCCACCTACCTCAGCCGATCAACCCGTCGCG
Organism: Sporobolomyces roseus; assembly: GCA_016617785.1. NCBI lineage: Eukaryota > Fungi > Basidiomycota > Microbotryomycetes > Sporidiobolales > Sporidiobolaceae > Sporobolomyces > Sporobolomyces roseus. The sequence goes on from JADILM010000001.1 coordinate 4,142,508, forward strand.
TGGTTTGCCGAGAAAGCATTCCAATCAAGCGCTCAATTACTCGCCAAAACTCTTTTCGCTCAAGGAGATGTTAGTTACCTCGAGGCTGTTAATCAAGGTGAGTCTTACCTATGTAAATCTCTACGAACCTTCGCTGACGAATCCGCCAAATGTCTAGCTACATTGCTCAACGCTTTCCAGCGAATGGTTGACCTCGGATTGATCCTTACTCGAAGAAGTACCGGGAAGAAACAAGTACCGCTCATGGCGCTCCATCCAGAGTGGGTACCGTCGAGGAACGCAGATGGATCGATCGAGGCGGAAGGTCAACTTTGGACTTTCGTCGAAAGATTGTCGAGGTTCCGAAGGGAGGGTAAAAAGTGAGTCCTTCTCCCTGCTCCATCACTCATCATCGAGCCCGATACTGACTCCGCTCGTCTCATAGTCGACGAGATAATCGTACTGGTACGTTTACTCTTCTTTGAAGAGGTCGTTTTGACGGAAAACTTGAGCTGATCGTTTCACTTCCTCCCGCACAGTCTCATCTCGCGTCTTTGCTCATTGCGCCGCCATCTCTCCTGACGCTCGTTACTCCTTCAGAGCCCCTCCCGAGCTTCTTCACTGACTCCTATGGTTGACTGCAGGTCGTCGAATACTCTGGAATGATCAACGATGCACCGAAAAGCGATTTCTGGGCCGAGAAACGACAGGCGAATCTATAGGTAGGACGGAATTATCTAGTAGTACATGTTGTAGACGTCTTCAGTGCAGTAAAATCTTACTCTTTGCGAAACGGATTCGGGCTTTGGCCGAGGGAGAAAACTTGCGATGATGCGCTCTTTAAACTCTTCCACCAGCCGTTCACGACACCTTACAACTACAGCACAGAGAGGTAGATCGACTGCACTCGCCCTACGAACGCTCAAGCAGCTCTCCCTCCTTTCTTAACCCCTTTCCATCGACTGCGGTTTACAGATCAAAGGAAAGGATCATGCCTATTCAACGACTGTCTCGCTCTACGCCAATTGTACAACTGTCACTACTCTTACCAACCATATTAAAAGCATATGCAGCACCAACGGCTTGGATCACAGGCCATGATGATGCACCTGAAGTTCCTCCTGGATCGAGCAGTTCGTTCAATTCCCCTCTGTTTCTGCCACCTGGAGTCCATAGTAGCTAATTGAGAGCTATTGTATACAGTCTTCTGGTGGAAGTTGGGACTTTCGGGAGTTCTCGTTTTGTTAGGTGAGCTGAATTCTTTCAATTATTTCGCACGTTCAGGATTCTGACTTTTACCTCTCTACGGTCAGGTGGTGTCTTTGCCGGTATGCTTCGATCGGAACTCGGAGGAGATGTACCTCAGCTGATATCGGATGTGCAGGTTTGACTCTCGGACTGATGGGACTTGATTTGGTCAATTTGCAAGGTGAGTCGCTGCAGTTTCCCTCTCGGCTCGTCTTGGAGCCTCAAGGTACTCATGGACTTATCTTGATTCAGTGCTGTCGACATCTGGAACGGAACAAGAGCAGAGGGATGCGAAAAAGGTCATCAAATTGCTGGAACGAGGCAGACATTGGGTTTTGGTCGTCTTACTTCTCTCTAATGTCGTCGTCAATGAGTCCCTACGTATGTTCATGTTCGCTCTCGCTCCCGCTTCCGCCAACTGACTAGATCGTGTTATGCAACAGCTATTTTCCTCGATTCCATTCTTGGAGGTGGAGTCGGTGCTGTCGTAGTCTCGACAACTCTGATTGTGAGCGCTCTTTCTCGATCAGCGTCCACCCGCCCTTCTGAGCTGATGTTGCCCGCCCCTATAGGTCATTTTCGGAGAAATCGCACCTCAATGTTCGCTTCGTTTGACTCATCTGCTCCTTCCCTCCATTCTGACGATACTCTTTCCACAGCTGTCTGCGCTCGTTACGGTCTTCGAATTGGAGCTGCAACTGCTCCGTTTGTGTTGGCTCTCATGTACCTCGAATTCCCCATCGCTTACCCCATCGCCAAACTTCTCGACTATCTTCTCGGTGAAGAGACGGGAACGCTTTACAAGAAGGCTGAGCTGAAGACTTTCGTCGGTCTCCATCGTCGTAAGTCGCCAGCTACCCACTCGAATTGTGCGAGTTTCGACTAATCTGAATTTGGTCGAGTAGAATTCGGTGAAGAAACCTTGAGTGAAGATGAAGCGACTATCATTTCTTCAGTTCTCGAGTGCGTTCTGTCGTCCCCGAGTTGATTGCTCCGTGACAGTGTACTGATAGTAAGGGTTCGATGTAGCTTGAACGACAAGAGCGTTGAAGATATCATGACTCCTCTTGAGGGTACGAAGCCTTCATCCTGGCTAACTAGTACTCAAACTCACGCTCCTCTGTCGACAGATATCTATTCGCTTGCTTCCGACGTCAAGCTCAATCACGCAGTCGTCGATCAGGTGAGTCTTGCCTTCTTGACGAAACCCGGAAACATCGTTTGACACAGCTTTGGCGTTTCCTCGTAGATCCTCGTTTCCGGTCACTCTCGTATCCCTGTTCATCATCCGGGAGACCCGACAGATTTCGTGGGCATGCTTAGTCAGTACTCTTCCCGCTGTTTGAGCTCTATCGCCCTTACTGACGTCGACTTTTCGCTTCCTCTAGTCGTGAAAAAGGTTTGTTTCGAGTCGTTGAATCACTCTCCGGTTCTCGAGCCAGAAGAACTGACTCTACTTCTCCTCGTTGATACAGTTGATCTCGTATGATCCCGACGACGAAAAGTAAGTTTTCGTCCTGCGACCCACTCAGCTTCTGATCGCTTACTTTTTACGGTTCTTCGTCGGCAGAACCATTGGCGATATGGCTCTCTCTATCCTACCAGAAGTCGGACCTGACGCTTCATGCTTGGACCTTCTCAACTTCTTTCAAACCGGTAGAAGTCACATCCTCCTTGTTTCCAAGGTAAAGCTACTCTTGTTCAACTCCTCGAAGGTTCTATGGCTGATCCCGATCGCGACTTTGTGTAGACTCCTGGAGATCCTGGAGGAGCTATCGGTGTTGTTTCGCTCGAGGATGTTATCGAAGAGATGATTGGAGAAGAGGTGAGCAGCCTCCGTTTTGATTCTATCAGATTTATGACTGACCTCGGTTTCGTTACGATAGATTGTCGACGAGACTGATCTTTACGTCGTGAGTATCGGACTCATCGAAGCTTGACATACTCTCGATTATTGCTGATGCAGCTCACTCTCTCGCAGGACATTCACATGAAGACCAAGGTCATTCGAGGTCCTCGCAAACCTGCTGCTGGCAAACTTGCTCCTCTCATCGCAGGCGAGTCTCCTCATACTCCTGATCTTCGCACGAAACCCAATTCACTAACGCTTCTCCTTCTTTCAGGTGTTATTGAGCGTCGTCGTCAAGCACGCCGTACCAACACTGCCGAGTTCGTTCCCAGTAACGGCCAGCTCGAAGTTACCATCCCGTCAGCAAATCGCAATACGGCAAAGAGCGGTTTCGACAAGGTCAAGCTTCGTGGAGGAGGAGTTCCTGAACGTCGCATCACTTCGACGGGCAACCAGACCCCTCGAACAAGTAACAACTCGCCCGATTCGAGCGCGTTCCACATTCCACCAGACGAAAGACAACCGCTCCTCGGTTCGTCGAACCAATAGTCGTTTCAATTCAAACCCTCCCTCCTTGGCCTCCCTCTCTCCCATTCTTCTCACTCCTCGTTAACTCGTCTACAACGACGCATATTGCAACCTCGTCTCCCCTGGAACAACACATGTGAAACTCGCAACCTTTTCTGACTCTCTCGATACTCCTTTCTTCTCTTCTCTCTCCTCTTTGTTCCGCCCAGAGAGGGATTCTTTGTCTCCTTCTTTCAATTCGGGAAACAAGGGGAAGATGAAAGGAGAGAAGAACAAACAAAGACTATGATTGAGCTTGATCAAACAGATGGATCTCGAAGTAAATTGAGGCGAGATCGCAATCAAGGATCTTTTTAAGTTTGCATTGTAAGGAAGGCGTTGCTCCCGAGAAAGAAGGAACGATCTTCGATGTTAGATTGATTCCGACAAAGTGCCGACTTCGGTAGGGTCGCTGGAACACTTCAAGCGAGTGTCGATTTCACTTCGCAGCGACTTTGGAGGCTCAGAGCTGTCGCCAGCTGATATACTTCGAGCAGCCGAAGGGGACCTCGCTCTGTGGTTTATCAGGGACGAAACGACTACAGCTTACTCACTAGCAGGAATAAGTTTCGGGGCGAAAAAGATCGACGGAAAATGAAAGAGGAAGGTTTCCCCAAATTTCTTCTCAGTCTTTAACACGCTTGCTCGGCTGGCACCTGAGAATCGTTCCGTCCATCTTCGTTCATCGCCGCTTTCGTTCGGCTCCTTCCTCACTCATCCACCATTCGCCCTCGTGAGCAGCGATACTTTTACTCTTTGCGGTCAACCTGCAAAGCGTGGTAGCTAAATCTACTTGCCGAACTCGTAGCCGAAAGCACTCTGCTCTAGCCCTGAGGAACACCCCACCGTTCAAGTTTATCGGGATGGCAGAGTTTGAAGAAGCAATCAATCCAACTAGTTTCGAAACATCACTCACAGAAGACTCGACGCTATGGACTGCTTACACCTATGCTACACAACAACCGAATTATCCGACCGAGTCGATCTATCCTCTACCACCGACAGCCGGAGTTAATTCTGGGATCGAGACTTCTTCGAGATTGAAACAGAGTAATGGCAGTAGTCGGACAGGTTTAACTTCGATGGGAAACCGTGAAGCGCTGTATGGAGGTTATCATGAGGCAGAGACTGGATTAGGATTCGACAGCTACCTCGATACGACCTTCGACGAACACCTTTTCCTTCAACCTCATTACTCAACTTCTTCCTCCTCGCATTCGAATCCCTCTCCTTCGCCCAACCTTCCTCCACTCTCCTCTGCCGATTCTACTCCATCTTCCTCCTCTGCGCTTCACACTCCTTACGGTCCTTTCGATTCTACTCCTCCCACCGCTGGCCTTCTTCTCCCTTCCGCACCCATCGGCGAAAATTACTCGAACACATCTAGTTCTTGTTTCGCTCAGCTCCAAGAATCTTACCTAGAAGGTCACTCTCAGCAGCAGCAGCACCAACTCCCTCAGCAACCGTCCTCTGACGCCCTCGCCGTCTCTTCCTCCGCTCCACCCATGACTCCCCGACGAAATGCTCCTTCGACCACTCAACTATGGCGATCTCCCTCGACTCAGTCCGTCACCTCGAGTCCGAGTAAATCTCCTTACGCCCAACGAGCGAAACCTTACGACCGTCCCCTCGATTCTCCTTCGAAAGATTCCTCTTTCTTCGAATCGCCCACGAAAAGTATCGTTCGTCGCAACTTGCCGACACAGCAACAGCAGGAGGAGGGGAACTTGAGTCCAACGAAAGCGAGTCGGAGACATCAGGCCAAACTCAGCATCGAAGTTCCGTCGAAGTACGGTTTACGATCTCGACTCCCCGTAATCGCTGCTTCTCCCCAAGTGCCTTCAACGTCAGGAGGGAGGTTCGAAGGTTCGGATTCGCTCATGCAGTCGGTCAGCCGTAGGGAGGAGCTCGAATTGTCGGAGACCACGCTTCAACAAGTGCAAGATTTGCTTCAGGAATTCGGACCGATGGCACCGAGTGGATCGTTCGACGACGGAGGCGTATCCCACCATTCGAATGGTCTGCCGCATTCGCAAGGACCTTCGTCTTCGGCTTCGAACGATGCCCGATATTGCGTCTCTGGCGTTTCACTCTCGCTCGAAGATATGGCTCAACTCGACGATCCTTCTCTCACTGCCGCCTTCGACTCGGTCACCATGCAGAACTACCCAGCTTCCGCACCTCCTTACCAAACAAGCTTCAACTTTCGAGAACCTCCTTCACCTTCACCTTACCATCTCTCAGTCCCGAATTCTGCTCATCACACACCGATGCCAACCTCCTCCCCAAGCTACGTCTTCGATTCTAGTCATCAAACTGAACAACAGTACGAACAATGGTCACCTTCCTCCTACGCTGCGACTGAACAGACTCCTTTCAATTCCCACCTTCGCTCGATCTCAGCTCCTCGATCCGCTTACTATCCTTCGGCGCACGATCTGGCTTCGCTGCCTTCCTATCCTCCTCCATCGTCTCAGTCCCTCGCAGCCACCTACTCGACCCACTCTCTGCCGGCTCAGAATTCCCCTCATCGACCTGCTCGCCAACGTCGTTCTTCAATCGCTTCTGGATCGATGCCGAATGGCTCGTCCTGGTCTCATGTTCCTCCTCGCCCTCAACAAGCTCATCATTCGCATTCTTACGGCCCTCCTCCAGCATCTCCTTCATCTCGACATCGCTCACCGTATCACGACGTACCTCTCCCGCTTCGACCGGCGCCTCCTGCAGGAACATCTTGGGATCCTTCTCCACCTCCTTCTCCGACAAAGACTGCATCGCCGACGAAAGCAAGTCAGCCATCCCCGACGAAGAAGAAGAAGGCCACCGGTGCGAAAGCGAGGAATCCTTCAGCCATGTTTGTTAACTTTTCCGCTGCAGATGCTGTACGTTCCTTCTTGACACTTCTCACGTGTTTCCTATGCTGATCTAATTTTTGCAATGTTTACAGAAAAAGCTGCTGAGCGGAGTGGCACCTTCGGGAAGTTCGAAAAAGAAGCGTGAAGAAGAAGAAGAAGCTGCGAGATTAGCAGAACAACAATCTCAACTTTCCACAGCCGTCTGATCTCCATCATAGCAACCGACATCAGCACACAACGAGTGCTCTCGTAGATCTCGACCCCCATTCAACAGCATCGTACAAAGCATATTTATTTTATTCGTTTCGCATTCACATTCGTACCCTCTTCTTGTACTCTCTTTGACAGTTGCACCCTCTATATCCCCACAGACCCTGTTGTAGCTTCACTCGCTCTATGCATACCCACCGGATCTGTTTCGTCGTTTCACTTCTCTCACTTCTTCTTTAGGTTTTTCGCACTTGCTTGTCGTTACAAATAGTTCCTTTCACTCTTTCGCAACTCACTCTCTCTTTCGTTCTCTCATTTGGATCGTGTTGTCTCCCTCTCCTTTTTGCTTTCGCTGGAATCGAAAACGAACTTACTAGAAAATTGGTTTACCAGCTTCGTTGCTCTCTGTCGGAAGATGGTCAATCGAGTCCGACTGAGAGCCACTTGAGGTAATGATTCAATTCAAGCCCGAGATATATCGTTGTATCATTCAGCACAACTCGTTTCCGCCCGCTTCTACAACAACAACAAACATTCCCTTCATCTCTCCTCCGATCAAGCCCAAATATCGCTGAAACCTCCCTGTCCTCCCGCACTACTTCCTCCCCCGCTCCCCGAGTTGCCCCAAACGTTTGAGCTGCCTCCCCCTCCTCCTCCAGCTGAGGGACTCGAGAACGCTCCGAATTCAGCAAATGGATCGTTCGCTGCTGGTTTCTGAGGTTGAGCGGGAGATGTAGTGGTAGAAGAAGAGGAGTTACCCCAGATCGAGGCGGAGTTCGATGAGGAGGATTGGAAGGGATCGTGAGAAGTCGTGTTTGATGAGGACTAGTGGAGGGAGATGCGGAATCAATGGATAGTTCGTTAGGAGTGAGAGAGAGGGAACCGTACGGTAAAGTCTGAGAACCCGTTGTTGTTTTGGTTTGAGGCGTAATTCGATTGTACGTTCGGAACTGGAGGAGGCATCGAGGAAGAATTCGATTGACCCCATCCACCTCCACTCGAGAAATCGTTCCCACTACCACCGAAATTCAATCCACCTAATCCAGCAGTGACACCTCCAATCGATGAAGATTGTGCTTGATGAGTCGGTTGCTGAGATTGTTGTGGTCTAGGAGGAGGAGCAGACGAAAATAGGGATAAGATGTCTGCTTTTGGATCTCGCTTGGGTGCTTGAGCTTGCTGTGGTTGAGGAGTGTAAGAAGGAGGAGCAGCAGAAGGAGCGGGAGTCGAGGAGGGAGAGGGAGAGTCGAAATCTAGGTCGAAGAGTGAGGTGGAGGCGGATGCTGGAGCGGGAGTGGACTTGTTAGGGACTGTTCGACGGGAAGAGGAAGAGGATGAGGGAGGAGCGGAAAGAAGATCGATCGAGGGAGATGCGGAAGAAGCGGGTTTGCGAGATGATGTCGAAGATCGAGTGGGTTCAGGTGCGGGAGTGGAAGAAGCGGGAGTCTATCAAGAGTGAAGATTGGAATTGAGTCAGTCATCGATACGAGACACGGAAGGGAGAGAGAGGAAGATTGGGACTTACGGAAGACGAAGAACCTGATTCAAGGGTTTCGGGATCGGGAGGAGGACCTTCCATTGCCCATCGCTTCAGCTCGTACTTGCTTCTAATGAAACTTTCCATTTTGCTGTGAACGTTGCAATGGGTCAGTGTCCGAGCGAGTAAACGAATGAGAGGTGAGAGAAGGAGAAAACTAACTGTTCCGGCGGCATGTGACCCTGTTTCAAATGAGCTTCCCAGTACAAGTTTGCGCGTTTGTTTCCCCATCTCTGAATGTTTGCGATTTGTTCAGGAGTCCAAGTATCGAGATCGACAGATTTGACTGAAATGAAGGGAGTCAGCGTGTCAGTCAACATCGAACGAGTCGTGAAGGGACAAGGCTTACTCCTAGTGATATGAACACCCATTCCTCTGTGAATCCCTGAGCATCTGATGCACATGAAGCAACCTAGATTAGTTGAAGCCCAACGAGGATCTAAACACGAGCAAACTCTCTCATCAGTCTCTCAGTCGATGTCGGAGTAGTCAAGAAGGACTTACCATTCCGTTTACAATCTGCGCAAAGCTGTACAGAGGGAGTAAAGGGAGTGTGAGTCGAGATAGTGACGAGATGAGATTAAACGAGACAAGCTAACCTTGTTCTCTGGTTGTTTGAGCATCCCTTTCAGGATCTCCAAGTGACGTTGAGTCTCTGCTTTAGATTGTGTATACCGAGCAGACATCCTGAGCTATTCGGGGTGAAGTGAGAGAGAGAAGAGAGAAGCGAGTCTTTTCGGCTTGCTTCCTCACGACAGACTCGCTTCGTACAAGAACGACAAGTACGCCAATAGACTGTATAACCACCAATACGACCGATCTCGCGAAAGCGGGTCGCGGTTCACGCTTCTTGTTCTGACTTCGCTCCCTCGACCTCCCGACCGCAGACTCTGAGCGACGAGCAAGATGAGCGACACTCCTTTTGAGTATCTAGACTCAGTGTCTCCTACACTAGAATGTCCAATTTGCCGGTCAGTCCCTCTGTTTCTCCCTCTTCGTTTCCCCACTTTGGAAATTGAAACCTCTCCTCCCTCCTCCCCAGTTCGCCCCTAGTCGACCCGATCATGCCAGCGAAGTGCCAGCATCTATTCTGTCGACCCTGCCTTGACAGGGCGATGGAAACTTCGCGTAGTTGTCCGATTGATAGGGAGAGGATTGGGAAGAAGGATTTAGTAGGAGCGCCGAGAGTCGTGATGGAGCTGTTGGGCGAGTTGAGGGTCAGATGTGTCGAATGTAAGGACGAGATGAAGAGGGAGGATTATGGGAGACATGGAGCGGAATGTAAAGCGAGAAAGGAGGAGAATTCGAGTGAAAACGATAAGGATAGACAGGTCAGGAAGAGCGACTCGCAAGAAGCAGTAGATGAGAAGGATATGTTAGAGTGCTCAGACTGTCATGAGCTCGTGGGGTCGACGAAGATTGAGGTAAGCTCTTTGCGTTCGTCTGTTTTCGAATCGCTGACTGAACTTTCTTTCTTATACACAGACCCATTCAACATCGTGTCCATCTATACCCCGACCATGTCGCTACTGCTCTCTCTTACTTCCTTCGAACTCCCTCGCATCCCACCTCCTCAGCTCCTGCCCTCTCGTTCCAACTCCCTGTCCTCATGCCCTCTTCGGATGCCCTCATATCGGTCCTCGCTCCACCCTCGCCTCCGATCACCTCGACACTGAATGTCCCTACGAACTACTCAAAGAGTGTTTCGAGCGATTTCAAGAGAAAGAGCGGGAATGGGAAGGAGAGAATTGGAGATTGAGGGAGAAAGTAAAGGGATTGGAAGAGCGATTGGAGGATGTCGAGGAGCTACTGAGGGGCACAAAGTACTCACTAGGCGACTACCTTGTTCCGGAACCGTTAACGAGCGAGAACGAATCGGTACCTCAGCCTCCTTTACCTTCGACCATCGCTACCCTCACGTCACGCAACGCTTCCCTCTCTTCCTCGCTCGTAACTCTCACTCAATCTCACACCGACACGCTCCACACAACTCAACAGCTCGTCGAAGAGCTCAACTCGATGAGGAATGTCATTGGCGGAATGCGAATGCAGATGGGTGATTTGATGAGGACTGTACAAGTCCTCACTACTCAACGAGGAGGAGCAGCTCTCTCGACCGCCCGAATGGGCTATACTGGAGGAGGAGGAATGATTCGACCAGAATTCAAGGCTCGAAGATCCGATTCAGACTCGAGTAACCCAGATCAAGAACAGCTCAATCTCGAACTACAAGATATGTTAGAGCCCTACCTCTCATCCTCGTCAGATCCAGAAGAGGATTCGTCGTTGTTCTACCCTCATTCCCATCCTTCACAAAGATTCATCTCTCCTCCTGCTTTCTCTCGACCTCCTCTACCTCCACTCGCTCAACGGTACTCCTACCCACAGCATCAACATCCTCAATCGTGGCCGAATGGAATGAATTACGTAGGAGGAGGAAACGAAGCACCTTCGCTTTTCAACTATCAAGGGATCGGTCGACCTGCTCCTCTCTACCCTCTCGCTGGGGGAGTTGGAACATCAAGGAGGAATGGAAGAGTAGTCGGAGGCATTGGAGGGGGAATGAAACTTTAGAGACTCGTGAGCGAAGGAAAAGAGTATTCTCGAAAGCGTGAGTCTGTAACCTTCACTTCGCTCGCTCGCTGTTTGGCTTCATACATGATCTGACTCATTCCTGAGGTGTAGGTGCTAGCTTGGACGTTCCCAGCTCGAGAATTCAGCTCGGAGGAGAGAAACGAGTTTTCGATTCGAAACCTTCGCAACCTCAATCTCGCGGTACTTTCTCCTCGCTACCTCGCTATACACTCTACATTTATCCGCGACTATGGTGGCTACCTCGAGAACGATCAAAAATCCATTTCGATGTCAAGATCTCCTTCCTCTCCCTCTCTCTTCCTGTCCTTTCTTCCTCTGGGTGATCTCAAGCCAAGCTCTTCGATTCGTACCACTGTCTTTGGCCCGAGGGTATAAATTCTGGTCTCTCCCTCTCATCTCTTTCTTCCCTTCTCATCACTTCTCTCTCTCTCTCTCTCTCCACTTCCTACACTCGACAACCTTCTCTCTCCCTCCTCACTTCAACTTCTCTCCTCGACAACAACAAGCAAGCAAGAACAAGCAATGATCTCTTCAACCTTGATCTCACTCCTCGCACTCACTCCTCTCGCTTTCGCCTCTCCTACTCCCTCTACTCCTTCAACTACTACTCAAGAGGTTGGGAAACGTGGATTGGGATATGGAGGAATCGGATTGGGTTACGGCGGAGGATGGGGAGGATGTAAGCTCAACCTTTTCTCTTTCGAAAACTCTTCAAACGATGGAAACTGACTCTCCCTTTTGATTTTGAATCTAGTCGGTAGGAATCGATTCAGGAAGGAACGTTTCCGCAAGCACAAGAACAAGGCTCTCCTCGCAAAGGAACGCAGACATCGATTCAACCTCGACAAGGATCAAGCCCTCGCTGCGAAGAACTACAAGGAAACCAACTTTGCTGCCGAGAAGGATCGCAAGTTCGACGACGCAAAGATCAACAAGGCCAAGATTGCAAAGATTGCAAAGGAGAAGGATTTGAGGAAGAAGTTGAGGAAGGGAGGAGATTTCTGGAAGAGGCAATTTGAGGGAGATGGTTTCGGATTGGGAGGTGGACTTTACGATGGAGGTTACTACGGAGGAGGAGGGTTCGGTGGTGATTTCGGTGGGTTTGACGGAGGTCTTTACGATGGAGGGATCGGTTACTTTGGGGGAGGACAAGGTCAAAATGATGGAGAAAGTTCTCTCGGTGAGCTACCCCCCCCCCTTCTTCTCTTCTCTTCTCATTCTCATGTGGGGTCGTTACTGACTCGTATCTGAGTTGAATCTAGTCGGCTCGGAGGAAGGATCGTTCTTGAAGAAACGTCAATTCGGATTCGGTGATTTCGATGGGGATCTTTACGACGGAGGTCTCTACGATGGAGGTCTCGACTTCTTCGGTGCAGGAGGTGCTTCTCCTCAAACTGCTTCCGAGGGAGTTTCTCCGGAAGTTGCTGCTGAAGGAGACGAAACCGGTGAGCTCTACTTCTCTCTTTGGTCTCTCTTCCTGGACTCGAGACTGATTACGCTATCTCGTGGTACTCTAGCTTCTCCTGTCGATGGTCAAGTCGAACCTGGTAAGCTCAACTTTTTCTGATTCTGATTTCTCTACCGATCTGAACTGACGAGATTCGACTCTTTTCCTTAGCTTCTTCTCCCATCAACCCTCAATCCGAAGTCTCTCCCGATGTTCAACCTACTACCGAACTCTCGAAGCGTCAACTCGACGACGACGCTGCCGAGGGGGAGGATGGAGAACTTTCTCCCGATTCTGCTGGACTCGACGACGACGATTCGGAGATGTCGCTCGAGAAACGCTCTTTCGGTCACGGAGGATTCGGCTACGGAGGAGGAGTAGGATACGGAGGATTCGGTGATTTCGGTGGACGTCGACTCAAGAAGAACTTCCGATTCCGCAACGCCAAACTCGCCAAACTCGCCGAGGTCGAAGCCGCTAGGAGGAGGAAAGCTCTCGAACACGCCAAGGTCAAGTTCAACACGAAAAAGTTCAACGAGCTCAAGTTCAAGAACCGACTTCACATCAACGAGGACGACAAGGACAAGGCTATCATCGCCAAGGATAGGAAGAACGTTGACAAGGTCAGGAAGGAAGGATCTGACTTCTTCTAGATTGAGGGAGAGGGAGGGATCTTTCAGAGGGAGAGGGATTGTACAGTTTTCGTTTCTTGTAGAAATAGCTCTTCTTTTCTTTGACGATATTGAAAACCGTCCGTTCTTTTCTTCTCTTTCTCTCTTCGTCTCTGAGAGGGACGAGCTTGAGAGCTTCTCGAGAGTGCTTGTGGAATAAGCGAGTTCGAGTTCTTCGCTCGAAACTCACAATTTTGAGGGAAACGTTGCCTAGAGAGTGATGGATCGTGAGAGTGCAGCCTTGAGATTCTAAGATTACGAACCTGGACGAGAAGTGATTGAACCTGCTTCTTCGTCTGAAATCTCGACAAGCTTTCTCCTTTCTTTCTCTCCGCTATGATTCCCCTACCTCTTCATTTTTCGGAGGTGCTTGATAGGACACAAGAACCTAGCGTGAGAAGTCTTCCTCCCTCTCTGGACAGACTGTGAGGGCTCGGGTTCTCGTGAAATCGATTCATTGAGGATTCGAAAGAATCGAGCTCAAGGCGTTTCATCCTTGATTCTCTTCCAGAAGAGATTGAACCTCACCTTGTCTGTAGAGCAGCTTATAGAGACATAGAGGTCAAGGTGAGCGACTGCCAACCTTTTCTGGATGCAAGGTCAGACCGTGGTAGCGATTCCTTGCGAGCGAGATTCTCGAAATCTCGCAAATTACTCTGCACCGTTGTATACCGAGCGCACTCCAGCGTAAGCAGGCAATCTTACGATAGGGATGCTCGGTCACTGCTCCAGTCTACTCGGATCTCAGTGAAAGAAGCTGATTCGATTCCTGCTTACGAAGGAGACTCGAGACAGTCATGCTCTGCTCTGCGTTCTCCGTGATACAAAGTGCATTCGGCAATCGTCGTTTAGTCTCGTGCTCAATATCTCGAGAGCACAGTCGTCGGCGTCAAGCTATGGAAGACCTTTCCCCCTTCGCTTTCCCTTTCTCAAGGCATTGTGCTGTTCGAGTCTATTCCCGTTGCTCGAGATCTGCAAAGCTGGCAACTCGAGAGCAGCGGTATGAAATTTGCCTCAATCGAAGTGGCTCGACTCTGAAACAACTCGATCGAATACCACAAACGAGCGGAAACATCGAAACGCACTACACTCGAATCTGAGGGTGTCGTCTAGAGGGACGACCCAAGCATCATCCTGTGCAGATCAGAGAGAGATAGTGTATCAACGCTGCGCTAGAGAACCAGGAATGAAGGAGCCGAGTTGAGCGAGGGAAATTCGAGAATTAGGCGCAGAGCGAGAGGTAAAGGCCGGGCGTGAAGGGACAAGCATTACTCAGTCGAGCAGTCTTATATGTACACCAGAAAGCTGAAGTTTTCGAAGAGAGCGATGTGATGAGACATCGAGAGATCGTCGGGAGTTTGCGAGAAAAACTTCCAACTCAAATTCAGACTTTGCATGCCTACAACTACACGCTCTCGACTACTTCGAGGTACCAAGCTAAGCAGGACCGCCATCAAGTAAACTCGCAAGCTTCGGTATTAGGGTTTGATCGTGACGAGCGATCAAACTTCTGAAACTTCCGTCTTCTGTGATTAAACCTTTCCCCAATTTCGATCCTCCACCTTGTTCTGATCAGCTCTTCTCCTACAGTACATTTAGGAGCCCGCAGATCACGTCCGACGATCACCCTACAAAAGCCGCCTCTATCCCTTCTCCCTCGTCTCTTCCCTCCAAACCCTCTTCTTTCAGCTCATTCACCCAATTCTGATTCCAAGCTTTCATAGGATGGGGTACGACGGATAGGGAGCGATGTGCGTGAGATTAGGGTGCAGTTGGGTAGATGGGGCGAGAGTCGAGAAGTGCCGAGAAGAGCGAGGAGTAAAAGGTGAGGCGGTCGGGAAGGATCAAGAGGTGGATGAGTCGAGCTGGAGTGATCTGATGTTGGAAGAGCGCAGCCTTGAGGATCTTCCTTCAGCCACCACGCTCAGTCCACCTCATTCCCCTCAAATCTCTTCCGACCTTGTTTCGTTCTCCCCTCGTTCCGTCTTTCGTCTCCGCTCCCAATCGGCTCGACCTTGCTCAGACACGCTTCAGGCGCCTGGAAATATCGGGTTTTACTGCTCCAATATTCCCTTCAGTCATCTCCCTCCTCCGGCCTGATGACTTTGCTCAGATTCGTGCTCCTCCTCGTTTCGACTTTCGTATCGCTCGCGCTCCTCTGGTGTCGCCCTCCTCCGCTCTTCGACAATTACAGACGCTGTTATCGGCTCTGGTTATGAGCGGAGAGATATGAAGCTGGACTTACAAAGGGAAGTGTTGTCAAGGTTCGAGTTACGGGAGGAAGACTGGTTGATCCCATCTTCTACAGGTACTCGGTACATGGTATAGTCGGATAAGGAGGTCATATTAGTGGACGTCGGTGGGTGGGAAACAGGGTGGGTAGTGGGAGGAGCGGGATGAAGAGACGGATGCGAAACTTCGTTGGGTTCTTCCGGTGGACTCGGTTGTTGTTGGACGAGCGAGCGAGAGCTGCTCATCTGGAGGAGCTTGAGAGTAGAGCAAAAGATGAAGTGGCGAGATCTAGCGAGTAGTGGAGGAGATCAAGGTTGACGAGAAACAAGATTTCGAGATGCAGCAAACTGTCGAAGGGTCATCAATATTCTCTTCTTCCTCACTCTCCTCTCACCGCATACTACTCCATGACCGCGAACCCGAAGCACTCCGGACTCTATCAGCTCGATATCGCCAATTCCTCGTCCCCGGAACTTCTCCCTCACTTTCCCTCCTCGACTGCAATCTTCAGCCCTCTCTTTCGCTCTCTATCTCACCTTACTCCAGCTACACCCGCATTCAGAGCTACCATCGCCTACCCTGCTTTCAAACTACGCCACTCAGCCTCCTACGACCTTTCCTCCGTTCCCTCGCAACTCGCTCGACCTTCATCATTCCTCCTCCATTCGTCTGTCCTCCAGGTTCCGATTGAAGCGCTCAATAAGCTCTCAACTAGCCGACTATGCATTCATGGACTGACGGAATTCGCGAGAAAGGTCTCAGGGGAGAGGAGGTTCAGGAAGGCCCGTCGGAACCAACAGCAGAGGTTGAATCTGGGGTGCACCTTGTGGACAGGAACTCGTCCCGATCGTCAGTACTGTATTCGACCTCTCGGCTTCACCACTGAGTCAACAGGAGGCGGGAGAGAAGAGGAAGCAGGACCTTCGAGGGAAAACGAATACTTTCGATCGATTCGAGCGCTCACTATCCCTACGGCTCTGGACATGCTCAGATCTTAAGCAATAGCTTTGCTCTTGCTTCGTCTATGACTGCCGGGAGTGCCGACCCTTCTCTCACTAGACTGCCCTTTTACCCTCGTTGCGAGGCTCGATCGATCATCATCGCGCGCTCTCTGCCTCGCTTCGCTGTTTTGCTGCTTTTCCGCTTCGAGTCCTCGCCTCTGACTCTCTACTACAGCGACCTCATTCGGCAGGGTAGCTCAAGACCTAGCTCTTTCGCATCCCCGATCTTTGAATCTCCCACCATCACTCAAGTCGCCGATTTGCTCTTCGCTGCACACTGTACCCCAAGACATACTGCAATTTGCGCTTGGTTCTGATTGGGCGTCATGCGTACAAAGAGCTCGAAAAGTCGCGAGTTCTCTCGACGAAGTTTCGACTTAACCTCGCTCAGCTTGACAAAGCTTTCTTTTCGCTTCGCTGCAGCTCGTACGATTGCGAAGCTATTTCTCATGTTGCGAGCGCGGTCAAATCATGGTATATCAGTCGAATCTCAGTGAAACGACTTCGAGTTAAGCTGTTTCTCAAATCTCGCTTCGATCACTCGACGAAGTTCACGAGAGGTGCGCTGTATAGAGCACTTAGATCTTGTCTCAAGCTCATGTCAGCCGAGCATCGATAGGAGGGAAGACTCGACAAACGAAAAGATTATGAATCGAAACCGAGTCGAGTTCGATTCGGTGCATCAGAGATACGCCGAAGCTCAACCTCGACACATACAGAGAGAGTTTACTCCGAGGGATCTTCCCGCTCCCGAGAGACCCATCGAGTCTCGTCGTGGGTGTTGTTCTATCGTAAGATTGCCTGCTTACGCTGGAGTGCGCTCGGTATACAACGGTGCAGAGTAATTTGCGAGATTTCGAGAATCTCGCTCGCAAGGAATCGCTACCACGGTCTGACCTTGCATCCAGAAAAGGTTGGCAGTCGCTCACCTTGACCTCTATGTCTCTATAAGCTGCTCTACAGACAAGGTGAGGTTCAATCTCTTCTGGAAGAGAATCAAGGATGAAACGCCTTGAGCTCGATTCTTTCGAATCCTCAATGAATCGATTTCACGAGAACCCGAGCCCTCACAGTCTGTCCAGAGAGGGAGGAAGACTTCTCACGCTAGGTTCTTGTGTCCTATCAAGCACCTCCGAAAAATGAAGAGGTAGGGGAATCATAGCGGAGAGAAAGAAAGGAGAAAGCTTGTCGAGATTTCAGACGAAGAAGCAGGTTCAATCACTTCTCGTCCAGGTTCGTAATCTTAGAATCTCAAGGCTGCACTCTCACGATCCATCACTCTCTAGGCAACGTTTCCCTCAAAATTGTGAGTTTCGAGCGAAGAACTCGAACTCGCTTATTCCACAAGCACTCTCGAGAAGCTCTCAAGCTCGTCCCTCTCAGAGACGAAGAGAGAAAGAGAAGAAAAGAACGGACGGTTTTCAATATCGTCAAAGAAAAGAAGAGCTATTTCTACAAGAAACGAAAACTGTACAATCCCTCTCCCTCTGAAAGATCCCTCCCTCTCCCTCAATCTAGAAGAAGTCAGATCCTTCCTTCCTGACCTTGTCAACGTTCTTCCTATCCTTGGCGATGATAGCCTTGTCCTTGTCGTCCTCGTTGATGTGAAGTCGGTTCTTGAACTTGAGCTCGTTGAACTTTTTCGTGTTGAACTTGACCTTGGCGTGTTCGAGAGCTTTCCTCCTCCTAGCGGCTTCGACCTCGGCGAGTTTGGCGAGTTTGGCGTTGCGGAATCGGAAGTTCTTCTTGAGTCGACGTCCACCGAAATCACCGAATCCTCCGTATCCTACTCCTCCTCCGTAGCCGAATCCTCCGTGACCGAAAGAGCGTTTCTCGAGCGACATCTCCGAATCGTCGTCGTCGAGTCCAGCAGAATCGGGAGAAAGTTCTCCATCCTCCCCCTCGGCAGCGTCGTCGTCGAGTTGACGCTTCGAGAGTTCGGTAGTAGGTTGAACATCGGGAGAGACTTCGGATTGAGGGTTGATGGGAGAAGAAGCTAAGGAAAAGAGTCGAATCTCGTCAGTTCAGATCGGTAGAGAAATCAGAATCAGAAAAAGTTGAGCTTACCAGGTTCGACTTGACCATCGACAGGAGAAGCTAGAGTACCACGAGATAGCGTAATCAGTCTCGAGTCCAGGAAGAGAGACCAAAGAGAGAAGTAGAGCTCACCGGTTTCGTCTCCTTCAGCA
This sequence comes from Sporobolomyces roseus, assembly GCA_016617785.1. NCBI lineage: Eukaryota > Fungi > Basidiomycota > Microbotryomycetes > Sporidiobolales > Sporidiobolaceae > Sporobolomyces > Sporobolomyces roseus. The sequence continues at coordinate 4,160,888 of JADILM010000001.1, forward strand.
GCAACTTCCGGAGAAACTCCCTCGGAAGCAGTTTGAGGAGAAGCACCTCCTGCACCGAAGAAGTCGAGACCTCCATCGTAGAGACCTCCGTCGTAAAGATCCCCATCGAAATCACCGAATCCGAATTGACGTTTCTTCAAGAACGATCCTTCCTCCGAGCCGACTAGATTCAACTCAGATACGAGTCAGTAACGACCCCACATGAGAATGAGAAGAGAAGAGAAGAAGGGGGGGGGGTAGCTCACCGAGAGAACTTTCTCCATCATTTTGACCTTGTCCTCCCCCAAAGTAACCGATCCCTCCATCGTAAAGACCTCCGTCAAACCCACCGAAATCACCACCGAACCCTCCTCCTCCGTAGTAACCTCCATCGTAAAGTCCACCTCCCAATCCGAAACCATCTCCCTCAAATTGCCTCTTCCAGAAATCTCCTCCCTTCCTCAACTTCTTCCTCAAATCCTTCTCCTTTGCAATCTTTGCAATCTTGGCCTTGTTGATCTTTGCGTCGTCGAACTTGCGATCCTTCTCGGCAGCAAAGTTGGTTTCCTTGTAGTTCTTCGCAGCGAGGGCTTGATCCTTGTCGAGGTTGAATCGATGTCTGCGTTCCTTTGCGAGGAGAGCCTTGTTCTTGTGCTTGCGGAAACGTTCCTTCCTGAATCGATTCCTACCGACTAGATTCAAAATCAAAAGGGAGAGTCAGTTTCCATCGTTTGAAGAGTTTTCGAAAGAGAAAAGGTTGAGCTTACATCCTCCCCATCCTCCGCCGTAACCCAATCCGATTCCTCCATATCCCAATCCACGTTTCCCAACCTCTTGAGTAGTAGTTGAAGGAGTAGAGGGAGTAGGAGAGGCGAAAGCGAGAGGAGTGAGTGCGAGGAGTGAGATCAAGGTTGAAGAGATCATTGCTTGTTCTTGCTTGCTTGTTGTTGTCGAGGAGAAAAGTTGAAGTGAGGAGGGAGAGAGAAGGTTGTCGAGTGTAGGAAGTGGAGAGAGAGAGAGAGAGAGAAGTGATGAGAAGGGAAGAAAGAGATGAGAGGGAGAGACCAGAATTTATACCCTCGGGCCAAAGACAGTGGTACGAATCGAAGAGCTTGGCTTGAGATGACCCAGAGGGGGAGAGGGCAGGAAGAGAGAGGGAGAGGAAGGAGATCCTGACATCGAATTGGATTTTTGAGCGTTCTCGAGGTAGCCACCATAGTCGCGAAGAGGCGTAGAGTGTATAGCGAGATAGCGAGGAGAGATCGTGAACCTCATCGAGTCGCTCACAGCAGGAGCGGGCATTGGACAAGCGAGATCAAGACTTTCGTCGCAGTTCAATCGTTTTCGTCAGTTTCGTTTCGAAACTACTATATCAAGGACATGTGAGGCCGTCACTGCTGACAATCGTAGAGGGTAAGTAGGACAAGTAGGAGGTAAGTTAAGGTAGAAGAGAGCTCACCATCTCCTGTGTCATCGGTCGACTACAAGGTAAACCACCACCTCGACATCGCAAGATTCACGATGAGGAGTGTCCTATTCCTGCTCCTTCAGCAGACTGATTCAGGCGTCGAACCTAGAGTCAGACAACCACAGATCCCTCGATTGAGATATCCATATCCAACCCTCTTCTCCCTCATAGTCGAATATCCCATTTCCTCCTCCCCTCAAGGTCCATCCGTACCAATCTCCTTCCCATCCTTTGACTCTGCGTGTGTCACTCGTCGTCGATTTCAGATCCATCTCCTCGCGAACCGTCTCGACAGCCGAGTTGACCTTCGACTCGTCGGAGTAGTGATCTTTCTTGAGCGTGAAGCTGTTGTCCGAAGAGTTCTGCGCAACGGGGACTCTATCCTCATCGAAATGAGAGATTATAGCTGCTGTGAGCGCTGATTTGATGATCCTCTGGAGTTCCCTAGTCCGACTATGGATCATTCGAAGCGGAATAGTCAGTTTTCGATCGTTTTGAGCGAGAAAGAGACGGGAGGAAGACTCACACCTGCTGTCATCCCGCACTCGACACATGCTCTAGTACTCCATACTCGTTCCCACATTGACTGCTTGTCGAAGCCTGTGTCGGATTGTCAGCCCCGAGCAAAATCAAGAGAAGCGAGGGCAAGCATTGCGAAAAGAACGCGCAAAAGCGAGAAGTTCAGGGCAACTGGAGCAGTGTACGCACTATATAACACCCAATAGCAGTTCCACACACGCAGAGAGGGGAGCAATCATGCCCCGATAATCCCTGAACAATTAGTTGAGTGAATTCGATCGGTATCCCAAGCGAGCCCGAACCTGACGTGTACCACATCTAGTACTATATTACGGCCTATATCTCATAATACCTGTACTCCTGGAAGTCGTCGAGGCGTGTAGAGAGAGCAGGAGGAGGAAAGGGAAGTGACGTGAAGGTTGCTTCATCTTGTGGAGAGAAAGAGAGCGTGGTAGGTTCGTAGTCGATGTTAGTGACTGTGTGAGAGCTATTTGAGGTGTATGAGATGAGCCGGGCAAAGTAGAGTGAGAGTGTCGGAAGTCGAAAGGGTGAAAGGTTCGAAAGCAAAAGGGAGAAAAATCTCACCAAGTCGTCGACTCAAAACTTTTCATCTCGCAATTCCTCGAAAGACTAGTCGTGATTCGGAGAACGAAAAATACGAATTGAGCGAACGAGAAAGTAGAACGATCGGAAACAGATTGGCGTCTTTGTCGTCGTTCGAATTCGCTTTCTTTCGCACAGAGGGTTCTTTTACTTCCAATCCGTTCATGTTCCGTTGGTGAGTGACGCTAGATCGATGACAATAAGTGACGATATCCATATGAGGGCTGACATTTCGAGCGAGGGAAGGTACACTCTGCGACAGAGGCCTCTCGCAGACAAAGTTTCGCAGATTCAATTCGAGGTCGAGTCGTTGCAAGTCGGATCTAGGATGTCAATGGGCCAAGTCGGTGGTGCGAGCAAGTTGGATCGTATTAGGTGCCGACTATGTAAAAGCTATGAACAGATTACATCGAGCGGTTAGACGTGAATGGTTTCAAAAACGACTGTTGCGAAATCGTCGACCGAGTGATCGCAGTTTGACATTCATGCTCCACGTCCCCAATAGCGAGTAAGGCAGTGTGTATATGACTACGATACGCACAACAAGAGAGAGCAGAACCGGGCGAGTCGAGAGACAAATGCCTTGACCTCGCGATTCGAAACCTTTGCAATTGTGAAAGTTTGATCGCACAAACCAGTGCTCTTCTTTACCGGCAGTGATAGAGATGACTTTTCAAGTGAGCTACATTGCAAGTTGTATAGTCTCAAAAGAAAGAAGTGTCCTCACCCTCGAGTCGAGTTTGATGAAAAGAGAGCGCTCTCGTTTTCCACACCATCTTCTCTTCTCGACTTTGTCGTACCTATGCCCGGTAATTGACGACGATGAAGAGTAGTTGACCAAAACAATCAAGTGCAGCAGTAACCAAAAAAAAATTGGAAGTTCCGTAGAACTGTTTCCTCTTTACTCGCTAGGAATAAGGAGATTGTGTGTCAATGAAGGGTGATCGTAGAAAGAAAGTCTGAGAATAGCGGCGATACTTAATAAGTCCAATACAATAAACTTGTTCTCTTTCTCTTGCCAACCCGTTGCGATTAACTTGCAGAGTTACGCCCAATGAAGGGGGTGAGAATCGAGAAGTGGCGACTGATTGTGAACGGCCAAGCGAGATTCGAACGCGCGAGTGACCCGCGGTGAGCACAAAAAAAATGCGTTCTCTTCCCGCCTGCCATTCACCCCGCGCCAAAATTCTCTATACTTCCTTCGAGACTTTCTACCTCGCCACGCCCTCCGACTTTCCCTGGTCAGGAGCGAGTGTCGCACTTGTTCTGTCAAGGAAGCGGGTACAAAACCTCGACTGCCGTCGAGCGAATCCGTATTCCGATGGATGTCTACTACCGCTCGCAAATCCAGTCGCTGCTTTCAACCCTCAAACTTTCCGACGCGTTGCCAAAGCGCGTCCATTTTCGTTAGTCGTGTTCGAAATCCACAAGCGCGTTCGAGCAGAGCAGATTTGCGAGATTCTGAGTCAGCGAAATTGCGCCTTCGTTGCCAAAACTTCGCACTTGCTGACATCTTTCTCTCTCTCCTATTCGTCACTCTCCCCTCTCCACTTCCTCGCCCTCTCCACTTCCTCGCCCTCTCACGACTCACTCTCTCTCTCGAATCGCACTCTCAATCGCTCACCAGCGTCCGGACAGTCATCTTCCGCCAAATTCCCTAGAAGCCCCACAAACTTCTCTACCCTTCGGTTCCTTTCTTACCCCTTCCTTTCGTTCGATTTCCAACAAACGACTGCTGGACATCTCTCTTCCACATCACAACATGTCTGCATCACTAGCGCGTACCGTCTTCCGACCTGTCATCTCCTCGCAGGCAACCACTGCTCGATATTTCGTCTCCCAAGCTACGCGTTCTCAAGGTCAAAGGCAAGAACACGAACAACAAACGAACTTGATGGCACATCTCGCGGTACTAGCTACTCTCCTCGCTTCCACAGTGAGTTTCCCCGATCCTCTCATTCCATTCTCAGCTTGAGAGATGCTGACTACTCCCAAATGACTGATAGCATTACTACCTCTCCCATCCCGACGCACTCATGTTCGATCACCCACCTCGCTCAGCGATCAACTGGGTCCCATCGAAACACATCGCTCATCGACAACTTTCCGTCGCTTCCCCCTCCTCGTCCAATTCTCTCGCTTCTCCTTCCTCGCCTTTCACTTCGACAAGATCCACTCCTTCACCACGTCCCCCTCCATCGTTGAACGCTCCACTCTTCACGCCCATTCCGTCGACTTTCCTTACTCCTTTCGATAATCTTGGGAAATTCCTGGCTGGATTTCGAGTAAGGGATTGAGGGAATAGACCAGCGAGCTTGCGAGAGTGTATATAGTGAGGCTGTGTAGGTTCGTTCGTGTGTAGTAGGCTTCTCTGGGACCGTTCTGTACCGTTGTCTTTACGAACTGCAATTTCTTCTTTGATGATAACCTCAATCTAACCGGGACTTCATTGACTGCCTGGACTTCTGAGGTCCTTTGACCCTGGAAACTCGATCGATCAGAGTCCGCGTTTCGAGTAGGAGGGTCGAAGCGAGGAAATTGAGGGCGAGGATCAAGGGCCGGATCCAAAGCGAGAATAAACGGTTCTGGAGCTGTCGCTGAGGATTTGCGATCTCTCTGTCGTATCTGGTAGGAATGAGCTGTGTGAGTGAATGGTAGGAAAGCAAGAGCGATTCATCAACTTCATCAACTCTTGTTCCTCCCCACTACCTAGCTCTCCTGATTACAGACCATCTCAGATACCCGACAATTAGCTCCAGCGTACACCAATCAAAGTATCAGCCGCTCTCTCGCCCTTGTTCTTCTCCTTCAACTCCCCACTTTCGCTCCTCAATCCAAACTGGATCCTCTCGCCGCCTTCACCCAACCGGCAAGGATCCAGATCCTCCTGGTACCGGTTCATCCCATCAAGAGATCCAAATTTGAACGGTATGCAGAGTTGGTGAGGAAGTTTGATAGAATTCCTTTGGCGGATGTTCCTCCAGATAGAAGAGGCGAAAGAGGTAAGGCAGCTCTCTAGAACTATTTCTCATAGTTAGGAAAAGATAGAGAGGGGCGCGAAGGATCTCTGGCAAGCTCGAGAAGACATTCGACGAAGGGATCGTTTCGCTGGACTCATGTCAATCCAGCAAACAACACCGTATTCGACCTGAACTGATACATGACCGCTCACAGCTATATTCTCATCGAGTCCGACAACGCCCGGCTACCTCTTGTTCGACTACCAGACCCCTACAACCTATGCCCCTTCCCATCCTCTCGCTTTCCTTTCCGACCTCCAAGTTCATCGACAAATACAAGGCATCATCGGGATTCTAGATGCGACAGAGTACAATGACAAGGAATTGAGCACAGCGTTGACGGGATTCCAGAACTCGCTCAAAGATCTGCCGAAAACGTTTGCGACAAAAGTTTATGGGTTCGATCCGAGTGAGAAGCAGCTGGAAGAAGGGAGGAAGTTCAAAGAGAGTGAGGGAATGGTCATGATCCCTGGAGGAGGGGATGTCACGTTCTTCCTCAAGTCGCTGCTGGCAGACTTCGGTGGAGAGGTTTTATTCAATTTCTCGAATATGGTGAGTTGCTCTCGATCTCTGTCCAATCCAACGCTAGCTCACGATCCAGAGTATAGGCTGCTCAACTCGAATCAAGAACGAACATCCCTACACCGCAAGAGACTCCAGGTGCAAGCGCTCCCTTCTCCTTCGTCCCTCACAAACCAAACGCTCGAACTTCCATCTCCTCCTACGCCTCGATCCCTCCAACGAAAGCCACATCATCCTCTTCCACTCCTCCGGTATCCGTCAAGCCCCAACAACCTGTCAATCTCGCCTCTCTCGGAATCGCTCCTCCGCCTCAATCTCGAACAGCTCAAGGGCAATGGGGAGGGAGTACGTCAGGGAACCAGGAAGGGTTCCTGTATGGATCGAGTATAGCTAGTAACATGGCGGTACAATCTCAGGTCGTCCCAAGTCCTCCGCCAGGATCAGTTCTCGTCGATCAGAAGGCGCGGAAACGGGTAGCGGGGAGAGAGAAGAAACTGATGGGAGATATGTGGTTACTCGCTGGCCGTCTGTCAGAGGCGATAGCTTCGTGAGTCATCCTTTCTCTAGTCACGTTTTCTTCAAGTTCATTTACGCATTTGTCGAGAATTCAAAGGTTCAACGAAGCGATCATGTTGACGAAATCCTGGCAAGATCAAGTTTGGCAAGCTTCAGCACTCGAAGGACTCGCAGTAGCGCTAGTAGTACAAGCGACGTTGCCAAAGCACGCAATCAATGGCGTTAGTTCCTATTTCCTATCTTCAGACGTCGTGCGAAACTGACATGTCGATAAACTTGACAGCGACCACCGCCTATCATTCCAACTCGTAGCGACTCTCCGACACCCAACAGTGCTGCCGATATCACCACATTCCTTTCCTCGATACCCGACCGACTTTCTCAAGCCGTTTCACTTTACGAAAAGATGCTCACTCCGCTCAATCTTCCCTCCGATTCACCTCCCCCAGATCCAGATCGAACCCACCCCCTGCTCTACGCCGAAGCATCCCTCAGATGCGCCTACTTCCTCTTAGCCGTCTACGAAGCTCACGGCTTGATGCAAAAAGCGCTCGATCGACTCGTATCCCCTCCTTCCTCCTCAACACTTCCTCCGATCTCAAACGCAGACTCCGATGTATCTCAATCTCGAACGGCTCAACTCGCTTCCCTCGCTCCGTCGAATACGGTTCCTCGCTCTTCGATCGCTCTCTGGATCAGCACCGCTTACTCTCCTCATCTCGCAACTCTGTCCCTTCCGATCCGACTACGAATCACCTCTGAGGTTGCAAGTCTGTTCGGTCGTATAGGGTATCGACGGAAAGAAGCTTTCGTCCTACGAGAACTGGCGGCACTTTGCGCAGAGGGAGTCGCCGGGAGAGGAATCGAGATTTTGCCTGTAGGCGGATCGAGAGGAGGAAACGCTGGGATTCCTTCACCAATTCCTGAAGAAGGCGGTCTCTCGAATCCGCCGATACACGTCAACGGAATTCACAAACCGACTCCTCGAACGTCGAATCTCGTTCAAACGACGTCTTCATCAGCTGGAAACGACTCGATCATTCGACTGTCCGAAAGAGTCTGCGAAGCTTTCGGTATTCGAGTAGCACCTAGAGCACCGGGAGGAAAGAAGAAGAATCGAATGAGCATGATGCAAGGTCGAGCACTCGAGATTACAGAAAGCGGAACGGGAGTATTCGGATGGCCTGGACTACAAGTTGGAGTGCTGAAGGATGCTATCGCCATCGCCGAATCCTTGCCAGGTGAGCAGCTCAGTCTCGTCACGTAAACCTGAACGCGCGAACCTGACGCACTCGTTGATTCTTCAGATCCTCAAGCTGCGATACGCTTTACCGTAACTGCTCTTCGAACCCTGTCCGATACGATGTTACCAGCAGATCAGTACGAGCTGAGTCAGAGTATCCCTCGAATATTCGGTGCAGCAACTCGACGAGGCGTCCCTTTCGAACTCGAGTACTGGGGACCGACTCAACTTGTCATGAGTCTTGAAGTCGCTCCGTGAGCTTCTTTCATCATTTTTACCGTTGTATTCGGGCTGACAGCGGTATCTTGAAAATAGATTATCGCCAAATCGAGCTCCTTTCGAACATCCCTTACAAGACGCTTCTACTGAAACCGCTTCAGCCTCTGCTGGTCCGAGAAATCCGTTCATCTGGGATCCAAGGAACAGTAGCAAGAAGGCGACCAAGACGAAACCGACTGTCGTTGAGAACGAGATGACCGAAGTCTTCGTTACTCTTCAGAATCCTTTCCTCTTCGACCTCGAAATCCAGAACATCGAGTTGAGGTATGTACTGCTTTCTCGGATACTTCCTAGTCCGCTCCGCTGATCTTTCGAGTCTACGCAGCACCTCTGGAGTCCCTTTCGCCGCCGATCCTCTCTCGACTGTCGTCCCTCCCGGTTCGTTCCACACTGTTCGACTGACAGGTACTCCTCGTGAACCCGGAATTCTCTTGATTCGAGGATGCAACATTCGTCTCGCTGGTTGTCCGAGTCGAGAGTTCGTCCTACCGATCTGGGATGAAGAGGAGGATGGTCGACGTCAAAAAGCTGCACTTCTCGACACGTCGAAAGAGCGAGTGAAGGCGACTGGTCTAGACGCTATCGCACCACTTCCAACTACTTCAGCAGACCCTGCGGCCGACAGCAAGTTCCTCGAATGCATCGTCGTTCCCGAGCAACCTCTCTTGTGGATGCGAACGACTTCTTTGACTCACGGTGCTCTGATGCTGTACGATGGAGAATTGTAAGGCAACTTGCTCATCTGCATAGAGTTGGGGTGACTCACGCCTGTTGCTACAGTTCAACAATACGAATTGCTCTCGAAAACACTTCGTCCTCTCCTATCGATTTCATCAATCTCTCTTTCACCGATTCTCTCTCTCAGTCGATTCAAGCCTACCTGACGGACAACGAACTGCCAGCCGTCGAAGCTTACGAACTTCAAGCTGAAGCTTTACAACGACCCGTCTTCACCTGGGAAGGAACGAAGGAAACTTCGATTCTTCCCGGTGCTTCTCACATCCTCGAAGTCAAGTGCCTCGGCAAAATTGGCTGGTGCGTCCTCCTCTCTCAATCTTCGCGTGGGCTCTAACTCATCCTGCCGTTATACTGACAGCGGATCCGGAACGATACAAATTGACTACGGACACCTCGACCGCGATATCGTTCGATCGAAGAAGACTTTCCACACACGACAAATCTTCTGCGACGTCTTCATTACCGTTCATCGAGCAGTCATCGCACACACTCTTGACATCTCCCGACTTCGAGCACTTCCAGAATCTTCAGCAACTCACAGTCGATCAGCAAGTGTGGTCAATCTCGGTAAACGAGATGCTGCTCTCGACAAGCGACTCGAGGATAGTCTGAGAGACGTGGACGATGGCCAACATTGTCTTGTTGCTGTCGATGTCATGAACGTCTATGGGAAACCTTTCGAAGTCAAGCTAGAACGTCGAGAAGAGCGTGAGCCACTTCGTCTTTTCTACATTATCTCGATATATCACTGACAATACCGAGCCCCAGACAACGACTTCTACCAAGTTCGACAACGGATAGAGCCGGGAGCTACTCTTCGGTAAGCTCACCTCGTTTCTCTCACTGCTGATAATTACTCACGATCTCGCTTGAGCAGTATGCTGGTTCGACTTGATCGAATTTCTCTATCGCATGAAGAGCTCGATCGACCGATACCGACCTTATCCGAGCGGCAATTCGTCGTTGCGAAAGTCAAGAGAACGAAAGAGGCGGAGAGACTGGAGCGAGAGCTGTTCTGGTACAGGGAGGAACTGTTATCGCGGATTGAGCTGAGCTGGAACGAGGTGAGTCGAATGAGTGAAGCTGGACCACTCGGGAATCGTGCTGATTGCCCCTCGTCACGATTGAACAGGTTGGAAGTCTTCGAACTGGATCAATTTCGCTTCGACATCTGCCTCTCGACCTCTCGCAACTGCAGATCCTACGTCTCGATGAAGTTTCTATCGATCTGTTCCTCGCCGAGAATCCCTCTGCCACGCCTGGAGCATTCGAACTCAAAGGGAGAGGACAGCGACTCTTGTACGAAGCGCAACCTGACGAATTCATCGATGTCTGTGCGAGAGTGACGAATGATACTGGTGAGCCCGCATTCTATCATCAGCAATGAAAACCTGAGACTGATCCGAGATGTGTCTTTGATAGCTACACCTCAAGCTCTCACTCTCCGACTAGATCTACATCCCCCTTCTTCCTCCCCTCAGTCCCTCGCTCACCTCGCTCGCTATCTCATCATCGAGGGTGTCTCTCCCGTTTCTCTCCCACTCCTCGAACCAGGAGAATCTCACGAACAAAGAATATCAATCTGTCTCCTAGCACAAGGTCGCTACGAGTTTGGATGTGTAGTAGAAGATAGAGGGGTGAAGGGGAAGAGGTGGGAAGCGGGAGAACGTGTCGTGATAGAAGTTTGATACGCTGTTTTTTGACCAAAAACCCTTGTTGCCATTTTACCTAACCTGTCTCTCTCTCTCTCTTTGGTCTACTCTTCGGTGCGCCCCATGAGGAGCAATGGGTCGTGACTTGCGCAGAGAAGTCTAGTACAAACAGAGGAGAGAGAAAGACAAGCTAAGGACGAAGGGAGGAAGAAAGTGAAGTAGTATAAATTGTCCATTGAGTTTTCGAAGGAAGGGCATGTATGTTAGAGGAGATTTGAGAATCTGTAAGAAGAAGAGGTATAGAAAGAACGGGTAGAAGTCAGATAACATGAAAGATCTTAACCAAGTTGGGGAGATCTCATCGGCGGCGCAAACTCTCCTTGTTCTTCGTAAGGTGAATCTAGTGGACTGTTGATCCTCTTGAGGTTGTTACCGGTTTCGCCCTGTACGACAACTTCGACTCCTCCTACTCCTCCTCCTCCTCCTCGACCACCGAGTTGAGGTGATGTGAGATGCATCGAATCATCATCCTCGTCTCTTCCAGGAACGAGTGCAGTCGTACTCCGCTCGGCGAAATCGTTCATCATTGAGATACTTGTCGAACTCTCCATGGGTCTCACCGGAGAGGGTCGTACCAGATCAATTCCAGTCGAGGAAGACGTCGAGTTTGATCGAGAAGTAGGGAGGAGGTGTTGAGGAGTCGTAGGAGTTCGTTCTCCACTTCGTTGGGAAGAGAAACTCAAACGACCGAGTGCGGTAGAGGAAGAGTAAAGGGGGTCATCGGAAGAAAGTTGCGAGTTGAAAGGGAGAGGGGAAGCGAGCGATCCTTGTTCGGAGAAATCAAGGTCGGAGAAGATTGGGACTGTGATAGGAGCGGGAGGTGGAGGTGGGTTTCTTCGAGTTCGGGGTTGAGATTGAGAGTAGGAGGAAGAGGAAGAGTTGGGATTTCGCTGAGAAGCCTTGTAAGCGCGAGGAGGATCTCGAAGGAACCCATCGGGAGATTGAGGAGCCTTGTCATTGTTGTTCGAGGAGTGTTGGTGACGTTGAGAATCTTGCGAAGTACGAGGAGAAGAAGTCGGAGGAGTCGAGGTTGTATCGAGGGGAGGGAGGCTAGCGGGAGGTCCTTTTGGCGAAGGAGGTGATAGCGTGACCTCGACAGTATCGCCTTGACTCGGCGACAGAGGGTTGTCGTCGTTCGAAGAAGGTCCTTTCATCGTGACGGCAGAAGCCGGTTCCTCCTCAACCTCGACGCCCATCTTGGGAGCAGCCGAGGGCTGAGTGTCGACGCTCAATGGTCCTTGTCGCCCTCGAGGAGACATCGTAGCTTGAGGACGAGGTTGAGCGGAACCGATTCCGAGTGATCTCCATTTCCGTCTCGACCGCTCAGCGATGAGTCCAATAATTCCACCTTCGATATCTCCAGCTAATCGTCGGAATTGAGATCGCAAGACCCTACCCGAAAACAGGCATGAGGTCAGCCGAGTCCGAGAAGCAGAATTTCGGAAAGAGGAAACGAAATCGTACCAAGTATTCGAGCTTCTCGGATCACCTCTCACTCCATCAATGACGTCTTCACCATAAGTTCCAGCCGTCTCAAAGTACCCTCTCTCTCCCAACCCATCTTCGTCCCAATTATCTCCTTCTCCACTTCCTCCACTCCCATCACTCCCATCATCGTTTCCTCCCAAACTCTCCTCATCACTCTGTCTCTCCCTGAAGCTGCCCCCGTTCGCGCTCCCATTCGCCGACGAACTCGGTCTCTCTCCCAATCTCGCAAATTCCCCCTTCTCCACGTCCTCTACGAAACTCGCCAAGAACCTCGCCCAACCACCACTCCCGTCCCCAGGGAACAATACAACTTTCTCATCGATCTCTCTTCCAAAAGCAATCACTTGTCCTGCTTGACCGTAAGATTTTTGACCTTGATTCGCCGATTGAGTTGGGGAAGGAGGATCCAAATCTACTCCGATATAATTCCCACATCGATCCGTCAAGAGGGGTAACCATCCTGGGTGAGTATACTTCCTCCTCACCCACCCAGGAGGGAAAGACTTCATTCCTTCTTCTTCCTCTTGTTCGTTGATCCCTTCTCTGTAACTCGGTCCGTTCGAGTAATGACTAGAATTCGAAGTACTGTTGGCACTGAATGGATCTTGCATCCCTCTCTCTCCACCTGCCATTTCCAATTTCCTCCAGAATTTCCATTCTTCCTCGACTCGCTCCAAAGGCATCCACCACAAACCCCAAATCAACCCGATTCCACCTTCTTGTGCGGCGAACGAGAGAGAGTCTTGTCCGTCGTGGAGAAGGTACGAGTCGAGAACTGCAGAAGGGATTTGATAGGGTGCGAGAGAGGAACGGAGGGAAGACAAGATTGGGTCATTTGGGGAGAGAGGAGGCGCGAGGGAATCTAGTAGAGTAGGAGATTGGGCGTCGAGGAGATTTGTCAATTGGGTGAAAGTTGCAGAGAGGGGTGGATATCGTTGTGAGGAGGAAGAGGAGGCGTAAGAGGGTCGAGAGAAGGAAGGGACTGGAGGATAAGCGGGAGAAATAGTGGTGCCTCCTCCTCCGACGAATGAACCATCTGAAGTAGTTTGTGGTCGATTGTCGGAGAATGAAGGTCGACCGTTTCCATTGGTCGTGTTTGCTCCTCCACCGTCGAGTTGTACATCATCGTAATCTCCTGAAGGACGAGATTGAGACGGTGGTTGATTCATATTTGACTGCGACGAGGGTAGGGAGCTCTTGTTTTTTGATTTGGATTTGGATGAGCCTCCGAAGAGGTAAGAGAACATTGTAAGGCTTTGTCGAGATCTATGTGAGCGTGAGGGAAAGAAGAGAGGAGAGAGAGACAGGAGAAACAACGATCAGTTCGGCTTTGTTCCTCGGTACAGATAGAGGTTTAGCTGTATCCTCTATCTAGCTGTACAGCTCCTCGTCGACAAAGGGAGGGGGGAGTCGGGATCTCGAGGTGATTCATCGTCACTTGGTTCAGTCTCCCTCATTACTCCCACTCGAGCCCTAATCGATAGCTTCATACCTTCCCTGTGCCTCTACCAGTAGTCGAGCTATTCACTGTAGCCTCCCGTCGAGAGTGATTGTAGTAGAATTGACGCGCTAAGATCTTGGGTGAAACCTTTCCTTCACATCTCCTGTAAACACTCCCTCGAGCAAGTGGAAAGTACTGCTCACCTAGTTCAAATCAATCACCTCGAGGTTGAGTCGATCCAGAGACGCGTTGTCGAGAGTGATGAGAAAGCTGGCAAAGGGAAACTCTCTTCGAACACTTCGCAGTCGACTCAGACTCAGCGCAAAGTTCCGTTTTCCCTTCAACTCGCAAGTATTCGATGTATTCGATACCTCTCATTCTCTAGTGGATCAACTCGAAGGTCAAGCATTCACATAAAAGCTACGAATCGATCATTTCCCTCTCCCCCTTCCCATTCCTCTTCCTCTCATCCCACCTCTCCTCTTCGCACCTCTCCCTCTTCCCCCTCCCCCTTCCTTCCTCGCAAACGCTTTCCCAATTCCAACCATCTTCCCCAATTCCTCGTCCAGCGTCAATACAATCTCGATCGTACTCTTACTTCGAGATTGATAAATCATATCCTCGTCCTAATCAAGCTCATCTCTGTATCAGTTCTCAGCCTGAATTAGAGCAAGAGTCAGAGAGTGAACGTACGTCATCTAGCGGAGTGATCTCGTCCCCTACTACCGTAGTATCCGTTAAAACTTGCATCGTAAAAATCCCTCTCTTCCTCTCTTCTCTCCTTTTACTCCCTTCCTTCTCCTGACCCTCCTCTCCCGAGTCACCCAAGTCATCATCATCATCTTCCGAGATGCTTGAGCGGGAGTCTTCATCGAGAGGTGAACCACCTGGAACTGCATCCCTTATCGCGAGTGCCAGTGACAAAGCCGTTGGAATAGTAGCTGCCATCCCATGCACCTTCAAACAAGTACAGCTATCAACATATCGACGTTTCTGCATCAGTACCATATCTCTTTCCTAATCTCTTCGCAAGCTTCTCCTAAAAATGAAGCTCCTCTCTTTGGTATCAATGAGAGAGAGTCAACTCACCCTCGTTCAACGAATGCCCCTACACCTTTTTTCAACCACGCACTGAACCCCATCCCACCCCCTACTCCTTCCTCCCCTCCCTTTCCCTTCTTCTTGATAGAGTTTCGAACCCAAATTTCTTCGACTTTCGAACCATCTTTCAAATCTTTCGATGTACCTCCAATCTTGTTCCCACTCAACGTTTGGGTGTCTCGAGCTCGAGCTCTGTTGTCTGTAGTTGTAGTTGAGGAGGTGGTAGAGGTTGAGGGACGGGAAGTGGTTAAACGACGCAATGAACCGGGATGAAGGGTTCGTTTCTTTGCTTCTGGTAAAGGAGCTTTGCCATCCTCTTTCTTTTGAGGTTTCGAGGTGCTGGTAGATGCTCTAGGATCTGGTGAGGAAAGAGGAAGAGGAAGGGAAGTTGGATGAGGAGGAGAATGTCGAGCGCGTTTCTTTGGTGGACCACGAGTTGTCGTGGATTGTTGAGAGGATTGGGTGGATTGCGAGGAGGAGGAAACGAGTCGGCGTTTGGAGGGTGCCATGATCTGGATGAGGGGAAAGATGAGGAGTCAGAGGAGGTTGAGAAGATACGATTCACTTTGATACTCGCTTGGGTGATTCAGATGGCTTGGAAGAGCTTCTTAGAGGGTGAGAGAATAGTGTATGGCTTTGCTCAGGTCCTTCCACCTCGCTTGGAAAGTCGTTTCGTTTCTCATCTTTGGATTCGAAAACTCGCACTCGCTACATCTCAAAGTGGAATATCGAACTATGTACGCGATGTGCAAGATGATGCGACTAGGAGGACGCAGTTGGAACAAGCCAAGGACGGAGGAGGACGGAAAACTAAGTTAGATTCGAAAAATGTCCGAACGAAAAGGAGCAGAAACGCATTGGAAAGCGATAGAGAACACACTCAATTGGCGGGGAAAGACTAGAGAAGGTAGCTATGTGGGATCAGACAGAGGTAACCGAACAGTATTGATGAAGTTGACGAGGGGAAAGGTTTTTTGCGAGAGAGTGATCGTGAGTAGGATCGAAAACTGTTTCGACATCGGAGTGGAACTGATCTGTTCTTGGGTCATAGTGATGCCAGGACGGATTCGCGAGAGGCTGCTCGTGAGGAGGATCGGACGTTGACTCGACGTCAGACTGGAATTGACTTGTTGTTGGATCGTAGTGGTACCATGATCGATTCAGATCAGAAGTTGGCTCAGACTGTTGGGAATCAAGATTAAGCGGGTTTAAGATGAATGAAGAATGAGTGTGGAACCGCACTGGAGGATCCAGATTTGTCGATGCTGAATTGACAGAGTCGAAGTCTTGTGAAAAGGGCTGTTGTGTCTGAGAAGGAGAGTACCGCAGGATAGCAGGGGAATGGACGGAGTGGACGTCAGGGTTGGAGTGTTGAAAGGGTTGGAAACGAGGCAGCGTAGACGCTAATGCGTGTTTGAGTGCTTCCCTCGCAGCTTCTACAACAGCGGAGAGGAATTTAGGTAACGTCTGTTACCTCTTATGAGTCAGCGAGCTCGCGAGTGACGAGGAGGTAGGAGATCGACGTACGGCACCTTCGCGAAGAGGAATGGTTGGATCCGTTTCAGTCCATATCCAACCCTCGGAGAGCTCTCTCTCTGCAACATCCTTGACTGGACAGAAGCTCTTGACGTGCTCGTCGAATTCCCTTCTGTCTCGTCGAACACAAAGCGTCAGCTCGGCTCTGGATTCCGCAACTAAAAGTAAAGCATTCACTCTGCTCTGAAGCCAGAGGTCCAACAGTTCTCGCATCGGAAGGGCTGATCCGAGCCTTGATGACAGGCTCGTATGAGGCGTGGGGTATCCTTAGTCCATTAGATTCCAGTCAGCTTTCTGGCGGTATCATCTCAAGGAATAACGAACCTTTGTCGCACGCAGACAAAACGCGCACGGTAGAGCCGGTCGGTTCAGTCTATCGATTGTAGAGCGTTTCTTACTTCGCTTGACTTCCGTCCTCGTGGTCTGTCGCACACAACCAAGTTGGTGAGACCGCGAAAGAGAGTCGAACGAGGCCATTCACCTCTCTCAGTGCTCCTTCCCTGTTTGTGTCGATCTTTGGGAGGAGTATACGTTCCTCGCGATGACCAGGACGATTTGGGATCGGAGCGCTAGTCGAATTTCCACCGGCAGTTGTTGCCCGTTTTCTGCGTCGAGTAGCCAATACTCCCGACATGTGATTGTCGAACGGTTTGCTTGTGTGGCTATGTGAGAAACGATGTGAACTTGGAGAGGAAAGATGAAGAGGAAAGGAGAGACAGAGCCATTCTTGAGTGAGACCGGATAAAGACTTCAAATTTTCGCCGCGGACTTCTACCTCTCTCGACCGATGATGACGAGTGTGCTCTCTCGCGTGAGCAGCGGACAGTATACTCCAAACTTGTATAGTTACATTTGAAACAGAGACTGAATACTGCGAATTCAATCGATACTGATTTTTGCGTGTGTCCAAACCTTTGCGAAATCACCTCTTCCCTTCTCCCTCCTTTCCTCCATCTCAAATGCTTTACTCTTCATCAGCAACTCCAACGACATCCTCTCCTCCCATACTAGGGTCCTTTGATCCTTTCTCACCATCCTCCATATCTGCCGCCCACAACGCGGCACCCGCACAACTCGTGAACGTGAAGAAAGGACCGATAAGGGGAACCAAGTTGAGGAGTAGAGAAGTGGCACCGAAACTATTTCAATTTCGAAGAGTTGAGTTTTTGAGGAGTGAAAAAGGGAAAGGAGAGAGGGATAGACGTACGCGGTGTATGCTCCTCGACGTTTCTCTACGAATTGAGATTTGGCACTGGAGGATAGACCCTTGAGTTCGAAATAACGAGAGTGGGCGGCACTACAGAACCGAGAAATTTCGTCAGTTCTCAATGGAATATGCGAGATTGAGAGAGGGAGAGTGGAGAGAACATACGGTCCAGCCTTGATTCCGTTCAAACCCAAGAAGACGGCAGTTCCGACACCAGGGATCAAATTCAAAGGTAACGTGATCAAATACCTAACCAATCCTTCCGCCGAGAACTTCTTGACTGGTTTCAAAAGACTCTTTCCTAAGCTGACTCCACCGGAACCTCGAGAGATCTTGCGACCTTTCTCGACGAGTTGGGTGTGACCTCGTTGGATGAGGATCGCGTCGAAGATTCGTTCGTTCAGTTGAGGGGAGATTAAAGAGCGAAGGAGGATTTGAAGAATGAAATAAGATTCTCCGAGGACGAGGGGGACGGCTACGGCGAAAGCTATTCACTCTCACTCAAAATTCGAGTCAGTCACGACGGATAAAGAAGAGGAGGAAAGTTGAACGGAGAGAAAGTTGAGGGGACGTACCTAGAGGTCCGGAGAAGAGAGCGCATACGGCGACTTGAGGGAAATAGGTAAAGATGAACATGGATAAAACGGTGATTGCAGAGATTCCCAAGGTTCTCATGAGGAGGGGAGTCAAAGATTGGGCGAGTTTAGGGTGTTGAAGAATGTAAATGAATCCTTTCCTAAATCACCTCATGTAACTCATTAGTACTAATTGGGAGTGGTAAGGGAGGAAGGTTCAACGTACAAAGGGTAGAGGTAAGCGGTGGATTGAACTGCGGCAGCTCCGATTGAACCCAATTGTTTCGCATCCTCTTTGGCAGTTTGTAACCCTTTTTGAACTTGACGTTGTACTAGTCCGGCCTTCTCGGATGCTTGATCACGGGTAGCTGAAGATGACATGATTCGGAAAGTTGGAGTGAAGTGAAAGAGGATCAGAGAGAGAGAGAGAGAAAGGAGAGAGAGAGGGGGAGGGGAGGTTGATTGATGACGCAGGCCTGATTTTGATCGTCGATTTACTGTAGATGAGACATTATTAGACTGCTGTGCAAGGCCGAATAGTCGACTCGATTTCAGTCAAATTGGGAGATACATTTGAGCGAAAACTGCGTCGAAAATGAGCGAAGTCGGAACTAGCGGACAGGTGTCGAATTCCTCACTTCAGCCTCATTCGCTCGACTACTGTAGGGAGAGCTATGGCTATACTATCAGATCACAGTGAGCTAACCTCACTAGTTATCTTTTCGCTGTCACTCACAATCTTGCCCCCTTTCCAACTCAGATGATTCAACACTCGCATCTCCACTCCTCTCAAGCTGCACTACCATCACCAAACTAGCCTCACAATCCTCACTAAGCTCATCAGAATGGACCCAAGCAACTACAGCAGCTCAATACATCGCAAACTCTTCGAATACCCGTCAGTTCTCTCCCTTTCTTCCCACGCACCTCTCTTGCCATAGAAGCTGACCTGAGTCGCGGTGTCATCTCCGACAGATCAATTGAGATCAGATGTAGGAAGTCCAACGGGAACTATTGATTCCATCTCGCGAATATTGAGGAACCTACTTTCAATGGAGGACAGTCAAGAGGTAGTCAAGGCGAGAATGGAATGCTGTAGGGTAGTCGGGAACCTATGCTTCGATCATGGTACGACTTTATCTCTGAACCAGCGAAGTTTAAGCTGATTTCGATTTAATGTTGTACAGATGAAAATCGACAACTCGTACTTGACGCGGGAATCCCTGAGCTTATCATGGAGACGATTCATACGACTACAAGATGGAGAGGAGAAAAACCTGATGAGGGACAGGAGAGAAAGAGGAGGTTGTTGAGAGTCGAGGAACTGAAGTTATTGAGAGCTGCGGTTGGAGCTACAATTAATTCTTCCCTAAAATGCGGTACGCTTCGCTGTCGCATACTCACATGCAGCGTAATGCAGCGCTCATGTGAACTGTTAGGGCGATTCTACAGATCCGATGAGGAAGCACCTCGCATCGACACCCTTAACGTTCAGAGCTTTACTATCCCTGGTCGATAATCGACCGAATTCTCGCTCTACTCAGCCAGTTTACGTTGTAGGACAGTGGGTGAGAGACAGAGGAGCTATGAGTCAGGAGGAATGGGAAGAGAGGTTGGATCTGGGTGAAATGATCGCTGGATGGACAATGAACGTTTTAGAAGATATCCTTTCAGAAGGTACGCTTTCGTCTCTCGTCTACATTTCCTGCTCTCGAAGCGACGTGTTGACAATCGACGAGACACTGTACAGATAACTCGAATTACCCTTCACCCGATGGAATTCCAATTCTCGCATCCATCGTCCTATCCCTTCCTTTCTCCTCTTCCTCTTCCACCTCCTCCTCCCCTTCCTCTCCATCTCTCACATCCCTCTCCCTCACCTCCCCCTCCCCCGATTCCGATTCCGACGATTCTTCCTCCCTCGACACCTCGATCGAACTCCTCTCAATCGCTTCCGCACTCTTAGAAGGACTCGTCCTCGATCATTCTGCACACAAAGTCACTCTCACCTCTCCTTCTACTCACTACAGCTCACTTCCCTCGCCCCGATCAACGCTTCTCCACAACTTGCTCGATTTCCTCGAGTTCTCTCGACCACCACTCAACTGGGCAAACTCGGAGGATGAGCGAAAGAGATTGAACAAGACTATTGGGTTAGTGAAAACAGCTATTGGACGTGCGGTAGTCGAGTGCCCGAATGAGGATCGAGTCATGCATGAGATTTGGAGAGATGGAGAATGGGTCGTCGAGAGGATGAAGAGTTGGTTGGTTGGCAAAGAGGAGAGGGAAGATTTGATCATTTGCGCTTCACACTTCTTGGCGGGATTGGGGAGAACTGGTGAGCTCTCGCTTTTCCTTTGGTCGTGGAGAAGACAATCTTGACTGAATTTGAGGAGGGGGTTTAGATGAGTACACTGAACGACTCGTACATCAATACGGACTCGTCGAGCCATTAGTATCAATTGTCAGAGAACGGATACCAGTCGCTCTCTCGCCACCAGCAGAAGGTAGTACGGGAGGGGAGAATACTCAGATTTTATATGGTGTAATCAGTTTGCTCCGACATTTAGCTATACCACGTGAGCTTATTCCCGATCCTATCCAACTAAAACAAAGCTGAGTAAGATCGGAAGAGTCATCCGCAGTCAAGAATCGTCAAATTGTTTCGGAGACTCGAATCGTTGGATTACTGACGGAACTACTGAGGGACAAGATGGATATCGTCAAGTTACTGCAGATGAGTGTGGTGGGTCTATTGAAACATCTGACGAACCTCAATAGTGCGTACATCGGCCTTCATCTTCCCAAGAAGTCCGAAAACTGATTTCGATTGAATGAGGAAAACAGTTCCAAACTCCCTCGACTTGCTCTCTTTCAAGTCTTCGACCTCGACGGATCAAGAAGGACAAAGGACACCGCTAGATCTGATACTAGCCCTCATCAAGCGGACAGACGAATTACAACTCCGCTCGGAATCCACTCGAATCCTGATCAACCTCATTCGATCCCTCTTCTCCGCCTCTTCTATATCACTAAACGAAGACGTCAAACGAGGGAAAGAAGCGGTCTTGGAGAGAAAGGAGATTATCGAAGCTGTTAGTGAGCAAGTGAGGAGGAGCGGGAAATACCCGGTTTTGGTCAATGAGGGAATCGTTGCGTTGAGTCTCGTGAGCGGGAACGCAGAGAAAGGAGGTGAGTACCGTTCTACTCTCTCTCATCGCGAATTATCTCGCTAACAATCATCTCTCGGCGGGTTGTACAGCTTCGATCGTTCTCGCCACACTCGTTGACACTCCCTCATCACCGCTCCCTCCTATGTCAACGGATCCTTCCTCACCCGAGTCCTCTCTCACTCCATCTCAACCCTCTCGACGCTCTTCACAATCGACAAATACTCCCTCAACATCGCTCGATCAACTTCTCTACTACCTTTCCTCGGCACCTACAATCACTCAATCTGGAACAAGCGGAATCAGACCGGAGATGATCGTCAACGTCTGCACTCTCTTGATTACTACGCTCAAGAACGCTCCATCGAGCGAGAGTCGGAGGGAGGAAGTCAGGAGGAGAGTGAAGGAAACACTCGAGGAGATGGGCGAGGTAGAGGGAAGGGAGGGGAAGGAGTGGGACGCGATCAGAATACTGAGAAGGGTTGTTCAAGATGGGGACCAGGCGTAGATCTCAGTCAACTCGACGGCTGGAATGATCATCGCTCGAACAGATTCTGGCAGTACAGCACAAATCGCTACGATTCCACAGATCAGAACTCAGAGCGAGGGACAGAGAGACGAGTAGATACGCAAGTGTCTGTGGGAATAGGAGAAACAGGAACAAACAGACTGAGGGCGATGAACAGTTTGGGATCATCTCATATTCAGATTTCCCAGCGAGATCGAGGAGTAAAGCAAGATTTCGACAGGCAGTGAGCGCGAGGGCGCTTGGGAGTAGGAGATGAAGAGCTCGACCTGCGAGATCGTTTCGAAGATCGTTGCTTCGATGGCTGTCGACGAGAAAGGAACCAAGATTCAGTCACATCCGGTCTATCCCAACAGCTAGAGGGCTCTTACGGTGTAACTGCGAATCGCTCTGAAAGCTACAGCGATGTAGCCTTCGCCTGGTCCTCCGACCCTTTCAACTTCTTTGTCGAACGCAACGGCGGCAACATCGGTCAAGACACGCCTGACATCGCTATTGAAAGAACGTCGTAGTAGAGATGGCTTGGCGACCATAAGCTGAAAGACCGTCTTGTTCCATTTGATCTTTCGCTCATTCGGGCTGAGGTGATCGGTTTCGAAAAACCAAACACTGATGGCGACCCATACGGTACAAGCGAGTCGCCACTTCGGCTCGTCGTCTCTAGCTCCGAGTAGATCGTCGACTGCCAATACGGCGCAGGCGACAGGAGACCAACAGAAAAGGTTGTCTCTTGCAAGAGCTTCGACGAGCTGATCTTGAGCGTCCTCCGACAATTTGGTTGACGAGAGCGTCATTTTCAATTTGCTCTCTGTGGCGCGGGAGCTGTGGGAAACTCGGCAGCATCAGCGATTGACGACCCAAAGATGGAGGAGCAAGCTCGATTTCTCACTCATCGCTGAATTCCTCAGTGTTCGAGAGCTGAAGAAGAGGCATCAGCGGCTGATCAAGGTCCTCAAGGGAGTCTGATGCTTACAACTTGTTGTCGCCTATCGCGTCTAGTCAGATTTTCGCTCATAAGGGCAGTCTCGATATGACGCTCGATACGAGGGTATAGCTTCTGATCGAAAACAGTGTAGCCCAGCTTCTGAGAGAGGGAGATATTTGAGTATGACTCGAAAGTTGGAGGCGTGCCTTCGTACGTACAATGGGCGTGGGATGATCCGTCCACCAATGAGTAAAATCTTCTTCGTCGAACCGTTCAGGGTCTGCATTGTAGTGGACGATGAGTGACATGCGAACTCGAACAGAGCAAGATAGATCAGAGACGGGACACAGAGACAACGAGAAGGAGACATTGCTCACCATCGAACGAGATCTTTCGATCCGGTTCCAGCTTTTCATGCAGACGAGCTGCCAAAAAGGTACTCGGTTTCAACAAGCCTCGCGGTGACAATACGCTTGGAAGACAGTCTAGTGCTTGCATGCTGAGCGGAGCTGGAGACAAGCGAGAAGCGAAAAGTGAGAAGCGGGAACCGACAGAGAGAAAAGGACTTAGTTCGGGAATAGACCTATGACCTCCGCGGGGAGACAGACCGAACCACGTGCGACGGGCCGGAGAAACGGAAGTTCGGAAGAAGGCCTCAAGTCGGAATGAATCCCATCCAGACAAGTCACAAACTTACACAGTATTCGACAAAGGGTGACAAGAGATATGGAAGGGGATTGACTGAGACGGGAGGTATAGAGGAAGCAACGAAGGGCGGAAGGTTGAGCTTCACATTTCCCAACGTGAGAGCGAGAGAGACGAGAAAGAAGAAGCGAAGAGGAAAGCGGATCGGTAATAAAGTCAGAATCTTCGCGGCGAGAGAAGTGCACCACATGGAAGTGAGAAGAACCGATTACAGGAATCAGGACTTTAAGCTCGGCTTCCTACCGTCAGAGCTTTTCCCTCTCGTCATTGATGTAATCCCAAACCCGCTTCCCATTCAAGTCCTCCAAACCATCCACCTGCCTTCTCGCGATCCCGAACTCTCCCAGTCGCTCCATTTGCGCAGACGAGAGCGGAGAGTCGAGGCCGTTTAGCCGAAGGAAGAGGAATTCCCACATCGTTGCGTTTGCGAGCGTGAAGTGTCGCTGAGAATCCTTGCATTGATCGTCAACGCTAGAAGACCTACCGAATAATCAGCTCGAACACGGAATCTCGAGAAGACGAGACTCACGAAATGTCACCTTTGAGCAAAGCCTCAATCTCGTTCTTGCTAGCATCTGAGTCTTCCCGAGCTTGTTTGATCCTATCCGATACGTAGAAGTCTTGTAGAGCAGTCGCTATAGCTATCGTCGAGGGAGCGAGATGACTCATCGCAAGAACCAGAGAGGACGATGGTGAAAAGTTGGCTCACCTTTCGGATCGTCCACTTCGACAAGAGTCCCGTTCACTCCATCGTCGAACTGTAGAGGTATACCTCCAGCTTTTGTACCGATCACCCATTTCCCTTGATGCAGAGCTTCACTAACTTTGATCTCGTAACCTGCGAACTCCTCGAAAAGGTTCAGTCAAGCGAATCGATCAAACAGTATTGAGGACTAAGTGACTCAACCTTCTCTCGTCGAGACTTGACAGACGACATCAGCTCCTCGTAAGATCGTGTTGAGGAGACGATCTGAATCGATGCACCAGAAGTTCAGTTCAAAGTATGGAAACGATCTTACGGTAACAGAAAGGATTGCTCACCGGAAGAAGGAGCACGAACAGAAAAGATATCTTGTCGAATCTCATCGAAAGAAGGGTCGTCGAGTTGAGCGTGAAGAGCTTTGAGGACGACAACTGAATCGGGATCGTCGATTGATGAATGACCAGTCTGTGAGTGAAGATCAGCTTGAATCAGCTGAGGGCATGAAAGCTCAGATACAAGATGTCACATAACTCACGAGGACTAGCTGAGGAGGTGGTTTTGAGTCGAGTCGACTGTCTTGCAAGTACGAGAGTCGGAATAATCGATAAGCTTCTACTAGCTGAGGAATGCCCTGCACGTGCAATCGCGAGCAAACGATAATCAGCGATTTGAAAGGGTATGCTGGCAAGAGAGTTGGCAGGTTTCATACTTTTGAAGGATCAAATCTAGCGATTTGCACGATGTAACCTCTTTCCCAATCGACTTCCTTTCCCATCGCGCTCTATGCCATCGAACACAACGATCAGCGCCTAGCCGAGTCAGTCGCGCTATAGAGGAATAGCGAAAGCCTGGCCTGCTTACCTGAGCTGCGAGATTGAAAGTTCTGCGATAAGAGTCGAGGTGTTCCAAAGGGATTGGTTTGTTGAGACCATCGAGAGGTGAAGTACAAGCTGTCGCAAAGACCTTCATCCCTGAGCTTGTCAAGATCGAAGGTTCAAGAGAGAAGGCAGAACGAACGAGGCATGTAAACGACAGGCATCGAATCTTTGACGATTTGAGGAACAAACTCTTCGACTGGATGCTACGCTCACAGACCTTCATGACAGCATCAGCTTCTCCGCTGTTCCTGTCTCGTAGGCGCGAACGTACAGCGACGAATAAATCTGCTAATCGAATGAAACTCCAGAGGTAATCCCATGTTGTCGTTTGTTGTTCCACTTTTTGATCGATCAAGTCTGCTCGAACTGCGAAGGAGTACCTCGACTCATCAGTCTTCAGTTTGACGAAGCTGATGAAGCACGGTGAGCGCTCACTTTGGATGTGGGAACGATAGATGATTTTTGTTCGAGGCGAAACTCTTCGAATGATCGGAATCAAAGCGCTCACTACGAACAGCTTCCCTGATCTACGTCAACGGTGAACCGGCAAGTAGCTTGAGGAGCGGCAACGTACATTGTGGATCATCAATCACGACAACATCAAACTCTTCCAACATATCTTTCGTATCCTCCTGATTCCCTTGCCACAAAGTCTCATAATACCATCTAGTCCAACTCTCAAACAATTTCTTATCATTCTCTGCAAGAATCGTCAAAGGTTTCGCAACACCTTGTAGAACGTTCTACAATATCAAAAGCAAGTGAGGCGTTTCTCTCATCGTCCAGAGAGAGAGAGGGGGGGACAAAGGAGAAAAACGTTAAAACGTACATGAAATTTCCTCTTCGTTATATCGAAAACTCCCGATTCTCCAGGAGGTACGAACCATTTTGTGTCTACTCCAACTTGTGTCCACAATCTCATCAGTGCGTGCCTCATCAAAGCTACTCCACCACCCCTAGGAGTCGCAGAAAAGAATCCGATTCGAATCTTTTGGGACGTGAGGGTTGAAGAGAAGAGAGAGAAAGTCGTGAAGAGTGAGGGAGGGGTTGTGAGCTTGAGGAGTGAGAGTGAGTGGAGGTGAACTCGATGATTCGCGTCGACTGTGAAAAGCCTGTATACTCAGCGAAGGATGATAGGCTGATTATCGAGTGAAGACGACTCAACCTAAAACTTGTCGGTTCTTATCAAATTCGATTCTCATAGTTGAACTCTCGAGTACTTCCAAACAACTTACTGCTTCTTCAACGGCTGAAACTGATTGACTTGCTAAAGAGAACTTGTGTCGAGCTGATTCTGGGGATGCTAGGAAGGGGAGTGCGTCGAGAGAGAGCCAGGTTCGATCGATGAATTGGTCGAGTGGGGTAGGGGCGAAAGAGGGCGGAGAAGTCAACGAAGCGATAGTAGGTGATAGAGCAACGATCTCAATCTGTGATACAAACAAACACGAGAACAAAGTAAGCTACTCTAGACGTTTTCGACTTGTTTCGGCACTTGTATCGACCCACCTTGTGACCTCTCGTCCTCGCATACTCTTCAATTTTCGTCAGTATCTCATCCAATACCTCCTTCCACTCCTTCCCCTCCTTCCCGACTGATCTTTCACTCCTCATAATACACGTTCCATCGCTCACAACGACTACGCTCTCAACTCCTCCTTCATTCTTGTTTTGATTCGCAATCGCAATCCCAACAAACACTTTCGATCTCGTTGCTGTTACAGGTCTGTTTGGTTTTGGAGTGAGAGAGATCTTGCGAGATGACAAAGGAGTCGAAGAACGAGAGATTGAATCGGTTGAGAACGCTGATATGACTAGATTTGATACATTCGAGGCCATTGTGAGTGATCTTGAGGGGGCTAGAGAGGCTTGAGATTGAGAGATCAATTTGATGAGATCAAAGCGAATCGATATTGAGAGAGCTGCTGGGAACCTTGTGAAGAGCGAGGGGAGAGTAGTAAGGAGTAGCTAGACGCTCTAGTTAGCTATAACCAAGTGGTCCAGAGCAGTTCGAATCTATCGGGAGTGAAGAGCAATAAGCCAACCCTTCTCTCTTCTCATTACCTCCATTCGTTTCAGTCAGATAGATCCAGAGGGACAGAAATGCAAGCTACAGATAGAAGACGGTTTACTGCACCTGAAGGATCTCTACCTCTCAATTATCGAAAGATTCCCTCAACTTCATCAACAACTTCAACTACTACTCCAGGGCAGAGGGAGGATAAGAGGAGTACAGATCAAGTCAGACCTATATGTGCGTCCATGACTTCTCTGGATCCATCTCGTTCAATCATACAGCTGATTCAGAGAAGTCGGAATCAAACAGTTTTGCAACCTGGTTTAGTGACTGAAGCTGCTGGATCCGCTTATATAGAAGCGGGAAAGACTAAATTGATCTGTGCCGTGTTAGCTTTCAACTTTCTTTCCTGTGATAGTATTCCTCCTCGAAGACTGACTTTTTCGCAATCTTTTCGACTTAGGTATGGACCTAAACCTACTGCTTTATCGACTGCATTCAACCCGAAAGCGAAACTCAATGTAGAAGTGAAATTCTCACCTTTTTCATCAGGAGTGAGGAGGTTCGTACCTGGCAAAGTGAGCTCTCTCTCTCATCCCCTCTCCATCACTCTCAATCCAGAACTAACGAAGGGGGGGTGCGGTGGTTCACAGGATACGGAAGCTTCTACATTAGCAGCGACGTTACATCAAAGTTTGTTACCTTCGATCGTGTTGGAGAGTTTACCAAAGAGTCAGATTGATCTGTTTGTGACCATTTTGGAGAGTGATGGTTGGGACGGAGATGTTTCAATGTACGTTTCCTCATGCTCCTTCACTGGGTATTGAACGTCTTGCTGAGTCAGGTGTTGCTTCGGAAACTACAGGGCTACGACAGCTGCTTCAGTAGCGTTGGCAGAAGCGGGAATTCAATTATATGGATTAACGATCGGTCTATGCGCTGTAAGTCATGCTTCTCCCCTCATTACCCTACAGAGTGTAGCTAAGAATGAGATCCTGCATGGCTTAGGCTTCTCACCCTGCTTTCCCTTCGACTTCACCTCTACTCGATCCAACAAGAACAGAAGCGGCCGCATCAAGTTCATTCTTCTCGATAGCTCTCATGCCCGCCTTAGGATCAGTCACGAACTTACGGCTGACAGGTACTATCGATCCTACTGTTTTGGATGTCGTAAGTCAAACGGATCAGGCTCGAGAAAGTTTTTCGAAAATTTCGACTGACTCCATGAATTCCGCTTGACTTGCAGGTTTTGGAGAAGTGCTTGGAAGTGAGTAAAGGATTACATGGGGTGGCTAGACAGGCGTTACTACAGAGCGCAGAGAAGGGAGAATCACAGCCACAGTAGTTCAGAAGTCCTGCGAAGTTAGCGAAAAGTCGAATGTCGACGCTGAAAACGATGCTAAAGACTCAAGACTCTTCGTAATAGATCATTGTTGTATTCATTCACTGGATCCTAGTGCGATCGAGCTTATCGAGGGGTTGCATCTTGAAAGCGAGAAGACAAATGTGGTTCGGAACGCAATTCGCTGATTGATAAAAACCCCTTTCACTCCTCGTTTCACTCCCTTTCTCCTCCTTCTTCACCTATCGACCACTCCCAACCACAAACACCTGATCAAACAAGCCCACACGATCTTGTTGCTTTCAATTTCAACCAGCGTCCGACTCTCTCCCTCTCCTTGTTTGCCCGATTTGTCCCTCGATTGATCGCAAGGCTCCGACTGCAGATAAACCCGCCCACCCACTTGAAACAACACCAGACTACTAGATTACAGCGTCAGGGATCTATAGCAAGGGATAGTGCGATATTCGACTTCCCTTCTGACGGCATTCGAAATCTCTCCCTTTCCTTTCCCCTTCCTCTCTCATCGTCGCCCCCACTCCCTCGTGATCCGACTCAAGGTCTGAGTGATGTCCAATCATTCATCAGGCCCTTCCACTTCTCGTTCAACCCTCGAACGAGCGCCACCTAGACCACCACCACCTCCTCAACCAGCTCCTTCTCTCCACCGCCTCCCTTCCCTCCTAACCGGTTCAAGATCAGGTTCAGCATCCCCTTCAACTAGGTACGGTTCGTTCCCACCTAATGGTGAGGAAGGCGTTTCAACAAACCTCGTTCAACCACCCCCGAATTCGAATCATGGTCATCATCATTCACAATTATTAGAGGAAGCTTTAGTTAATGCCAGAGTTCAGAAGAAGAAGAAAGGTTTCATGTTGAATCGGAAATGGGAGAGAAGTCAGGAGAGATTGTTGAGATTGACGAGGGATGGGAAAAGTTTTGATGATTCTAATCATCACGAGGGGAATCGAGATGATCGAGAAGAGGAGGAAGATGAGGAAGAGGAAGAGGAGAGACATCAGAGTGATGAGCCTTTATTGGAGACGGATGGAGAGGGGGACGAGGTTTGGAATGCCGGAGATGGATCTTGGGGGAGAAGGAGAGCGGCGAAGAATTTGAGAAACGCTGCTGCTGCGAGAGCGAATGGGGGAGGGGTCAACACGGGATCATCGGGAGGACATCAGGAAGATAAACAATGGGGAGTCGTCAAAATGGAGTTGATGGCGAGAACTTGGGGAAAGAAAGGATTGTTCACGATTTACGCAGGGTGAGCTCACTCTCTCTTTCGTCACCTCGAGGACGATTCAGAGACTGATAGAGTATTCTGTGACAGTCTTTACTTGATCTCGACTTTGATCTCGCTCGAGGGAAATACGACACCAACGATCGAACCTTATTTTTTGAGTCTTCTCGGTGAACACTCGATGTTGAGTTCAGTAATCATCGTCACTTCCGTAAGCGACTCCTCTCAATCTCGAGTTCTCTCAACTGTCACTTACGGAAGTTTCCGTTGCAGATCACCTTCGCTGTCGGCAAACCACCTTTTACCAAAATTCTCGACGTCTTCGGTCGAGCAGAAGGAGTTTGCCTCGCTGCAGCTCTCTACTCCCTCGGATACCTCTTGACCGCTTGCGCTACCGATGTCAAGGTGTTTGTATTTGCTCGAGCACTCGCTGCTTTAGGTGGTCAAGGGATTCAACTCGCTCAACAGATCATCGTTGCTGGTACGTCTACTTACTTCTTCTGAGCCTTTTATCACTAGAGAGCTGAACAGGATTCGACGATGCAGATACGACAACTCTATCAAATCGAGGATTGATCACTTCGACAGTTTCCCTTCCTTGGTTACTCACAACCTGGATCGGACCTCCGCTCGGTGCATTCTTCCAACGTCGCGGTCCAATCGGTTACCGACTCGCTTACGCAACGTTCGGAATCCTTCTCCCTTTACTCGCTACCGTGTTGTTCTGCACGTTATGGTTGGAGTGGAAAAAGATCAAGAGAAAGGCGGTCAGAGAGGGTAGGACACCTAGTACGAGAGATTTGGGGATCGGAGTCAGTACGAGAGCGGCTTGGAAAACTGCTAGGAGTGTTAGCGTTATTGAGGAAGGGGGAGGATCACATCAACATCAACATTATCAACCGGGAAGGAGTTCGTTGTCTGCTGTGAGCGAGGATGAGGATGATGAGGATCGAGTGCAGTATGGGAGGAGGGATAGAAGGTTGTCGCACGCTGCAGACGCGGCAGCGAACGAGTTGAGTAAGAGGAAGAGGTGGAGAATGTCGATTTGGGATAAAGCGGCGGAATTATGGAAAGATCTCGATGTGGTTGGATTGGTCGCTTTGACTGTCGGATGCGGTGCTTTCCTGTTACCGTTCACGTTGGCGATGAAGACGAATCATAGTTGGGCTAGTCGTGAGTTTCTCACTCACTCCCTCTCCTTTTCACGAATCTGCGCTCATTCTTTGATCGCCCATTCATTCTAGCTTCAATCTGGGGTTTGATCCTATTTGGTCTGGCGCTACTCGTCTTCTTCGCTTACTACGAAACCCACATTTCTTCGATCCCACTCCTTCCTCCTCGACTCCTCAAGAACAAAACGATCGTAGGAGGTTCAGCACTCGGTTTCTTCCACTTCTGCAGTCAGTTCTGCTACGAGAGCTTCTTCACGAGCTTCTTACAGTACGACGCTCGCTATCTTCCGACCCTCTCGTGCTCAGCTGATAGTCCGTTTTCGTCAACAGAGTCGCTCGAGGTCATTCTCCTCAAGATGCTTCTTACATCAGGTGAGTCTCCCTCAATGTTTGTTGCTTCAAGATGCCAGAGCTGACCTCTCTGCGTATTCTCTAGTCAATCCTACATCTTCGCCGCCTGTGTCGCCGCCATCGTCGCTGGTTCTTTCGCCAAAATGACGAACCGTTACAAATGGATCGGAATCGCTGGAGTCCTTATTCACGCCGTCGGAGTTTGGCTCATGATGAGATCGAGGAACTTGAATGGGTCAACTTTCGAACTCGTATTGAGTCAATTGATTGGAGGGGTCGGAGGCGGATTCACGACGATTGCTGCTCAGATCGGCTGTCAAAGTGTAGTAGGACATCAAGGTGAGCTTCCTTATCTTCTCCGAGTCGATGCGAGCGGTCACTGACAAGTTGCGTGAAATTTGCTAGACGTTGGAATCGCTACCGCTATCTTCCTCACGATTACTCAGATCGGAGGAGCTGTCGGAGGTGCACTAGCCGGGGCAGTCTGGTCTACCGTCCTACCGAACCGACTTCGTGCCCACCTCGACTCTTCTCAATACCCTCTCATTCCCGAAATCCTCGCTTCCTTACCTTACGCCCTCTCGTTCCCTCCCGGTTCGGACACTCGACTCGCCATCGATCGAGCCTACGTCGATGTGCAGAAGAATCTCAACTGGTTGGCGATGGCGATGTTGTTGCCTGCTTTGATTGCGGTTTGTAGCATGAAGAACGTCAATCTCGAGAAAGAGGATCAGGGTCAAGGGGAAGGTGTTGTCGTGCTAGGTAGAGCTAGCTTTTTGGGTACGTCTCATCTCTCTCGTCAGTATCGTGACCACATGAGACTTACTCGAATATGATGCGTAGCTTGCGAGGATGATATCGGAGGTAGTGAAACTTCGAGTCTTCTCGGCGATCCTCCTGCCTCTGCCCATTGATCTTCTCTTGTCCCTCCTATCTTCCATCGCCGTATGTCCGATCCTGTATACCCTTGCATTCATAGCTGTATAATACCCTCTGTCCTTTTCTCCCTTGCATAGTTTCGACTCTCTCTCTTATTCATATCGTTCATCCGTATTGTTCCTTTGTCACTTCATAGATTCCTTCGCAGGCCTTCGACACTCCTCTCGCTGTCAACCACTTCTGCTACATTCGAATGCAACAACTTGCGAAATCGATTCTGTTGCTTTCGCAATTTTCAGGGTTTGACGTTTGATTGCAATACTTTGCTTGGTGTCCGGCTCTCTCGCTTCACCTGAGTCTACAGTCCACAGGGCGCGATTGTGGTAGTCCGACTCGTGGCGTTTTCGGTTTATGACTTGGAGCGAATCTTCCCTTGCAACTTGCTCTATCTCCTCGCTCTCAACTCAACGATCGTACTCCACCAGTAGCTCCTTCAGTAGCTCAGCAAGCCCGACTACAAGCACTAGACCTTAACGGCAAACTCGCCCATCTACTCCTCATCACTCCCAAACCTTGATCTCTTCAAACAAAATGCCTCGTCCTATCGTCTTCTTCGATATCAATATCGGTAATACTGCAGCAGGTAGGATCAAGATGGAGTTATTCGATGATGTAGTTCCTCGGTGAGCCTCCCTTTCACCTCCTCCCGCTTCCTGTACTTTCTCAAACTAACTTCCACCTCTCTCGCTCTACTAGGACGGCAGAAAACTTCAGACAGCTCACTACAGGAGAGCATAAAGAGAATGGACAACCAGTTGGGTACAAGAGTGCAGTGTTTCATCGAGTGATTCCTCATTTCATGATTCAAGGTGGAGATTTCCTCAATTCCGATGGAACGGGTTCTTTGAGTATCTATGGATCAAAATTCGAGGATGAGAACTTCAAATTGACTCACGATCAAGCCGGTCTACTGAGTATGGTAAGTTTTGAGGTTGATTCGTCTTTCTTTTCGATAAATTCTGTGGGGAGCTGATCGTTTCGTTTGTTCGTAAAAGGCCAACTCGGGACCTCACACGAATGGTTGTCAGTTCTTTATCACAACTGAACCGGCTCCTTTCCTTGATGGGAAGCACGTCGTGTTTGGAAAAGTAATCGGTCAAGATAGTATGCTGGTAGTGAGAAAGATTGAGAATGTAGCGACTGGTAAGTCCCATCCTCTCATGCGAAGTGGTGGCTGTTCTGATTACGTCTGTCGCGTGTGCAGGACCAAACAATCGACCGAAATTGGCTTGCACGGTTACGGGTGAGTTCAACCTCTTTTCACTTCTTGCTTCTCGCTGTTACTGATGTCTCGATTACGTCTCGAATCGCAGAATGCGGTGAACTGTAGACACTATAAAATGCAACTATCTGAACCTGAATCACAGCGATACGTCCGATGCTAGAGGAGAGATCGTAAATGATTCGACTCGTTCGTTTTCGCCCGATAGCCGAGCAACTGCGTGGCTCGAATCGCCGGACGACCGATTGAGGTGATTCATCTCGTCGCAAGGGAGAGTGCGATACGGAAGGGGAGGATCAAACTGAACTTTACTACTGAAGAAACGAGAAAGACTTTCTACTCAAGACGCACAAATTGAGATGTCAAAACAAAACGAAAGAGAGAGAGAACTATATGATATAAAGACGCGAGTGTATCGTCTATAACCCAACGAATCTAATACGAAACGAACGCTCTACATGTAGATCTTGGCCGAGTAAGGAGCGACTTCTCCATCCTTTCCAGCGTTTCCAGTCTCCATGACGACCTTGAGTCCCTCGGATCCCTCAGGAAGATTGTAGGGTGAAGTGGTTTGGCGGAAGTTGAGAACCACGACGGCCTTTCGAGACTTGTCGTCGGCGGAAGTCTTGGTGTAAACGAAAACGTTGTCATCGTCGTCAGTCTTCTCGTCGTAAGAGAACGCTCCGTGAGTGAAGATGTCCTTGTTCTCCTTGCGGAACTTGATGAGGTTTCGATAATAATTGAGGACAGAGTTTTTGTCGGATTCTTGATCCTTGACGTTGATCTCCTTGAACGAGTGAGCGAGCATCCAGCATTCGTCGGCGTCGGAGAAACCTCCGTTCTTTGACGAATCCCACGAGACGGGAGTACGAGCGTGGTCTCTCGAACTGAGCTTGATCCCGTCCATTGCCTTCTCCCACATGTCAGGATCAGCTCCCTCCTGCTTCATAGCTGCCTTGACCTCTTTGATCCATCCGATTGTGTCGCCTGCAAGCGTAGGAAGAGGAGGGAAGAGAATCGAAAGAGTAAGTGTAAGCTCAGGAGAAAGAAAAACAGACCGAAATGGCAGCTTACAATCCTTGTACTCCTTCTCGACGTCTACATCCTTGGGAATGTTGACCATACCAATCTCCTCTATGAAAGGGAAAGCGAAGGAAAGTCAGAATCGGTCGAAACGAAGGAAAGCAAGGACCCCTTTAGGAAAGTAACGTACGACCTTGGTAGATGATAGGAGTTCCGCTCAAGGTCATGAAGTAAGTTGCGAGCATCTTGGCACTTTGAACTCGGTACTCGGGTGAATCGTTACCGAAACGAGAAACGACTCGAGAAATGTCGTGGTTTTCTAAAAGTACACGAAAATAAGCGACGGAAGAGACGGAGGGAGCGCAAGACGAGCTCACCAAGATGGTTGATCGCCCAAGCTTTGTTCGAAGGGTCGGCGAGGAATTGCATCATCTTGGTGATTTGCTTGACTCGCGAAAGATGCCAGTCTACCTTCATGAACTTCCATCCAGAGTTGACAACCATGGCGAGGTCGAAAGTGATGACGGTGTCAAGCTCTCGAGAAGGACGAGCGATGTAGGCGAGAACGTCCTTGACGTCGGGAGTGTTGGGGAGCTCTCCGATAGTGAAAGCGTCTCCGAGAGCTTCTTTCCTCATCTCCTTCAAGTATTCGTGCTCCCTTGGACCTGTAAATGATTTAGGGGTCAGTCAGAACGAAATATTCGGACGAAAGATGCGAAACAAAAACTCGCCGTTCGTGATAAAGTCGAATCCGTTCTGCTCCTTGACTCGTGTGTCAGTCACGGGAGCATCTGGGAACGACATATCCTTGGAGTACATGTCTGTGAGTAATGGATAAGATCGTCAGTAGTCGTCGAAAGAGGAAAGCAGCGTTTTTGTGAGATCGGAATTAGAAAAGACGGCCATCGAGGGGACGAGGCTGACGAGTGTAGGCGCAGGATGAGTAGTGAAAAAAGATTTACTTACTGACTGTGTCGACACGGAAACCTGCGACTCCTCTCTTCAACCAGAAACGAACAGCATCTTCGTAAATCGCTTCTCGGCACTCCTTGGTCTCCCAATTGAGTTCTGGTTGCTCTGAGAGGAAGGTGTGGAAATAGTACTGAACGCGAGACGATGCAAGGTTGTCAGCTCACGCCGGAGGTGGCAGGATAATGGCAGATAGCGGGTCAAGAGAAATCGGGTATAGACTCACTTGTTGTGTTCCCTCATCCCAGGTCCAAGTGGGTCCTCCGAAAGCAGTACGCCAGTTACAGGGAGGCTCGCGCTTGCCGTCGATCATACGAGCGTCTCTCCAGATGAACTATCGATCGAGAGTTTTGGTCAGCAACGATTGGAAGAGAAAAAGGTAGAGTTGAACTCACCCAGTCGCGCTTGGGGCTGTCTTTGCTAGCCCTTGCCTCCTTGAACCACTCGTGTTCGTTCGAGCAGTGGTTAACAACGAGATCGCAAAGAATCTTGATATCGTGTTTCTTCGCTTCTTCAATGATCGCATCAATGTCTTCGAGTTTACCATAAGGTCCGTGAACCTTCGTGTAGTCCGAAATGTCGTATCCGAGATCCGCCTGCAGTGTACCAAGGATAGGTCAATCAGTTGCGCTCCTACACACTTCGACAACTCCATCAAAGTCGAAATCGGGAAGAGATAACGCTCGGAAGCTTGCTCACCTGAGGAGATTGGTAGAAAGGACTGATCCAGATTGCGTCCACACCCAAAGAAGCTAAGTAAGGGATCTTTGAGAGTACACCTTGCAAGTTTCCCGTGCCAGACGAGCTGCCCTTCTCGAGGAACGTAGCTGGATAAACTGTACTCAGCGAAGGAAGGTAAGTACATTAGAATCGTGCGAATGATCGGTGTAGACTCATTGGTAAACTGGGGAGGTGGAGTTCCGTCAGTACGCATTTCTCGTAGGGTTGGAACTCGCAAGATGGGACTCACTGATAGCATCTTGCCACCACTTGATATCGTTGTCACCAATGAATTCAGTCATGTTGCGCGTTGGGTAGAGAGTAGAAGAGGAAGCGGGAGATCGGCAAGTGGGGTGGATATTATTTCGAAAGAATACGACAACGAAATTTTCGCAAAGTTCGTTCCGGAGAGATTAGGCCGCTGTCTCCGCTTCTCACTGCAGGATTATGTCCAGTACTGTGCACCTTGCGGGCTAATATTCCCATTGTCTATGCTCTCTTCCGTTTTCGAATCGAGAGTTCGAATCGACGGAGTGGACGCGGGGGGTCAAAACTCAAAACTGCTTGTTCTTCTTCGCTACAAGCCGTCGACCCCCTTGGGTGAGAAGGAAAGTTCCTATCGATCTGACCGGAGTATAGGACTCGAAAAGGCCGTCGCGAGATCAGTGGAAGCGGAAAATGATCCGCGAAGAGATCAACTGATTGGAATTTTCCAAAAAAGAGGACTCGCATTTCGCATCGATGAGGCTTAATTCGCTTAG
The DNA here is from genome assembly GCA_016617785.1 of Sporobolomyces roseus. NCBI lineage: Eukaryota > Fungi > Basidiomycota > Microbotryomycetes > Sporidiobolales > Sporidiobolaceae > Sporobolomyces > Sporobolomyces roseus. The sequence continues at coordinate 4,197,498 of JADILM010000001.1, forward strand.
CTTGCTTTTTCGGCTCGGTTGGGGGAACTTGCCGCTGCAGTCCGGCGGTGAGCCCACTTTCGAGGCGTCAAATTCCAAGGACGTTGAAAATTGATCCAAGGCGTTTTTGCAAGAAAGTGACGGGGGAAACGTCTGAAAATACCGTGGTCGCGAGCTCCATGGGTCCCCAGTTCCGACAGATCAATCATGGAATCTCAGTGGGGTCAACTACCGCCCTGATCGAGACTGTTAAAGAACCTTCGCATCCAAGCCTTTTCTCACGGATACACGCTACTTGCTCGAAACCGCCTTCACACTTTCTTTCTCTCTTCCTTTCTCATCTCCAATCATCTTTCATACCGACAACCTTTCCCCTTCCGTCTCAGGTTCCGCTTCAACTTTGCCTTCGACGACAGTGAGTCTTCGCAACTTTTTTCGTTCTTCTCCTCGTCGGCTCTGACCCCTGATGCTCTTCATAGGCTACCTTTCGCCAGTCGTCACCTTCCTCTCCTCTCTCTTCCTTCCCACTCGTCCACTCCGACTTGATCAACAATGTCTGAAAAAGCTCAATACTCGACTGCTACCGAATTGCAAAAGTCGACCATCACTACCGACGGCGCTCCTGTCGAGCAAGTTGTTGGTACCGACGCCGAGATTCAAGACAAACTCGCTCAACGTATCGAACACGTCGAAGATGTCTACGCTGGAGCCGCCGCCGCTACGAAGCAAGAGCAAGATATGACTTTCTTTCAAGCTTTGAAAGCTTACCCCAAAGCGAGCTTCTTCTCCATCTTGTTCTCTAGTAAGCTGTAAACGCTCTCTGTCTACGGCCGATCTCTTGCTGATCTCACACCTCGTTCTTCTTACCGAAAAACAGCCGCGATCATAATGGAAGTGAGTTAGAACCTCATTTACGCTGTCGTGTATCGACCAGAGAGCTTCCAGTCCACGGCGGTATCGATATCGCGACTTGGTGCACGAACTCAGCTGACTTTTCTGCTTTTTCTGCGTTTTCTCCGATTAGGGATTCGATCTCACCCTGTAAGCAACCTTTACTTTCATAGGCGAGCGCCCCTCTCCTCGTCCACGAGCGATGCTTGTCGTCTTCTGCGAATGCCTGGAGTTTCGAGAACATTTCACTGACCCTCTGTAATTTTCGCTTTTTTCCTTCTCTCACAGTATCGGTTCCTTCTACGGTCTTCCCGCTTTCCAGAAGCGCTTCGGTCAACAGATTGGTCCCGACGAATACGTGTAAGCTCACTTCACTTCGTCTCCCGATGAAAACGCACTGACCCATCGCTTTCGCTTTCAGTATTACCGCTGCCTGGCAAACTGGAATCAGTAACGCCGTACAGATTGGACAGATCCTCGGTTTGATGGTGAGTTCAAGGCTTGTTACTACTCCAGCAATGCCGTCGTAGCTGATCATTTTTCGGTTTTTTTTCTCTCTCGTAGATCAACGGATGGGCGTGCGATGTAAGCTAGCTCTGACACTATCTGAGATCGATACTGACCGCTCCTTGTCGTCTGACAGCGTTGGGGATATAAGAAAACAATCGCATTCTCACTAGTGACGATCTGCGCCTTCATCTTCATTACCTTCTTCGCAACCTCCCTCGGGATGCTCCTCGCAGGAGAACTACTTTGCGGTCTCCCGTGGGGTGTCTTCCAAACCTTGACGACCGCTTACGCCGCCGAAATCGCTCCCGCCGCCCTTCGACCTTTCCTCACGACGTATGTCAACCTTTGCTGGGTTCGTTTCTCTCTCTCTGTTCTACGCATGTCTGTCTCGTGCAATAGCTGACAGTCAGGTCTTTACAGGTTATGGGACAATTCTTCGCATCGTAAACTCCCTCGGTTATACGCTCTACTGCTTCCAAGGGACTCTGAGCTGATCCTTTTCGACATTTCGCAATGCCCATAGTGCCGTACTCAAGGGTGTGGAGACTCTCGACGTCAATAACGAGTGGGCATATCGCATTCCTTTCGCTCTTCAATGGGTGAGTTTTTCGAATTTTTCGAACGAGTTTTTCAATCGCTAATAGCGTCGCCTCACACAGATCTGGCCTCTTCCTATTCTCGCGGGCGTCTACTTCGCTCCCGAGAGTCCTTGGTACCTTGTCAGGGTCGGGCGCTTCGAAGACGCAAAGAAATCTCTGATTGAACTCGGATCCGAACGACCTGGAGCTATCCCCGCCGAAGAGCGTGTCAAGCAGATCCAACACACGAACGAAATGGAGAAGGCCATGTCGTCTGGGGTATCGTATTTAGACTGCTTCCGAGGAACCAATTTACGTCGAACTGAGATCGCTGCCGTCGCTTGGATGATTCAAAGTGAGTCGTCTCTCTTCTGTCACACCAAACGAGGCTCTTCTGACCCTCTCTTTCACAGCTGCCTGTGGTTCCGGTCTCATCGGTCAATCAACTGTTTTCTATCAAGAAGCTGGTCTCTCTGCCGCCGATTCTTTCTCCTTCAACCTCGGCATGTACGCTCTCGGAGCTATCGGTGTACGTACCTGTCTCC